>JAHLJT010009436.1:257552569-258177482 GCA_031308135.1 Acheta domesticus | reverse complement strand
TTGAATAGGCCATGTAATAACCGTTTCAGTTCCCGCAGTCATATTTTGAGGAACTTGTTTTATAAATTTAGCAAATGCTTTAGGACCTGATAAACTGTCAACATAAGTTTTATTTGCCAAATCTGTACCTGCAACTGGAGCCAAAGGTTGAGTTATAGCTCCAGTCATAGTACCTCCTGCAGTAGATAAAAACGGTCCTCCTGAAATTTGAGAAGAATTAATAGATCCAGCGGGACCAGAATTTATATTAGCTGCAGCCGCTCCAGGCGCTAATTCTCCAGCAGTAATAGTATTAGCTGCTATATTACCACCTGGTCCTCCTGTGACTGTTCCGGTTCCAATATTACCACCTGGGCCTCCGGTAATTGTTCCTGGAGCAATATTTATATTTGTAATTGTTCCATTTGCAATACTACCTCCGGGACCACCGGTAACAGATCCTGGAGGAGGACCACTTCCACCTCCAAGAGAACCTTGTTCTAGTTGTTGTAATGTGTTGTAAATCTTAAAATTGGTTTCTGTTTCCATTATTATTTATTATTATCTTGTAAAATTGATTTAAATGACGATTACCTTATCTTCCTGTATAAAAAGGGAGACATAGAAGAAGTTTTAACATGAATATTTAATATCGCATTGATCACACCAAGTTGCACAATTTCCAGAACAACAACCAAAAGAAGCACAGCTTCTAGGCAAGTTATTACAGATGTAATAGATAAGATCAATAACAGTAATTTAAATAAAATTTTAAGTAATATCGACATTTCTTTTAGGGTTTATAATTTTTAACAATTCCCCCATGTTTTTTATAAACTTTTAATCTTTCAGAATAATGTTTCTGTAAAGTTTTATTATTATCCACCAAATCAAATATAATTGGATTGACGTCATCTTTTCTCATTATTCTTCCTATAAATTGTATATAATACTCTACAACATCCGCTGCTAATAATAATGTATCAAGTTTATCAAAGTCAAAACCTGTACCTATTTTTGCACTTGTCCCTATCAAAACCTTACAATTTTTATCAAATTTCTGATTAGACCCAAAAAGAGTTGCAACATGTTTATGTTCTTTTTGTTCATCGTCTATGGATAAATTATTTAATAAACGATCCACATGATTAAAACATTCCTTTTCTATTTCTTTTGCCAACCATTCACCTTGTTTAATTCTTTTAACTAAAATAAGAAAGGTTCTTTCAGGATTATTTTTAACAACTTGTACAATTAATTTATTACGATTTTCATTTGATGCTTGGTCTTCTAAAAGAGCGTTCCAATCCATTTTACCATTAATTCCATATTTAACTTGTGGTTTAAATGATGTATCAACCCTGTAAATAATATGTTTTCTATTTAATTCTCTTATTATTTTTTCTTTTCCAAAGAAGATAGGAAATAAAGCATCTAAACCATCGGATCTGTATGATGTTGCACTTAAAGCAATTAAATATCTTGGTGTGACATATAACAAACTTCTAAATGTTTTTCTTGCCATAACCAAATGAACTTCATCTACAATAACAGTGCCAAAACTTTCTAAAAAACCTTGTTCCATTTTTGGAATATTAATAGCATTAATAATTGCAAAGTTACACATAACATATTCATCTTTAGAATTCGATGATATAATTTCTACAATTGGTATTGTTTCGTTTTCGCTTTCACAAAATTTTAAAATTGACTCTTTCCACTGATTCATAAGTACAACTCGTGTTACTATTATTAATGTTTTAAGTCTCAACTTACAAGCTAAATTTATTGCACCGATTGTTTTTCCAAAACCTGTAAAACAAGATATAATTACAGAATGATTTTTTTCTAATATATCTATTGCTTCTCTTCTTACAATCATTTGATTATCTCTTAATTCTCCCTTAAATTTTGTAGAAATAGCGGGAAATTTATTCCGAAGAGGAATAGAAAGGTTAAAATTCTTAGCCATTGAAAATGGAATATATGCTGTTTCAATGATACAAGAACAGATCGAATGAGGTTTCAAACACTTCTAGAATTATGTATAACTAGTGTTATTTGCTCCCAAGAATCTGACGGGGGAAATTTTCAGAAGTGGAAAATTACCTGACGAGATATAATGAGTTTACATGATGAGTACCATGAATTTTTTCAATACAACGTTGAGTTGAAGCCCTACAATTAAAAAAATGGCACCTTTACCTCCAATAAGCTGGAATCTTTCTGCTTGTTAGTGCAGGCAGGTGCTGCAGCATTCTCATGTTCTTCGATGCCACGAAAGAGATAAATACTATAAACCTGTTTTATGTTCCCCAAAGGGTAGTTTGCACATAACAAATCTCTTAAACCGAGAGTAGTTTTCAACGCATTTTCTTGGAGAGAGAAATATAGTGTAGTAGAAAAACAACGCATCATAAGAGCAAGCTTGTTACGTTATGAATCCCTACGTAATAAAGACATTAAATATTGTTTAACAGCGGAAAATTGGAAAATTTCTGGATGATTTGTAGATCATGCGGAATTGGGAAATAAAGGGATGGGAGGGGGCAGACCATCGCCCGATTATAAGGAAAGAAGTGACAAAGAAAATGGGCAAGGACTGTGGCCCTTACCCATTTTTCCCTGCCGGACTGTGGCCCATTCTTTTAGCCCCGTGTCACACGAGCGTTACGATGACGCGCGTTTGACGTACGATAAGTAACGCGCGTCGTAAATTAACACTGTGTGACGTGCTCGTGTGCCGTTTCGGATAAAATACTTATCGCTACTTATCGCGCGTCAACGCAACACTTGTGTGCACGGGCCCTAAAGGACTGCTCCAACATAGGCGAGGGATACATGCAAGAAAAGCACGAAAACGACCGTTCTCAGAGCAGGACTCTCAATTTCCATCCAGGCAGTGGTCGATTTTCACCCAGCACAGATGTGTAAAAAAAAAGTAATAAAAAGAAACTGGCCAACTTAACCAGATCCGGCGGAGTTGGCAAGAGGGCTGCCAGTGCCCCTCACAGTTGCACCGGTGACTCGGACCACTGCACCCCGCCCCCGCCCCCGCCCCCGCCTTCGCCGTGCTCCGCAAGACGGCGGCGGAGGCGAAAGGCCAGGGTGAAGTCGACGAATGAAAGGCATCGCTTAGACGAATAGCGCTAATTAAGTAAACAAGAGGGCAAGAAGGCGAGCGGCGCGCCGCAACTCACGTGCAGCCGCATTCCCATTAATTGCGGCGGCGGAGTGCGGAGCGGAGCGGCCGAAAGTGAAATGCCAGCCAGCGGTCTCTCGCCGCTGCACACAGAGGCCGCCGCGCGGAAGCCGAGGGACGAACGGAGGTCAGCGGTGGAGAATTGCATCCGCCTGCCCCCCTCCCCCCCTCCACGCATGCGGTATGGCATCCCTGTTTCCGTTCTTTACACCTTTGGGAATCTACAAGTCATCCCACGAGTGACTCTTCATTCCAGGCGCAACTACCTAGTTACTTCAGCCAGACTCCCCAATTGGACCCATGTGGCCCATCATTCCGTTTCGGACATAGTACTTATTTATTTCCCGGCCAGCGTAAACCCAACCGGGCCTACACAAAATAGAGGTAGGGAGTCTCGGTTCTCCTAGATTGCGCTAGCACCAATGGACCAGATTCACCATGCATACGAGGTGTACCACTTCATTCACCGGAGTTTTGAAACGAATTAGGGGGAAGCAATCGGGGTGAGAGGTGATACGTGGTGAACTGAGAATGCAGACCGTACCACCCAAATGAAAACATCCATGCCCTTTGTGTGATTCGAATATACTGCGTTGGTACAATGCTTATTCCGGTGCAATGTCCGTAGCTCCTACCATGCAGAGGAACGCAATAAAATGAACGCTATTCATTCCAACAATAACAAGAGTAAACATCCAATACTAAAGATTTGCCTTACTATATGAACATAACAACATACAAGACTAAAAAAAGTCTTTGTTTTATGGACTCTTAGTGTGCAACTTTTTATTTTTTCAGTCGAAGCCGTTTTTCTTCACAGAAACCATCCGCTTTCAACTTTCTCGGATCTGGTCTCAGCAGGACATGAGGTCCTCCGCGAAATAAAAGAAAAGGGAGACAATTAACAAAGAAAAAAGTCTGTGGAAAATACGCTTTGCCGTATGATCAGTTTAACACATACTATTTTCTGAGTAATTTTATGAAGTCTCAGTTCGCAATTAACATTTTTTTCGATGCATTTTTTCAGTCGAAGGATAACTCTTCACCCTAATCATACGCTTGCGGCGCCCACTGAACTGGGGTAAGCAAAACGTGCCACCCTCTGCAACGCTCACGACATCTCAGGGCGAGATTCGAACCCGCAACCCTTGGGATCTATGCCCTATGCTAGTCACGGGCTCACTCGTAGCTGAGACTTAGTAATAATAAGAAAATAATCAATAAGGTACATGTGTAAAGATTAAATGAATGTGAGGTAAAATGAAAATCATGAAAAACAGTGAATATAGTCGACAGTAAAGAAGTATTTAGCACATAAAAATTAAAAACTGCACTGAACTGGAAGGTTTCCTTTTGTTTTTGATATTCTGATGTGTATTCTATTTCTATTTTCTTTGGTATTGGGACGGTGTGAGATATTTAATAACTTGTTAATGATGATATATTACAGTGATCGCCGTCGGTATTGTGCAATCAATAGACGTGTTAGGCATACCTTGTATCCCTAATTGCTTGAATATGCATATGAGCAGGCATGTGTGTTTGTAAAAGTTCCAGTAAATGCTTATCACAGGCAATTGGGGTTCAGCAACTGGAGTTATGAGGTGCAATTTGAAAAATGTATTAGTATATTTTTTAACTTTTTAAAAGGTTAATATACTACAAACGAGTACTTTTATTCCATTTTATGAAGTTTCGGTCATTGTTTGGGAACGTTTTCAAAGCGCAAAGCGCCCAGAAGTGCATTTTAGAGTTCAGAAACAGTTAAAATGTCAGCATCATTGGAAACATTGTCGAGTTGAAAATACTGATATGAAGAGTCAATAAGTTAAAAAAAATGTTGACTGATCATTGCCAACTGAGATGACACAAATTGGGACATCGTCACCGTTTCAACAAAGTTTATCTTATTAATGGCTATATAACAGAAGTAAAAATATTCCATTAAATTTCAAAAAGTATATATTCGGGACACTGCGCAGTCCCCTAGCTAAGCTCTTGAGAGGCTACAAGGAATCTGAATTGATGTTAATACTTCATTATCTTTGCCATACTAGACTCAATGCCAAGACGTTTTAGTATTGTTTTTGATCAGATAAACGGTCCTCAGAAATATGATTCAACACTGTATACTAGTTTTGTGAGTAATAATTTTATAAGAATACTTCTCAAAAGCCGATGCTCAGAAGCAACATTCTACGGTCTCATACAATACAAAATATTTCTCTATCACTCTAAAACCGGAAGATAAAAATATCTCGCATGATACGCCTCAACAAATTCTCCTCTTCCAAACCAAGGGCAAAACCGAGTGATGAGGAAGAGCACGGCATCTTAGAAAGCGGCCTGTCCATCCATTCTGTGCGTAATAGCAACAAATTAATTTGCGAAGATTCCCGGCGAACGATCGGGGCGGCGCGGGGAAGCTTTCTCCGCCTGAAAGCGAGAGGCATCGCAGCGCCTGCAACGCTCAACCGCCGGCCGACACGCGACCAGACGAGCGCACGGTCGCACCAAAACACAAAAACGTGGCCAAAACCTCAGGAATATAAAGGAAACAAGGTGAATTCGTGTAACACGTTTAACTGAAACTACTTTGATTTTTCTGGCGAACCGAACGCAATATTCTGAAATTACATCTTAGAATTGTACGCCACAGTAAGAGGGTCATGCTCTTGATATTGAAGTCGAATGTATATTCACATAACTTTATTTAAGAAGATTTTTTAACTTTATTTCGAAACATTATTCCTGGAAGAAGCAAGAATGAAAGAATATTTTTGGAAAGAAAACGCATAGTAGACGGAGGAGCCAACTAACCACGCCACAACTCACAGGAAAGAACATGCCTGAGTGAAACTCGATGCCTTGTACCACGCTCGCTACTGCACCACAGTTCGCTTAGGTCAGGCCTGCACAACGCCTGCTCCCGCGGTAAAAACGAACTTGTAGGGCCAATACAGCATGTACTCTCTCGCATTTTTGTAACGATTACTTAATATTATAATAAATGAACATTCATTTGCGTATTTAAAAAATGAAAGATTACATTAAAATCACATATGTGTCAAATCTATCAATTTAAAAAAAGTACAGGAAAAATGTAGACTTATTGAGAAAATCATGTTTTAATATTACCTTTATTTCATGCAAAATTACGCCAAAACTACTCATATTTTGAAAAACACTGAACATTAACTTGTTTGAAGACCTAATTTTGAAGAAGAGAATTCATTAAAAAAAATTATCCCCAATATTGTAGTTCTAGGAAGATGCCGAAACAAATTTAAATTTCTGTAATTTCCCAAAATTCTGAGAATTCAACGAAATTAGGATTTCTGTCACTTTACAAGCGTACTTCGCCCTGTTCTAGAAGAAAATTACAAAATAATTTCGAGCCATTTTCAAAATTTTAAAATTTTCAAAATGATGTTGGGGCTTTATGTAAAGTACCCACACACAAAAAATCCGTTTCAAATTCAAGGGGCCATGGCATCAGCCAAATCGATCGGAAATATCGATTGTGATGAAATCATGCCTATGGTTTAGCCGCTAGCGATATTCACAGATGGATGGACATCTGACGAACAGATGGAAGGACGGACGGGCAGAGATCTGTCGGACATATAGACGGACGAATAGGGACAGGACAGTGAGGCAGGTAGACAGACAGACAGACAGACGGACGGACGGACGGACGGACGGAAGGACGGACGGAGTTTTGCCGTCAAACCAATCCTTCGGTATCAAGGATCCACAAAAAATTTGGCTTTTGGATTTTGGCAACAGAAGCAAGAATTATTCACTTATTCGGAATCAGAGACCCACAATGTAAGCCTTCTCCCGAAAACGCACAATTGTTCGCCTACACCACGTTCTCTAACTGCAGAATGCGAGAAAGCGCAAGGAACGGGCGTGAGGCGCGCGCTCTACGCGAGCGTCGGGTGCATCGCCGGCCAGTGCGCGCCGCGCCGCGCCGCGCCGCGCCGCGCCGCGCCGCGCCGCGCCGCGCCGCGCCGCGCCGCGCCGCGCCGCGCCTCGCGCAGCCGCGTGGGGCGTTTCGCGCTCCGCTAAGCGTGACGGGGCGCGATGGTCTCGCCGCGACGCGCTGCGAGCGACGTGTGTGAATGCAAATCCGCGCCTGCGCTCGCCGCGCGGCTTCTTGCGCGAAGCAGTGACGTGCGTGTCCGCAACGCGCCGCGCCGCGCCGCGCGTGCCTGCGTGCGAAAAACACGCGTGTCTGCGGGGCCGCGCCACGCCCCCCAATTCACACCTCGGCCTGTTCGCTGGAGGGGGAGGGGGACCGGCGGCGTTTCTGCGCGCTGCCGAGTGGCTACGCGAACAGTTGCACGGCGAAACGCAATCGTTACCTCGGTCAAGTAAATTTAGTTTGGGTACATTTTAACGCGGAGTATCTCAATTGAATTGTTCTGAGGGACGGACGCGTTTTGCCGTCAGAGTAATTATCTCACATATCTACATTATGACATAAGTTTTACACCCCTATAAACATATTGTTTCTACGCATCCTGTACCCGGCCTTTTGGGAAAATTACATTTAATGCTTTGACAACATATTTTCGCTCTTCTGCGCTTTTTCTGGAAGATATATTCAAGGTAAAAATCAATTAAATGTACAATTAACGTGCCACTACCTATGATAACTGTATCTCTACTTCAGTGTTATTCTTATTATTATTTACTTTCCTTCAAATTTATTCATAGATATGGTTAAATAAATAACGCAATGATGGTTAAATGAAATAGCAAGAAGCTCAAAAGGCCATTGCAAATAAATGTTAGAAATAGTAGAAGAGTTCGTTAATTATTTACGTAAAATACAGCAATGTCAAATATGAAGATTTCGAAAAAAAATTTTAATAAATAATTAATTTCCATTCATATTCCAACAATAATTTCAATCTTAGTTCATGAGCTCAAAAAAAACATGATTTCATTTCGGTCGATATGCTAAGAGACCATATTTGGATCATTACTCTTCGAATTAGAAAAAAAAATAATCGAAGTGTTGATGTTGTTCCGATAAAAATACTTTCGAAGTAATGGAGCTATCGGAATAAGCGAAGGCGAAAATTAATTCTTGTAATACAAGTTCTTACTGATAGTACAGCAACAGAAGTACCCAGGATACCAAACAGGTTCTCTAACGTTTTAACCCAATAAAAATGAAACAGAATGAAGAAATGAGAATGTTTTTCGTAAATGAGCAGGTAATCAAGATTAATATTCTCGAACTCAAGAAATCTGATCGAGGCAGGAAATTCATATGGTCCAACAAATTAGAAGCGATAAAAGGTTTCATTTATACTTAGAAAAATAAACGACCTCGTTTACTTGCTGAAAAATTTTCGCAACTTCAATAATAACTGCACCATACATAAGAGCAACATTCAGATTTAAAGGAATACTACCATTTTAAATAGAAACAATAAGTCTCTTTCACTTTCACTCCTTCAACTGCTCGAAATAGAGTATTTTATTATTTTTAAATACTGAATGAAGTCATTTATTTCTATCTCTCGCTTTATAAACTCCAATACAACACCGGAAACAGATTCTCTTTTTACAATTCTTTGGAATACCGAAGTGTATAACCAGGTATTCGGTAAACTTTCAAGAATAACGCAGACGCGGTTGGAATGAAAATTAAGCAGTTAACACTGACTACACCAGAGTTCTTCGAAACTTTTACATCCAACTGATTCGTGGGAATAAGTTCTGCTGTAGCATTACTATGGAAATGAACACACCCGTTTTGGACCGTCACGCGACTGGCTACCCGAGACGAAACGATTCAACTTGGTCAAAATACGAGTACAAACTGTTACACAAATACAAGGTATATCTAGCATACGACATCATATATAGACGTGCTGAACGCACACCATACTTTGCACATTCTATAGCATAAGCACAAAACCACAACGGGACCAAAATATGAAGAAAACAAGAATCTTTCTGAGAAATGGTCAAAATTGTACTTTCGATGGGATAATTACCAAGCGGAACCTTACACCTGAACACGCGATGGGCTACGAAGAGGCCAAACCATTCAACTTAGCAAAAATAAGAGAACCTTGAAATAGATTGTACATTAATGCATCAAATAACCTGAACAATAAAGCAACAAAATAACCCAACGAACAATTTTGTTTCCCAATAAAAATCCGTTCTTCCGCATTGCCAAAATTAATTTGAATTATTTATCTCAACGTTCTATTCCTGATTTGGATCTTCGTCATAGCTATATATAAAAACAAACAAAGCATCCAGATTCAAACCAATATTTTTTTAGCACAAACAAGAAAACACAACGGGATCGAAGGAAAGCACAGCTCCCACCGGAACACGTCCAAAATGGTACTTTCGATGGGATAATTGCAAGGCCGAACGTGGGACGAGCGGTTCCGAGAAGCGCGCCGCTCCAGCAGAGGGAGGGAGGGAGGGAGAGAGGGAGGGGAGGGGGGTTGGGGAGGGGGAGGGAGAGAGGGAGGGGAGGGAGGGAGGAGGGAGTGGGAGGAGGGAGGGGAGGGAGGGGGAGGGAGGGGAGAGGGGGAGGGAGGGAGGGGACGGGAGGGGAGGGAGGAGGAGGGTCGGTGGGAGGGGGTGGGTGGGTGGGAGGGAGGGAGGGTGGGTGGGAGGGAGGGAGGGTTCGGCGGGCGCACGGCGCGCTGCATGAGCCACGCCGCCGCGCCGCCGCGGACGCAGCGGTCGGCGGAGAAAGCGGCCTCGCGCTGGCCTGGGAGACCGAAAGTAGTCACGAACCACGAAAACATCTGCGAGACCAACCGCTTACGCCGGAAACGCACTGTGTTTACTTGCCAATTTAGCGCGGCGGCGCTACGGTTTGCAGCACCGCGAGCGATCCATTTCAATCAAATACTGCTGCCCGCAGCTTAGTACTGGTCTCCAAACGAGTATTCGAACGATTGAGCAGTCGCGATGCAGATATCAAGTTACTCGTAAGTTCTTGCTGCCAGAAAATCCTGTAGGAGAGAAAGCGAGTTACAAGTGATCCTAGACGCTTTATTAACTTCCTAAATGACGCTTTTCTGCTATTCGCTCTTTCCAACGAAAGTTCCGTCGCGTTGGGAAAGACCAGGTGCCCTAAACCACAATAGGCGCAGTGAACCGGGCAAACTGAAGAGAAACAGTTTGTAGATTTGAGGAGGTCAGTAACACAGAATCAGTACAGTATGAGATATACTATTATAAAGGTGAAACGATATAAAAACGAATGTTAAATACGTAAATAACGTATGACACACACTATTGGGGTAGTTAACTGAACGACGGTAATTAAATAACGAAAGATTGATACAGTTTATAGTGTGCGATGATGGCTCGACGAGCAAAGGAGCAATAAATAAAGACTCTTGAAAAGCCGATAGACGGTTGATCTGGATGAATCTCGGGCAACAGGTAAAACGACCATGATCAAAGACTGTAGGGCCCAAGCGAAACCCGACGGGGAACGTCTTGAAGCGGGCAACTGGTGCCCAGGGCAGACCGGCGGGGGCGAGGTGGCGCCGAAGAGAAGGATCCGCGCGGGGTGGGCAGGTGGCGCGCGGCGCAACGGCACCCGCTACGCACGGCCCCTCTCCGCCCGCGTCGTCGACCGCTGGTGCGCACGCGCGCCGCGGGCGACGGCCGTGACCCTCAGCCGCGCGGTCGCCCCGCCGCCGCCGCCGCCGCCGCCTCTGCTGCGCACGGCGAGCCACGCACAAATGTTCTCCGCCGCGTTATTATCGTGCCAACTGCGTTCACAAAGGATCGCCAGCCTTTATACTCCTTCCCTCCGGCGGGCAGAGGGAGGGAGGGAGGGAGGGCACGTGGTGGAGGAGGCAACTTTGCAGGGTACCGAAGATCCTGGTACGGCAAATTACGGACATTCGGCACCCGGAGCCAAAAGAAGACTGCGAAAGAGAAGTAGTTGTTATGATCAGTGGGTTTCCGTGATATCCTTCGTCCCATTCCGGACATTTGCAGATGCATTATCTTTACAAACACGAACTGTGCAAGATACACACCTTTCCAAGTCCTTCAATCATTAATTTGATATCACGACCACCTACAAGAACAACGCAATAATAATAAGTATAAGAATAAAACCTTAGTAACAACAAATATTGTACTGAACTCTTAAACACACTTATTTTCATTAGTATAAGAAGGGGAACTAGTCGCAGCATTTGATCCTACACACAAGGAGAGATGCGTTTCCTCGAATATTTCATGAAACCCTCCCAGTGACATTCAATATTTTTCAAAATACTTTTTCATTCCTTTTAAGAAATGTCCAGTATGTTCTGGTACTTTCTAAACAAAAAACTGAGATGCCTATGAATTTTAAAAACGACTGTAAAGTTCAAATATCTAATTCTCTGATAAATGATATTTCAATTCCTGTAGGTATAATATGGAAATAATTTACTTTTTTTGAGCTTTCTTCCTCCTAAGCTTTGCAAACAAAAAGCAAATCGTACTCCAAAATGTCATAAAGAAATGTTTCAACCACGAAAGCGTTTATAGAGAAACACAAACACTCGTGTAATTTCATGACCTACATTGGATCTTTCCCTCTTACGAAACAGCTGCCTGGGCCTTCCGATAATAGACAACACGTGCCTTGACTTCCATTCGAGCAAACACAATGGAGCGTGTTAATCCCCGAGATAAGTCTGTGTTTTCTCAATGAATTTTCAGGAATCCACTGACATACATTTTTATCAGTCTAGGACACGTGCCGCGGTGGACGAATTTATTTGTCTGAAGGAAAAATAAAAGGATATGAATGAGGAAATATCATTCAGCCCCTGAATTTTTGACTACAATTATACTATACAGGAGGAACTTCTACCTAACTACCGCAATTGTTTTGGGTTCAAGCCCAACTTCATTATACGAAGAATATTTAAATACTCGAGAATCCTTAAACAAAAATATTACACACGGATTATCTCTGCAATTTGAAACCAAACTAGTACAAGTATATCAATAAAATTCAAGTTTTAAATCAGTACCGTCTAACACTCCGTTACTTTTTATCCATCAAATTATGGAGTATTTTTCACAGCAAAATGCGTGCAAAAGGTGTTATTTTACTCCCTTACAACAGGAATTACAGGAAAATAATGAGTTTTCCCACGACATGTACTTCTACTTTCTAGTTTCCATTTTGCCATGAGCATGTCGAACTAAATGTGCTGTCGACAGGAAATCCGCATTGATGAATCACCTGGTCACGCAAACGCAACAATTTCTAAGCGGTCACCAGTGACGTGATGTACTTTTCACTTGTCAATATCCACTTTCACGTTTGTTTTCACGGACATTCAACTGTAACTCAAACCTCACAGAATAAACATGTTCACTGCAAATATTTAACACAATTTTAACAAACTATTTTATGAATTTTAAGAAACATGTATTTATCATTATTTTTCGATCAACCAAAGTCAGAGACAAATGTGAGATTTTTATGAGAAAATTTACACTTTTTATGCACAAAAGCATGTCCATGTGCACGTAGGCTAGTACATTAGCTGAACAAGCAAGTTCACCAAAAGAAATTCATTGCTACACAATATACAATTTTTGATTATGTCATTTAGAAGCCAACACGAATTGACGCTTAGAAAGTCGTAGGAAAATAAAATTAACTATGAAGGAAGATAATGCCGTTGCTTAAAAACACATTGTAATGTTTCTGAAACAAAAGATATCATAATTCAAGATAACAGTTTCTAATATATAATCTTGAAGGCGTAGGTCTAAGAGCTACTCAACGTCTCCCGACAGTGGAAAGGTACTCAAGAAAACGTTAGCCTTTGGAATGCATTTTCCTGGAATGCCAACGATTAAGCTCATTGATAAACGTGTGACAGTGTTTCTTCCTGATTCTCACACTGCTCAGCAACCACGCTCTAGTAGGGTAGACACGTAGAACGAGAAAATAAATATATTCCAGGCAAGCCGCTTCGATAACTAATACAGCTCGCGCTACCTGCCACATCCTCCACAAAACTTAAACAACACTTATGAACCGCCGCTGATTACGCAGTGCAAGGATTCGTATGATTCATCACCGTCAGAATGTAAACTAAAAAAGGTGAGACAAGCATAACGTACGTAATCCACAATTATAGGTTGTCGGGAAGGTGTACGTTAGAATTACGACTAACGAATTTTCTGAGTGAGAAAAGGTTGACAGGTCTAATCAATCGCTTCATGTTTGCTTTTGCCCAATTTGCCCCACTGCACGAGAAACGTCCTTCGCCATTCTTTTCCCACTTTCACCCATATGGCCATGGCGTTGAGTTGATTTCCCATCGTCTTTTGACTCTTTTTCTCTTGATGTACAGGACCCCCACATTCGTCGTCTCTTAGACACAACTCAACTGGACAACTTGAGGAGAATCCTCTTGTGGTCGTACTGTCCACAACTGTAAACCCTCCGTCAAATCCGCCTAAATGTTCTCCGGAGAATCCTGTTCGGACCATCCCAAACTATAAGACCTCCGTAGAATCCGTGGGTCCTTACCATCAACAACTGTAGAGGAACTACAAAGAATCCTCTTTTGCCCCTGCAGTCGAAAACTGTATACTTTGGTGCCTATTCCTGGAGATTTCCCAAACGCTCAGAAGAATCCTCTTGTTCCCGTGCATCATCAATTGGACGGGGGCGCATCCAGCCGCTGATTTTTCTTGCGGGGGAGGGTCGTAGATTTTTCAAAAATAATAAACATTTTTGTTATTATATATTATACTATTTATGTACGGTAGATATGATACTATACAATATTATTGTTTAAATAATTACATAATTCGAACATAAATATTTAAATCAATTTTGCCACATAACGGAAGGTAACCGAAAACTCCAGACCTTTTGGGGGGGGGGGACATGGCCCCCTCCCTGGATCCGCCAGTGCAAGTGGAAACCGTCCGAAGAATCTTATTGTGTCGTTGGCGTGCAGCGCCCCCATCTGCCCGCGGGAGAGCGCGCGGAGCGGCGCAGCCACTGATTTGCCGATAGGCGTTGCGCGGCGCGGCCACTTGTGCTCGTTGTGGCGGCGGCGCAGACGATCGCAGCCTGTGCTGCCGCGCCGCTGCCGCGCCGCCGCCGCCGCCGCCGCCGCCGCCTCCTCCTGGGTCAACGGCGGGGTTGAAGGACACGACGGCGCGGCCACCGCGCCGCCGTCGCTGCCACCGCCGGCGGAGCTGCTAGAGCCGAGGGCCGCGGGTTCGTGTCCTTGCCGCCCGCTGCGCGCGCGTTCCCGCTCGCGCGCAACGCCGCCGCCGCCGTGCCGATCGCCTCTTGCCTAGGCGCGAGCAACAGGCGGCAGCGGCAGCGGCAGCGGCAGCGGCACCGACACCGGGACCCGCAACGCGGCGGGAGAGCGAGGAAACAGGATTCGCTTGCGGCGGCGGCGGCGGCCGGCAGCGGAGAGCGGTCGTCGGAGCGAAGGTGGCACCTTGCGGCAAATACGAGACCGGGAGATCAAGGGAGTCGAATACAATTAGGGAAGCTGTCAAAATATCTTCATCATGTTAAGCTGTGTCACGACTCACCGAAGGTTGTTCGCGTCATTAGAAAAGCTTTCGTATGATTCACTAGGCTTTTTTTATGAGACAACATTGTTCCGGCGATTTGTGTACCTGGAATGTACGTTCGTGAGATCGTTTGTTCCTTGAGGACAGGCCTGAATGCCATTCAGAACATTGTTTAAAGAAATGGGAAAGAAATTTCTTCTCTTATACCTGGATGTCTAATGTTTCAAATTTGAACTTCAGATAATTCCATAAGACGTCACAGATAAAATTTCTCCTTACCACCCACTGTCCAATTCCTAGATCATCAAACAAGTTTTATCGTGCACAGTACCAATGTGAATTGTCCTATTTAAACGCACTAAGTTGCAAATTCATGGCTCGAGTAATAGTCTACACATAACAAACGTAATAGACACATAAATCGATACCTGCGTACTCCAATCACTTACTCGCCGTAAAAAAACAATCAATCCAATATCATTTTATATCACGAGTAATGTGCGAGTGTAGATTTGTAGTCCGGACATTGGCCCTGGAGCAGCTCCGCAGCTGCGAACAGTAGCCGTTTTTGAAAATCTGAGCCGCTGACGAGCGGGCGCGGGCGACCCGTGGTTGGGGAGCGCGATGGCTGGGAGCAGCTGGGCGCGGGCCCTGGGGACCTGGGGACGGGGAGCGTTAGAGTGTGCTGGGACGGGCAGGACGAGCTGGGCGAGGCGGAGCGTTGCGAGGATGGTGGTGGAGTGGGGCTCGGAGGGCGGCGGGGAAGGGAGGGGCTGTTCGGGGCGGAGTGGGGCGGTGCGTGGCGGAGTGGGGCGGTGCGGGGCGGAGTGGGGCGGTGCGGGGCGGAGCGGGACGGAGCGGGACGGAGCGGGGCGGCGAGGAGCGAGGCGGGACGGGGCGGGGAGGAGCGAGGCGGGGCGGCGAGGAGCGGTCCCCGAACACTGCTCCGTCTCCGGTTACGCAGATTGCGGCGCAGCTGCTCGCCCCGCCCCTCTCCGCCACGCCCAGCGCCACGCGTGTGCCCATACACACCCGCACGCGGGCCAGCACGCGCTGCGTGCGCCTCGCACTGACTCTGGGGCGCGTCCCACGATCCGTTTATAGAGCATGTGTTTATGGATGGTTCTGCTAAACAAATAATCCCTCATTTCATTTAACTCTCAATACCTTCACAACACGTTCTACGAGTTCTATAATTCGTACGGCACCCTAATACTGAGGGAGTATTGCAATTACACAGTGTACTTCGAACAGTACTCAGTAACTTGTATCATTACCACATCCCAATAAGAAAATAAATGTTTCAGTTGTTTATGTAAAACTTTTTTAATTCCATTCGATTTGATACATTTAATGTACAAAATAAAATGAATACGAGATTATTACTTACAAATATTACTTTCAGATATAATTTTATTTCGAAATATTTTGCGTTGTAAAACTATGTTTATTGTTGCATACTTTGCGGAGTACAGAATGTTACATAACATCCGTGTGTAACATCTCTCACACTTACGAGTAACATCGCACACCTGACTGCCAGATATTTTAGTACAATAGATTAAAACATATGCAATGTTTATATTCCTTCCCATGCATCTATGGAAAAGAAAAATAATTTGCAACAAAAATGTGATGTTTAAAGTGTTTCAAAGAAGTTATAGTATTATGAAAATATAATTATCTTCTAAATACGTTTCGCTGCTAAATTTCAGTGAATCGAGGACGTAATGCTATCGACTACCCATTTGTTTACATGAATTTCCACCAGCAACAAACCCGCGTTTCAAATGAATCATCTAGAAGTTTCTTGATTTTACCGAATCCACTAAAAGAGAAAAAACCTCGCTTTTTATGAACGGGTAGGTTCTGCTGTTATCACTACTCGTGTAATTAATTGTATTTATTTGACCTCTGAAATTTAGGTCACAATTCACTTAGAAATCACCTTACTAGATCTCAAATAAAAAATTAATTTTATTTCTGCAAAAATCAAATCCAATGTACAAGCATTAGACCCCTCAATGAGTTGAATGTTTTAAATTTCAGTTTATAAGACAACTTCCTTCAAATATATTACGTATTGTACAACCTGGAAGTCATTTTCCATTCATCGACAATATGTTCCAAATAAACTCCATTTCGAATCTATTAAATAATATTAATACCGTAGGATTCCCCGTCGATATGTTGGATTCTGTTTCTCTGTAGGGTATTCAAATCAATTAAATCTTTCAGCAGACAAACGACGAACCGCGAACATGTTTTATGTGCATTAAACATAGTCCCGAAGTAACGTCAGGCACCAAAAACTGGAACCAATGGTACAACATACACTCACACTGAGCTGTGAAAACCAGTAAATCGTAACGGTAATCTAGGTGACAAACGATGCACTCTACGTTTAATACGCTGGAGGATAACGTAGTGGCGAGTGGTGTTAAACTGACGAACGATATTCATTCACTGCCTCTCACGATTGCACATCATCGACACGTTATTTAGAAACCTGGAGGAAAAACAAGCAAAAGAGGTCGAAGTATCGATATCAGAACAAATGATGGCAAAAATAATTATCCCCTGATATTGTGTTAAAAAAAGAGTACATCACCTAAAAAATAATTCAACAGCTCACAAAAGCGAACGTACACAAGCTCATAATGTAAAGCGGGCACAAAGGCGTAAATGAAACTATGTGGAGAAAAAAGTTCAAGCTGTAGCCTCGCGCGAATTACACTCAACCCGCGTTACCAACATGACATAGAACCTCATTAACGAGTAATTATCGTCGGTGTTCGCGATTTATCCTCCCTCTATCAATTTTCCAAACATTATTATAGCCACGAAAACGAATTTGGCATCCCGCAATGCTAATTTGAGATATGCTTTTAATTGCATGCACAAAGAAATTATCAAGCGCAGCAAATTGCGGGGCACTTAAATTATTGTAGTTCCGCCTGTAATTGCGGCCGACAGCCCGCAGTAAGGCGAGGCGAGACAGCAGCGTGTGGCAGCCAGACCTCCCCGCTAATTGGCAGTTGTTCCTCCCGCGGATTAATGTCAGTAATTGATGGCTAATTTGGAGTTCTGCAGGGCGCAAATTTAGCGACGACGGAGATCTACCGGTTTTAAAAGCATCTCGCGACCTGTTGAGAGCACGGGAGTATGGGGCGTGAAACCGCGTGCGAGGCACGAGGCCTTAAAACAAGGTGTTACCTCAGGTATGTAGAGCACCGGAAAATACAAATACTAAGCATTACGCGCTTACGGAGAGAATGTGTGGAAGCAGAGAAAATCGGAGCGAAAGAGTACTACGACATGGAAAGCGAGGACGAGGAGGAAGAAAGACGAGGAGGAAGGGAGAGAGAGAGAAATAAGAACGCCATAATGACTAGAGTAAAAGAGTAAATGCACGGTGAGATATACGCGTGAAATGAAGTATCTGCGAGGCACCAAAGCGCTTCACCATACACAATGGAGAGAAATACTGAATAAAAATTTCACCACCACGCTAGATATAAAAATTTGTATTCTTGAACACAGGAATACAATTCTGTGCTATAATTCAATCACTATTTTCTGCTATCTGAAGGACACGGAAGGCAAGTTTAAAATTGCAACTGAGAATCCTCACATTTTTTTTTCTTCCTGGGGCTTTTTCGAGCTTCCGGGGATGTCGATTTCGACTAATCACGCCGTATCCACTATGTCCCTCATTGACCTATTTACACTAGACACACTTGCAGGCTCCTCTGGTGCTTGGTCAGCAGACTCTCAAGGCCTTCCGTGACAACATACGTAGTTGAAAGACAAGAGACAAACGTCCATGCCTACGGCGGGACTTGAACCCGCGACCGTTCAGTCCGAGGCGCTGAGTCGGCACACGCTCGAGCCTCCTCGGCCAACGAGGTCGGCAATCGGTCGAGTTTCGCCGCCGTGTTCCCACTTCCAGATCATTTCTCCCTTACACACATTACTCAGTAAACGAATGTAGATCATAATCTAGTAAGTCAGTGGTCCATTATTTAATTGATATTTAGTTCGAATTTGTGGTTTTACTATCTGTCAGGAGTCCTTTCAATAAAGAAAGCTAGGCGTCAATTTGACTCCGGTCATTTCCTTTTAAGTCTTATGAGGATGAATGGAATCTGAAGAAAATCATCTTGTAAATTGCACTGGAGCAGGTTTCATTGCACTAGTTTCCTTTACAGCAGTCTGCCTCGATGTACTATTTTAATGACTATACAGCACTCACATTTATACTTTATATTTTACTGGAAAAGTCCACCTTAGATGAAAGTAGCACGATGCCTCTATGGATGTATTGATATGCCACGCATAACTCGGGCAGATTAGAAGCTGTTGCGTTCTCACTTGTACACCCGTCATGAGATGCATTCTGAAACTTCTATTTCCTGTGACTTTCCTTCACACACACCCCACATATCTTCTATTATACCTTTCTGCATACCCATTCCTAATTTAAAAATGTCCAATCCACTAGTCCTTGTCAATTAACCATTCATCTTCCCCAATCCTACTTTACACAATTTCATTACTGTTTCCGTCCTCATCAATCCTCTTCGTATATCGTCCTAACTCCATTTCAAAACTTTCCAGCTACATTTCATATTTCACTCTCGAAGTCCTCGTTTCACATTCACGCATCGTTCTCCAAACGAAACATCACCGCAAATCTCTTCCTAGTTTCTCCGCAGAACTGTATGTCCAGTTATCCAAGAGGTGCGGCGTGGTGATGCGTCGCGGGCAGCGAGGGCGGTCGCGTTGCTCGCACTCCCCCGATAAGGCTCTCCCCCCCCCCCCGCGCGTCAACCTCTTTCGCCGTTCACTGCAGCTGCAGGCACACGCGCCACGTCGCGTCGGAGGGGCGCACTGCGCACGTGCGCGCGCCGCTGTCACGTTCCTCCCAGCACGTGCCGCCAGTGCAGCGGTCGCGTCGCGCGCGCAGGGGCGGGGGCGGGTGCAGCGCTGCACTGACCGTCGCCAAGGGGAGGCGCCGTGCCCACCGCCAAGGCCGCTCGAGTCCCACTCGTGTGCGCGCGGGAACCCGAAGAAGGATGTGGTCTGGGATATCCAGAAATCCGTCGTTAAGGTGATGCAAGGCCTAGCCGTTTCATTCATCAGTTATTTTCTTATGATTTGTAATTATGCGTTTCGAAAATTGTCAGAGCCTTTACTTAACACATCAAAGAAAACACTGAGCAAATAACTAACATTTAATCTACATTTTTCGTTGGGTTTTAATATTTTGAAAAATATTTTTTCTGATTTTCGGGTTTTGAAAAATTTTACACAAGATAATTAAGGAGATGGTCTACGTAATGATCTAAATAATGCATACAATCATTATACAATCACATATCTAATAATAATAATTATTATTATTATTATTATTTTTAATACTCATTATTATGCAAGGTATCATGGTTTGATAAAAATCGCTATTTGATTTCTAAGAAATGGGCCAAAAAACTGTGAATAAAAGGGAGAAAACAGTAATAATGTTTTAATCAGCAATGCGACTCCAGCTAAAAATCTTACTCCTGACCGACATCCTTCCGGTTATGTTTGTTGTAGTTTTTAATTTTCGGGAACAATTACCACTCTAAGCATTTGACACAATGTATTTAAGTTAAATATATTTTAATTATAAAAAATTATAAAATAATGAGAATAAACAGTACTCAGTTAGTCGACCTTTCGTCGCTCACATCGATAAACCTTTACATGCGTACAAATAGGACGTGATATTCTCCTGAACAGTCGTCCCGAGCTGGCAACGAATTCCTATTCCCAAGTACTGGTACATTCACTTTCTGACAATACCTCGTTCTTCTCTCTTCACATTCTCTTTCAGAGCGACCCATTCATTTCCACGAGAGAAGGAAATCCTTTCTAGGATGAGACCTGCGACGTCGCAACCGCAGCGCTCGAAAGTGGAACGCTCCTCGTGGGAGAGCTCGACGAAACAGCGAAAGGCGCGGGCATTCAGACGGCACGCTGCACCAACGGCTCTTCCTTCTCCAATTCTGTTACAACACGGGTGCACATATGTGCTGAGGCCACAGGGTTTCTCTGCGAAGGAGCGTTATTGCGGGTCCAGCAGTAAACAACATCCACAAATACATCTGAAAGCGTTTTGAAATGTTGGAAAATAAATAAAAATTGGCTGATATCGCATTGCTGATACACCGCGTTGTTTCATGTGTGACACTATATTTAATGATTTCTGGGACGGGAGGAACCTTTCATTGTAATATTTTTCTGAAAAGGCAAGATACTTCATCATTAAAATCACTTCATTCGTGGTTTCGGGGACTCGAACTGGAGTTATACTGCAGGAAGCCTTTGAGGGAAAAGAAGACCGAACTAACTCGTATTTCATTATTAGACTCGCTTCAATGTTGAATCTTTATTGCACGCCAGGGACGTGGTGAAACTCGTCATATTATGTATGACACTTTGAGGTGCGTTGATAACGCTGTTGGTTTCAGCAACATTAATCGGAATACATGGTATCTTCTGGACGACGAAAGTATTTCATTATTACCTCTTTGATCGTATCATTATCAAAAACTGTCGTATAATTTTGAGCAAATTATCTTTCTCGAAAATGTTTAGTTACAAACCAAAATAATTATTTTTACAACATACTTCAGAATTGAAAATACTTTTCGACTGCACAATTCAGGTGGTTTCGCTTGTACATACAGTGCATTACAGAAGATTTTGAGTGTAAGCTCCTCTTCACTTTCCAACTCTTCCTATATCGCAAATTACATGGTCGTACTTGAAGCTACACAGGAAGAGCGCTCAAATAAACTAACGGCCTCGAGAGTACGGACGCAGAGCAGGCGTACAATAAGGAAACGTCGCCTAGCTGTCTGGCTGAATGCAGCCTCCCACGCGAAGTGCACCTGCCAGCCGCTGCAGCGCCACAAAAGGCGCCTAGAAAGCGCTGCGGAGCCATCTCCAGCGGCAGCCGCAACGAGCGCTGGCCTCCCCATGGGGCGCGCCCTGCATCCACCTCCGCTACCACGAACAACCTCGCTTTCCTCCCAATAACCCTGGTTGAGGGTATAACACATGAAATCACCATCAGGGAGGTAACAAGAAGTTACCCCCTTCACACTTCGTTGATACAAAGTTGCTCTGCCAATCAACTGAAGAGCCTCACGGCTGAACGTTGTACTGTCTGTAAATATAAAATAAAATTAATAATAATAATAATGATAATAATAATAATAATAATAATAATAATAATAATAATAATAATAATAATAATAATAATAATAATAATAAAACGAAACGGAGCCTCGAAACGCACGTGCCCATGGAAAGCTGCAGCGGACCAAACGGGCATAAAGAAGTATGTGAAGTTCAAGAGCGCTCAAACGAGAATTTTTGACATTTTCGGTGTTGTGTTTATGAAGTTCTCATTGATTGAAAAAGAAGAAGAGGAGGAAGAAGAGTAAGCAATGGTGACACATCCGCTATACTCATGCACCCAGCCTTACCATAACAAGTGACATGCTTCAATAAGGAATCAGCAGAACAACTTCACAATCGATCGACAGAACAATCTTCTTCAATCAACACTGCGCGTCTGCGCAAACATGCCAGGTGTAAGAAGGGATATGATAGTAGTTTTAAGTATAGCATTTACGTTATGCAAGTGTTGTTTTAATTCATTAAAAGCATAAGCATTACATATTAACCATATTAACACTGCGAGTAAAGATACCATGTATACATGTATTGCAATCGCAGTAGCATCAGAGCATATTCCATAACACGCAACGTCCAAGCAATAAACAGCAAACCATTAATAATGTATTTATAACTTTAAAAAGATAACGGCTGCGTCTTCAGAAATATGTCAGCATTTTGAGCTATGCCAGACATACGGAATGACAAAGCTTCAAATTGTATTACAAGTGTCTGGAGAAAACTAGAGCTTGGTTTCCTCTTGTATTAACGACTCTTAATCCTTGTGAACTAGAATTCAAACATTAAACTTCACCTCCAAGCGTGCCAACAGCTGGAAGGTATGTAGCAAGTCCAACACACTAATTGCATTATTCACAGCTAAATACCATGCAATTATTAATGAGAGGCTTGGTACAGTATAAGCACAGTTCAGACTACTGGAGCATTCATGGACTATTGGAAGTATCCGATGGGTTATAAAAACACTACACTAGATTTTAATACGGCGTAGATAGGTATTGTATGTTGTCTTGCAGAGAACAAAAAAGCCAATTATCGAGATGCGAGTCGATCTAGCAAAATTACATGAATAGCACTCATGCAGAATACGAAATAACACAATATCCATTCGAATGTAAGCAAATTATTCGGCATGCAGTCATAGTGGCTGGTTTTATGTCATTTATTCCAGAAATAATTGGTCAATGTAATGTTTATGTAAATACAGAAAAAAATCCTCACTAGACATCGATAAATAGCGGAATGGGAAGGAAGGAAAAGGAGGTAGAGGGAGGAAGGGGAATGGGGGAGAGGGAAAGAGGGGGAAAAGAAAAGAGGGGAAAATAGGGGGAAAAGAAGAGAGGGGAAAATAAGGGGGAGGGGAAAAGAAGAGAAGGGAAAATAGGGGGAAAGAAAGAACGGGAAGGAAAGAGGGGGAAAGAGAGGAGGACAAGACAGAGAAAATAGTGGCGAACGAATACGACACTGCGAAGTCAAGGATCAAACAAACAAAAAATACATGCTGAAGCAAAATTCTTTCACAGAAAATCCGTTATTAATTCCCAAGTCCAAGAAAAATAAAGACTTTAACAAATACCCCTAGCTCACTCATTAAAAACAAAAGAAAAAAGGATTTCGGAAGCCAAGAAGGAAAACACGGCGAACGCATACAAAAAAGGCGGCGTCATTTATCACACGAGCGCCACCGCAAAGGGAGTGGCTCACACAAAGCGGAGGCGCGAGTGCAAGCCATCTCTCTCGGAGGTGCGAAAGACCGCGCTGTGCCCGCGCGCGGCCCGCGGGCCCTGGACCCTGGCTGCTTCCGCACCTTCGCCCTCCGCAGGTCTTTTTAGGGCGCCCGAGAGCTCTCCCGTCCGCGCCCGCGCCCGCGGCCGCTCGCCCGACCATCATTAATTCATTGGCAAGCCACTCGCGGAGAGTTATCGAGGGCAGATTGCAAGGAGGGAGCTCGAAGGATGCGGGGGATTCAGGAACGGCGATGGGGCAGCAACAAGGCAGGGGTGGTAATGACGGTAGTTGATGGAGGTAGTGGTGGAAATGTAATGGTGGTAGTTGTGGAACAGTTGGGTGACGGTGAGGGTAGCGGCAGATGCAGCAGGGCCTGACGGATACGGAAGCGGCGAAGGCTGTGGTGGGCAATTGCAGGGGAGTGATGAGAGTGGCAAATGCAGAAACTGCGACAATCTCACAGGCGTGAGGCTGACAACAGGGACGGTGGTATGCGTTCATATCAACAGTCACACAGTCGGTGACAAATATAAACTTATCATCAGCACTGATAAAGCTTGATGGGTGTTTGTTATGTTGATGGATGTGGAGGCAGTGAAGGTCCAGAAATGATTGTGATAGAGGCCGTGATGGCAATGGCAATAATGGCGACAGTGGTGATAAAGGCGATGGTAATGGCGAAGGACGCAGTGGAGGCGACATCGGAAGTGGTAGTGAATGGAGAGGCAGCAGTGATGCAGCCCAGACCCTTATTACCTCCAGTTTGAACCCTGGAGAGTGCCACTTAGTGTGACCCTAGCTTCCTTCCTCGCGGTCGCTTCCAGGATGTCGCGCCATCCGGATACCCCGTCGATGCGCGGCGATTTATGACGCAAATGAGCGAGAGAGCGGGGCAGGGGAAAGGGAACATCGCGAAGCAGAACGACGCGGAGAAATGGTGGTGGGGACAGAGGAGAGGAGGGCCGGAGCAGTGTCAAAAAGGGTGTCGCAGCCCCACAATCCTCACACCCACTTACTGAATGAACTTTACATTGAATTTCCTCTGAAGTACTTCTTTTGGACAAACTAAAATTACCTCATACGTCAAAACATTCTTTTTTAAACTTCCACAGCAAGCTACGTCCCAGAGAAGAAGTCTTCAGCAAGAAGTCCCTAGCAAGAAGTCCTTTACAATTTCCAATTCATTACGTAGATAAAAATAATGTTAATTTTTCATTTCAAAGATTGAAAATTATAACAAGCTAGCAATCAATGTTTCCAAATCATTTTGAAATATAGTGCGTAATCACACATCAAGTTAGTGAACAAAAAATAATTTACATTACCTACAAAATAAACAACAGTATTCCAACGCATAAGGTACGTAATCAAATGAAATATAACACCAACGAAAAATATTTCTAAGAACTGAAAAATAAAACTTAATGAGATACACGTTTTACAGTGACACTGGTATTTTATGACTTTATAATAAACCGGAAGTTATTTTTCTAGGGAGCTTTCACCAGTTCGCATTTCATTGATGATTCATGCACTTTCTTTTAAAGCAATGTAAGCTTGGATCCAGGATGCGTTTACCCCACATGGGACATTCATTACACGGCCAGCGAGTCCGCTGGGTGCAGTACGGAGTGTCTCGCGCCGCCAGACACTGGTTCTCGGAATGTGGCGAACGAGGTCTGCGCAGGAAGGGCGTCCGCCACTCGCTCCGCCGCCGCCGCCTCCGCAGACACCGCCGCTCTTTGACGGCGCAGACGCTCCGATGCCCATCGCGGGCGACGGCGGAGGCCACGTCGCCCATGGTGAACGGGGAGGTGGACACGTTGGAGATGGTGACGGGTGGTGGCGTCGATCGTACAGTGTGAATTTTGACTGTCTAGAGCAGGGCTGTCCAACTTAGAGAGGGCTTATGAGACACACACACACACACACATAAATATATATAAGATACGACTTTTATTCAACGTACTTAATGAGTAATGTACATACGAGAAAATTAATACCTCATTAAATACAAATAAGGTGAATTGTGCAATTATATTGCATTTGGTTAGACGGGGGCAACGGAGGCGGCGGAGAAGGGCGCGGCGCAGACACGCTTCCTCGAGGCCGCGCCCAGAGACGAATCAACACGAACGGGACGCGGAGGCGACAGCTCGCAGTCGCAAGCGAATCGGAGCAGGCGTGCTTCTGCTGCTCCCGCTATTTGTTTTCGTTCAGGTTCTAAGTGCTTTACCCGCTTCCTCTTCCGTCGTTTGTCTTCGCGGTACTTCCTAAGTAGTAGCATTCACATGCTGGGTATTGTCACGGCGTGGTTGAGAAGAGCACTCATATACATTCTTGGCACGAATTCCGGAAAATAACAAAGACGGAAGACAAAAGGCAGGAAATTCAATCTCATTTTCTACTGTACCTTCTTTGGAATATCCGTGTAATACGAGAAATCACAATTTATTTCATTAAAATGTATGTTTAATAATAGACAATTTATTATTAATGCCAGTAATTATTATAATGCACGTAATATGAATGTAATAAAATATGTATTTCTTTCCCTGCGAGATCGTATTACTGAACTGCCTGGATTATTAAAATCGTAACGAACAATGAAGAGACTTCCACATATGATTTCAAAAATGAGTCACAACATTACGGTTTGTCACATTCATTGCCAAAAATGTTGGAAATTATACGAATGAACACCTTTGTCGAATAATTATAAAAAGTAAGCGTTTTCTATGACATTAGAATACTAAATGTTATGTTAATGAAAAAATATAATAAATATAAGCCTAAAAAACACAAATTCACAGTACTTTAAACAGAGTTTGCACGTTGCACATTGTAACTAAACAACGAAACATTCATTATTGAAATTTTACTAATGTGAATATTTTAATTGCTGTGCACTACTGAAATTCGAAGACTACGGCTCCTGAAATCTCTCACCAAGCAATGAATAAGGAAGAACGCCACAGGTAAGACGGCGGCCTCAATAGACAAAAGGACGAAAAAGAAACCGAAAACTTTCAGTCGGAAGTTCCGAAGGAGTTGTAAGAGCTCATAACTTCTTCGCCTCTCCGCCAACTTCACGAGAGTTCGCCTCCAACTCGAAAGTGTTACTAGGTTAGAGCGCGCGCCGCGAGAGCAACTTTAAGGAGGCGAGAACAAACGAAGGGGAAAGGCTCTTCATTCACGTCACTTACCACAGAGAGGCTACTGCCATAGCTCCTGCTCGCCCGTGCTGACCGTCAGCACTCACCTGGAACAAAAGAAAAGGCGACTTTCAGCTCACGCAACTTTGGCGCTCGGCGCAAAATGAACTGTTACGCAACTACACGGGCTTTGTGTTTAGTGAATAAAGCTCCATTTATTGTATCAACATTTCTGTCCGATGAATATGAACACAATATTCGTGAAGTACGTCCGAAATGTAAGAATCATTGCACGAGTAGAGTGACTTCTGATAGTTTCTAATACTAAATTTTTGCTACTTATTAAGATAAATGCAATAGCCATTTCTTTCTTGGAGCGTGTACTTGCTCATCAACCGAAGCCCCATTTAAAGTCGCTTGCAACAATATTTCGTTCCAAGCAATGATGCTCTAGTGGTGCATTTCAGATAAATCAAAAACCCCAAAAACGACGATAATGTATCGTTATGGTGATTTTTTTGGTATTAATCCACCTGGTGATAAATGTTTTGTAAAGAATTTTTATAAATTTTGACTTTAGCTTTGTGAATGAAAAGATAAATATAAATTAGTAAAATAGCACTAATATGTCAGAGGTTACGAAACTAGAATTTATGTGGTTATTGTAGAATTAATACGGTTATTGTTGTTAAAGCCTTTATTGTCACCACTGTTATCATATTATTATTGTTACTTTACTGTTACTGTTATCATTACTGTTATCATATTATTATTACTGTGTTAAAATTATTTTAAGTTACATTGTATTTAATTCTTAATTATAATATGTAAATTTTAGTGTTCTGCCACCAGGTTGCATAAACCTATCTGCGGAAATAAATATCTATCCATCTAATTTTAAAAGCAAGATAGATATTAAAGAGATATTACAATTAAAAAAATGTTGTTATTACGCTAGCGTGAATGGTAAAAAGACACTGAAGGGACACCAAACATATCCCTCTTTGACGTGTCTATTACACACAGTCCAATACACTTTTGAAATATTCTCGTAGAGAAACGAAAAGAGCCTGTCGCAAGCAATGTAAGCACCCCTGCCATCACCTCAAACCCCCTGGGCGCGTGCAGGCCGCGTGCGGAAACGAAGTCCGCGAGGTCGCTCGGCGGACGCACAAAGGGGGCGGGGCGACACAGGGGCCGGGAAGGCCTCATTTCCCTGGCGCTAGACAACGAAAACAGGGCACGGTATTGAGGGGGAAGGGGAGGTTCGCAAGCTGCGACGCTCGATTTCCGGTGGGCCACCTGCGGCCTGAGCCGCCCGGCCGCCGCCGCCGCCAGGCGTGATACACGCGCGTAATTAGCCGCTCCAAGGACGGTCCACACTGGGCCCAAATGGGCCGAGGAGCGCGCGGGTCCAAAGTGGCAGGGAGAAGAACATTTCACCTCCAAAGACGACACAAACCCCGGGTGGTGACTTCAAACTAGAAAGGGGGTGATGGCTTTTCAAAGGGTGTAAAATATAACCGTTGTCGTCACTGAGTCGGTCCCTGGGAGGCAAATACGAAAGTTAGGTAGTGATGCTGAAAGTCCTTGTGTCATTAAAATATTTCCAGCTATAAAACCCCTTGACGGAGCCAACAGACACCAAATATCTGAGCATTCAACTGAACAGACTGAGGTGGACAAGCGTGTATGACGCTGAACTGGAAAAAATAACCTATATATTTCAGGTTTTCAACTGCAGATTTTTGTAGCTTCGAAGCGCTGCCATTACACGATTCATTTATAAACTTAAAGAGTGTAATGTTCGTATATTCAGGAAGACCAAGAACACTAATCTGTTCACAAGGTCTTAGAGTATATTGCTTCACAAACATAGCATTGTAGCGTGAAGTGCATCTGATCTACGCAGCCTGGATGATAATATTGGGTGCGAAGCACCTTTGATTCACATGGCTCACTAATACATTGCAAGTGTGAATCATACATGATGCACATGGGAGTCAACGTGTTAAGATACCATTACCCTGATAGAAGACAATAAATATTAAAATTGTTAATAGCTGTCATTTGCAAAACAAGAATTGATGATTTGAAGTTAGGCAGGAAAGTGCACAGTACCGAAAAATAAACTAATAGGCTTCTGAGTATCAATGAACACACTTCTGTAAGTCACATTAGAACATCTCTGTAACTCTAAAAGTCAAAATTACTAGTGGAACAAATCAATGGTGAACAGAACATGCACTTATTGAACACTAAAGCATTTAAAAACGGTTCTTTGCGATGCTTGCATGGCAAAGCCGGGCAACATCTTGTGCGCCCTCGCGGCAGTGTCCGGGCCCACTGCGTGCCCCCTGCCCCGCGCAGGTGCGCCGGGCAGCGCGGCGCACGCGGCCCAATTCGCACGTGACGCGCGCGGGAGTAGCGTGCAAGATGACCGCCGCCCCGCGCACTCGCTCGCTCGCTCGCTCGCTCGCCTCTTTAACGACCGGGGTTCACAGCCCGGCCAACTCTGGAGAGGTCTGGAAGGGGCAAAACGCGTTCGTGGATATTTTGAGAAAGGTATAGCAATTGTAAACCTTGTAAGCATTGTCAAATGCAATTTCAAGGCTTTGTCAATAAATTCATCAAATCAAAAATCAAAAATCCTTACAGAAACCGAATAACACACAAAATGTTTTAATACTTTCTTATACGTTATGAAAGGATAAAGACGTATCAACCGCAATAGTAGAATAACATTTTTTAATGTATAGAAAATTCAGCCATACACGTGTTTCGGGAGTGTTTTTCCCATCATCAGTGGCTCTATAATTTTGAAAATTCAGTTAACAAGTTGGTACATGATTGAAGAAGTCCATGAATTGATTCAGCATAAAATTATTTAATTATTCATTAATTATTTATTAATGTAGTTTGGCAATGTAAAAAATCATTATTTAGCATAAACTATTTCTTCTCAATACTTCACCACGTCTCTATTACCAACTATCACCGAAGCCACTTCGTTGGCCTTACTATTTGAAACGAAAATTAAGCCAAATGCAACAAAAGCGAAATTATCGTGTGTTTTTCCCTCGACAGACCTACAGAAGAAGATAATGAGGACCGCCGGCTCGGATAGCCGAGGTCGCTAAGGCTCAAGAGCCGTAGCTGCCTCGGCTCGAATGGTCGCGTGTTCGAATCTCGCCTCGGATATAGATGTTATAGGTGTTTCTTTTATCCTTACGTGTTCTTCCTCTAGTTACCCCTATAGTTAAAACTATCACAGTGGTCCTTAAATGACCAAGTTGTTAAAAAGCGAACTTAAAAAAATTGAGGAGCAGTATGTCTCAAACTAATGTTCGGGAAAACTCGAAAAGCAGAAAAAAAACCAGAATGAGGTTCTTGACACTAAACATATACATCACCTCCACAAAACGAAACGGTCACCGATTGAAGAGCACAAAGATCGAGACAGGGATTCGTTGCAATGACGGAAATAAAATTCCATGGTCCATTTCGAAAGTCAGAGGCCAACATATTGGAAGTAATAACTAAGATGCAGCGTCTTCCAAACAGTCAAAATTACAGTTGCATATTCTGCTCAAACGATCAAATAATGAACATTGTAAATGTAAAAGAAATAGAAGATATAACAGTAAATACCAGAAGGGGGAAGTAAGATGTGAAACATGGCAAATATTGAAAGTTTATGAAGATAGAACACGAAAAGGAAGGAAACACATAAAGGAAAAGTAAGTGTAGCAACATGAATCCACAATTTCTTACGGTAATCATGTCTAACTGTAGATCTCACGAGTGTGAAGAAAGTGCGACGCGATTACTAACGAAATTATTGTCTAGCCTCATAACTAACAGCAAACCAATCCATTGTATGCCGAAGTTTTCACATCATTCTACACAAAAACTCTGCTACTTCAATTTACTATATTTGCATACCACTCTCAATGCAACATCTCAAATCTTTACCGAACTATATCCTTTGTTAATGCCTCAACATTTAATGCTCTAGCATCATCTAATTTGTCTAGGTTTTACCTTACTTAAAATCAAGCGATCATACTTCGTTTGTTGACTGTAAAAAGAGAAATATATTTTGCCAGTGGTACTTTAAAGATTTATAATTTTGAAAGAACAGTAATTAACACAATCGTATCTCAAATCATTCGCTCTTCGAACCTAACAGTTAATAGTCCTCTCTATTTAGGCTGCATTTTTTTTTCAACAATCAAGATAATCACAGTACTAACTTAGCAGCAGTGTCTTGAGAATCTGCAGGTGGTGAGCATAAAACTCAGATCAGGTTTCTTTACGCTAGTGTGCGTATGTAAGTGTGCTTCAATACTTTCGCCCCTGCTTGTGAATTCAGACCTCGTTTCCCACCAAATTATAAAATTATGTGTTGCTTCCTGTTCTGGAAGTAATCGAGTGCAACGAATTGCACTTTCGAGACTATGATAAGTAAATGCATTCAGTAAGAACATCGATCATGTCTGGTTTTCATAAAACATCCTGCAAATCTGGCCATTTAGCCTGCCTGCAGATTACCACGATCGGAGGCAAGAAAGCAAGTTCTTCTTTGTCTCTTTTTTGAATCGAAGTGCAGATAATGTACACCGCGATGGGAACATATTTTGAGACATGCAATTTTCTGTACCACCGAAATACAGAGTAACTCTTATTGCAGCTGTAACAATTACAGTCAATAACTTGAAAACACGCGAAGGGGAAGTGACGACAAGTGTCATCAGCCGAAGGAAAAGAGCGTAGAAAAAGCTCCGAACACGTCAGAGGAGAGCTTTACAAGCGGCGAGCGAGGTTTTTAGACCTCGGGTTTCGGTTGGAGAAATTCTCGGCGGCGATTGCTCCAGCAGCCGAACGTTGACCCTGAGATCCAGCCCTCGCTAAATGCAAGTCCATGTTTTTTGGCAGGGTTGTACACGCGGCGGCAAAGCGTTGGCGTGATCCTTGTGCGTATACGTTCTCGCATCGCCGGGGGTCCAGTCAGCTTTCCAAGCTGTCCTAAACGTAGAAACCGTAAGAATGGCCTTTTATTCCACGATTCTCATGTATTTAATGAAGAGAAATGGGGATACTAAAATTATTTCTAATGATAACAAAGCTTTTCATACCTTCCATAAATTGAGTATTTTACATTATAAACCCCCCAAAATGTGCCGCCATACATTAGAATACAGCGCTGCCAAAATCACTATGCTACACAAACCAATGGAAAGATGCCATTGGTAAATACTGAGTTAATCTGTTCCTTTAGCTTTCCAGTTCTGTTCGTTTGTTATACCAGTTATATCATTATACTGCATGAGACTATGACATCATTTCATGATTTCTGAACAGTACGTCAGATTGGAAGGAATATTTTAAATGACCGATTCGAGGGGAAAAGCACGGTATAAAAAGAAATGCTCTTGGCAAGAAGATCTGTTGATTTTATCGTCATATATGAAGAAGCTCCAAGAAAGCATTGCTATGGTACTATGTAATTGTGGAAGCATTTTAAATACACCGTATTGTAACTTTGTAAACACCATTATAAATAACATACTTCATGATGTTCAGAATGGAAAAGTCATAAGCAGCCAAACTTAAGGCTCAAGTGTTCCTGTATTTCTTGGCTACCTCTGGGATAAACACGTTTAGTCGACTCGAGCAATTTGTCTTCTCCAATTCCGTCCGGAATACCATATTGCATTACAAGCCTTTTTCCTTGTCTTACACTGCATGCAATAAAGCATTCCCTCTAGCTATAATCTGGATTTCAATTGACCAGAGAATCAACTGCGTGCCCACCATCTTCCGAGCCGGCTGCCAAACGCCGCAACGTAGGTGTTTCCCATTGGCCGCGCACTGGAGCGCGACCGGGGACCAGCGTCCGGGGGCGCCTTACAAAGATGGGCTATAAACGCGAGCATTGTAGTTCAGGGTCGCCGCGCGCGACTTTCCTCACACCGCACCGCACCGCACCGCACCGCACCGCGCCGAGCCGCGCCGTGCCATGCCGGGTCGGGTCGGGTCGGGTCGGATCCCGCGCAGGCGGCTATGGCGCGGCGATAAAAGCGAAAGTGGTAACGCGAGCGGTGGCGGTGGCGGTGGCGGTGGCGGCTGCTACCGCAGTAGCGCCGGCGTTCCCGCTAGGTGCCTGCGCGAGCACCATGTGGCGTTGCAGGTGGTGCATTGTCTTTCTCGTATTATTCGACTGTTATATCGATATGTAGAGGAATAAAAACCAACTCTTAATAGCCACCGTCCATTAAGAACGAAATAATTGCATTATAGCAAAAGTTGGCCTTTTAGTTATTTTATTTCAAAGTAAAGGTATCATTTATTTATATTATTCTTATAATACGTTGCTGTTTCAAAAAGTATTGAACGTGACACGGCCGATAACACAAGTAACTGACGCGATTGAAGTTTGTAAATAGAGGCGATAACAACAGATCAAGGATCGAGCGTGATCATTCCTTCTTTACCCTGTCCCCAATCGTATCTTGAGAGGCCGACAATGGAAAATCAATGAAATCAATGAAAAGTATAAACGTTTACACGTGTTGATTCACGATAAAAGTGTACAATGTGTGCAGAAAAATATGAATATAGAAGCAATACACAATGTGTGCACAAAAAGAACACTGGAAAAATTACCAGAGGACGGAATCTTCGTAATGCAAAGACAGGAAAAGGGATTGCAGTACAAAAAAGGAAAATAGAAACCACCAGTAGGTCACAGCACTAGGAGCAAACAGAAGAGTGAAATAGCAACATAGAAAAGCAGAGAATACTTAAGATACGACTACAAGCACTGAATGTCCACTGGCCTACAAGTCAGTCGCTAAAAAACTGTCAAGTTTTACTTTTGCTATATCCAACATTGCTGGCGAAAGCACTTAGTTTTTACTACCCAAAGGAAAATTAAGCAGTTAGTAATTTGGCACCGGAGAATAAACACGAAAAATGATTACTTTGTTGTCAACGTAATATGCAGGTACGTAACAATTTATAGTTGTCCAGATTATCTCCGAGAAGGAAATGACATGTTTCTAAGCCTCAGCCCCGGTCCAGATTACGTGTATTGGAGACACTTTAAGAGCAAAACCAAGTCTTAGGGGCAATAAAACAGACAAGCACATCCTTACCAACGCCCATTTTTCAAAAAAATTACGTCATGAATGTGTATTCCCATGCCTCCCCTTTGGAGCCGTTGGTACGTGACAGAAACGAAGATCACATGCCTGAGATGCAAGGCATAATTACGAAATAGCTGGCGGGAGATAAATTCTCATAGGAGAAGGCTCACACACCCATGCAGACGCCGCATTGGAGACGATGCTTCAGTACAAGTCCAGCAAACGCAAAGAAAAACTCTATGCAGCTAGCCGCTAAGATAAAGAAAACAAACGAAGCGATAAGTAGCCAAAGAGAAGATGGAGAAAACGGAAAATAAACTCCATAGTTCACAGATAATACGCGAAGAAATATTAGTAAATAAAAAGACAACATGTACGATTGAATAGCGTCGAGAAATCGCGAAAGCCTATTAAAAACAATGAATTTCACAGCCTATGTTAATCAATATATTATGTACCTAATCAATACAAAGTAAATCTCATGCGAAGAAAGAAAAGCAACGCAGAAGAAAATGTACCTCACAAAAATAGACAAAAAGAAAAATAGGGAACAAGATATGCTTTTACATAACTAATCTTCTAAATAACGCGTGATCAAGTCTTCTTAGCTCCTAATGTCATTCCATTCCGTCGCTCTCCTGTATCATTCCGTTTCTGATTAATGAACCTTTAAGTTCCTTCTTGTATTCCGATATATTATTTACTGCTGTCTCTGGATTTCTTACTTTTATTCCAGTCTTCCAATTGTTTCCATTTTCCTTCGTCCAGCTGTTTCCCATCTTAACTATCAATTTTCATCTACTTCGTCCGTCTCCTCATCGTCCATTTTCATGCTGAGTCCCACAAATCTTAACCTCCTCTTCCGTACCTCGCTCGAAACTGGTACAATGTTGTCGTACATTCGTGTATAGTGATTCACAAAATCAAAGATCAGCTTGAGTGAATGGCTGTTTGGGTGAAGCCGCGTCCCAGGTAACGATAAAGACGTGCCTACGTTTCGGCGCTCGAGTTTGTGTACACTACACACTCACACATTCTTCATATATATGAAGACCTCGAGGGAAATACCATGCTATGCCACAATACGTAAGTTTTGAGAAAAAGGGAAATAGAAGTTGAGACATTGCATTCTACACACTGGGGTAAAGAATATTAATGTGTTAATTACATCCCCATCTTGCGTCGAATCTTTAAAATAAAAAACCCAACATCTAGATACATCCATGGGGAATCGAAATACACAATATTTCAATTTCATGCGGTGTCACCTCGACAGCTACTCTAATGTCTGGCCGCGAATGACTGCAACTTAATTTACGACATCAAATGTTAGCTTGTTTTTAGGTCACCCATCTCTAAAATGTTTCTTTAAAACTAAAAACAGTTAGGTGTCCGTTGGGAAACCGTGATGAGGGGGAGAAAACGACAGCGGGAAGTGGGGACGGAGAGCGGGGCATATTTGCCTGGACCTCTGCTGCAATTAGGATAATCTCCGTGCGAGCTGTGCCTCGAGGTGCGCACCGCAGAACTGCAGAGCGCTTCTGCACCTGCTCTGCGGCTGAGCGGAAGAATCCTGCTTCAACTACCGGTTGAGCCAGAGCGACGAGGTTTCGCTCCGGGCCCTCAGCGGGCAACCCTTGTCCCTCTCCATCTCCCGTCTACCGAGCACGTTCGCCTGAGTACTATACTTGGGACTAAGACACTTCTTTTTTTCAACGAAATTAACCACAAACCATTTCATTTAAAAAAGTAAGAATAATGTTTGCGATTCAAGAATGCACGTGCATGACTATATGGCAAGTTTTCGTAAGTTTAGACATCATGAAGGACAATTTTGTTCTTTCGTTTTCAAAACCTCTTTTCTGCTTTTCTCCCGAATTCGATCACATACTAAAGGTTAAGTATAAAGCAAATCCCTTAAATCTGTTGTACACATTTAATACATGTATATATTTTCGGCACTATCACAGAGAGTACTGAAATAGAATTTTAAAGTCCTCCGAAAAGATATTCACACTACTGACTTCATCGGTCGTTTTTTTATGCGCAAATGAAGGGTATATCGCATATTCCCGAATTCAAATACCGCTGTCAGTGCACAAAATCAGAAAAATATAGGTAAAATTTTGCATCAATATTTGTAGCGTTCCTTTTACATCCTAATTTAACACTACAAGCCTTCACGCATCATAAATTGTGGCAGCTGGATGCGTGGTAATAGGCACTAAAGTATGCGTACAAAGCTATACGCATCATGGCAAATGGTGAGAACATTTCACAAACCTTCAGAAAGCTTACAGCCCATATTATTAACAAACATCACATCAACGCCGTCTTCAGCTCCTATATCTTTCCCCCTCACTCACACAGCCTCCGCTTGTTCACCGGCATTGCTTCCGAGCGATTGAAGTTCACGCGGACCAGCAGCGAATTCCTGCGCCGGCGTCTCTCTCGCTCCCCCTTCCCCTCCCGTCCCGTCCCGCCCCCACCACTGCCTCCAGTGCGCAGGCGCAGTGCTAACCTGAAACCCAGCCGCCGCCACCGCCGCCGCGCGGAATCTGGCGATGAGAAAATCGCGCGCCGCCAAGGTCAACCTCATTTTCAGTTGAGGAAGTCGCAGTCTTTTGTGTACACTCGTTATTCATGTAGTGCGCCGCGATAAATCTCGCGTAATAACGGGTGTCGCGAGAACGTAAAAACACCTCTGCGCTTGCGGACCATTCTTACAAATCGTTTACATAAGACGGACCCCAATTAGCGTGCCAAGAGTCGCGGGAGAGACGAATAGAGTTGCCATCTATCGAAAATACGTGATTCTAAAATTTTCGAACGTAAGGAGCGAAAATAGTCTAATTTAATGTAAAGTTTAACTTGTGTAAGATATTTCAGGTTTTTGTATCTACTATATTAATAGGCTATTGTTCATTGCAAACAATGTAATGTGTGATGATATACATAAGCTGACTTCACTTCACGTAAAAAAAATCAAAATTATAACTAAATTAAATGTATCTTGCGTAAATTTTCTAACCATATAATTATTAAATAACTGATTTGAGTAAATATTATAATATATGGCTCCAAATCGGAATAATTTACTATGCCATAATACGTTAATGGCATTTACACTGAAGTTCCAGAGACGTTTTCTGAAACCAGGACTCACGGTGAAACCCGGAGAAGTGACAAACATTGTGAGGTGTGAAGGAGGGCTTTTGTTGGGTAAAGGGTAAAAGGCAAAAGGCACCGAAATCGATGCTCATATCTTCGTGGGACAAGGGAATAGGGAATTACCAGGAGAAACTCGAATCCGCAAGAAAAACAAAAACAAAGAAAACACCACCATCAACAAAAACAAACTCGAGCTGTCAAATATTTCGATTGATAAGAGGCTTGGGAGATCAACACCGCAGGATCAGAGATATGACCAATATTCCAGTTATCAAGGTTGTATTGTAAATACAATCCAGCGAGACAGATGATTTCAGGCTTACAACATAATTTAGACGTTTTTTGCAGGGGGCAAAACCCGGAGAGGGTGGGATGGCTAGAGCCGGAGCCGGCGGGAAGGCGGATTAAAGTCCTCTCACGGGCGAAGGCGCGCGCGCGCGAGCCGATCGGCTGGCTGGCGCGTCATTCCGCTTCAACAACACCAACACCCGACCGCGCGCCGGCCGGGGGAACCGCTAATTAGGGGAGGAGTGGCCTTACGTAACACCGCTCGGCGGCGCCTTGGCGAATTCCTGCCAATAGAAGGCCACGCAGCGCAGTCTTGTCCGAAGGGTTGCCTACCTGCTGCACCGCGCGGCGCGGCGCTGCGCGGGAGCTCCGCGAGACGCTCTGCCAATCAGCGCTCGCGACGGATGCCTCCGTGAGCGGTGCTCGACGATGCAACACGCCTTACGACGTGGAAACACTTCGTCCAGTGTGCATTGAGCCCTAAGCCCGATGCTTACGTTTCCTATGCTGGTCAAAGCATGCTTTTTTGATGCTTCATGCTTTCTTCCTAGTCGTCGGATACTTTGAGGCTTGACAAGGGAATCTATCAAGATCCATACTTTCAAACATATGTTTACACGCAGAGTCCATTTCTATTTTTCCCAGCTATGATGAACAATTCACCGCATTTCACCAGCATACTTCTGAAATAAAATATGCAAATGTTACACAGAGAGTGACGAACGTCGAATCATCTGGGGACGAGATGTTGGCGCTGCTTCGAGGTCCACGTGACAGCACAAAGCGGGCAGAGGTAACTCCACCTCCTCCGTGAGGTCAGAAAGTTTACAAGTGCCGACGAAACAACGGCAGGCGGAGTGACACAGAAACTAAGACTGCCAAGTCGGAACGAAGAAAGGACGGGCAGGGAAGCTGAGACGCGGCTGGAGGGGGCGAAGCTGACCCGAGGTAAGGGCGAAGGCACGGCGAGATCATGTACAAACGCCGGGAGAGAGTGAGGCGGGCCGGATGGACGAGAGCAGGGAAGGGGCGGAGCGAGGAGCGAGACAGGGAACTGCGACGGGAGTGGTCACGGGACTGGCAGGAGCGGGTCGAAGCAGGGCGAGCAGGAGCAGGGGCAGTGACCAAGGAGGGGGGGAGCGGGGCGCGTGGCCGCTCGCCAACGAGTGCCCCGGCGAACCAGGAAACAAATCAGGCGCGCGGCGCGGCGCGGCATGGCGTTTCGGGCGCGGGGCTGGCTGGCGTGCTGGTAATCGCGGCCATCGTATCTTCACTGGCGCGTGAACGACGACGCGGCCGCCGCTCCCAGGAATCGCTCTTCTCACCAAGGGCGGCGCTACGAGAAACACAACCGTCTAGGGATGCTACGATACCTCCGAAGTTTCGGGAACAATATCAAAGCACACGATATTTACAACTCTTACAAATTCACAAAATCGGTGTGGGTTAACAAAACACTTATTTTCATAAATTTTAATTTGTCGGCAAATAATTGATATTTGATACTTAATACTAAATTCAAACTTTCTGAACATGATACCTAACAAACGAAAACAGCAGAGAGGACTTAGGAAATGATTTCTTAAAGTGAGTTGAACCAAAAGAGCGTAGACTGGTGTGACTTGAAGCGGGTGGAAGGAGCCGTGAAGTTTATACATAGGGATATCTAAGGGTATCGAAGGGTATACATCAACTGTGCTCAAAATGCATTAATAAATAAGATAGAAACTCTTAAAACACCATATACTTCACTCACATTAACAGGCGATTATATGTTTAAACTGCTCTACTGTAACATTCGATTAATTTGACACGTGCGTGTTTTACCCCCGGAGGTGCAGTCTTACATGGAAGTCGAAAGTCTACAATTATATATATATATATATATATATATATATATATATATATATATATATATAAATTTCGTTCAATATTTTCGACATACACATATGTAAAGGACAATGAGAGAAAAATAAACTAAACTAATGCAATTTCAAGATAGCTCGTCTCATGGCTAGCAAATGTTTGTGAGGCAATGGAAGAAAAAGAGCGTCAATGTGCCACACGTCGAGAGAAAATGCAACTCTGTTTTACAGAGCGGGAAGAGAATTGGAAGGGCGCAACGTAGAATTTTGATCATATTTTTTCGCGCGTAACCCCTATGTATAAAGGAATGTTTTATTTGAGTAACAAAAGACTTCATTTGTATCTTCAGGAAAAATCTGGTAAGCTTTCATGGCCGAATTCACATCTTGTGGTCCAATACTGACAGATAAAAGTCGCAAGAACCGTATTATTTCACGTTAATCATATTCAGACCGGGAGAGGGACCGAAGGGGGCCGAGCGGGGCCGAGCGGGGCCGAGCGGGGCCGAGCGGGGCCGAGCGGGGCCGAGCGGGGCCGAGCGGGGCCGAGCGGGGCCGAGCGGGGCCGAGCGGGGCCGAGCGGGGCCGAGCGGGGCCGAGCGGGGCCGAGCGGGGCCGAGCGGGGCCGAGCCGGAGTCGAGCGGGGCCGAGCCGGAGTCGAGCGGGGCCGAGCCGAAGTCGAGCGGGGCCGAAAGGTTCCGTTCGCGCGCGCGGTGCCTGGGGGTCCGTCGGGCATCCGCCATCCGGGCCCCGCGCCGCAATTCTGCTCGGCCGCAGCGGCGCGGGCTGGCGCGAACGTGCCGTGCCGCGCAAATGGCCGACGCCAGATTGCCAATATCAAATTATTGCATCGCGCGCCGCCGGCTACCCAGACCCGCCCCTCCCCACCCTGCGCACCTGCCGGGGAAAAACAAGACCCGGAGATGTGAGCGCCGCGCGCGGGCGGCGCACCGAGAGGCGGTCGTCCCCCTCGACCGGCGGACGCGATCCGCCGCCTGATACGCAGCGCGGCCGCGGTCGCAGCTCCCCAGCGTGCGTGGGAGGGGAAGGGGCGGCGAGATCGAGAAAAGAGATGGAGCGCGGAGAAATATCATTAAACATTCTGCTCTCCACCTAGTTTCACCAGCTTCTTGATCATTTCTTTCTTTTTCAGCTTGCTACCCCCAGTCACTTTTAAAATGGTCCGTCAGTGGTATTTATCTGCTCTCTTTTCTTTCTTCCTGTTTCCTTCTGTAGGAATGCTTATCGCAATATGCGCTCTCTCTCTCTCTCTCTCTCTCTCTCTCTCTCTCTCTCCCCACACTCTCTCACACGCACATGACATACCCCATTTCTTTCTTCTCAAGATTTCTTTTTATTATCTCCCAAAAGTCTTTTTTCATTATTCACTCGTCGTAACAATTTCATTTTGAATCTTTTAATTACTCCACATAATTATTGCTTTCCACAGAAAATTCACGAGATCTATTTTCTCGATATTCCATAATTACCACGCAGTCCCCAGTTTTCGACAAATCATTAAATTAGGGCCATTATGAAGAATCAAGAAAGGAAAATAGTTCCACTTCTAGAGGTTTTACTAAATTCTTGATTCCTGTAGTACATATAAAATAAACCCTTGTTAGGGTAGAAATATATTAATTGATATTTTTAAAAAGCATGGAGAGGGGAATAATTGGAATATTTAGTATTAGCAAGCATTTAACATTTCTTTTGTGACTAATGAAGAAACTCTGTATTTTTAACAAGCTTCTGAAATAACGGATATTGGTAAAGTAACACTAAACAAACAGAATCTACGATGCAAATCTGTCATAAATACCCTGGCTGGGCTCCTTTAGATTCCTCAGTTTCACCCCATAACCGAACAGTGTCGGGTCAAGGGACCATGGATCTTGAAGGTCAGATCTCCATTACCTGAATTTTATTTTAAAGGAATAATGTTATTTTGTCCGAATCCTCCTTGTATTGTGAATAGTTCAAGCACATAAAGATATATTTTAAATACCCCTCTTTTGCGTACTAAGTCAATCGTCTTTAACGCTTATCACTTTTCATCTTTTCAACAGAAATACTTTTACCCTTGGCATCTAACCATTCAATTATTTCACTACCTACTTGGCGTACCACAGAAATAAAATTTAATGAACATAATATAATCGCAAAACTGAAACAGTCTCTTCATTTCCAAACACTAATTGCAGAGAGGCCGCGCGAGCGCAGAGCGTCCCTCGGGACAGCGACCGCGCGAGTGGTGCGCGTTGCAAGCAGGCACCTTGTCCCTTCAGGCACGTACGGAGACCGGTTGCTCGCATCGCCCCTTCGCCTTATCTGCCTCCCTTCACCCGCACGCCCCACGCGCCTGCGCCTTCGCGCCGCTGCGGCTCTCGCTTGGAACCCAAACACTGTCAAGCGTTGCTCGCCAGCCAGGTTGGTATTGATCGTAAATATGTAGCCACATTGCAAAAAACCTCTGTGACGACAGATTTGCAACCGCCCCAAGCCCCGCTCGCGCCTTACGCCTACTACATCATACAACCTATATATTATGCTCTTGATTGATGGATTAGTGATTCAGGGCGCGTCAACGGCCGAGACAACTAGTCCCGTAAGTGTAGTGTGTGTTTATCGTCGGAGATGCTGTGATCTCCCCCGCTGGATGGCAAAGATCCGGCCCCGACCTACGACGGGACACGTTCTAAGCTCCTGACTGGTTTCCCGACATGTGTGGTACTGTAGTGCGTGTGTGTCTGTGTGTGTGTAAGGGATAAGAATGGGACAAGGAAGAGAAATGTCCGTGGCCCGTTTGTTAGGGTACTGCTCCGGCTTTTCCCAGGTGTTGATCGGAGAAATCACGAAAAAACTACTGATCAAAGCAGGGGATCGCTAGAATTCTCCTTCAGACAGCGGCTGAAATCAACCTATCTAAGTAGCAAGTGTCGGAAATCCTGCCACCGTCGGGACTCGAATCCTAGGACATCTTGTTCAGAGGCACTGCAGTAATATTAGTTGATGTCCTGAGCCACCATTGCCGATCTACGCCCCCGAAAAATAGAAATATTAAGAAAATATAATAATCTTAGTATTGAGTTTTGCACCTAAATTCTGGTTACTGTCGAGGACATTGGAAAGAATAATAAATTAATAATTTCTAATTATCCGACTCCAGCGATAGCACATGGCTTCATAAATCCACGTGAGCGGATTCAAAACTATCTGCATGCGGTGGATTTTCAAACACTATAAAATTCTCAGTGTGTCATATCATGCTTGTGACATGTTTAAAAAATCCTGGCTGTACGAAAAATGAAATCCTTTGACAATTCACGCCGCAATCCGATCACCTATTCGCTTAGACAGAGAACCAGACATGAAACGGATGACTGTGCAGCCTAATGAATAATACAGCCTACATCGGATGTGGATAATGTGTCGTGTCCGGGACCCGGCTCATTCAAAATACGCGCGCGAGCAAACGTATTTTGCTCGTGTAAAGTAAGTAAAAACGTACAAAATTCATTTCAAACTCAAAAAATATTAACGAATGAAAAAAATCAAGATTTTTTTTACCATTTTATCATACACTCTATTAACAGATAAAATTAAGGTATCACTATCACCCCAAACAATACGTCAGTGCAGAGGCCCATATGTGAAGTAATTGGCACACTGAACAAAATGTTGATAAGATGAAACACGCAATATAAACGAAAATTTCATAACACCTGAACGATCAGAGAAGTGAAACGGGGAGATGCAATGACGAAAGCCAAGACACTGAGTTACAGAAAATAAAAGCAGCTTCTCTCATTCCAACTCAATTTCCGTACCACTGGATGCCGGAGATTGGGAAAATATTGAATGAAAGCATGCAGTGGCATAGGAAGTAAAATATTGTAACAAATATTGCGTCGTCTACCGGAATCCGCTGCGCGGATTGCATCATCCGCCGCCGCACTCAAACTAGACGATTCCCGGGTATTCGCGGGTCGCCAGAAGTGTGACGCGAGTTCCCGAAGGGTCCAGGCGGGCGCCGGCCAGGTATAAATGCGCCGCCGTCGACGGTCGCTGGTCAGCCTTGTCTGAAGTGGAAGCCGAGCTGTGAAAAGTGTGTGCGTCGCGGTGAACAGCGGTGCAGTCGGTGATCAGCAGTGCAGTGAATTGTGGCCAGTGCCATGAACTGTGGTCAGTGCATCGGACGGCGGTGAGTGCATCGGACTGTGCGACAGTGCAAGAGAAGTGAACAGTGAAAATAAATAACCAAGAGGACTGTGTCGTGTAGAAAGCAATAACTAAATGAAGAACACAAGGACTGTGAAGCCAATCTGTAAATAAATCAAGTATTTTTAGTGTAATATTAAGAAACATAAATAAACATCTTTGTTAAAATAAATCTGTGTTTTTAATTCACCACCACAAACGTTACAATATCAATATCACGTGAAAACAAATCTACCGGAAACGATAATGAAATCACATTCACATCTGGGAATATCATCTTGTTTCATTCTGGCATTTTCAGAAAAAACGTAACTACAGTGTATTCCATCTTATTCCGCGCTACGACAGAATGCGTGACATACATTTTCCTTTCACCTTCGGAAACACACCGCGAACCCCTTTTCATATATTCTCTTTATAAGTGATATGGTTCAAAATAAGCATAAACTCAACACAGCAATAGTATTGCGAGAGTTCGAGGGAACAACGCACGGAAATCAATTTCTTTTGTTGTCACTCTAGAACGAAGGAAGTGAAACGAGGTTCAAAATACATCATTAAAAAAGACTGTTAATATAAATCAAAAACCGGAATATCTCCTATTTAAAACATGGATATCTTTATAATGATAGTATGTTTTTAAATCATAAGCTAAAATTATTTCTGAGCAAAGGACTTTCACTCTTTGGATGATGAGAATGTATTGTCATAAACAAAACACTTTTCAGAGCTAACGATCAGAGGAAGTATAGTTCTCAATTTTTTCACATATTCCAAGAAATGAGCTTTTTATTAATTTACAAGCAATAAATAAGGATAATAAATAATATAAAAGTTGACCCATAATTTTAAGAACACAGAAAATAATTTAAAACTTCAGTGAATAATTTATTTTGAGAATCTGAGAATACAAAGAAATCAGAATTCACATATGATGTCTTTATGACCGTTTCACGGGTACCTCCTCACCGCTATCGCTACCTCCCCAAGATTATCTCGCTGCGATTGGCTGAATGTGTGATGACACAATTACCCGTGCCATAAACGATAAATACGTCATAATCGGTACTATAAGATGCCTTTTTATGAACGATAACTAATAACGAAAAAGGTCATTTAAAATACTGAAATTTAAAAAAATCAAGTTTGTGCAACAACAAAAACTTGTTTTGAAGACTAAAAATACTACGTGATCACTTTAAGTAATGTGACTACATAATATTGACATACTTACTTGCGTGGCAATTCTATGATTTTCAAAAAAATTCTTCTCAATACTCGATATTCCAATTTCAACTTCACAGTCGTGAGAAACTGCTTGAGACAAAGAGCCCCTAGATATAGGGACTAGCTGTAAGATGTAGTCCTTATCGGTGAAATGGTGAACATAGGCGCTAATTTTGTATCTACACGCGTTTAATCTCAACAATACTAGTCACAAATTCCGTTATAAAACTTGTGGTGAATATATGTAATTCAAAGTCAGTCTTCTACATGCGCATAATGGCTATTATTCACTGGTAGTAATTACGACACTCCTATGTCGCTCGAGTCGTAAACATCAACCCTTGAATCATAGCCATCCTTAAATTCTCATTGGTTATACAATTAATTTATTGGGATATTGCTCCTCATTTTCCTTCATTATCACCCAAAGAACTCTTGTACTTTTACAATTTTTCTTCATAAAACCAAATTATTCTAAGCAAAATATAATATGTCCCAAGCAACACGACTGCGAATGTTCATGATAATATAATAACCTAATTTAAGAAATATTATAATAATAATAAATATAATAATTAAAAATGTGTTAAATTATTGCGGAAATCTTTCCCAACGTTTTGTAATTTATCATAAGCAATTCTTCGTAAAATGAGTGTCGACTATTAACCCTTCAATCATGTCAAAATAGGTCGCATCTTCCAAACAATACATTCCAATCACTGCAAGGTACTAACAAGCGTTGAATCTCCATGTGCTGCCCTTTAAAAGGAAGCGCTAGGAGGCTCGGCGTGGCACGCGCAGCCGAATGTCCCCTCTCACAAACCTCTCCAAACACAGCCCGCATCTCGAGGATAAAATAACAATCACGCAAACGAGTGTAGGGGCGGCCGCGACGCGGCGCGGGGCCCGGCAAACACCTGTTTGGCAACACGCGCCACGCCCGTCTGTGAGTGCACTGCACATAGCAGAGGACGCGGGACAGGAGAGGTCTCCAAACGGGCCGCGCCCGCCGCCGCTCGGACACGCGCCGCATAACACTGGGCCGCCTCCACAAACTTCTCCCATTTCGAGCCGAAGACAAACTCCTAATATTTTGTCCGCATTTTTTTTTAATTCTTACGGAATTCAAGTATTTATATTATATAATTACAATAAAAATATTCGAAATGGAATTCCTTTCATTTTTTAATAGTTTCATGAATTTTCAAACGATATTAAAATGTTTGCTTCAAGTATGAAATGTCTAGAAACGTGGTTTTGAACCGCTGGCCCGTGGACACCCGTCCGCCCCAGAGTGCCCACTGTGACTCGCTCCGTGCCGCCGCCGCCGCGCCGGGCCCCACCCGTTCACCTTCTCGCCAGGTCAATACTCCTGTTTACCGACATTCGTATGCGCGGCGAGGCGCCGCCGCGGGGACATTTTTGTGGGCCGCAGCGCGCTCCGCCGACAACACGGGCCACGCGGTGCGCCCGCCCGCACGCACGCACGCACGTCGCCGACGCCGCCGGTCGGGCGCTGGTGCTCGCTTTCCACGACGATGTCGTGCCCTCATTCATCGTGAATCTCCCTTCTCCGGGCCCTGCCCATTTCCTCTTCCCATTTAGGTTCACCACGCAGTTAGAAAAATTGGTCACGTTTCGTTTCATGTGTCAAATATTTATTTTTAATAATCCCAACCCAGAAAAGAAAACACTTTCTAATTATTTTCTATTAAATTTTCTTGTCCTCCGCGTTCACAAAATTAAAAGAAACCTAATATCAAGTTTTGAAAGAAATTAGTCTAAAAAGTTTTGGGAATAAATGGGTTTGTCCGATAATAAATGGGTTTGTCCGATAAATTTGGGGAAATTACTCATCAAAACCGTACCTAACACAGCATAGAGTGATTAATTATTATATTTCCGGGTGCTCCAAATGCTACTGTTATTAGCCCCGTAAGTGTAGTGCACGTTATGTACAGGAGGTGGCGATGTTCCTTTCTCGCTGGAACGTGAGATCCTGCGCCGATCTACACCTCGGCGTCCTGTAAGTTTTCCCTCTCTCAGCATAGCCCGAGACGAGGCCAACTTAAAACTCCCGGATGGCCCGTGGGCAGATGCGGTAGAATTGAAGCTTAGAGGGTGTGATCAGCGACCACTTCACCATAATAACGATTGTGACAAATACATGCCCTTCGCAAAAATATGAAAAGACACTGGGATATTAGTTCGACACATCCACCCCTAATTAAAATTTTGAAAAATCTAAACCTCTATCTCATTCACCCTTTTGTTTCACTTGAAGCTAGAGCTATCACGGGTCTCTTGAGTCTCCCTTCAATGTGGCAGTCACCTCCTAGAATACCTGAAAGCATTTACCCGATCTATTCAGCTCTGGAATATTACAGAAATTTCGAACAAGCTAATATTGATATTTATATTCTGAACAGATTAATAGCAGGCGTGATACTCTTATTAAAGTACTGCAAGCGAACCACGTGCATTAAAGTACGTAGCGAGATGGCGATGTGAATGAGGAATGAATTGCAGAGTATCGCCTCGGGGGCACACAGCGATGCACATCGCTGAACAAAGCGCACGGTAATCGATCAATCAAGAGCAACGCCGGCACTCCGCACGCTCGGTTGTGCGGTCACTGCATTGCAAAGCTCCGCTGCATGTTGAGGCTCGTCAAAGGCGGTAATTGGCTGTCCGAAGTCAAAACACCCATTATGGAATTTCAGACTAACGTTTGTTCTAAATACATGGTTTGCGCTCAAATTGCTGCTAACGTTCTCAGAGTTATCTCGTCACTGCTTTGGAATGAAACAAACAGAATTACAAATGCAAGTAATGGCACACATCATTGACAAACAAAGCTCACGTCGGCTTTGTCGGACATTAAATGGTATGCTCTCAGAACTAAAGTTTTCCAGAAAAGATTAAGATCTGCTTTCATTCCTAAAGGGGATTAGTTTGAAATTATCGCAATTTGATTTTGTAACCACAGCTTGTGTAGTTAAAAACAAAAAAGATGTTTCTTCAGTCCAGACAACTACACCTAAGCTGACCCTTATTGAGATAAGAAGATATTGCATTCAATAACTAATATGCTCATAGTCATCAGGAACTTGTTAAGTTCGAGTTGTAAACTCTACGCTATTTATTCCGAAAATCTTCCTCGAATTTATTCTCAGTTTTAATGTAAACGCGAAAACTTGTCCATTGTATGACTTTCACTGTTCCTGGGCGTTTAATTTACAGTCATTTATGCAACTCGCTCCAAATAATAGTGGGTACCATAAAAATCAGAACTAATGCCAGGAAATGTATTACAAAAAGCCTGAAAGCAAGCAGGGAATACGGAACTCCCCACGCAAAGCTCTCGGGGCCTTACCAGGAACTCGTAAACACTGCAGACTTACGAGCGGCCCAGAAACGCCTGCTCTGCGATGTTTGAGCGCGATAGGAGCACAGCGCGCGGCTTTAAATGCACGAGACCTTTCGCAACCTTTCGCAGCAACAGTCGGCCACACACGAGACACGAATGAAGCCTAGGGCGACCTCGCCTCACCCACCGCCCACAGCTGCACACCAACACTCGCATCTCTGCAAGAGTTAAGACGGGGAGCGCGGGATTAAATACGTCACAGACAAGTAATTGAAACCGGAGCCATTGCAGAGCTCGTACAACAAAAACAACACACTGATTCTGTAACCGGAACAGGGAATTTACGAAACCATGAGCAACGACAATGACAGTTTTTAGTAGTTTCTAATATTGACGACGTTGTTAGAGAGAAACACCATTCAGTTTGCTAAGACATTTCCTTCTGTGTGTTTATTTTACTTTTTGTTTTTTATTTCAATATAAGATGTCATATTTTTAACAATCATACAGTAATAAAGATAGCGATGTCAATTGTAATTATACTTTTGGATTTGTGTTTCGAGAACCTAGTTTGTTCTCATTTAAAATTTTCATTTAAAATTTTAAAATACATTTCATACTATTACAAATAAATTTGAACGAAGAACAAAATCAAAGTTAACCTTTTTTGCTGCATATTCTATTTACGTTTTGTAGCATTCATATTTTACTTTACCGCGAGAGGTGGCTCAGTGTATCAAGTGATGTTACTGCAGTCTCTGACTGGGAGGCCCTAGGTTCGAATCCTTACGGCGCCAGAATTTTCGACCCTAGCATGTCAGCTAGATCGAATTCAGTCGCTGTCTGGAGAAATGTAGCGGCCGGCTGTTCTGATCAGTAGTTTTCCGGGATTTCTCCGATCAACAATAGAACGGAGCCGTACCCTAACAAACAGACCACCCACCGCGCGCCATCTTTCCTTCCTCTTCCTTGTCGTATCCCCACCCTTTACACACACACACACACACACACACACACACACACACACACACACACACACACTGACTTGCACTAAACTACCGAGACAGGTCGGGGTCTTTGTCCCAGCTAAGTCGATGCCCGGCTGGTGGGAGATACCTGGTCAGGGAAACCCCGCTAGTTGACGGTAGGTCGGCGCCGAATCTCGCCATCCAGCGGGGTGCCACATCATGGTAATCATCGTCATATCACGGTGAAAAATCATGCACTACATTTACGGGACTAATTAACTCGGGCGTTGACGCGCCCGAAATCATATTTTAGTTTCTTACCATGGCTTTATATCTTGGGACAACATGTTACGAAGGAAAGAAAAAAGGACGAAAGAGAGAAAAGGAAAGCAGAAGAAAGGAAATTATGTGATTCCATGTATAAGATTGTCACATAAATGTACATAGATTACTTTCAACCAAAAAGTTTATAGTCTTCATTATATATTTACTATTTTTGACACTAAGCGGGATTATTTTCTATTTCCATAATCTAACATTGTTGTGTTTTTAATATCATTGTGATCATTAATTAATTCAATGTTCTGTCAATCAAGTATGCCCGAGTGGATGATGAAATATATTTTCTAGCACACTTAATTTGTTCACTAATACTTAATTTTATTTTCCTTCTACTTTGTCCAACTCAAGACGAAGTTTAATATATACATTTAATACTATAAACTACATTTTCTAGAGAATATATTTGATTTTTTTGTTACTTGTTAATTTTTTTATTAGAAACTCAACATCATACATTATTTAATTTTGTATTATTGATGGTACAACATTTATTAAATTTATGTAAAAACTCAGATACGTAAAGTAACACAAGTTTGTGAAGAGACAGGAAGGGAAATTATGACATGTGGGTGATTCGACGAGGGACAGGTAGGAAAATGATGAGACATGATAGCACACGTAGGGAAATAAATGGGGACAGGTTGTGACATGTGGGGGATAGGTGGTGCCCGAATTGTTTCTCGAGAAGTATTCTATAAAATTATATTTTTTTTGAACTTTATATAATAATTTGAAGATTTAGTTATTTTGTCTTTTTCCACACCATGGCATGGGTGGTCAGAAAAATACAGAAACGGGAAATCTATTTAAAAGTAAATCAAATAAAAAAAGACGAACTTATCACCATAAAAACTTAAAAGGATTATGATTTTGTGGGCAGTTTAATATCAATTCTTAGCAATACAACAATGGTTGCTTTCACACAGTATCAGACCTGTAATACTGTGACGCAAGGTTTAGAGGCTGGCTCTTCGAAGTTGGGTTCTTTTGTGAAGTAAATTTCACTTCAGAAACTATTTACAAAGTGCGGAGATTTTGCTCGGGTCCAGTTTATAACAATTATTATTATTTCATTATTTGTCATGCAGACGTTAATTATTATTATCATAATTTATAATTAATGTTTCATTAAATAATTCTCTACCACTATGAAGTTTCTTGAAACGACACATGAAATTGGAACTTCTTTTTGATTCCATTAGTTATATTTAAAATATTTAATTGTCTCTCTTACATCTCACTTCTGAGAAGTTTCTCCATGAGAACAGTTCAAGATGCAGTCGTAGATCTTAAGGAGAAATGCTATTCAGTTGTTTGCAACCTTACATTCAGACTTCATCTTTTGGTATAACCGAGTCGACATTAAAACAAATTTACATAATTTTTACGTCTTATAATCAAACACGAAGCTTTCTGTACATAAATAAATAAAAGAAATTCATGGAAGAAAACTTCTGTACATAATTCTATGGAAAATGTTGGTTTCTCACCTACCCAATACGCATAATAGTTCTTAGAGCGAAGATTTGCGTTCGGAAAAAACGTATTGGTTCTGAAGTATCGTTCATCGAAACACGGTACCACTCTCTAGTTTGTTACTCCTAACACTCACAACCATCTATCACTCGCGCCAGGTTCAGCGACGCCATTGTCTACGATTTCGCAAACTCATTGCTGCCGAAGGCTCACCACAGACAGCTACACTCGATTCCGCCGAAAAAAAGACCTTGCGGCCGACCCTACAGGTTTACAAAGTCAATTCCCACAGAGATTTTCTCCAAACTACACAATACGTTTTCCCTTTATGTAATCGCCTATGTTTATATTATGACAGAAATCGCCGATAATAAATAACATTTCGAGTGTGTTCAAAAATTAAACCTTTGTTTGTTGTTACGATCATTATCTATAGAAGGTGAAAAGAAGATAAAACACATTTTGAAAATTACTTTCCACTTGATCTTTTAATATATACATCGAACGGGTTTCTTTCATTAAAAATGAAATCGAACTACTGAAACTGTAATAACCTAGTACCTACAATACTGTCAGCCATGAACAGCCCAACGCCCTCCATGTTTGGTGGTGATTTATATTTCCCCATTGGCTTTAGCGGCATAGATAATACAAAAAAGCTGACAGACCGAATACTATTTGAAGCAAATATAAGAAGAAAGTATATTTTGCCACTTTGGCTTTCGCCCTCTTTATACTCACGTGTATGATTTTAATACGACCCTTTTTAAGATAAAAGATTATGGAAGACATGATGGTTACATATATGATCGAGAAAAAGTTTTCTCTATTAGCAACATTTTTTAATGTGATTCAATGCCTCGCCAAGTTTAGAGAATAAAGTACAAGAAATAATAAAAAAAGGTAAAACGTGTATGGCCTAGTTTAGAATATAAATGATGTTCAACTCGCGTTATTGATACAGATAGGGCCTTCTCTAAAAGGTAGGGAGTATTGAGAGTCCTTGTTTAGAGACGTAGCGCTCCATAATTGAGTAGCGAAAATACGATACACTTCAGGATATAACAAACCTTTTTGGCCATTACCAACTACACCATTGCCTGCGAGATTCCTTATAGCGGCTGTACTCCAAAGTGCTGGTTGGTGCAGTTCGTGTCCTATTTCCATCACGCCCTGTATCGCTGTTCTTTTTTCATCTACTCCGAGCGCTATTGTATGCAGAATTCCTCGTAACGGCTATCATAAGAATTTATTATGAGGCATGCAATTGAAGTTTAATAAATTGCAACGCTTTGTACAAAAAGTGCCAGACATGCATACGACGCACTTTTTTATTTTTCTAGAGCAAAGGTTTGCCCGATTTTTCTCATAAATGAATTCTTCGATATTGCTGCCTGGGAATATTAACTTCATAAAATATAAACGGATGGAATATCATTGCACCTGCAACCAGGGCGATTTTCAACATTTCACGTGCAAACTACCTAAAACTTTTCATTACCGAAATACCGCAGTGTAATTTCAGAGATTTTGAGGTCAAGCACAGCATCATAAAACTACGAACACGCGAGCAGCGAAGAGGAGGGCCCCCACATTACGATCGTTTCACGTGCCATCACTGCGTACCGTTCAAAAACATTAAATTGACATTGGCGCGATCGTGCTTGCGAAATATGATTCTAAAATTCTTCTACATCGCAAATGAAAAATATTACCATTAATAAAAATATAGGAATATTTTTCATACTTTGCAGTCTAAAATTAATATAATTTTGGAGTAATACTACAAGAACTCTTCTGATGTATTTTATTCTCTGAAGTAAGATAATTAATGTATCAAATAATAGAGTAAGATATTCGTTAATTCATAAATTCAATAGAATCAGAAGATTCGTATTTGAAAATAATACTTGATTCAGATTTGCAAATCAATATGAAATCCATCCTAAATTATGGAATAAAGAACATTTATGGGATAAATTTTACACGTGACTATAGAGTAATCGACATTAATCTTAATGCATCCAAATCAATTTAATCACGACACAACTTCTCAATACTAACACATTTATCGTACACCAAATATCCATTTCGACAGGTGCGTGCCAGTTCGTGCTTTCAACAGCCGCGATCCATCGCATACAGAGAGATGTGTCAATGCAGCCAACAGCGCAGCAATAAAACACCCGCACGGAGGCGGCGGAGCGGCCGTATGGCACAAGGGAGCCAGGAAAAGGGGGGAAACGATGCGGCGAGGCGGGGAAAGGAGGGTGGGATGGAGCAGAGGAACGGAGCGGGATAGGGAGGGGGAACGAGGCAGATAACGGCAAGGGAGTAGGGAGGCGCGTGGAGGGAAGGGTGGGGTTAGGTAGGGCGGGGCGGGGCGGGGAAGCGGGGCGGCCCGCGTCGGGCGGGGCCGTAAAAGTGAAACTTGGAAACGCTCGAAACGGGGACAGGCGGCTCAACACGTGTCACCAGCGCCACGCGGCGCAGTCGCAGCAGCGGCGAAGGCGGTTTTGGTGGGTATAATGGTGGTGGTAAAGGTTATAAGGGTGGAAGTGTTGTCATGGTGGTGCAGAATGATGGTGGTGATAGTGGTGGTGTTTGGTGGCGAAGGCCGCGGAGGCGCAGGTGGCGCCTGAGGTGGAGGCGAGGTCGGAGTCGCAGTTGGAGTCGCAGTCGCAGTTGGAGTCGCAGTCGCAGTTGGAGTCGCAGTCGCAGTTGGAGTCGGAGTCGGAGTAGGAGTCGGAGTAGGAGTCGGAGTAGGAGTAGGAGTCGGAGTAGGAGTCGGAGTAGGAGTCGGAGTAGGAGTAGGAGTAGGAGTAGGAGTCGGAGTAGGAGTCGGAGTAGGAGTCGGAGTAGGAGTCGGAGTCGGAGTAGGAGTCGGAGTAGGAGTCGGAGTAGGAGTAGGAGTAGGAGTCGGAGTAGGAGTCGGAGTAGGAGTCGGAGTAGGAGTCGGAGTAGGAGTAGGAGTAGGAGTAGGAGTCGGAGTAGGAGTCGGAGTAGGAGTCGGAGTAGGAGTCGGAGTAGGAGTAGGAGTCGGAGTAGGAGTCGGAGTAGGAGTCGGAGTAGGAGTCGGAGTAGGAGTCGGAGTAGGAGTAGGAGTAGGAGTAGGAGTCGGAGTAGGAGTAGGAGTAGGAGTAGGAGTCGGAGTAGGAGTCGGAGTAGGAGTCGGAGTAGGAGTAGGAGTCGGAGTAGGAGTCGGAGTAGGAGTAGGAGTAGGAGTCGGAGTAGGAGTCGGAGTAGGAGTCGGAGTAGGAGTCGGAGTAGGAGTAGGAGTAGGAGTAGGAGTCGGAGTAGGAGTCGGAGTAGGAGTCGGAGTAGGAGTCCGGAGTAGGAGTAGGAGTAGGAGTCGGAGTAGGAGTCGGAGTAGGAGTCGGAGTAGGAGTAGGAGTCGGAGTAGGAGTCGGAGTAGGAGTCGGAGTCGGAGTAGGAGTCGGAGTAGGAGTCGGAGTAGGAGTCGGAGTAGGAGTCGGAGTCGGAGTAGGAGTCGGAGTAGGAGTCGGAGTAGGAGTAGGAGTAGGAGTCGGAGTAGGAGTAGGAGTAGGAGTCGGAGTAGGAGTCGGAGTAGGAGTCGGAGTAGGAGTAGGAGTAGGAGTCGGAGTAGGAGTCGGAGTAGAAGTCGGAGTAGGAGTCGGAGTAGGAGTCGGAGTAGGAGTCGGAGGTAGGAGTAGGAGTCGGAGTAGGAGTCGGAGTAGGAGTCGGAGTCGGAGTAGGAGTCGAGTAGGAGTCGGAGTAGGAGTCGGAGTAGGAGTCGGAGTCGGAGTAGGAGTCGGAGTAGGAGTCGGAGTAGGAGTCGGAGTAGGAGTCGGAGTAGGAGTCGGAGTAGGAGTCGGAGTAGGAGTCGGAGTAGGAGTCGGAGTAGAGTCGGAGTAGGAGTCGGAGTAGGAGTCGGAGTAGGATCGGAGTAGGAGTCGGAGTAGGAGTCGGAGTAGGAGTCGGAGTAGGAGTCGGAGTAGGAGTCGGAGTAGGAGTCGGAGTAGGAGTCGGAGTAGGAGTCGGAGTAGGAGTCGGAGTAGGAGTCGGAGTAGGAGTCGGAGTAGGAGTCGGAGTAGGAGTCGGAGTAGGAGTCGGAGTAGGAGTCGGAGTAGGAGTCGGAGTAGGAGTCGGAGTAGGAGTCGGAGTAGGAGTCGGAGTAGGAGTCGGAAGTAGGAGTCGGAGTAGGAGTCGGAGTAGGAGTCGGAGTAGGAGTCGGAGTAGGAGTCGGAGTAGGAGTCGGAGTAGGAGTCGGAGTAGGAGTCGGAGTAGGAGTCGGAGTAGGAGTCGGAAGTAGGAGTCGGAAGTAGGAGTCGGAAGTAGGAGGCTGATGCTGATGAGGTGGAAGTGGAGGCGGAGGAAAAGGTGGAGGTGGCAGCTGGAGCGGGGGAGAGGCGGTTCGTTGGTATGGTGGCAGTCGCGGCGCGGTTGACGGCAAGGAAAGGGATATCGAAAAAAAGTGACAGAGATGAAGAGCCACTTAAGCGATGGACCTTGTTGGTGGATAGGATGAGATAATACAGAAAGAGCAATGTGTTTCGTCAAGAAGGTGGAGTTGGAAGGGAAAGCAGCAGAGTCGGACATGAAATGGAAGTTGATGGTGGAGAAAATGAAAGAAATAATTGTTTTAGAATGTGAATTTAAATCGGTAAGACACTAATAAGTTATCATAATATAACTAACGACAATAATTACTTAGACATAGGTAGAAATGCTGATATTATTAAAGATTGCAATGGAAGGATCACTGTTGCAGAAACTGTTGGAAGAATGGATGGAATCTGTGGCGGCGGTGAAGTTGGAAACTTGCGTCCAGACGGCACCGCGACAGAATAGCCATTCCCGGCGCAGCCAGCGGCGGGGCAGTGGCCGTTCTCGCGTATGTGTGCCAATCGTCAGGAGCAGAATCTTATCAAGATGTTGCACCACGGCGGGCGGGCGGGCGGGCACCACGGCCGGCAGGCGCCTGATGGCCGCGGCGGCGGCGGGCGAGGGGGGAGGCGTATCGAGCGACGGCCGCCCCCCGCGCGAGTCAACGACCTTCGCCCCGCGTGCGCTGGGCGGGTGGGGGAGTGCGGTCGTCGACGTCTCGCCGCGTCGGCGGCCTGGGCCTGGGCAGGGGATGGGCGAGGCAGGGCGGCGCGCGCGGCGGGTGGTCGCGGCGGCGGATGGGGAGCCGCCGCCCTCGTTGCCGCTGGAAGGGTCGGCGCGGGGCGAGCGGCCGCGGGGCGCCAGGCGACGACACGTGCGCACGTGCTGGGCGTGCCTTGACCGCCGCCGACCTCATTAGTTCGCGCTCTTGTTTCCCCTTTCCAATGTGTGCTAGCAATAATAATTATTTAAGCAAACATGTTACGTGTGAGTTATTTCAGAAGGGCGATCGGTAACAGGGGCAGGAATCTAATTATAATTTTTCTGGTGTACTGGAAAATATTACAAATATACAATGAGTTACTTTTTCCATTAGACTTTTTTTCTTTAGAAAATTCATGATTTGAATTCTATAATAAAGACTGCAGACTTAAAGTTTCCTTGAAATATTACCAGTTATAAACATCACATCAACTTATTACGTAATGAAAAACAGAGTCAATGTCAAAGAATGGGCTAAACTACACATAGAGACTACATTACCACTTTATGAACAATCAAGACATGAAAAATGAGAGCACTCCGACGTGCAATGGAATTTCAAAAGCTACGTAATGAATATTAAATACTGCGCCTCTCTTCACACTAAATTTCCCTCCCCCGGCCGCACCAACCGAGGGGTTGGGATTGCCCTACTTCGCCGCAGGGCACGCGCATGCGCGTCGCGGGGAAAGAAGACGGGAGGGGCAGGGGCGTGGGCCGGATGGAGGGGGCAGGACGGGCAGGGGAGTGGGCGGGAAGGGGGCAGGGGGAGGGGGGTGGGAAGGGGGCGCGCAGGGCGGGGCGGGGGGACGGGGCGGGCAAGGTGGGTGGCGGGGTCGGGCAAGGTGGATGGGGCGAAGCGTTGGGAGGGTCGGTGGGTGGGTAGTCGCGTGAGGCGGAAAAGGCGCGGGCGCGTGGCCCCAGCGACGTCGCCGGAAGCGGAACAGGGCGGCTGCACGAACGCGGGGACGTCGCCCCGCCACCCTCCACCCCCTCCGGCCGACCCGGTAATCACCCTCCCGCGCCGCCTCACGTGCCTCGCTTCGCCTCGTCTCGTCTCGCCTTCCCGCGGCGCGGACGGACTCTCTGTTATGCGACACGAACGAGCCGTGGGCGAGGTCGGATGCCTCAAATAATGCGTGTGTTCGATAGAAAGTAATCTCAAGCAAATAGGATTTGGATAATATCAAACAGTAACTTGCAAACATGAGAAAGCTATGTTTAGAATCTCTTAAAATTGTATCTACGACACACAAGATGTGGCCGCATTAAAACTATGCTACAAACAAACTTTACATGCATTAAAACTACATTGTAACACATATGCTGCAGACCTGTTCAGCTTTTAGGACTGGAATCGCCATTATGAACTTCGAGAAAACGAAATTGAATTAATTTCTTGTAATGACTAGTGTATTAAGTGTCACAGCACCTTAATACTAGTCTGTCTCTTGTCACAATGTATAAAAGGGAATCTAGCAGTCAGATAAACCCGAGTAGGACAGTTTCAAATAAAATGCACTTTTGAGAGGGTGGTACTTGGAACATTCTAATAAACATACTAACTTTTAATAAACGCCTTCCTGAACGTTTCCATAACTTGAGAAAATTTGTATTTTTTGTTATATTTAGTAATGAGTGTTTTATAGATGAAGTTATTACTATTATGAACTCTAGTGAGAGTAACTCATGATCACAGGTGGGTCATTCCATGCAAAAAAGTAGGAAACACGCGAAAACTAAGCCTGTAAACTGGTGTCAGGATCCCTTCGAAGGCATCGATGGATATCCCTAGGGAATGAACTTGGCGGTGCCTGCCTACGACCTTGCGGCATCCCTCGCTGGAAAAAGGCACGCGACTTTCAACCTTAAGAGCAAAATGCGCGTATACTTTTTATTTAATAACGTACGCATTTTTTAAGATCCCATCGCGACAGTTTGCAGAATGGTTATTTATTGGTTCTTCCTGCAGTGTGTAAAATATGAAAGAAAAGAGAATATTATTTTTGAAGAAAAATGTATTTGTTTAATTTATTAGCATTTTTTATTATAAACAAATATCTCAATTCCAATATATTATCAACTACTTAAAATATGATCATTTATCTTCAAAATAGTGTGCCCGTTTTTAAAGTTTTATTCATTTTATGAACGTCATAATTATTATCATTATTGAGTACATTGTGTCATCGTCCATGTTTAACCCGTAATTGTTGCTAAACTGCTGAAGATATTAATTCCATAAATTGTCTTTTAACTGTTCATGATTAGTAGATTAATGTAATAAAATATGAAAAAAAATCTGAGACTCACTGTGAGAAACCTGAAATTTTGCATGGAATGACCCAGGTAGTATTTATCTTCCAGGTTTCCAAATCCAGTTACTCCACAATACGTTCATATCGAGTTATTTAGTCACCTTTGTAGAAGCACAATATATCACTTTTGGGCACTAGACTACATTTATAAACTTGATGGTATTAATGTATTCTTAATAACATTCGATTATTGCTTTTAGTTATTAGCACATTTAAATCACGTCATCATTCTATTAAAGTAATCGAGTTTTCGCAATAAGATTTCACTGAACCTTTCAATTACAATGTCTGGTGAAACTTCAAATTAACAGAATGCCACCCACCCATTACAGTTTCCAATATTTCTGTGGGTCTCAATATAAGCTACCTAGACTAACAGTATCCTCAATTCGCACACAGTGAGAATTACAAATGGTTCCCTACGATTGCCTCCATATCTTGCTCGTATCTTCGGAGGAAAGCACAGCCTCCATTTTACTTTCCAGCGATTTGATTAAGCCCCGGCCGGTCGTTTAATTAAGGTCTCGTGCTAGTCTCGTTCTTTCTTCTGCACTGCCCGCAGGCTCAAGGAGCACTCGCAACTTACGTGCAGCACTTTCTCTCGTTACGACGGCTGTCAAGCAGTCGACTAGAAACCAGAAGTCCTCGGAAAGCTAGCGAAATTATGCCACTCAACATAATTCATGACAGCAGAGACCTGATTAAGACAGTATTCTCTGTAACAAGACAATGGGTCACATATTAATATAGAAAACAAAAACAAAACTTACTTCCTTGGAACAAGGATCAATATTTTCGTCATGATATTTCGTCACGAATCAATACAAGAGATCAATATTTTCGTCATAAAGAAACGACAAATAACACAGACGTTGGAAATATGTGCAGATGTTTATATGTATGTATGTATTTGACACTGTAGTTTCGGATAAATCCGGCTTTTGCGAGCGAGTGGTGTTGCCAGACCTGGGCCCTGCTTCTTATTCATTATCCACACCGGGGCTTAAGTGAGACATGTGGCGAGCATGTCGTATTCTTATCATCTAGCTTACATGGCCTGCCTGAGTTTTTTTTCTTTCGTCACACAGCTACAGCTTCATTTGTGCCCAGCCTGCCTGGAATCGAATCCAGGTCCTCTAGCTTCCACCTCTAGCTTCATCTAATTCGATTCCATGCACCTTCATCTACGGCTAGCCGCTGTCCATGAGCCACCCGATGGACATATGAGTAGACAACATGCATTTATCGAGAGTTCGTGCAGATACGTAATGATTCTCTTTTCCAATGCAATACGCCGGATTCTAGAATATCACTCGAGATGGCAACGACGTACGAGCAACTGCTAAGATAGTAATCAGCACACTGCATCGTCACATCGCATTACTCTGACCGAACGATAATGGCACACCGACGACTGGGGCGGCGACTGTTTTAAATACCCTCGCCGGCGAAAGATACAAGCCTTAAGCGAGGCGGGCGCTACAATTCACACGAGTCGAGACCAGTGTAAAGGCCAACAGACGTCTCCCTCTCGTTAGCCCGTGGCCTTTGGCTCCCCGCGACCTACTCTGCGCGCGGTCTACATGCGCTCTGCACTTCAACGCGTGGCCACGAGCGCTGCAGTAATGGTCCCCGGAGGACAAGTGGCGGCGGCGGCTTGCTGCAGCGGAAACTGCGATGGAGGAAGGGGAGTTGGAGTTACCACGCGGCGGAGGGGATAGTGAGAGTAGTGACTGTAGAGATGTGACAGTAGCCTTGAGGCTGATGGGAGCGGTCAATATAAACGCAACGGTTCTTGCTATGGTGGTAGGTATTGTGAGTGAGGCGGTAGGGTTACAGTACGAGAATTAGAAGAGTCGGCGCCAGTGGTGGTGGTCATGACAACCAGTGATCAGTGATGATAGGAATATGGTGTTCGCAGCAATGGTGTGGCGATGGCATCAGTAGTAGACATGGCGATGATTGTAATGTGGGTGATAAGGGTGGAGGTAAAGGTAGGGTTAATACTTTGATGATAGTAGTTGGGCTAATAGAGGCTGTGATGGAAGTGGTGATTGCGGTAATTGTGATGGCGGTGGTTGGGTTGTTGTGGTAGTGGAGGTGGTGTGGTGGTGCTGGTGATGAAATTGTGGTGAAGTGGAAGTGTTGTTAGTGGTGGTGGTGGTGGTGGAGTGGTGGTGGAGTGATGGAGGTGGAAGTGGTGGTGGTGGTGGAGGTGGTAGTGATGGAGGTGGAAGTGGCGGTGGGAGAGGTGGTGGTAGCAGGGTTGAATGTGCGGATGGCGGCGGAGGCGTGGGGTGATAGTGATGGAAGTGGCTTTGGCAATCGGTGCTCAGGGGGGGTTAGGGCGAGATGAGGTGATAGGTAGAGCGCAGATCTCAACAATGCGGACAGATCGCGTAACAGGAACTGCTCGTGTCTGACATCTCGAAGAGAAACTTGTACGTGCGGTACAAATCGTGACTAGTATCAGCAGAAAAGCTGTCATTATTAAAAGTGTAAGATTGTCCATAAAAAGTACGAAAACGTAACGATTAGCTAACATGCTGGCGAAGTAAATGGTTTGTAAACTAAATAGACAACAACGTAGTACACGAAACTCGTTCTTATTTAAAGGCTCATTCTAGATTATTTAAAGATTTCTCATTTGATGATTATTTACAATCACATACGAACATTGCAATGATCATAAGAATAGAAATAGGAAGTATATCAGTAATAAAAGCGGGGTAAGAAATTACGTTCTAAAATATTAATGCACTTTCACTGCACGAAAATGGATTCTGCATGCACTGTAAACAGTATTCCTCTCACACGCAGTCTCTTGTAGTCGTGATGAGAGATCGGACTTTTCGCTGTTGTGATTTCTTGTCGCGTGACACCTGCACTCGTACAGAAATAACAAACTGTGTAGGACATATAAGGTAAGATTTCAAAATGCAGACTGGGGAGGCATAATTGAAGTCATTTGCGGTTCTAGTTAAAAAGGAAAACTAATGTACACCTTGAATCCAATAGTTGCTGATTTACAGATAAACCCAAGCAGAATAAAAATGACTTTCCTCAACAGAGTGTGATGTTCTTTAGCTTTCTGCAAGGGAAAAAAATTCAAAACAAGGGACATTTTCTAATTCTGTGCATGAAATAAAATAAGAAATGTTTGCATGTGACCATCAATGTTTCGCGTAGATGGAAAAATACTTGAGGTAATTTTATTAAAATGAAATAACTCTTAGGATCCCGCACTGGCAATAAGTACTACTCTACGCGAAAAATTATGATTATCATTAGTGCTCAACGATGAGAAAATTATAGCAACAAGCGTCAATGATGAAGAAAATGGAGAAAAATGACGCGTTAATGGAAAGTATTAATACTGAAATTTCTTACAAATTTCGGTCCTAGACCATCATTCAAGCTTTTTATTCCTATTCATTCCTTCACTTCCCATATTTTATGCACAAAGAAGACGCACCTCTTTCTAGTACCTCTAAACAAGATAATGAAATGGGAGAGTCATACTAAAGAGGCTGGTAAAAAACATTATCTGTCTAATTGGACCTGGTAAACATAAAACATTAATATAAACATATACAATAAACACTTGCTACAGCATTCATTAAATGCCGACATGACAATTTTTAATCTCGATAATTTAATGATCTCACAGCGTCAGTGAGAACAGTCGGTTGAAAGAGGCATGGTTAAAGAGAAGTGCTCCTACTAGCCTCCAACTCACCGACAGGCTCTCTGAATGTTTCAGACGACTCTCCGATGTAACGGAACTGAAGTCGTCTTCATTATTCTTCAAGAGGATTACGATCCAGTTCCCCTACCCCGCCGTACAGTTTTTTCCTTGCTCTTAACATTTCTTTTCCGCTTGAACAAACTGCTCCAACTTGTTCCCAACTTATTTTATTTTCGGGAGGATTTTCAGTTACCGCACTTGTGTTTTATAGAATAAAATGTGAGAAAGTAGACAACTCCGACATTTTCCCAGGAATTCTGTATTAAGGAAATTATGTTTTGTCAAGTGATTTGGGGGGGGGGGGGCTTGTTAAGAAACTATAAATAACGGATAATTCACTTACTACCGAAGTTGTCGATTGTCAATCCCTAACACTGGACAACACTCTTGGAAGAATCAATATCGTCGGTAGATATTGCAAAGTAAACGAGAGCGGCATAGAATGGACGAGTCGCTAGGCGAAAGCAACAAGGTGTAAAGAAAAGTTTGCCATTAGGTTTACCAATGAATGAAGATAAATGTACATGAAATGAACTTGGAGACAATAGGCAAAGCTTGAGATCAAGGAGTCACTAAGCACAGCACTGCCAATTGGAGGAGGGCAGATCCATGTTCAGTCGCTCAATACACAATAGAAAGGAATAGGAGCGGGCAGAACAGAATGTACCCGAGCAAAGGGAGAGAGAGGGACCGGCTGGAGTTATGCGATAAAGGTGAGCGGAGCGGGGGGAGAGGACTAGGTAGGCAGTTACTTCACTAATATGGCCATTATGTCCATGTGAATTTTTAAATGTAGTCAATTTTTTAATAATTAATTTAGGTCAAAATTTGGTAATTATAAACTTATGAAAATACAATATAATGGGGAAAAGTGTGTTGGCTTGTTTAATTTGTACACACATAATTTTTTTAAAAATATTTTAATGGTTTGTCTTTCGCTGGCTATGCAATCGCTGGAATCTATTTACCTCAAAATATAATATTCAAAAGAATCTAAATTTGATTTTAAAATGTTCAGTGATCTAGCCATGTGTACTAGGTAATCCTCTAGCTACGACGCAGCACCACTATAAGTTAGTCAACATCATGAGGGGATCTGCGATTTCAAAATCCACATTTTTTCGCAATTTGCTCAGATGAAAATTAGAATAACAAACAAACGATAATTAGCTGCAAACATTTCATTATTTACTGACTGTTAAATTATTTTGCGTATTGTTAAATATTTATAAATAACTGATGAAATGCTGATTAAATTTCGTTTATGTTGTGCGTGTACATAGCTGAGTCCGAGGCCCCTTATTTCCTGGTGGCCCGCATTGTCATTGAAGACCTGACAAGAGAATAAAAAGAAGAAGCACAGAGAAGCGGTCGCGTGGCGGAGGGGGTGGCGGGGGAGGGGGAGGGGGCTGGCCCGAGCGGGCGACCTCCAAGCGCTGGGCAGGACGCGGACGTCGTAATAAGGTACGGCCGGCTGCTTGTGGGCGGCCCCCATCTGACGCCAGATAGACTTATCTCCTGGTTCCCGAGCCGCTTCGACCGGCACCGCGCGGCTCGGCGCGGCGCGGCGGGCAGGGTGGACAGGAAGGGAACTCTCCGCTGGGCAGCGGGGCGGTTCGACGAGGACGCGACGAAGCGACCTGCGCCACGGCAACCGAAGCTCCCAAGATCGCCTACTTGCATTACCTCACGTGATGAAACTGAGAGAAATTGGCAATCAAAACTTCAGAAATGAGAGCGTTCCCTAACGCTCTCAACAGGTGGTTTCACGAAATCGTGCTACTGTGTAGAGATGAACTGTGAAGAAAGAACGCTTCTGTGTCTGGATGTTCAACTATTCTGGAATCAAATTCCTGACCCCACCTGTACCATTCGAATCTGAATAAGGTTTTTGTTAGTGAACAGTAGCAGTTTTTCACGACATAATTCCAATGCTGCTCTCCACTACTTGCACTCCTTCCGCATATGGAATCGCACATGGTTCAACTGATGAGAATGCCAGCGAAATTTCTATTCATAGGTGAAATCAGTATTTTCATGCCGTGTACGTGACGAATGCGTTTTTTTATTAACGTGAGAATGTTACTAATAGTAAATAGATTCGCATGAAGGAATGAACGAATGTATTCCGTTACGAGATTAATAAGATCGTTTAACGATTTAATTGCAACGCTTTCGATATTTCACGACAGAGGTATTCAGGTGAAATTAAGAAATATTACTATGATAATTTTAATATGACATATTAATGTTATATATTTAACTAATTTTTGAGACAGAAAAATCCCGATATAAACGAAGTGATTGTATTGGTGACCAACATGCCAGCTATAAAATGTTCATTAAAAAAACCTTATATACTCAGTACAAGCATCAATAACATTCATTTCTAATGTACGCACTCGAAATTGAGATAAAATCGATACGTTTTTTACATCCCACATTACGTGTGTTCCTTAATTAAGAACAAAAAATGTCATAGAAGATATATGAAGAAACGTGTAAGCAATGAGATGTTATCTCGTAAGAATTTTCAACAGATTTCACTAATCTCTAGTAATATTTTCATGATGTAAAGAAGTACATTAATAATTAAATTACAATTTTGAAAATATATTATTACAAAGGCTGAAGCGAGCAAAATAACGAAAATATGTTTGGAAAAACAATGGTTAGAAGTGAATAAGAGTGATGTTAAAAGAAGCGTGAAACACGCGTGAGAAAGTAAGAAGAGAGGATCAATTAAAAGTACTTGTTAATACAACCTTTGCCGAACCACTCCCAGAAACCTTCAATCTGAGGTAAGTATAACAAATGAAAATCACATTTTGCATTCTCAATAGCTGTTAATGATTACATTACGGTGGCGAAACCATTCCGGCTGGGAACAGCTCGTGCTGTCTGGGTGGTAAGTGGGCTTAAAGGGTTGCCAAAACTTTCGTGATTCACAAATTCGGACATTTGAAGTATATTAGAAGGAATTATTGTTACTTTTATTAGTTATTATTACCATTTCATTTCGTAAATTCAAAAAGAAATCAAAATAAAAATCTAACCTTTTGACACACATTTGTCTCTACTACTCTATATCCGATATTTATCAGTACAACATTTTATTTACCATTAATATTTCACCTTAAAGTACTTTTGAATTATTCCTTTCCTCCTATTTGCTTCCTGAATTCAATTTTTGTTCATGTAAAGCAGAAAAATGATACTCAGAATTCGTACCCGCGTTGAAATGTGAGGCTGCCTACCACATCTTCCACAAAATCACAACCGTCAACACCCCTTCGGGTCCGCGCGAAAAGTTTGGCAACCCTCGGGTGAGAGAGACAGAGAGATAGGGTGTTGGCGTGCGAGAGGAAGAGAGGTGAGCGGGTGAACACAGTCCGTGCCTACTTACTTCCGGTCCGGAGGAGCAGGCAAGGCGAGGAGCGGCGGGGCGGGCGGGGCTCTGGGGGCGGCGGCCGGCTGCTCCGCGCGCGTCGCGACCTGCAACCACCGCATACGCTCACCCTCCACGCTCACGCTCACACTCGCCCAGCGGCTGCTACTGCTACTGGTGCCGCTGGTCTGGTGTTGGTGAGGTCCACTCCGCTGATCTAGGCGCGGATCCAAGAAGACGATGGAAAGGAGCTACGGACGGCGTGCGTCACCCTCCACTACACATGCAACGCTCGCCTACTACAGCTCCCGAAGGGAGCACGTTTCAACTTGGTGGTAATTGACATACACGTTACTGAGCGTGGGCGAGATAGGAGACTTCCGGCTTTAAACTTTTCTCTTTAAAGAGAAGCACAGTGGTGGGTTGTCGGCGCCTTCCGCTGTGTGAAGAGGATCCCGGTAATTATGAAGTGCAAATGATGAGAGGAATGGTTCTGAATGGAATTATGTTTCAGATGGGACCTGGGGTGGCACGAGAAGCCAATCGCACAAGGTGCAAACACCCTTGCCGTACACTTGAATCTAACCCACATAATTGGACGATGTCCCAGCCCCTACGACACCGATGACAGTTTCATGATCTGAAGACAGGTCTGGACGATTCATTTATGGGGCCAGCATTACGTACCAGTTTGTCGCTTCAACTTTCAAGTTCCGGTCAACAAAATGAACTCACCCGAAGTGAAGGTGAACATATTCACAGTTAACAAGTCAACTCCACTAAACTGTCCCCAAGAATGTGCCAACAAACCAATACAGAAAGTAAGTATAAAATAATATCAGAAATTGTCCAAAGTGCGCATCATTAAGAGCCAAACGTTTACATTTTATTTTCTTCGCGCTTTTCTACAAGAAAATCGCATTTTAAAAGATGAATTGGTTAACGACCTGCTAACATACACCATTAACAAATCGATAATGATATATTTACCCCCCATTATAATATTGCTATTCTATCTCTCCCACACACAAAAATATCGCATTTGAGCTTGAACGCAGCATCCGATACAAGATCAAACGCCAACACAAAGACGACTACCGGAAAGGTGCTTCCACCACGCAAAAGAAGAACACGTACGCACCCTCACTTAAAGGCAGATCCTCTTTTTTAAAGAAATGACATAAGCTCGTTTCTACCAACACGTTATTCGGTGACGGGACTGCGCAAAGGGGAAAACAAAGGGAGTGCGAACATGTTTACAGAGCAACTCAAATATGAAGTAGCATGAAAATGACTTCCCAGTGCTCTGTCGCTCACAAGGACACCAAGGCGGACACGGGAGCGCGTGCACACACAGACAAACACTGAGCAACGCGCTATAGGTGTGTACCTTCCGCACTTCAGCGGGTAGAAGAGAGACGGGACAAATGGCAGCATCTCTGATGGGTGAAGGGGGAAAATCGCACAGGGAAATTCCTTGCTATAGAACAATAATTATAGTTCATTCAACTTCTTATTAGATCAAGTTATAATTAACTACAAATCTGAGCAGCAAAATTAGGTAAAACATGAATTTACTTCATTGTGAAGTATGGGAGAATAAAACACTAAAATTCACGTAGGTTTTGTGAATTTAAGGATAATTTTCAATTTTAACTTCATCCTACAATGAAACGTCGCAGTAAACACTCCCTTTACGTCACAATTCTCAACAGGTTCTAATAAATAATATTTAGATTCCAGATGCCTTTATTTACGAGTTTACTACTGCTAAAAAATGGAATAACGAAAAACGAGCACCACTTTAGATTTTTTTGAAAAAGTCTTTTTTTGAGTAAGGCTGCACAATTATGACGTCAGAGAGATTACAATTCACTAAATGAAATAGAGTCGAAAATGATTCTAATTCCTCTCTGAATTCACGATTCCTTCGAACGTCATTGTTATTAGAAATTACTCTTCCCTGGTAAAACCTACAACGTATTTCGTATAAACGTGCTTGGGCCTCGCGTGGAAGAGATCTTCTCGCTGACCTCAAAAGAGACAAAGTCCGACTAAGAATGATTTAGATGGGGGCAATGGCCCTAGAATGGAGATTTAACTAAAGTAGGGCGGGGTTCTTTAATAACAGGTGCATTCCAGTGTCCTGATGATATAGGTTACGAGTACATCCATGACTAATACATTCCAGCCTTGTTCTGACCATATCATGGAAGTATTTGTATTCTGCAAGTAAATAAAAAATATTGATATTCCATAAAATTACATACATTACCCATTAGAAATCGTATATCGAAAATACTTGAAGATGAAACGTGTTATATTTATTGAAAATAATTGGGAAGACTTGAAGTAACAAAAACGCACAGATGTATGTTCAGATGAAAATTCACTTCTAAAATTTCATTCATCCTTCTAAAACTTCACTGACATTTGAAACCCGACATTTGACTCAAAGACCCAAAACCTCCGAACAGCTCTTCTAACAAAACCAATACAATGAGTCACTAATCAGAGCCGAAAACTCTCTCAAACAAATAAGTGTCCATAATGTGCAGCACACATGGAAAGTTCTACAACGTGAAAACACAAATAGCCAATTTCTACGAAGTGCACGAAGAATGGGACCAGTTTGCCAGAAGAAAGGAACGACGCGGCGTCAAGGAGAGCACGAAGTGTTCTCGGGGGTCACGAAAGCCACCGCTCCCCGCAATCGACCGCGGTCAGCGGGGTCTTGGGCGGGGGCGGGGCGCGGACCAGGAAGCGGCGGCGGCGGCGGCGGCCGGCACGCGCGGCGCGTGGGGCGTGGGCGGCGCAGCGGGGGCCGCGGCCGCCGTGATGAAGGAGTGGGCGGAGGCGCCAGAAGTCTAGGGACGGAGGGGGCCCACGCGGAAGGGTGGGAGGCGATGGGGTATTTTAAGCTACGCGACACCCGTGTTTATCTGGGAGGAGATTGGTGTGCCATGAAAACTGCGTGGGCTGTTTGAAAATGACTTCCTTGAAATAACTTGAATCGGAATGGATTAATATAACTATGCCATATCGGTAAATGTTAGTGTACGCCATTTTAGGGAAAAGAGACAAAATGTTCGTTTCATGATCACTTGGAAAATTTTCTTTTATGTTATAATGTCTCTTATGTTTGGTCGAGTTACAAGTTCAAAAAGTGAGAGAATATTGAGTACATTATATCCAAAGCTGTTTATAATATTTGATCTGAAAATTGTCTAAATATCATCGTAAATAACATGATGTCACGTAAATTTTATATTTAATAGAGTTATTATGATAAAAAAGCATTATTTACATTGGGTTAGGAATAATAATCGTAAATTTATCATAACCACAACTCCATTTTGAGGAAGTATTTCGAATTCTGACAACAACACACGGAACGTATTCGAAGGGCAACGATCTTGGCCACGTGGAAACAAACTCAGAGCACGGTAGAATAGCTGAGAAGCGGTTGGACTCGCCAACGAGGCCTCTGCTGGGTGCTGAAAGTCGCGGGTAGCAGATGGGTGAAGGAGTAGGGCTGCGAGGGAGATGAGTATTTCAGGTCGTGGCAATTAAGAGGGGCGGAGGGATGTCGGCGAGGGAGGCTTCGCGTGCGCAGGCGCAGTTCCTCGCGCCCTCTGGACGAAGGCCGAGACCCTCCAGGCCTCCGTCACACGAACACCTTGCGGCTCCATTCTGCCCGACCTTCCTCCACCATCGAACGAGCTGCACGGAGTGGAGGATTCATTTTTGTATTCTTCTTTTTCATACTAGGATTGAATAATCACTTTTTATCAGAGAAAATCCACCCGTTTCGCTCGTTCCTAGAGAATATATTGTACTACACTATTATTAGAAGATAAAGCTCTAATCCTTATGTTTTCCAAATAAGCATAACATAATCATAACTGTATAACGTCTTGGTCACGTGACCAACTTTCGAAATATCTGGCCTTGGTGGTGGACTTTGAGGGGACTAGACAGCGTTTCAGTATTTAGACCAGCAAAATGCGGGTTCGAATGTTCCGTAATGTATTGGATGTTTTCACCATATGGTTAGCCTCCCTAATAGCCAACTAGCCTACATAAATCATCATACTATCCATAACTATTCCTTTTTTTCAGCTTTCAATCCTTATCACTATTGCCAAGCAATAGAAAACAAAACACTTCTGTGATGACCGCCGGGGGTGGGATTTCAATCTTCCTATTTTACCTACGCTCAGAAATTAGAAACGCATTTAAAACATGCAGTGCGGGTATATAAATATAATAATACGAATAAAACAGAATATAATCAGAAGCATGTTTGAATTTAAGAGATTCCTGGGTACATGCTTGTTAATTGAGTGTATGTAATGAATATTGGGAATAACATTGCGCCTTTTTATGAGATAAATACAAGGAGCAAAACAATACCGTGCTAAAATACAAAGTCACCATTTACTTTGGTCGAAGGAAGTTCGATCCGGCTGCAGCCAGTCGCCTCACCGCCCGAGTCCGCATGCTCGGCACAACATTACATGAATATGCAGACGCCGCTCTTCTTACGTATGTGCTACTATATCAGACGCTTGGTACGCATGTACGTTATCATTTCATCCGTTCAATGGTTCCGCTAAGTACATGCAAATGGCATGGGATGCAACAACTATACTATTTGCATTCATGGGCCCCTATTACGCAGACTTCTCTGACACGAACTGCATAGTCATCATATCGTGTTTCTTACAGTTAAGATTAAACGTAATCGTAACAATGTCTCGTAGCCACACTCTTGAAAATAGATCATTTATATGATGGAAGCCTAAAAGTAAAAAAACAAACCAACAAAGAGCAGAATGACGTGGCTCGCAATCCACGAGGCGAATCTAGAGGATGACGCTATTAGCTAGTTTTCTCCGAAATAGAAATGCAAAGCTAGCAAACATTAAAAAACTCATTACACCATTTGTATTACTCATTTACATATAGCATTAAACATACATATTCTCTTTGTTCAGCAAATAGAGAGTACGAATTCGATGTTCTTCAGGAGAAAATAAAGTTCAGTCTTTTTCTAAAAATACGATCCGAGAGGAATACAAATAAAATTCAGTCAATTAACTTAATCAATTATTGTGAATCTTATTTAAATAAATTAATACTAGCGCATCATCAATGAAAATGTGATTTCAGTTGTCAGGTTGCATATGGACTAGCCAAATCGCTTCAACGCCTTTTGATGATTTATCAGGGTTTATTTGGGGAAAAAATCTGATTTTGTATTTTGAAATGAATCCACTTGATATTATTCAAATACTTTACATTTTTCCTGTTTAAACACGAAAAAATAAGATTTTTCGACTGAGTAAGCGCCAATCAGAAATATACAACGTTCATCCAAACGTATTGTCCATGCAAAATCTTCTTGAAAACACGACTGTTTTGTCAGACGTAATAAAATTTCCTGCTCACTTTACAGATGAATCTGTACTTACATGACTACTGAACTACGATTACTATTTCAATAATCTGCATGTAATATTACTTCATTAGTACAAATCATAATCAACCTAGAGGTAATATTGATATATCTCATATTTTTATTCCCCTCTTTATTAAAAAGAAAATTATTTCCTCAGCGTTAATATATTGTTTTCGATTTGTTAGTGCGATCGGGGTAACCCTCGTATTCTGAAGTAATGAAGCGACCATGTGCTTTTATCGCCTGGGTTATTTCACCGGACATTTAGGAGCGTATTTCACCGAGCAACCGTCCGCTCCTTCCTTGGCGGGACTGACGTGATGGAGGCGTGGCCGCCATCAGCGTTGCTTTCCCTTTCACTGATTCACGCCGTCACAGTCCAGCGCCGGGCGGCCGGGCGGCCGCTCGCCCACCGCTCCGGATGCCGCGTGGCGGCCGCCGCCGGTGCGACAGGTGGGCGGACAGGTGACCGGCGGCGCAAGGTCTCTGTCGCGCAGCGGTCGCCGCGTCGAGCCTACGCGTGGGCAGCTCACGACACGCGGCTAAGCACGCGCACCCGCACGGGACACGCGACTCATTCGATACGCTTTCAATTTTTCTCTTGTCACACATGTGCGACTAATTATCCATTGGCGCAAAGCCGATTCTGCAACCGATTAAAATCGTTGAATCTTCTTTTTCGGAAAAGTTACTGTCTCTGTAAAGATCTTTGGTAGTCGTTTTAAAGAATTACTATCTGTTAAAGGTATTTTGAAAGAAACCGAGAGCCGGGATCAGCATAAGAGCAAACATAATTCTAGTTAGAAGGCACGTTCAATTACAAAGAAAAAGAAATCCTCTTATCTACAACACACCATAATGGTCTCAGTAATACTGCCGTAATAAGCAGCCATCGTAGTAAGTTCTTGCAAGAATGAAACAGCTCATAATCTTTGCATGGGCATATGAAACTGCTTTGTTTTCGTTTTCTTCTCTATCCCTGTGGTCTCGCACCCTGTTTCCTTTCCTCTTACAGCTGTTCCTTCTGCATTTCTTCTTGCGTTTATTTGTCTTTTTCTACCTTTAGCATTCTCTTGGACGCTTTTCTGACAGAAGAGTGAGGAACTTTCCCCGCTTTGTTTCTGTCCAAAGATCTTATCTTCTGATCTGTAAATGATTACGTCTTGTTCTAAATACTTAAATAAAAATTCTACACAATGATCAATATTTGTATTTCAATTGAACATTCACCACATTATTATTGCTTATCATCGTCAGACTTACGACAGGTTCACGACTTCAACAATTAGCAATTACAGCTTTTCTTCGTCCTCACGACTTTATTCAGTTATTTATTTATTCACGTCAAGTCACATGATGAAAATGAAAAAGTCCAGCCTGAGATGGACGTGAACCCTCTTCATATCGCGTATTTCCTGTACCATCAGTGCGCTATTACGGTGATTCGTACATTATAAATTAAATAAGTAATATTGCAGTTATTCTTAATGAAACCAGCATTCAAAAAATTCTTACGTAGTTTCGAAGATAATACGATTTTTTGTAGTTAAGTTGCAGTGACCTTCTTCAAACGTACTATGTCTCAGCAAATATTTGTCAAATACCATCAATATAATTATAACAGAAGAACAGAAAGTATTATACAGTTCATGCAGCAATTATATTACTTTGCAATTGTTCACGAACGCTGATGATTCAAAACAAACCTCCGTAATTCTTACAACAAACTTTCTACAGATGAAAAATTTATAGTAACGTGTATATTGTGGATATATTACTCTAACATTCCTCGCCCCTTAAAATTGATATACATCTGAAACAAGTCCTATTTCACAGCAAGAAAATCAGAACCGCTCTGCTCACCAAATAAACATAAGTCAACTCAATCCCCACGAAAACGAACGTGGATTTTCCACTCCCATCATCCAACGTTTCCTTTCCACATTATAGCGACGCGGCGCAAAAACGACGTCCACGGTTCCGGTTACATACAGCGAGCCGCTCTGTCATTCCCGCGATTGGCTACGCGACCCACCTTCACTTGTTGTCTCGATCGTAAACGGCGAATAATTCAACGGGACCGGCCGGTCAACGTGTGGTTAGGCCGGCGGCGAATCAAGGGGGAGGCGCGCCCGGCCGCCGTTTGCGATTGGTTCCGCGGCGATCGGGCGCCGCCCGGCCACGGCCTGCAGCTCCGGGGGTCCTCTGCTCTCCGCGCAGACGGCACCAGCGGAGGGAGCTTTTGCAATAGCGATATCAATAGCGGGTGATGGCGAGAAAGAGGTTCTTCACACACGTTTAGATCGAAATGGAAGACGTTCCGAACTCTGAAAACATTGCGAGCTATAATGCCCCAACCTCTTGATTAGCATTAGCATCTGGTCGAGTTGCTGGGCAGCTCGACCAGAGCTGCCCAGCAACCGCTGTTCTGTATACATCAGTACATTATCGTAATATAATTATACATAACACCAACTTCATGTTGCATCACGGAGTTCGCAGCACACACTGCCACCAGAATTGGGAACAAAGTCGATATAGCACTCGATATATCACGCCCGCTAAATCCGGCGGAATAGTGGACCCCACTATCGTTTTGAACTCGATTTCCAGTTGGTGTATGCACAAAGGCTCAAAAATACACCCGATTGCTGTAAGCTACGCCGTGCAAAAAGTCGCAATCGCGGAAGCCGATATTGACACTGGTTCGATTTAGGTATCGAAAGAAGAGTGACAATTCTGGAATTACAATATTCAAAGTTCCCTTCATAAAAGAGTGCGTTTTCGCCTGCAAATAATAATCGATCATCAAACATATTAATGACAAATTGAAAGTTTCAGAATACACATCTCATTAACTCCAAAACTGGTAGATCACATCAACAGTTTTGGACGTGGAGAACAGAACGTAGATGACGGAGAGAAGTGAAACATGGGGGAGATTAGACTTCAGAAACGAACGAACCAAACATCTACTTCCAGCAGTAAAATAGGTTGCGGATGAAACCATGACATCAAGTGGGTACTGTATCAATTCCAAAATTCCGGGTACCGATAGTTGAAACTTTGATACTCATATCTTGCGCAACAATCTGTTAAAACGAAAGTAACAGAAAAGAAGGTGCCAGACAACATAACTCGTTTTAATGTTCAAATGAGATTTGTTTGCAATTTACTCACTTCTAATCAGAAAGCTTCACAGGAGATAATTTTCTCTAACTATATAAAGTTTCACAAAATACTACTCAAATTTTAGGATCCCTTAATCACAACGAATCCTTAAATTAAATGTACAAACGAAGATATTTTGCTGCATGAACAAGCACTGAAACATTTTTTATTGAATACTGAAGAATGGAGAAAAGTACTGTTCTGATATAGAACATCTCTTCATCCATTACACGAAAGTGTCATTTGAGTAAGTAAGCGATGATTTTAGTCTCATAGGAGTTATGCAGCCGTTTCAGTGAAAGCCGCAAAGATGTAATAGTGTCATTTGCCTATCAGGTCGTATAAACCTAAACGATATTACAATTCGCCTTCTACGTCTAAATTTTAGTCTCAAGAAAAAGTAGACCAACAGTTCCATAAGAAAGTTATAAATATAATTTTCATAAAACAAAATCCGTATCAATATGCGCTAAGAAATTCCTTTTGTAGAGTGATTCTTCCATTGTGATGTCACACAGGTTTTCTGTATTTAAACACATGTAGCTTCAATATCGGCATGTATGAAGAAAAAAAAGAGACTGTATTTTAATTTTGAAGCAAATAAGATCTGAAACAGTTTATTTTTGTTTCCTTCACACACCTGCACTAGGCACACCAGGCGTTACTTTCATTTAAAATACTAGTTATGATTATAAAATATTAAGTCACCATTATTATGAGAGTAGTTACGATTATGAAATATTAAGTCAACATTATTGCGAGAATCGAAGGTGGTGTCTGCCCTTCCCAGACTTCGCAAACGCCGACGTAACCGGTTCACCGCACTTATTTGAATCATCTTCGTGAACAATCCGTCATCTATACCTGTGCTGGAACACCACTTTCCCGAACAGAAGACCTGCATACTCGTGACTTGGGTTGAGGTCTCAATAGGCAATAGGCCCCTCAGCGAGCGTGATTGAGATCCGGGTCTGTGGTCTCCGATAAAAAAACGGGGAAGGTCACTTTGGCAAGAACATTCACATGCTCACGTCCCTTGGTCATGACATTGTATTCTTTTTCCCAGTCTGTGTCAGCGCTTTCTTAGCGGCCATGACGCACTCTTATTACAGAACGAAAGAGGGGTCATTCTGTTGCCCAAAGCTAAGCCTTCAAGAAATGCATCGTGCTCTGCGGCATTAAGCACAATAGTAAATCTATTCCACAAACAGTTCACATTTTATTATATGAAACGCACTATACAAGCTGACTAGAAATTATTCTCAATGCAAAATTCTCCAAATGTGACCATGTAACCAATCAGGAACAACTCATAAACTTAGAATGTTGAGCTGCAAACAATAACGAGATAGAAAACTAAAACACGATACCAATTAAAAGTGTTAAAAAGTAATAACTGTGAAACATTCTTTGGTGATTTCAATGCTCCGCATTCAAAGACGGTAAGCAAGTAGTTCCGCACTATGTAATATATCGCTTGTAATACTACAACTTTACATGCAGGTATTTCATTTGCAGTATGGTATGGAATAATGCTCTTAATTTCGTAATATTTTATCGATACATTTTTTGTTCACAACTCGAACATTGCTGTCGATGTAAACTTGATCCAATATTAAGTTTCATAACAAAACTTCACATGCTTTTTCTTATCAAATATGTTTTCTCTCTCAGGCTACTTCAGTACAGCCATCTAAGTAAATTTGAACCAACAGCTAGGTTTCTTAACGGAACTTCGCATGCTTTTTCTCATCAGGTATGATTTCTCTGAAAGGACTACAAATCAACAATTTGGTATACAAAAAAACGAAATGTTCGGAAGAATAATATATTTTTGACTGAGTCTTCAACATAAACCTTCAAGACATTATAGACAACTAGCACCAGTCCCTTTCAACGATATTCCAGCCTCTACTTTTAGAGAAGATTAAAAAAGAAATGCGAACGTAATTACTTGAAAAATGCAGTACTTTAGCCAGTCGAATGATGAATATCCAGGGGTATAAATTTCTCCACACCTCTGCGCCCGGAGTGCATAATGAATGCCACCCACCACTTGTACATTTTCATAGTTCGCCTTGCCCTTCGTTCCTTCTCGGCCGCTCGCGTCACCGGGCGTTATGCGCCCCCCGCTCGCCCCGGCCCGCCTGGACGGGTGCGCCGCCGCCGCCACTGCCGCCGTCGTCTGCTTAGCATCCCAAGGCCGAGCGCGCAAAAGAAGGAGTGATGCTCACCGCGTTACCCGCACATAACGCGGGCGATGCGCCCGGGCGCGGGGCGCGATCACCCGCCTGCCCGCCCTCCCCGGCCCCTTGCACTTGCACCGCCGCTGCTGCAGCTGCACCCTAGACGTCGGTCCCCGCCCCCGCCCCCAGGCCCCGCCCCGCCCCGCCGCCCGCGCGCAGATGCTATCGCCCGCAGACGGAGCCGCGGCCGCACGACGCGCCCGCTGCACCCCGCGCCGCCCACGCGCTTATCCCAGGCTGCGATCGCCAATTCGCACAGCCGGGGAAACGCCTCAAGTTGACCAACACGTGCGGAGGCGGTTAATTACTAATCGAAGATTTGTTCCGAGAGCTTCCTACCCTTTTGTGGTTAGGCGGAAGAGCAGGCCTTAAAGCCAGAGCCCCGCCACAAATAAAGACAATATGATGATGATAATTATTAATAATTATTATTAATAATAATAATTATTATTATTATTACTATTATTGTCTTTCTGGCAGCAGTAAGGATCGGGGATATCGACCGCCCATTTCCACAACCGAACATTCTAAGAACATTTCTTCGTGTAAAAATTCCGATTTGTCCCAAATGAGCAACTAGTAACCACTTAAATTGCCTCCTGTTTTTTAAGCAGAGACTACGGATCCGGGATGCGGTTTATTAAGAAATATTCCTCAGTCATTCGATTAATTTATTTTTTAATGGAATTTTTTTTCGACTTCAAAATAAATATCACTTACATACTATAGAATTTGATGCCATAATGGTAATCTTCAATTATTATTTGCTTCAAAATCAGATATCCTATAAGCATCGCTTTTTTAATTAACTCAATACTGTTTTAATTTAAAATTACACATTAACTATATTTTTAAATAAACTGTCAGTTAAGCGTATGCTCGTACCTGCGAACCTTTGCATTGCTTCTAATAAGTAATACTAATGAATAATAATAATAATAATAATAATAATAATAATAATGTATAATTTATAACAAAAACTGAAAAAAATACCTGTTCGTCGAATTTTTATTTTAAATATTAATTTTACTTTAAAATTGTAGTTTTTACGGCCCCGCCCCAAAATCTAGAGGTTTCTACAAGGCACTACTGTAATAGCCTTATAAATGTTTAAATTCTCGTCCATGCTTTTTGCAGCGAGACAGCCCAAAGTTATTCTTCACAAATCAGAAGAAATTATCAGCACATGATTCCATGTGAGAAATCTAACAACTGTAGCGTATCTGTCATAAAATATTAATTTCAGGAGGTGATGGGAAAAGTTGGAGAAGTGATACACAGTTACAAACAGTTCCCGATTGTAATCGGTGATAATTGAAATGTTTAAAAAGAGCAAGACAGGAGAAAGTGACAACTTTTTCATTTTGACAGCCTTAATTTACGTTCTGTGAATGTCTTTATGGTTGCACTTTTCTTACTGACAAAATCTTTATTTAATCAAATGTGTGCACTTCTGTATGTTACAGCTTACGAAATTATAAATTCTGACCAATTAATTGACCAACAGTGAAATGTTGTAGCTTGAAGGCCAAGTAGTCAGTATTACGTTCTTTCTGAACTTTCATTTCATTTTTATCCTGTATAACATAGCTTACATTTACAGTTATTACATTTGTAACTCGTGAAAGTTTCTGCAAAATGCAACATTTCCCTGCGAACAATCATGGCTCCAGTGTGTAGCAACTTTCGATACTAAATCTCTTCCTCGCTAGGTCTGCCAGAACGCGAGCGGTTCTGAAAGGAAAGGCGAATTCACGGAGAACCGGACAACGATTGTTGGAGACCGACCAAGGCTGCCTTCCGCTTCGATAAACTCGAATGTGCTGCCTAATTCGCGTTAGACACGCAGTTACGCAATTCGATATGAGAGACATTTAAGCCCCGCAAGCCTTTAACTCCTCGCCTTTTCATGGGAAGTCTGGCGAGTTTAATAGCATTCGATAATCTGCCAATTAACTCACCCTCAAGCCAGCACAAAAAGCTTTTAAACAACCCCTGCGGACATTCTATCCGGCGATTAGGAAAGTGCGGGGAGGTGCACGACCCATCCCAGAAGCTGCGGGACCAGTTAAACTCGTCCACATCCGAACCACAATGGGAGTTGTCACGACCGCTACATTTGTTGAAGATCTCTACCTCCCACCCAGAAAACCAATAAACCCACACATTGGCAAAGATATTTCATCTCCTCTTGTTTGGCAGTATCTCGGCAAACTAGCAACGGCAGTTCCCCCTACGCAAAGTAAGTAGTGCTAGAGATACAAAGTGCACAGTTTAGATCGTGTTCTGTTACACCGAAGTAAGTTATTCACACTACAACATTAACTGCATTCATTTAGTCAGAAATGCGGGTTGTCTCACACTTTTAACCAAGTGTAAAAATTGTGTCGTATAAGAAATGTCAAGCAGGAAATAAAACCTGTCTACGTATTTATCAAATATTTTATGGCCATACAGTAAAGAATATTTTTCATATTTTACGGCGCGTTCGTTGTAAATTTTTAACACTACGGTCAAGTTAATATATGTTTTCTGAAGCATTAATTTCTGGAAAAATACTGCAATATTTTCTCTAATAGAGGGGATATATTTTATCAGGAATAATAAATAACAAATAGGCGAAGGAAAAAACATTATACAACAAAAACGAAAACAATATGTAAAATAAAATTTTCATTTATAATCTGGTTTTGCGAAACATTTCATATTTTTCGTATTTCACAGTAGCAATGGTGACCTTGAAAGTATTTTCGTAAGGGAGACCCTATTTTACATGCGTTTTGCTACAAAAACAATATGAAATCAGCAGCCAATATTACACGATGACCTTCACTGGAACTTGTCAGTAGATCTTTGTTAGGACCGTAGCGTGCTCAATTAGCACCTACAGATGCGTGGGACCAAGAACTCTGTAATCTCAACAGACCGTAACAATATTCGGAATTAAGGTTAAACATTAAAGCCTCTCCGACGGTTTTCGCTATTTTCTGTTTTACGAAGATGTACTCCGTTTCCTCATACCATTCATTCTACCGCCTACTCCATTTCATTCGCAATTCATTAATCATTTCCTCTCATTACGTAACCATTCTGAATTTCATTGTCGATTCAGAGGACATAGTTTGCGGAAGCGATAGCTACGGCGCGGCGGAACCAACGGATCCAGATACGACCCTGGCGTAAGGAAATGTTTCGCTGGAAACGTATTATGCGAACGGAAAAATCTCCAGATTAACCACTATTAACTTTTTTAATCTGAAAAATAAAGAAAGTCTTCCGTGCTCGAAGCCCATTTTACCTCGCATGTAAGGTAAAAATCTCCCCGAAAACCCACACGTCTCACACCTCCTCCAAACGATGTGCAAGTGCGAAACCAGGCGTGTGATTGAAGACTAAAATCAGTGGACTTCGTAATAGTAACATCCATACATCGCATACCAAGATACCATATGTTTTATTCATTCCTTGTACCTTCCTTGAGCATTCGTCATCTGATACACCAAACCTCGATCAGTCGAAATATTTAAACATCCTAATTTTTATTTCCGTTTCAGATTTAAGTCTTCGAAATCCGTCTCCAATTTCACATCCTCCGGTTCCATAACCTTCATCGAAGTAACCTTTCCCAACCCCACTTACAACCCATCCCTTCCAATAAAGCATCAACCCGGGCAGAAGTGTCGCCCGGCTCGGCTTTCGCACACCGCGGACGGGCGGGGCCCCGCCCATCCACAAACCTCGCGCAGCGACAGAAACAGTCCCGTTTCCCAAGGACCTGTCTGTCGCCGGGGAGAACTCGTTCGGGCTGGCGGTGGCGCTGGCGGTGGGGCGGGGGCCCTCGGAAGGAGCGCCCACGCGCACCCGCCCGGGGCCACGGGGAAACTTGCTACACGGCGCCCGCGCTCGACCGCCACCCGCGCCGCACAGGGCATCGAACCGCGCACGCAGGTGCACGGGCGGACGCGCCACGCCCACCCAACCTCACCTCAAAATAGCTACACACACACACTAAACGGTTTGCACATTGGTGTGCTTTTAGAATAGAACGGGTACATTATGATCATTAGAGTTGCTTAGGTACCGACGATATCACTTCCTGGTGCAACAGGAAGGTCCATTCCTATGATCTACTCCAGATGACTTCTCATTTTCTGTCTGATTCATCATTCTCAAAAAAGAACGTAAATTTTACTTTCGGAATTGCGTTTTCAATTCATTTACCACACAATAATTCAACATGCCAGATTCGCGGTTAATAGGCCCATTCTTTAATATGGCGAACTAATTACGGCCTACATTCACTCACAATAGTAAATAAGCAATATTTACAGGCATGTACACACATCCATATTGGCATACCTTTAAGAATTTCGACTATGAATATTATAGTAATTACCAATACTCTGACACGTTGTAAATGAAGACATTAAAAGAAGAAAATAGAATTACACTCAGCGACCAAATTATTGAAAGCAAACTGAATGCAAGACACCCGTATTTTCACAAAGGCTGTAATTGAGACTGAAAGTAAGCCCTCAAATTGCTAGTCTTCTTATTGTCCATTATCAAAGAATAATGTGCAATATTAAATTACAATGTGTCTGCAAAACAATTTCAATTTTACTCAGTTCAGGTTAATGTAAAGACACAGAAAAAAACTTCAAAAAGTAAATTTCATTTTCACGAATATTTGCAAGCTCCGGAAAGCAGTCTGCGTTTTTGACATCAAAACCAACCGTTCTTTAATTAATCTTTCTACAATTAATTTCCGAGTGTCTCCGCCTTGTCATGATTTCAAACCGCTACTCAGTCTCGGCGAACGAAGTGATCCATTCCGTCCAGTTCCCTGGCCCGGGGAAACTTGCTACACAGCAGTCGACCGCCATTCCTCATCTTGCTGTCTGAGCAAAGGGCATCGAACGCGCTTTTCTAGTTCCGGTTGAAATCACAGGTTTAATTTCAGTTTTCACTTTCCGCCAGCGATGTGACGTAGAAAAGAAAGTACAATACTCAAAAATAAAACATACCTTCATGGTAAATACGAGCTTATCCGCATTTAAAAAGACAATTACCAATTTGGTTTGTCAGACTCTCCATGAATAACTGTTCTGACAACTGTAAAAAAGATATTAACAATGTAGTATGCAGTACTTCGATTACCTGCTGAAACATGCTAAAATATTTACAGTATTCGCCAGAGTTTGTGATTCTTAACCGACCCACAAACTTACATGCACAAGTCAATAATATATTTGGTAAAGCCAATGTGAAGATAAATATTCTATCTTAGGTGCCCGCTCGACATATCTAAGGAAAGTGGTTTATTTTCCCTATTGCTTTAAAATGATTTACTGATGTCTGTTCAGCTTTTGAAGATACATTTACAAGAAAAACACGTAATTCACATGATGGTCAAGTGTTGTGAAAACAATAAGAATAACGATATTGTTGGAGTGATACTCGAAAACAAAACATTCTATTCGAAGCAAATTGTTATCTAGAAATTCTGATTCTTGGAATTTATAATTATGCAGATAAGGATTAAAGCACAGAAATGCATTATCACCATCTATTTACAGCTGCTGATAGCGAATGAATGTTAGGAACTTTGGTCTTGGAGATCGGAATCCTCAGAGGAGATCCTCTACTGATTTTCTAAAAGATTACCTTGGCTGAATTTCGAAGAAAATCTTCCAGGTCTCGAATGTCTGAGGACTTCTTACTACTAAATTATCTTAAGTAATTTGTACGACACGACATCTACAATACAATTATAAAAATTAAAACCCCTTGTCAATCTGAAATCACACTCAAAAAGCTAAAAATATCGTCTGTGAGAGGGGCAAATTCTAATGAAAAATATTCTCCCAAATGTGTACACTAAAGTGCAAGGCACGTAAGCAACAACCTCCGCAGAGCCTATGACATACGAGAGCAAAACAAGAGACACGCGGCGAGGATAAGGCATCCGTCAAGTAGAGATAACGAAAGAATGTCGCACCCGTGATGTAAATGAAAGAGACATCACTCATAGTGTTCACAAGTATACAAGCGCAAGTGTGTTAGAAGAACGCAGAGCTCTAGCATATCCACGTGTAGTCTAAAGAAAACTAAAATTTGTACGAAAATCTGCATTAATCTGTTGCCTTCAGTAAATATATATGGTACCTCGGTTCTTCTTTTGCTCGAGATTTTTCTAGTCTTGGGTGGTGGCGCTATCTCACTTTATACCACAGGATAGCAGGATACAAATACCAGTCAGTCGCTGTGAATAATTTGTAATGGTTCACGACCGATTTCCTCGGGTTTTCTCTTTTTCCTCACCTCTCAGTTCACCTGTCATAACGAGAGACCGGAAAAATATGTAGTATTAAACGTCAAAATATGTACATAAATTTGTAATGAAAACTGTAAGAATATGTAATAAATGTGTAAAATCGGATATAATATGTAATATTAAAATTCTCTAATTAAAAGCCATTTACATAGCAAAGAAATTACATTTAGAAAAACTGCTCACTTTACATCAAACAAACTTTCTCGTCAGCAGGAAAAGCGTAATCTATTGTAATCCAGGACCGTAGTTTAGCAGCCAGACTAATCGCAATAGAAGCCATCGCACGAAGTCGCCAGATCTACGACCAGCAAACATACACTGAAGCATCTTAATCGAAGTGTTACACGTCGGTGGTCATACTTTTTTCTTGTAAATCACGGTTACAGATCACAAAACGTGGTGTCAATGATATTTTGAACACGCAGATTTCCCTAATAATGTAGAAAAAAATGCTGATTTAAAAAAAATACATATTTTCATAAAAAATATGAAGAAAATTGATAAAATAAGAAAATATATTGTCAAAATAGCAAAATATGTAATGTAGTACCAAATATGTAAAAAATATGTAACGAAACAATTCGATATTGTGTTAGGTGGGCTATGATTCGACAAGATTAGAATTTTGAGAACGATAAGTAGAAAGACAAAAAATATGTAATTACATAAAAATCCGGTCTCTAGCCATTACTTTTATCTAGTCGCCAAAGTCAACCACAATGCCCAGAGTAAGTGAAAGTTCAGATTTAACCAACCGTAATTAGTAAGTGAAAGGTTGTGTGAAGTCATAAGTCAAATTCTTTGATTTATTGGAATTAAGCATATGCTTATATCTGAGCCACCCTGTTCCCACTCAAGAGCATTCTTCTTTTCAGATGGTAGCACAACACCTGGTGATTTTCGTGAACTCCATCTGTTAGTCAAATATTAAGTGAGTTCTACTATCTCAAAACTATCTTAAATGTGGCTAATGATTAGTTTGGCTCACTGATTCCTTTTAAAAAATTATCATATTGTGAAGCAAATTATATGAATAATGAAGGAAATGTGGAATAAGATGCCGGAAAATATACAGAACCTCCAGAACACCTGTCACGAAGCAGCTTTGATCCACCACAAATTTCCAATGGATCGATCAGAATCTCAACTCCAGTACTCAGATGCGGAAAGCTAGCGCGTTCGCCACAACGCTATGGAGTGCCCGCGGATCCTGCGTACAGGACCTGCGCGGAACAACGAATGTGTGTGAAGTACGCGTCGCAGTCTCGTCTTTCAGTCTAGAGGTTCCTGCTTCGAGCCCCAACGCCGCAAAGAGCGAGCAGAGCGGCCCGTTCACGCCGGAACTCCGCGCCGCAACGCATTTCCTGCAGCAGCTCGATGCAGGAGAGCGAGTCCGTTTCACACTCGCTCGTGAAAGGAGTCGGGCGGGCGGGCGGGCGAGCAATTTGCGCAGATTGCAGGGAATAAAACGAGAGCGCAAGTTGGCTCGGGTTGGTGGATTCCGGACCCCAGATGTAAACGTTTCTTAATGATACACTGTGCGATTCCAGAGCGCACGGAATGAGGCGAAATTTCCCCTGGTCCAACTGGGTGATACATGTTACGCGTATTCTGATTTAAATGGTTCTGTAAACGCAATGAATGCGAGTTTTTTTTCTGCTTGGAGAAATTAGAGAAACGATTTGTAATATGTGTACAGGACAGAAAAGGAAGGAGATATAAATAAAGACATGAAGCAGGCGGTTAAGACTCAATGGTGGTAAACGAGGAGAAAGTTGAGAATACAGGAAAAAATGGGAAAATGTAACGCAACAGGAATGAATAACTGCATAGGCATTTACCAGTAGGTTATACAGAGGTTGTTAGAAATAAGAAAACATCCATGAAAGATTGCATATGGTTACAACGCTAGGTAAGAGCTCTCGGAAACGTTATACTGCCTAAACACTTCACAACCAGCTCTACCTCTAGCCATTACTTCCCTTCTACGAACTTACTTCCCTTTTCGTAAACCAAGAAGTATTTCCATCTTCCTTAAAATTAATGAGTTGCAACAAATTCGTTACTAATAATTACACACATTCATCTTCATAGTATCAATACAACAGGAATGTGTTATAGACATTCATTGAATTAGCCACTTTTTACAACACATCTCCAAAATACACATAGATACGAATAGTCTCTAAGGATTTATAAATATATGCAGAACATTTTTTTTAGAATTACTCGTTAAGCTAAAAAAAATTATGTTCAAAATCATGGCGAACCATTGGAACGATTAGTACCTAACCTTAGGAACACTGCCCACGCAGCTGGGCCCCCACGAGTCATCGCTTCGGCGGAAGAAATTACGAGCCGACGCGCCGGCCGACCGGCCTGCCTCCGGAGGAATGAAAGAAGATGCTTCTGCCAGAGGTCAACGCCCGCACGCCAGGAACATCCGAAACATTCGGCCGGGCCCTTCCGCGAAAGCGATTTCGCGGTTTCTTTGGGCGGGCGGGCGGGCGGGCGGGCGGGCGGGCGGGCGGGCGGGCGGGCGGGCGGGCGGGCGGGAGCGAGGCCGCCACGCACAAAAGAGAGGCCGCAGCGGTGCTGGTTCGGGCCCCGTGCAGGTGCAGCGGACACGCTGACAGCGGCCGAGAGGAATAGAATGGCTTTTGGGGCGACCGACGCCGCGTCAACGGCTGGGGCACTTCAGCGATTATTCCGTGGCCTTCGTCAGGGCTACATTCCGCCAATTTCATTAACCGAGAACTTTCTTTCTTGGGGTTTAGCACCCTCGTACTGATGACATCGAGACTCATGAATCATCATCTATGCGTAAATGATATAAATGATAATGAGGGGAATGATAATGGAGTAACGGGTGAAAGAGAGGCAGAGAAAACAGGAGCACCTCGAAGAAACTTCACGAGAGTTCCCTTTATACGGCACAAATTACACAACGATTGCCTTAGGATCGAAGTAGGTCCCCAGCGGTGGAAAGTTTATACTCTAGCCATAACTTCCCGAGTCCCCCCTATGTTGCACCAAGATGGTAGTTGGGTACATAAATCCTGGAAGGGTGGTTTTCCTTTGGTTTCACATGGACTTAGAGACCGCTTATTGTCAATTGTGCATGAGCTACATTCGATCGATTACTAAAGATGATAGTGGATACTATATATATATATGAGCTACGCATGCAACCCTCACTCACTGATCCAAAATTACATTAGCGCAACTCATTTTTGTAGAGATTCCTCGTATGAAAATAAGCGAATAATGTCATTCATTAGCTTAACTTTGATTCTCACGACCTTTTAACACTACATCAATGTTTTCAATGGTCAATATCAAATTGTCCAGAAATGATATAAACATTGTTTGGTTATTTTCAGTTGAGTAGTTTAGAGAATCCACTCTAATAACTATCACGGCAGGAGGATTCCCTGACGCACTTCATTTCGAGAGCGTGCACTTTTTATCAATCAGCCGATACATAATAATAGGAAGATAAGATGGCATTCATATCAAAGTAGTGGCGCATTCCAAGATAGCACAAAGATTGCGATAAATAGTTTTTTTTTTAATTTGTTTCTAGTTAGACAAGTTTGACTTTCGAGGATTAGAGGTACATTATTATACAGAACTTTCAAGATATGGTTAACAGTAATAATCCTTTTGAAATACAGTTAAGACTTAGAATAGAATATTCGCTAGAAAAAATGAAATAAATAAATTTTCGAAACCACGGCTCCCAAAACCGACCTGGATGGCCGAGGTGAATAGGAGCGTGTACCGACTCAGAGCTTCGGACCGAATGGTTGCGGGTTCGAGTCTCGCCTTCGGGATGGTTGTTGGTTGTTTGTCCCTCATCTCTCGTGTACTTGTCGTGGAGGATCTCGTGTTCTGCTGACCCCCGATCAAAAAGCCAGAAAGGGTGTTGGTATCAAATATAGAGCTGAATATGGGTCCCATAGGGACGTAATGGTTAACTGGCAGTCCGCTGGATTAACGTCTTAGAAAAAAGAAGAAAAAACGCTCTCAAATCGCAATTCGCTCTCAACTCCAAGGGCGGTTTGCTGGCACCGCCGCCGCCAGGGGCCACGCTGTGCAGCCAAGCGCCCGGGGGCTGCAGAGAGCCTGGAGGCGGCGCGACGCCGCGCCGGCACAGCGGCGGCCGCCAGGGAACCGGCCCCACGCGGCGCGGGGCCGAGCGGGTGGCGAGGCGGGAGCGGAGCGGCGAAACCAGCCGCGGAGCGACCCCGCCCGCCAGCCCGCCGCCGGCGAGCCGGGCAGCCCGGCCCGGCCCTGCCCAACCCGGCCGCTCCGCCAGCCACCGCAACGTACACCGCCGGTCGGCGGAATTCAATAGATGGTATTGAATGCTTTGGCGGCTGTCCGGGTGACACACCGCGTCGAAGGTGGGTTGCCGCCACGGCGTGGCCTTCTACAGGGCTGAAATGGCATTTACAGAAATGTCGGGAAACCAGCCTCCGATGCGGCGGCGGCTGGACACACCGGAGCAGTGACGTGACTCTTGCCGTGGAAACCGACGACTTACGTACACTGTACTAGCGGCCTGCAGCAGGAAAAATACCGCTGAACAAAGGAACACAAAATGACACGCACATTACTCAACAACAAATAAAATAATCTCGTTTAGCATTGTTATAAATAAAATATTTTAACAAACAGTCTTTCCGAATACTACAGTAACATAGAATACAATAGTGCTTTCCTTACCAAGAATATAAAAAATGTGTCTGGTTCATTACGCAACGCAATAATAGCAAATATTTCATGGCAGACGGTTTCTTCCTTGAAGCCTTCCCGTCGCATTACGTAAGCTGAGTCGTAAGCAGCGAGGCACTGAGAATAATTCAGTCGGAACACGCAGAATGAAAATACGCGGAATAACAATAAAATAACTCCCCACCTCAAATTATTTTTATTCTTATTATTATTCTTATTGTGATGTTTAGGGAAATATCCATTGTAACTCATAAAATACTCTGTAGATCATGCGATATTTTTTTTTCATTATTTTTGTGTTCTTTTGGAGTAATAAACCATTTACAATTAGTCAAAAATTGTAAAAACAAAATATGTTATATATTTATGGACACAATTCTCTCAAAATTTAATAACCACAGTTAATATTTTTTTATAGTTACAATAATATTCTCTACAGAAAATCGTGGTTTAAACAGAACATCCTAAATAATTGATTCGGACACTGTATAAGACAGAATCGATACTAAAGATTACTATTTTAGACAAAAGGAAACATGACGTGCAGCAAACGCACAGATCACCGGTGGTCTGCGTCCGAGAGATACGACTCGCCGCGACGACTTTATTTCCAAGTCGCAGAAACCTCTCAGAACACGATAGGGTGGTTCTCGATTGCGACAAGTGAAAGCGAGAAATTATACGGCGCGAGTATGCATCTGACACAAATGATCGCGCCTTGACAGAAACGAGGACCACAGGTCAGCAACAAGCCAATGCCACTGCCGCCAAATGGAAAATAAAAATCCGGGAGAGTTGGTTTGCCAAATCAAGTTTGCACTCTCTACTGCCCAACTATAAGGGAATAAATTAAATTGACTCGAGTTTGGGAGACTGCTAAGAAAAGATGCGTATCTTTGATCTCTGAAGACTAATTCAGGCTGTGATTGTCAGATTACATTCATTCCAACTGTGTAACTAAATTATCTCCTCACCATGACGGAGTTCTATTAATCACGTGTCAACCACCAAAAGAGGTGGACTGTTTTTCTTCAGATATGGCAGGTTCTGTCGGCACCAAAACCTGTTCTCCCTGTTTATCAAGAAACTTTATCCATCAACGTGATTACTGGTATAATACAGGATCAAGGAATGAAAATAATGACTTGCGAAATGCATCATTTATAAAAAAAGGAAGAAGGATTTTTGTGCACTATCCATGACTGACCATAAAAATTTCTCTCCAGAAACAGTTACAATCCACTTTTAGTATACTTCCAACAAGCAACGGAGAGCAAGAGTTCAATTAAAAACTATAAATCTCACGGTTATTTTTTTAGGAGGGGAAAAAGAATAGGTTCCTCTTTGTGGATTAATTGTGGGATTAATATAATTATATTAGAGAGATAAAACTTGTGTAAAATTCCACAAAAACGTGAACACATTAAAGCATGGAGTTTAAAACAGAATGCATCCACTTTCGCTTGTCCCATTGAAAATACACTTTCGACACCAATAGAAATTTTAAAACATTGAAATTTGAAAGCGTAAGACAAAATTTTAAAATATTACAAATTTTGAAATTAAAAAAATACAAAAGGATCCGTCCACCTCCTGTTTCAATGATCAAAATGTTAGTAGTCATTTGTTCAAATTCCTTATAGATTCCTTCGCCACCGGCAGTTCTCCAAAACATACAATGGTTCTTGTATAACCGTCATGTTTACCACGTTACTTGGGTAAGTGTTGTATTTGATTTATCATTTCATATTTTATTATATTTGTATATTACTTATTCTATATTTTCTTTTAATCTTCGGATATGGAGCACTGACGATGAGGAACTATCCTCGAAACAAGTTTACTGCAGAGACGGTACTTTCTTGATGTGATGTTGTGAACAATTTTTTGTGGAAGATAACTTCTATTTATCTTTCCAAAATAGATTTCAGTGATACCCATCAATTTTATTTAATACAATATTCTTCAGCACATAAAATTTTACAATACTTTACAATAATAAATCACATACATTATTTTTTAAATTCTTAACAAATGAAAAATATATCCTCACTTTTTCCCCAATGGTGAGAAGTTAATGTGTATAATTATTATTAGTTAATTCGAATTAATATTCAGGGTACGTACGTACTACATACAACAGATCAGCTTTTAATACGCATATTCACGTCAATAACACGAAGAGTCCCCCAGAGCACTACGTGAAGCCAAGGATAGCAGATTTCTTTTGCACGTCAGGCAAAGATATTTATCGCGCACGTCAAAGATGTACAAGGCAGTGCATAACCATCTAGGACTATCAGACTAACGTATGTGTCGTGTTGGAATCAAAAAGTCACAAGATGCAAAATACATTATATTATTATTATTATTATTAATATTAACAATACATAGTTGAGCCCCCCTAGGGAGTACATGACCTTGACGCTGGTGGTGGGGCTTGTGTACCCCAATGACCCTGAGAGCTATGCCGGCGGTAGCGTAGCTACTGGTAGGGCCTCCCTTGCCGGACAGGTCGATGGGGAGGGGTCAGACAAAGAAGTACTCCAGAAGAGGACCTCAGCAAGACCAGAAGAGGACCAGCAGATTGAGGGGCGGACAGAGCTCCCAGCCGTAGTGAAGGCATTCTGTCTAGGGAAGGAAGCCCGATATAAACCATGCAAGTTGGGAAGCTGTAAGGTGGCAGCCCCACCACCCAACTATATCTGCGCAGCCCTCGTAAGGCGGCCAGACGAATCCTTCATTACTGAAAAACCTCACAGAATTAATATGGCTACCCCAACAATACGACGAACTAGGCATGAAAAGGACAAACGACTTGGAATTTCGGAACACATTAAAGTAGCCACATGGAACGTGAGAGGAATTGGCATTAGAGAGGCTGAATTAGAAAACATAATTAAAGAAAGAGAGATACAAATCTTGGTGGCAACTGAAACTAAGAAAAAGCTTAAAGGGACAAAAGAACTAGAAGAGTATATTATGATATACAGTGGTGTACCTCAAAACATTAGGGCAAAAGCTGGTGTAGCAATAATAATAAATAAAAAGTGGAAATCAAGAATAGATAACTATGCATTCATAAATGAAAGAATAGTTACCTTAAGACTAAAGATCAGTAGAGGATATATGACAATCATCGGAATATATGCTCCAGAAGAAGGAAAACGTGAAGAAACAGAAATATTTTATGATCAGCTGCAAAAACAATTGGAAAAAACCAACAAAAATGATTATATTATTTTATGTGGGGATTTTAATGCAAGAGTTGGAAATACACCAATTCCGGAAATAATGGGAGATAATGGAGAACATCATTTGAATGCCAATGGGAAAGAACTGAGACAATTTGCCACAATGAACCATCTAAAAATTTCCAACACATTTTTTAGAAAACGTGACATCCACAAATACACATGGAGTGCAAGAGGGCTGCGATCAATCATAGATTATTTTTAATAAATGAAAAAATGAGACCGCAGATAATAGATGTCAACGTATATAGAGGATGTGACATTGCCTCTGACCACTACTTGGTAGTAGCAAAATTAAGAATATGGATGAAGTGGAAGTCTCAAAAATCAAGACAAAGAATACAGGAAGAGGTTTACAAAACCTACTTGCTGCAAGAAGAAAGCATTCAACGTCTATACCAACAAAGACTGCAACATTATCTTCTGGAAACACCGACAGTAGAATGCATAGAAAATGAATGGGATAATGTAAAATTTTGCATAGAAAAAGCAGCATCAGAAGCCATTGGTAAAAAGAAAAAAATAAGACGTAGAAAAGGGTTAAGAGTCTGGAATGATGAAATTCAGAATGCTATAAAAAATAAACAAGAAGCATATTGCCGATGGTTACAGCAAAAAAATGAAGAAACAAGAGAAAACTACACGAAGAAGAGAAATACAGCAACTAAAATTGTGAGAGAGGCACATAGAATCTCTTGGGATAACTTCATAAGCCAAATAGAGCAAGATGTACATGGGAGGCAAAATTTTGCATATAAAGTTTTAAAGAACTTCAATAGGTCTGAAAAAGATGATGCCAGAATAGAAGTAATAAAAGACACCGAATGGATAAATCATTACAAGAAGTTATGGTATCAAGAGAACACCGTGCAAACGAACTGGGATAACACAAATCTAACAACTACAGACCTAATTACTATTGAAGAATTACAAGAAGCCTTGAAACAGTTAAAGAATAGGAAAGCTTCTGGAATAGATAAAATTAATTCTGAATTACTGAAGTATGGTGGGATGCTTTTACAATGGAGGTTGCTACACATAATAAACACTTGCTGGCAGAAACTCAAGATTCCAAATACCTGGAAAGTAGCAGAAGTAATATCCATCTTTAAAAAGGGAGATAAGAAAAATTGTGAAAATTATAGAGGAATAAGTTTACTCTGCACAATGTATAAAGTCTATGCCAGAATAGTGAATGCAAGAATAAAAGCAATATCTGAAGCCTTATTGGGAGAAGAACAAAATGGGTTTCGGAAAGGTAGATCAACCTCCGACAATGTATTCATCCTACAGCAAATTTTAGAGAAAAGGAGAGAATTCAATCTGCCAACACATCTTGCTTTTATAGACTTTGAAAAAGCATTTGATAATGTTAATAGGACAAAATTATGGGACATAATGGAAAAACAAGGCTACCCAGCACACATTGTAAATGTAATGAAAATCATGTATGAAGGCTCAAAAATTATAATAAACACAGGAAGAAAGAAGACGGAGGAAATACCTATTAATCAAGGAGTCCGACAAGGGTGCCCAATATCGCCCACGCTTTTTAACATATATATAAATGACATAATCCAAAAATGGAAGCTCATTATAAAAAAAGGAATATGTATTACAGAAAATGACTATTTAAATATTTTATTATACGCTGACGACGCCGTAATACTACAAGAAGGAGAGGATGACTTACAGAGATCAGTACACCACTTAAACAAAATATGCAAGGGATATGACATAAAAATCTCAAAAGAGAAAACAAAAGTTATGGCCTTTTGTGGAAAATCACCTGTTAGAACAAAGATTGTAGTAGACAACAAAATCATTGAACAAGTCTCTTCTTTCAACTATTTAGGGTGTGAAATAGGACATGATGAAGATACCAATAAGAAACTGTCAAAATTTCAATCAGTATGTGGTATAATTCATAGGACAATGAAAAACAAAACAAGGAAAGAGACAAGAATAAAGTTCTATAACACAATGGCCATCCCTGTCCTCCTCTATGGAAGTGAGAGTTGGGTCCCTAAAAAGAGCACTTACACACAATTACAAAGTGCAGAAATGAAATTTCTTAGAAGAACTAAAGGTTGCACAAGAGAAGATAGATTTAAGAATGATGAAATAAGAGAAGAACTGAATGTGAAGAGCCTCAATGAAAGAATGATGGAGTACAGGAACAAGTGGCTACAACATGTACAAAGGATGGATAATTCTCGATTACCGAAGTTGGCCTTCCTATATAAACCAAGAGGAACAAGAGATATAGGGAGGCCGAAAAAGAGGTGGAGAGAAGTTCTGTGAGGCCGGAACAGGCAGACGCCTAATCCTGGAAGTGAAGAAGAAGAAGAAGACATAGTTGAGTGCGCATGGGATCTCAATGTGTACCAACGTGTATTCTTGGCACGAAGCACAACAGAGATCATCAGAGAGGCAATGGGAGTGACTGGCGCGACATGCGGCCGACGTGGTCGCTGCAGGCGGGGCGGGCGGGGCGGGTGGCGAATGCACGATGGGGGAGCAGGGCAGCGAGGGGCAGGGCGGACACTTGTTAGAGCGCCCCCGTCTCCTGCATTCCTGCGGCGGTGGCGGCACCAGACGGCGTCGGGCGGTCGACGACTCCGCGCGCCCACTGGCTATTCCTCGGGGTGCATCGCTTGGCCCCGCCGCGCTCAGCTTCACGTCACGGAAGGGGACATACCACACCCTTCTATTCCATTGAACAAAATTTCCAAAAGCGTATTGTTTATTTGAGGGAGAGCGACAGTTTATTCTTTTCTGGTTTTGCAATACATATATGTGACGATGTTAATGATTCTTAAAATCGAATGTATTGATGCAGAAATAAATTAGCGTTTTCTGTTTATATTTTAAAGAAGCACTTAAAAAAAAGCGTTTGCGTGTTCTTAGCATTCCCATCTCCAATAGCTCTATTTTTTCAAAACAATTGATTTAATTTACAGTGGACATATTACATATATTTTACATTAACTGCCGATTAAAAGCTAAAAATTAAATACGTATTTTTCTCGTTAGTCTTAAAAATCAGCTTTTGGTGTCACGTTCGTTAATATACTTATTATTTAAAGAGCTTAGCCTATTCCTTCAAAATTTCATTTTCCCCACGAACACCTAATTGTCGTAATTGCGCAGCCTTTTTAATAATAACATAATCACTTCATGTGTGTATAGCTCAGCGAGACATGGCAACTCAGCCTTCCCAGCGACAACCCCACCCTACCGCACCCTTAATGCAAATACGGAACAGAGAACACATCAAAAAACATGTTAGGCCTCGTACTCGTTACTATGTCCGGTGGCACAAAAAAAAATCCAAACAAAACATGATGACACAACAAACGAGCTTGCAGAGGGAACAAAAAGGAGGTCCCGATTCCGGCCGAAATCCTCCCGTGGAGCGCGGGCCGAGAAAGAGGGGCGGGAAGCTACCTGGGCGCCGCCGGCCTTTCACTCGTCTTCCGGCCCCGCAGCCGGCCAGACGCACTGGTCGGGGGGGGGGGGTAGTGGGGCGCTAACCTTGCGCCCGCTGCCCCACGACACGCTTGCTACCTTGGGAGAGCACGCGGAGGGGAAGACTCGCCGTCGGCCGAGGGACGCGACGTTGCGCCCACCTGCTACGCCTCCCAATGGGCCTCAGCGCCACGGACACATCGAGTCAAGTCAGTGCCGTGGCGAAGAGAAGACTACTAGTGTATTGCAGTGGGAGTGAATGAGTAGAATGAATGGTTATGTATATCATATTAAAGAAGAGTGAATGTAGAAAAAAATAACCAATCAAAAAATAAAAAATCCCCAGTAAATAGTTAAGAATTCATAATTACCGTCAGTTAGGAATGCCAAAGAGCAGATATTTTAACTGTACAATTAGATAAAAATAATTTTTTGGTTAGTTATTAAGACAACCGTCTCCCCTGCTCTCAAGCTGCTTAATCAAGCAGTAGCTTAATGCATTCGACCCACAAAAATAAATTTCCGCCTCCAAAGGGGTACTGTGAACGGGAAAATTTAAAATATATATATATATATATATATATATATATATATATATATATATATATATATATATAAATGGAGCGGTGCAACGCACTCTGGTTTCAAATGGATCCAAAGACATTTATGCAAATTAATTATTTTTTTAAATAGTAAGGATGACAGAAAGTGCCTGAATGGAACAAAGTAAACATAAAGGAGAAAAATAAAATAATTATTCAAGTACTAAGGGTGTTAAGAAGATGTACGAAGACCTGAGAGCAGGTTTCAAGTAATTTGAGCGGCGTAAATATCAAATAACGCCCGTGACGCATATATTACTATCTACGATGATGCGTTAATGATTTTGCGAGAAATATTGTTTTTAAGAAAGTGAGCAGTAAGAACACACTACAGTACCGAGAAACGCACTTATTCACTTTCCTGAAACTACTACTTCACGTTGGTTTTATAGGTGCGAAGTTGCGAACATTTACCTTGTTTAGCTACTGAGAAGGGAGTTTATGCACGGTTGACACTAAGCAGTGATCACTCAGTTTCAATTAGCAAACTACAAAAGTACATACAGAATGTACGAATAATAAGACACGAATAATATAAAATTAATGGCCGAAGGCACTGTTAAAAAATGTAATGAAATGAGGGATGGGTCGTTATTATGAATAACAGATCAAGAGTAAGAAAAAAACGAGAAAGGAAAATACCGTTTTTAGATGTTTTAAACCATGTGGTTTTACGCTCGCGTAAGTTAGTATAAATGTGGTGCGGTACGTATGTAGAGAACACGTTAGGATGATGAACCTAACACTTGCTTACTTAAAGGCGGTTTAGGTTACTCATTCAGAAAACTTGCCCGAGACGGATGCGAGTGATGACTTCTCGAAAACGAACTCACTGTCCTACATACACTTCCATATCGCGAATGTTACCACCTTAGGCACCCTGCAATACGCACATCTACATATCCCACTCCTGTCCCTCGAGTCTGAAATACAAAACTCATTGTAATGATCCTCCTACCACTTCCTGTTGCTTAATTGCCGTTAGACAACAACTCGATTGTAGCAACGTATAGAGTGAAAGGAAAATGGGCGATAATGGCAGATAATACAACAACACACGGAACAGTGAAGGTGGTCGACCCAAACCAGATAAATGAGGTGCGAATACAAAAGAGGCAAAGTAGAGAAGTTTGTAAGGTGCGGAGTGAAAGCAGTAATTCTCCAACTTCAGAACCTCAACCATCGTACCGCATCAAGAAGAGAAGAAGAGGGCGTTCCTGATAAAGGAGACGGAAGAAGGCAACGGAAGGCTTTCAAGCCGGCCGCAGAAGAGGGCCGCGAACAGATAGCGTGAAGTAGCGACATTTATCTGAGGAGGACGCGCCCACCGCGGTGGCAGAGTGGACGGACGCGGCGCGGTGCGGGCGGCCCGGCCAGGCGATGAAGACTTTCAGCTGGAGGAGAGGAGCCGAGAGGAGAAAGGCGCAACCCAGAAACCGCGCGCTGGAGAGGTTTGGGGCAGGCCAGGAGCCCCTTGCTCATTGCCAGTACATTGCCTCCACTCTCGGGATTTGCGACGGTTTTACCCGTTCGTGCACTAGAGTGTCTCGGGTTTAACCTTCTGAGGGCTCATACACGATTGCCACACGTGACAGTTTTGCCCGTCCGTATTCGCGCGTCTCATGTTTCACTCTTTACGGGCTCATACACGATTAATAAAATAATGTAGGCTTTATATAGGCAATGTTTTTTTAACAGTATCATAAACGATTTTTACACGTGACAGTTTTACCCGTTCGTTCGTGCGTCGTGTGGTTAACGCTACAGGGACCCCACACATGATACGGATGCATGAGAGTTTTCTTCCGCGGGTTTGCGCGACTTGTGTTTATCCGCATATCGAAGTTTCTTACACACAGCTGCAGAAGTTTATTACCCGTCCAGATTTCGCGCTTCTCTTCTTCTCACCTCGATGGCCTCCCCCTATCTGATCTATCCGATGCTGCCAATGTTCGGGTGAGGGCTAGTTGCCAAGACTGTTCTGGAACATGGTTAGGTGCACAGACGTTCATGATACGCCCACGAAAACGTGTCCTGAAGAAGAAATGAAAATCAGAAGGCAACGAGTTTACGTTTGTGGTAGTACCTGTAGTTTTTGGCCACAAACGTTCGTGTCAGTACTATCTTCAAGGAATCGTTTCTATTTGATTTATTTATTTATTTAAATTATTATTCTAGTGCCCTCGTAATTCTGACTGCGAGTCTATTGAAATTTGTTTTCTCCAACAACACATTTACGTGCTTCGAAACATTTGTGTAGAGCAAAAAACTAATACAGGCTGCGAAGTCCATCAAATTCTTTGTACTGAATACTAACAGGGTCTCGGTCTCGTCCAAGAAACTAGAAGTCATTATCTTCAGTTAATTGTCCCAGCCGTATCTACTTGCGCCAGTCGTTATTATCGCCTGATTTTTAATGAGGTCTTGAAATGGCTTGACAGTGGTACGTCCGTACGAATGGATGAGTCGTAATGAACTCTGCTCCCCTCACTTTGCCAACTGAGATTTCACTCGCCTTTCAAGGAGCTCGTGCACGTTAGGCATACGTAACAATTTAACCCCTCGTGATTTGTGATTAACGGTAAATTCAAGGAGCTACAGATCTCCAGTTTCCAGCCCAGTTGTACCAACACCGTAGAGGTCTGTCGCGACGGTGTTAGTTTTACCCGTCCGTGTTTGTGCGTCTAGCGATCCTACGTCAGTGGCTGACTAAATATCCCTCCCCACCACATACATACATACATACATATATACACACACACACACACACATACACACATATATATATATATATATATATATATATATATATATATACACACACACACTATCGTTGTATTGCTCGTTCTTGTTGGGCCAGGGCGCGTCCCAAACTGCTCTGTAAAGATTTAACAAAACAGTACCCAGGTTTACGCTGGGGCTGGGGATTAATTCAACCAGATTATGTATCATGAAGATCAGAGCCGACGTGCTCGATCGTACCAGTTTAACCTGCAGGGTTGTGGTTGTGGTCACAGAGAGTCGTGTCTGCCTGAACGGACAAAATGGCCCCAGTAAGCATGTCGCATACCCTAAATGTGTGTGCGACTCCTTTTATTCCAATGCTGTAATTATGGTTTCACGAGTAAATGACACCGATTCGGGGGTGTTTGCTGAAAATTGCATCAAACGAGTTGTTCTTCAATATTTTTACTGCATGGAAACTACTTCATTGAATTGCACTTCATTGAATTGAACTGAAATCAAAATCTTTGGATTGCATGAAACCATTAAACTCTACTCTTAATAATCAAATTAATAAACAATGAGAATAATACCATAAGTTAATTGTGTCCTTTTTTTCTTTCAGGAAATGATGTTATCAGTACTTTTTAGATGACATTCTCTCCGTTTTGAATTTCGTAGATTTTTGTCCTCTCACTCTATCTGCTATACATACCATCACTCATAGAGTTAGAACCTACACAAGTTGTACAAATCTATTTTGCAATAACATTTAGTCGTACAACATCCCCAACACACGAACAATCTGCGCAGAAGAAACTGGGTTTGCAGAGTGTAGTGTGTGCGCAGCGCCCCCTGCGCTCCGTGCAGTTGGTTCCCTTTCCGCGCGTGGGCTCCCTCCTTGGAGGCGCAGCGCCCTAATCCCCTCGCGACAAAAGGAGCGCGACGCTGTTCGGGGCGGGGGGGCGGGGCGGGGAGCGGGGCTGAGGGGATAGGGCGGGGAGGGGCGGGGCGGGGATGGCTGGGCGGAGTTGCCGTGGGGAGGAGCGATGCCACGGCACACGAAGTCCTTGGACGGCTCCAGAAGGGGAGCGTGGAGGTCCTGCATCTCACGCTTGAAAATTAACACGATGATGCAATATATTTTTAGAGCTGTACGTATACTTCAAATGATTTACTATTTGTGAATTTATTTAAAATGTTTTAAAAATATTTTGAAAGTTTTCTCTAATATTTATTTCTACCTGCTTCTCTAGACAGATTATCGGAAGATTTACACAAATAATTATTATTTTATAAATAGATTTAGTTAAAAACAGTTTATTATTTAAATATCCCATTCACACACACATATTCAAGTATTTTCTGATGCCGCCGTAGGGCGATCTCCGAGAGAACACACTAGCCCGGCAGCCAGGATCAAAAGAATCCGGCTATTTCGTCTGATACTCTGCCATTCTACCTGAAAAAAATTGTTACATTGAAAACACTGAATGCACTAACTAAACACCAAGCCTTATTCCGTAAACATACATTCCTGTTCCTTTCAAATATTATTTCTGATGAAAATATATGGTTATTTTCTGACATGGGTTGTGTTTGTCGAGCTAAATTTTCTAGAGCCTATATACTCGAACGCATACTGCGTTGCAAACGAAATGTGACCAACAAGAAAACGACAAAAAATTGTGAGACCTCAACTTGTATGATGGTAATCAATTATCCATCATTTCTATTTTTCAAACGTTAAATGTAAAGTAAAAAGCATTCATATAGGGACCAAGACGAACAACTTAAGGCTGGCAGCATCACGCATACAAGAAATTGTACTGCATCGAAAAATAGTAACTAAATGTTAGTACATTCAGAATCGAAATTCTTAAGAATCAGAATTGAGTTGGAACAAACTTTGACGCTTATAAATGATCTAATCGTTACTTTAAATTTTTCAATATTGAAAATACAAAATTTATTTGAAACCTGAAAAAATCAATAGAAATTATTTAAAGCATCAGAATTATTAAAGCAATACCCATAGGTATAAGTCCACTTATTTTGACACAAAGTGTTTAGTCTCAAGTTAGATTTACGTTGAATACTTCACCCCATTTCTGATACTATGTATTACTAACATTAAAATAATGAATAATTTCCATAAGTAACAAATTCTAAAGGAACACTTAACATTAATTAGATACCACTGCCAAAGGAGCACGGTTTCACTTTCAGTGTAATGAGATTCAACACATTTTTTTTTATTTTGCCGCCACCCTCCTCGTGATAAGTTCAGTAGGCCGAAATTTATTTTTTACCTTTTGGTCGCATTCCCGCTCCACTCGCCGGGCGGCACAGGTCAGCCGCTTCAAGGAATCCGCGTCGAGCGGTGAAAAACTCGCCGAATTACAATTTAAAATCGCTGAACTGCGTCTGACTTTTATTTGCCATTGGACATCTTTTCGTTGTTTTGCACGCAGGAGAATTCCTAAGATTTTGGAATGGAGACGTGACAGTGCGTGACAACGTTATAGCGATGACGTAACAGACGACTATGACACATGAGATACGCTACTGTTGACAAATCCATCCACATGTCATGTTTATGACACGCACAGAGATAAAATACTACGAACGTCTCTTCAATTTTTCTCACCGATAGCTATAAATTACTCAGGACGTAAAATAATACGATCTAAAAATAAAGGAAAATTATGGCAGCTTCATTCCCTGAGCAAAGATTTAGATGGAAGGCATGCAATGAAAATATTGCTGATTAGATAAGAGTAGAAACTAGTAGACTTTACTCTGAAATGCGTTGGTCCACTTAATAACATTTCTCTTTACTCCAGGATACGATTAAATTGTATAATGTTCGATTTTAGGGTTTGAACTGATTTGCAAACGAAATTTATTGGTTCGGAATCTGAAGATACCGAGCTCTTGTGACAAATTCAAAGTCAATATTCGCTTTATTGAAGAACAAATTGACAAGCCAATGGAAAGTCGTGTCGATCATCAGCACTCTAAGGTAGACGTGACTTCCAACTTTCTTTTTTTTAGGGTACTCGCATGTATTATTTAGTCCCCGAAACGTCCATTGGTGACAATGACAAGCCTTTAAATGTATAACTCCCTCCAATGCAGTACAATCTACTTACAGCAAAATGTTTTCAGTACCACACTCATAAAAAAACTCTTACTGTCGGGTTTAACTCACACCATAATTAATAAAGCATATCTCCCTCGAAACATGACACAGAATTTTTAGGTACTGACAGCTTAAACACGAAAATGTAAATTTGTATAAAAATGAGTAACTTTTAATTTAATATTAATTTCTTGGTTTGATTTTTAATATCATTACCACTAAAAATTGTATTTATGATTAACATAATCGATTATCATTCAGGATTTTCATTCAATTTGACTCGGTCTACAGATTTTAAATTAACACTCATATGTAACTTGGTTTGCTTCTTGACAATAATAATATTAATTTTCTCTCTCACCAAATGCTACATAAAGTTATCGAATTTGATAAAAATAAAAATATTAATAAAGACAACACTTGTTAATACAACGTATAAATTTAATCTCATACGTTAGTATTTCCAATAGATAAATCGATTCTTGAGAGTGGCCACTATTAGACGCACGAGTCCGCCTCTCGGCCCGGCTGGCGTGGGCGAGCGCAGTGCATCAGACGCAACGCCCGGGGCGACGGCGCGGGCGACGACCTTCCGCCGCCACCCGCGCTCACGAGTATTATTCAAACGAGTTCCGGATATTATTTAAACGAGCCAGCGCCTCGTGCGAGAGCACCCGGCCCGTCGGCGGCGGCGGCGTCTGCTGGCCTTATGACCCACATGGCCGCTGCCGCCGCCTACCGCACTGGCGAGGGGCCCTGCGCGGGTCGCGGTGCCCTGGCCCACCGCCCCCGCCGCCCCGCCCCGCCCCCGCCATTGAGGTGCCGATCTGCGTACAAAAAGGAGGAAGTGGAGCGTCGAACCCTCCGTGGAAAACATGCACACCCTCCAGGTGTTCGCATGCCTTGTGGGTTGGGAGAATACGATTCTCGCACGGCCAAAAATCTCACAATAGATACCGGTACGATTCAAGCAACGGCGATACCCTTGTGTTCAAGTTCTGTAATAAGAGAACCGAAGAAAAGAAAATTCGAGAATAAGATCTACATTCGAAATACGAACTCTCCTTTTCTCTCAGTGAATGAAAACTAACAATAAGAACTATTGGAAAGTTTTTCTTGGATATCATCACACGATCCTCATTTTTGTTTACTTCATTTCTCATTTACTTACACTATGTTCATTTCCGGTCCTTAATACTTTCACGAAAATGAAGTTTTGAGAAATCGCATCATAAGAACACAGACTGAAGAGAACAAATAGTGAAGAAAGAAAAAAGAAAAACATTTGGTTGTTCAAAGATAAGTTTAATTCAACATTGACATGTCACTGACAAAACAACATCGCAGAGGAATGGAATGGCAGGAATTCTCTCATTGCGTCAGGGTCCTCCGTGGACCAGTATTTCTCAACTATTGGTTTGTAGCGATGGGAAAAGTGATTCGCAAGACTTCGTTCCCAATTCCTTCCTTCTAAGATCGTTAATGAAGATTTACTACGTAATTTCGATGTTAGTTTTGCGCTGATCTTCAACTGTTTGTCATTTATTTACGATATATTACTCGTACTTTTTTCTTATACGTAACAATATCCGTTCATTTAATACTGAGGTATTACATTTCACACTGGAATAATGTAAGCAAAACTGAAACAAGTGGTTCTCAGAATTGTCGTCGCTCTTCGAAATACGAGTTCCGAACTTCGAGGAGTGAAACTGTTTGAGAATGCTGCACTAGTGTAGAAAAAACAATTCAACAATCGGCTTGAAGGAAGTCACTTTAATTCACATTACTCGAAGCGATGGTTGTTCTGAGGTCCTGCACTGCGTAACGTGCCCTCAGGCATTTCAGATGCCAGGCGTCTGCGCACGAGTACAGTTGGAGGGCTCGTAGCCCGGAAGCTCTCATTGACGCGAAGGGCCCTCAGCTCGGAGGCCTCTGCCCTCCGGCCCTCGGGGTCACGCGGAGGGCATGGGTCTTCATTAGATCGATAATTAGGCGGTGAATCAGGGCCTACGGGACAGAGAGAGGGAGGGGGAAGAACGAGTGACAGGCAAGACCGAGGGCGAAAGACAGAAAGAGAGACGGAAAGAGGAAGAACCAGAGCGTCAGGAGGGAGGACGGGAGAGAGAGTCGTTGGTCACGCGACGCAGCGAACGCGCGGCTCTGGACAGCCCTGTGCGCCCATCGTGGGACTCGCCAATTATTGCATTACTTTTCGCGACCCAATTCGCCGGGGAGGCAACGACGCTGACGACGCCGGGTCACAAGAGGTGATGTCAGATGCGGCCCGCTGCAGTTGCGCAAGGCGGTGTCGTTGCTCTTAATATTAAGGCCTGCATGTGGAATCCGGTAATTTTTGTCCGAGTTACGTTCCACGCGACAATTTGTGTCACTACCACCATTGGCACACGACCAACGTCAGACTTAATGATCTCTGGTGTGGCAAAGAATGCTACGCTACACGGAAAACAAACCTACATGCTATGTTCTTAAGGCTTCTTGACCACTCCTTCGATGTCGCAATCCCTTAACAGTTTCAACAGCTGTTGAAGAGTACCATCTGTACTGCCAACAGGCTTGTACTGTCGGAGTGCTCAGCACACAGCCCAGTCACAAACCAGCTGAGTGCAAAGCAATCAGGAGGGAACTCAAATGCTCAACAGTTTCATTGCAGCATTTTCCATTCATAATGTTTCAATGACGGTAGTACAAAGGACAGAGAAAGAGGACAATCATTGAATAATGTTTTGTAGATTGAGATGTTAAAACTCTTTGGCTACAGAATCGACAGAAAGTGAGCTAGATTAAACGGTCGAATCAAACTCGCAGGGTTAACGGTGTCAAAGATTTTTTTACTGTATCAACTACAGAAGCAAAACACAATTAAAATTTCTTAGAACGTATTTGTTTTTTTTTAATACATACATTTTTGATTTTGTTACATACAAATATGTCATTTAGCTCTTCCACTGGTGACCTCTTCAATGAAAATTGCCAAGTCTCATATTCATCGCATGTACGAACAAGTATATGAACTATTGTATGTGGCATTTGGGTCTTGTTAGATGTACTAAAAATTCTTGGCTTTTTGTTGACGAGATGACAGAGTATCTGGTCTCGTCAATTTGGCATCTCCTACGAGTAATTTGTTCTTTCTTTCTGAATCTAACTACATTATATATAGAATATCTGCAATAACCCAGAACCTACTCTGAAAGAAAGATCACTAATTCTGCTTCGAAACAACATATTTCGGAAGCAGAAGGACACAGAAAGCAAAGGGAAAATGAGAAAAACTGTTAAATGACACTTCTTCACAAAGCATTAGCACACCACCACATTTCCGCCAGATTGCAATATTGTTACGGTTGTATCTGCAACTCATCTTATCTAAGTAAATCATTGCTTCGGACCGCCCAACATGTTAATGAATCAATCACGTACACGACACGGATCATCTTACAATCTTGATGTAGGCAAAAGTTTGCTTAAACGCATACGACGAGGAAACATGACAGATGGAAGAATGAAACGTGGCAGGAGAAACGGGAGAACTCCTTGAAAACCAGCCGGAAGCCAGTTTCAACCACTCCAAATTCCACATGGAGCGACCTGGATTTGAAATCCTTTAGAAAAGTCCTAACTGTACGCCTCTTGAAAGAAGGTGCGTTCCAGAACGGATACTCTCTCGCCGCAATGCGCTGTGCCAGGGCTGCTCGCCCCACCGCCGCCGCCGTCACATCAACGCAGAGGAAGAAGAAGAAGAAAGTGCGTGGCAGAGCGCGCGTGCAGCCTTTCCCTCAGGCGCGAAAACCTCTCCCCCCTCCCACACCCCCTCCAACGCGTTCACTCGCAGTATTCTCCGCACGTGCCACAGCGCCGCCGAAGGTGGGGACGGAGGCGGATGCGAAGTTGGGTTCTACATTGCGTCCTCGAAAACACTCCCCGGCACGAAAATTGGAAAACTTGTTTACGTAAAGTGACTTTTTCCATTTTGGCTTGTATTAAGTGTAGTATGATATATTATGAGCTTTACATTCCATAATTCATAACGGTACAAAATCAGGAACGGAATGTTGCAACGAGCATAAACGCCCACGCAACAAGTTTGTCAACATAGTACGAGTTGGATTGTGTTACTTTTCGATGTTCATTTTGGAGGGTCTCCCAAATGTTGTATGGATGATTCATTCTCTGTCTTCTCCCTAAATTGCTCCAGTATTGCTCGAGAGGATTCAAATTTGGGTTCTGGCAGGCCATTCCGCTCAATTGAAGAGTTGCGTTTTTGTTTCGGTGAGAGGAATAGAACTACAAGAGCACAAGACTGCAAATGCAAAGGCGAAAGGCGAAAAGATACAGGATGTGGAGTTGGAGATGATTTTAGAACAGCTTCATGGCATCTCGTAGGATACTGTATTATATTTGCATTCTTCTCTATAAGATTACTTTTTGGGGAGTACTAAAGGAATCAAGTGGAAATTTTCTCGTAATAGCGCTCAACGACAACCAGGGCATCAGATTTATGATCCTGCGGAGGAAAACACTTTTATAAATTTTTACCCTCATTTTCCAAGATCTCACTTGAAAATCAATGGAAAAGGCTCGAATGTACTAATAGTCAGAAGATTACCGAGATCTCCTAATATTCAGCTCATAGCCGTGAATATTGCACTCGCTTACTCATAATTCTGTGTTAACTTGGTCATCCTACTAGTATCTGCCGTATGAGCGGCCTCTGATTTTTGCTATTTCATAACCATATGCTAAAAGGAGTCAACAATACTGAAATGTAGACACGTCTTATGCAACATTTGAATTTCACTCCTCTCTGAAATGTGAGACATTTTCATTGCTCACTAGAAGAATATCCTAATTAGGGAAAAAATCCATTAAAAATAGAACGAGTTTTCAACCTATGGACAAAATACGCCGGACGTCATTGGTTTACACAGGTCAAGGTAGATATTTAACACTCTCTTAATGCAAAGAAATGTAAAGAAAAAACAAATAATGGAATAAACTGATCTGAATGACCTTAGGTTTGTTTGCTACAAGCGAGACGTTTTCAAATGAAGTTCACCGAAAAGTTCTATTCTAGAAGTGCTTAGGGCAATCGGTGAGGTCGTCCTGTGCGAGTGCGACAGCCAGGCGCAATCGCAACCGCATTTCTATTCCCCTCCAGGACCACTGTGCGCGCGCGTTTGAGAGTGCGGACGGAAGCGGCTCGTTTCTTCCGTTTCCAGGCCGCTCGGGCCCCCAATCGCACCGCCCTCGGAGCGCCTCCGCCTCCGCCCCCGCCTCCGCCTCCGCCCCCGCCCCCGCGCACCGCGATAGCCGCCGCCCGCTCCTTCCGGAGGCGGCGGCGGCTGGCGGCTGCGCGAGCGAGAGGAAGAAGGGGGCGGGGCGGCCACGATGCGCCGCAACCCATTCACAGCTACAGAGCCACGACGAGACGCGCTTCCCTCTATGGATGCGACATCCACAACAATTAAATCATCGATGTTGCCAAACATTGATGTTCAAAATTAAAACATCCATGTTAAAAACACATCGTCCAAAAACCGTCGTTGCCAAACATCGATATTCAAAATTAAAACATCGATGTTAAAAACACATCGTCCAAAAACAGTCGATGGTTTAAACATCGATGTTTTAAAGTTGCTTTAGTATCCTTTAACCTTAAATTTGTGCGCAACAATATTGCCGTGCGCATTCATTCATAATTAAAATTTATTTGAAAATAAAGTTAAAAACGCCTCTCCAAGTGTGAAATACGCGAAAAAAGACGGAAATACTAGCGCATTAAAATCCTTTCGAGCAATGAATATTAGTCTGCTCGAAGATAATACAAATCGCGTTGGTTCGGTATTTGATATTTTAATTTTTACAAATCATGATTACGAGCATTTTTCATTAACGGACAAATCATCGAAAACGTAAAACATCGATCCCAAACATCGATGTTTAAATGAATCGGCTTCAAAACATCTATATTTTTATAGACATCAATGTCGTATCTCAACCACCCACACGGAGGCAAACACCGGCGGCTTGGCATTTAATCGGAAGACGTAGAGCGAATGTGATGTTTCGATTGAAAGTAACTTAAAAATTGCCACTCCATATCTATGTGAACTCTCTACCACAATGCTGAAATTGGCGAGCGTTATTCTATCTGAGCGCAGCGAATGGTGGTTTTGTAAAAGCGTTTTTAAATCTTAGGATACAGTTTAAGGTATGGTATTTATTACATTAGAAAGCAAACATTAGAAAAGAACACAAGATCTTCACTCTGGATACAGAAACAAGAAAGCTGTCGAACTGCATTGTTCACACACCTTTCTAACCATATCGAAACCAGAACTCCACAAGGAGAAATCCTTTCCAATGTACTGAAATACTGGTAAATCGAAAAAAGCACACGAAGTTGGAATAAACAAGAACTGATGTCTACGAAAAAGTAGGACAAATAATGTGTTTAGATCATAAAAATTGAGATAAACACTATTCAAAACTTTCGTCCTAAAAAACAATCGTTTGTCGCTGTATTGATTGAACATGCAGAGGCACACAATTGCATCTTACCGCTAGCCCAAAATTACTAACAACTATTTCACAGTCTTTAACATAATTAAAAAATAAAACGCAACAAGTACGTATGGGTGGCAATTTATATTACGCTGCAAAAAGCATCAACTGGATTCAGATTGATTGAAGTTCCACTTTCTTACGAAATTCTGCATCTCCCAGCGTTCACTCGTTAAGCGAGTTAGGCGGCAATGAAAGGGGCGGCGCAGCGAAGACGCCTCCGCAGTGAGAGCTCCGGATGAAGGCGAGCGCATTCGCTGTCCGAAATCCACAGTGGGGCAGCCGGGCGGGGGCAAAGGAGGGCAGCGCCGAAATGGCGGAAGGCACGACGAGAGCGCCAAGAGGAGCGGCGAAGGAGGGGGTAGGGAGGAGGAGCAGCAGGAGGAGGAAGAGATGGCGGAGGCGGAACGCGAAGCTTCTCGCGGTTCCGCCTCCGCCGCCGCCGCCGCCGTTCCCGCCTCCGCTGCCGCGGCCGCCCCACCGAAGAGAGTGAAGAGGAGACGGGAAAGTGCGGCTGAGGCGGCGGCGTCGCGGCGCGTGACGGCGCGTCATTCGCACGACGGCGTCGGGGCGAGCGCACAATGGCAGCAGCGCGGAATGTAGACCGCTCCGCGCCGCTCCGCTCCGCGCCAGCCGTCCTGCCAGGCTTCCAGGCAGCCGTCGCGGACGCTCCGTGGCCCGCGGGCGGGTATGGCCCAGAGAGTACAGAATGGAATGGCGAGGGGGACCCCAGCCGCCGAGCCCATTCGGGGCGCAAGGGGCCTTGCCAGGGAAGCTGGGCCGTAGAAAGATTTTTTCGTCGAGAAGAGCTCCACTACGGAACATTTGAAATAAAGACAGTCACAAGATTGTTCAGCGAGGGAAACCCAGTAATGAAATTTTGACATTTTGCGATCTTAGCGATATACAAAAACAATACTTAGATTTATTTACGTTTTTTTCCAGCGCACATAATTTCATATTCATTTCATTCCCCATTTTATTCCGTGTGAAGTTCTCCAAATTTTTGTTATCGGCACATATCAGTTAATTTTTTTCACCTACATCGATGCTTGTTCCATTCTAAGAGTGGAAAATCAGGGAATACGAATATGAAAATTACAAACTCCCAACCTCCGGATCCAATGCATTACACATATTGTCAAATGAGGATTTTTAAATCCTAGGAGCAGTTGAAAACCCCACTGACATTTATATTCACAGAAAATGTTCCTTCTTGTAAACTTTAACAAGTAACAACTTGTAATGTAAACTTTAACAAGTCGAAAAATAAGATGAATGTGCATATGCGCCAACACACTGGTTCATCATTTAAATACATTACACTTTATCATGCAATATCTCTAACAAGTCACAACAGTTCGTTCAACACAATTCTGACATTTTGTATCTGATCTAACATATGGTACACAAAAAGAACTTCTCAGCTGATCAATACATGCCAATAAAATATATCTACCAACTAGTGCACAAGTTATCTCTGAAGACGTTTTCTTTTTACAAGGGCTTCCTTGTAGGCCAAATTTCAATAGATGATGACTAAGTAAAATGAAACATAAAACGCAGTAGGTGGATCGAGATGGTATTGTTCTTCGAAATAAAGATTCACGGTTATCTTCGCACTTTTCTACGCTCTTCACTCTTATCAATTGCATGAAAAAATGCCTCGAGTTCTGATAACTTCGGAGGAACTACTGTTATCATCAGAGCTCCTTAAGTATCTGAATAACATAATTCTTTAGTAATTTCTTTATAAACGGAGAAAACCGATGAGAGCGAAAAAGATAATTCACTTTCAAATTATCAACAAATTATGGAAGAATTTAATCGTTAACTACCAGAAGCAATCACAAGATAACTTTTCTCAAGCTGGAATTTACATAATAAGAACTGTTTTGACATTTAGATATTTTACATTGTTTCAAGGAAAATATGCAAACTTCTTTGCAATAACACAAGAAATACTCCTAACATTTGCAACTAAATATTGATCTAAGTCTTCGTTTACATTGTTGCATTATAAATAAAATGCATAAGGATCAGTGATGACAGAGATCTCGCTTGTAATATTACTTCTTCCTGCATTACTTGTCACTTCATAAGTTCCTCGAGGTTTGAAATCAGACCAAGGTGCGTGACTACATGTCATGTAGGGAGCCTATTAACAATATAACCGAAAAATTTGAAGTACGTTTCAAGTCATTAACGAATTTAATTCCATAAGTGCCAGACACATCGGAGACATCGACATAAACCACGGATGTAACACGTTAGTGCACACGTGTTCGTGCAATTTCTATGAGTGAAACTAACGATATTTTGTTTTCGAATGGACAAATCGGGATCAGAATAGGGTGCTATCTCGTTGGTGTTTTTGAGATACATTTTTCTGACATTTCTCGTTTTTTACACAACATTTTTTAGGAAAATTTGTAGGGTAATCTTAAGAGTATTTAAAGACAATATTAAATAACAGCAAGAGTTGAGTGGATATTACATCGCTCCTATCAGCTGAGCATCTTCTTTCGCAGTACTTGACACTTAGTGAGAGAGACGAGGTACTTCCGATTCAAAAACTTAGTACCTTTTGTTATTTATTTCTGACAGATTCCTGAATTCGCTGAGAAAAAGATAAAAAATTAACAATATTACCTTTACAAATAAAAATTGTTGCAAAATGTAATGAAGTTCCGATGTCATTTGAAGTATCATAATTATATCGTAATGTCCATGATGAAAATGTGTTTTCATTATAACATTACAACAATTAGGTATAATAATTTTGTTCTAAAACTTCCGAGATTTTTCGGAGACTTTGCCCGATCCATGAAAAATCCTTGATTTATTCCCCAGTTTTACTGTTTCCCAGAAAGTGGCCACTCTACAAAAGATTTCCTCGGAGCACGAATGCACCATCGCAACAGCTTTGCCTCGAGCCGGCGCAGCCGCAGCCACGGAGACGGCGGCGGCGCCGCGGCCGGCGGGTTGCACGGCGCTCACGAGGACCTTTCTACAAAGCGAAAGCGCGCGCGGAGGCCGGCAGGCAAGCAGGCGGCGGGGCCAGCAGGTACGCAGACCGTCGGGTGGGCGGCAGCGGCACACTCCAACGCAAGCGGCAACTTGACCTACGCGAACGCCGCAAAAATTACCGGAGGCCCCTCCCCCTCCCCCTCCCCCCTCCCGGTCTTTTTACGGCGGGCGCCGCGCTGCGCCAGGCCGCGCCGGCGCGAACGCAAGGACCCAGCGATTCGGCGGCGGGGCGCAACAGCGCGGCGCGGGGGCGTGGGCCGTCGAGCCTCTTGTAAACACGCCCCCACACGCCTTCGCCCGGCGGCGCCGCTCACTCGCTCGCTTGCGCTCGCGCGCGCGCGCGCACGCTCGCAGTTTTGACGGCGGCGGCGCTGCGGAGGCGGCGGCGGCGGCAACGCGGCGTCAGCGGAGGCGGTGGCTGAAAAATAGCACGGCGCGCGGCGTTGACACACTTCGCGGCGGCGGCGAAGGCGGCGGCGGTGGCGGCGGCGCGAGGGAAACGCGCGTTGCGTCACTGAAATCGAGGGTACTCGCATCGAGTGTCCGGGCGACGGCGACGGCGGCGGAGGAGGAGAAGGCGCGCGGGGGCGGCGTCGGCGCGGCTCGCGCGACCGACGCGTCAGGTGCGGCTTTGCGACCGACGACGGACGGATGCACGGGCAGACTGGGGCAGTGGATCGCAAACGCCACTCATTCGCGCTCTGGCACACTTACGGAACACCGAAATTTGGCGCTGGCACCGAGTGAAAGAAAAGTTATCGGAACGTAAACAGCAACGATGTTCAAACTCAACGCGCTGAACACATAGGTATCAAGTGAATATATTTACACACGGCGCACTATTTCATCATTGTCTCAAAACGGTTTTACGCACTCGAGATGATATATTTTACTGCAAATAGCTTTGTGATGTATAAATTTGAAATGTTTAGTTTGATATTATTAGCATGTCCAATTTCGTTTCATGAAGGAAAACAAAAATTTGCTCTAGTCAAGTCTAGCAATCCAATATTACTCGTAATACGATATCTAAAACTAAAATGAGGGAAACAAAAGTAAAAGCATCACAAAATTACGAGTAACGGATATATATGTATTTTAAATGATACTAACGTGAAAGTACCGACACTTGCGGCACAAATATCCACGTTAGCTCACGAAAGAATGTCACTAAAAGTGCCAGACATGGTAGTATTTTCAATCACTGCAACACTTAAGATGTATGCGAGTTGCAACCTGTTCGCTAGGTTGTAAAAATTGGCGTCTGACAATACACATTTTCGCAGACCGAACAAAACTATCATCATTGAATGAGCACCCCAAATGAAGGTGTTAATTTAATGCATTTCTTAGGTCTAATCGATACTGGATGTACTTTACACATTTAAAAAACTTTGTTACAGCATTTTTTGGTGCAAACGAACTTTAGGTTTCGTCAAGAAAAATAAATCGATATACTAAAATTAGAAGTTCAGGCGCTAATTAAAATGAAGTACATAAATACAGAATGCAGAATACCTCTCTTACACTATGTCAATCATTTATCGTAGCTGCAAATAATTTGTGTCTTCTTATTCACTGCTTTGATGTTACATAACGTTGGTCACAACAGTCTGATTTCACCATGAAACACATCGGGCATTTTCGATGACCTAAAAGTCTGTTATGTGATTCAGTTTGTGATTTCAGAACACAAAAAAATAACGAAACCGAACCAATGGCATGCCTCCGACACGACTAATAGTTTACTGTCTACAATGTAAACATGATGAACAACGCAAAAACCTTGTATTCTTTCTCCAAAAAGTTTCGTTTTTGCTTTTTAAAAATATCACCCAACATTTCAAAATGTCATTTCAATCACAACAATCGTTCTAATTCGCAACAAACGACCCCAGACTGAATAAGTGCAATATTCAGTAAATAAAAACCATATCATAAGTGAGCAACTAACATAAGTGTCATAGCGCAATTTTCTTGTGGTGGCTGTCCATTCCTACTAGCAGAGTGTGACCTGACGTTTCACAAAACAACATGCATACATTTCTAATATTTTCAATGGCAACATTCGATTCATTTGTACTTGGGTACAAACGATGACAGACCGAATTATCGCCATTATTCACTGAAGAGCAACAGTCCATAACGTGAAAGAACGGTAAAAATAGTTGTCGCAGCGCGCGGGCGTGTGGGCGGGCCACCGCGGCGCCGGCGGCGCGTGCGTGCGGCGCTGGAGGGGACGGGCGGCGCGAAGGCTCGCCACTCACCTAGCAGCAGAAGCGTCTCCGCGCCACGCGCATCCCGCGTCGCTGTCGCCTCCTCCGCGGCGGCCGCTGCTGACGGCGGGGGCCACGCGGCTACGGCGGCGCGGGCAAGGTCTTCGGCGGCGGCGTCCGTCCGACCCGACGAGGTCGCACTCCCGCTGTCACACCGGCTCACTCGCGGCAGCGTCGACGGCAAGGCGCTCCTTCCAACGCGCTCGCTCTCACACGACGCGCCCTCGCATCGCCCGCACACGGCCCGCGCGCTCCGTCGCCCGCACTCGAACGCAGACTTCTCTCACTTTCGAGACCCCCGACGCCACGCGCTGTCCGCTTTACATGATCCCTCTCACACACTGGGTCACGCGCTGCGCTGGACACGTTCACTGGCGACGGCGAGCGGGGGCGGCGACGGCGGCGGCGGAGGCGGAGGCGGCGCCGCGGAGCTTCACTGACGCGTGGCCGTCCCTCGACAGCCCACTCGCGCACTGGCGCGCCGCCGCCGCTGCCCGCCCGGCCAAGCCGACGCGATAGTACGCCCGCTCGCCGCCCACCGCGCTGCCCGTCGCGGTGGGCCGCAAACCACTTTTCCGCGATCCAAACGCGATACCTCTCATTCCTGGTTCAAAACGGCTTGCGGGTACGAATAGCAAAAGAAAAAAAAAAAAAAAATCGATACATTAACATCTATGTTTTGTTTTTAATATTTTTTTCCCAGAAACATCCATGTTTAAAAAAGTTTCCATTATTTATTTCTATTATTTTGTGCATGGTAATATCGTCAAACAACATTTTGAACCATGTGTTTATAGAATACAGATTAGAAAATTAAGATAGCATAGTGCGTTAAGGCAGAATATATAATACTTTAATAAAATATTTACGGATTACGTGTATTAGATTCAAGACGTTTACTTCCATAATTTATTAATGAAAGCGATTAAATGAAATATTAGGAAAACACAATGTCCATTTTCTAATTTCTTTCTTTACATTTGATAAACATAATTATTGACATTTTACTTATAGGGCCTACGTGACAATAAAATATACCGTTATTCCATTTAAGTACTCTAATTAAAAATGGAAACTGGATGGAAAATTCATCTGTTTCATCATATTTAAAATATCGACGTTTTTGTCGATGTTTTTATCAACATAAAATGCTCTCCGTGATGTATCGAAATGTCGATGTAGCGATGTTTTAATAAAATTTGCCATCACTACTTGGGAGTCAGGGATGACCAGTGCAAGGCGACAAAAGGATGAAAGAAAAAAAGAGTAAACCGAATAGGAATACTACCAAAGGTCTGTAAAATGTAAAAGTCTAGAAAGAAGAAAAATTGGTTTTGAAATGTTCCAAATGTTTTTAACACGATTAAACTAACAATTTCTACCAAAATATATTAAAACATTCAGTTTCGAGATATCGTAATGTTTCAGTTTTGAGATATCGTAATGTTTCAACTTTATTTCCAACTAGCTCTTATGTAACAGCTTTAATTAGATATTGTATTTGCGACATCACGAAACAAGCCATTTGAATTTCATCTCCCCTTCTTTTACGATTGTGTTACATTGTACAAATCAAACGATCGGTTATTTTCAATTTACATTTTCAAATGACGCAAAACGATAGCAATAAAAGAAAGAAACAGATCTTGCAAAATATTTGATTTCAATTCAATTTTATTAGTAATTTGCTTACAGGATTATCCTATTACAAATTGCTGTGTATATTCACAACTGAATCATACACAATTTCAATTTCAGATAGAACAGGTAGTTAGCACCAAATCCAATATAAAGAACACAACAAATACAACTAATACAATAACAAAATAATACAATAGCATAATATATCTAATGTTATTGTAAAAATCTGATTTTAAAGATCTGTATCTGAAGTTACCATTAACTATTTCGATTTTGACAAATTCAGTGTACGTTAAGAGGCTGCATACATAAAACAGACTAACGAAATAGAAACCAGTTTTTGTAGGTGAAATTTATATTTCAGAAGAATTTCGGTCCAACAATATTTTCAACATTAACAGAGTGTTAGAAACGTAAATATCGTTAAAAAATCAATTGCGGGCATACATGCTTTTCTTACAGAATATTTTGCAGAAAACCTTTATCATCTAAAACACTTGAATAACACGTACAGAAGACAAACTCATTGATAAAAAATAATGTGTTATTCTACACACAGGTCTGCTTGACCAGAAAGACTGTAGAAATGTATGCAATAACACCTACCTCCGCAAATTTGAAATTTTCTCTGTAAATTTGAAGGCTTCGTTCGTTTTGACCAAACCCTCCGTCTACATACAAAGAATACGCACTGAATAGAAGAGAGCTTAAAAATCAACAATCATAAATTCGTTTACACCAACTGACTAAGCTCATACTTATATATGCAAATGCCAAACGTCCGATTAACACAATAATTTATATCACGAGAAACTATACCTTATCTTGAAAAAGATTAAAATCGGAAAGTGATCTTAATCTCTGATAAAAAACGATAAATGTTAAAAAGAGAAAAAATGATAATGATAAATCATTGTAACTGATGCGCTAACACTCTAGTAACCAACCTATTTCTGCTGGGCATATCTTAAAAACTGTTATTTCTGAAACGTTTTATCATTTTCATTATTAATTTCAGGAATAACTAAAACAAAGATGCGATATAAGTATTTTATTCTCTATTTTTCAAAGGTTTGTGAACTTGGTTTATTTTAAAAACGTATGCATTAAAGAGACCTGTCACTGTCAGTGGAAATAATTAATTTATTTTCTCGCAAAGAGGTTAATTAGGAAAATATTTGTGTATTTAGTGAGAGACTAAATGAAATACACTTGGAGTATACTGTATTATTCTGGTAATGGTACCTTCAGAATGATGACAGCATCAACTAAAAAAAAAGAATAAAAAAATGAAAACACGCTACGAGTCTTCAGCATTCCGTGCATTGACGAATACGTTCAGTTAAAGCTAAAGCTTTCAATCATTTTCATTTGTTGCGACAATTAACAAGCATCACATGTCGTGCGAATGGTTGTCAGAATGGTACGTTTGTTACATTATACTGCACTTCACCGAAATCTATATCGTCACCCACACACAGAATTTCAAGACGAAAGTGAAGTCAAGACCAAGTTTCCTTTCAATGGTTTTGAGTGGCTATGATACACAGACATGTGAGAGAAAGACGAGTGACGTGCGTAGGGAGAGAATCTGCGTAGGAGGGGCGGTGGGGGAGGGGGAGGGGAGGGTGGCACACGGAAAGCCGCGCCGCGCCGCGCCGCGCCGGGGGAAGGGGGAGCTTATCGGACTGACCCAGATGTGTTACGCAACGACGGGCGCCGGATACGCAGCTGTGTCGAGTCACCCCGTTACGAATTTCGACACCCTCACACTAAAATATTCACAGACACACGGTTCAAAAACGTTTTACAAGTCCCTATCGAAAATATTGGACTCGTTATTTGTGTTCCGTCTGGACACACTGCAAGTTATTCGGTAATAGAGTACAAAACTCTTTTATATGATACGGAGAAAAAAGTAATAAACTAAGCTTCCACATCAAACACTGGGATGAAATCTACTTTTACTACGAACTTGCATGTATTATTCTTCACTCAATAGACAGAAAACCCCAAAGTACTCAATGGAAAAATGAAAGATTATATCTTTTATTGATTTTTTTCTGACATTGTTGATTTAATAGTAATGTCATTACCACATTCCTATTATCTTAAAGCATGTAATGATAAGTTTCCGATTAGCGCAAATAACCCTGAAACTACTTCATTAAAATCACATTTTCTCAAAAGACAACTAGAAAACTTTCAATATTCCACACGTTTTTGAATTTCATTTTTCAATTATATATACTGAAACGCTACAATTTAACTTATAAAACAATATCAATAATCAACAACATTGCACAACGTTAATAAAAGGCAATATTCATATTACACTGACTATCATACTTTTTATATTCTGCAATGTATTGTTTGGTAATGTTGATACACGCTTCTGATCATCACCATAAAATTAAATATGCATTTCCCAACCAATACCTACTTTCGTTTCCAGATGATACACTAACAATAAAACTATTCTCTTCACACGGTTAATTACTACAGTAAATGAGGAAAAGAAGTCATGGCTCAAATAGGAGATTGTTAGAGCTTCAGTGATGAAGAGCATCGGTTATAAGATAACCGCTATAGAGAACAGACAGTAAATGGAAGTTAGAATTTTTAAATTTTTTTTATTCTTTAACGCTAAAAAACAGTTATGATAGTGAGACCGAAATATATTTTTTATTAAATATATTGTCAGAATTGTAACCGAATGAATCAGCATAAGTTTTTTTAAATTTCTTCACAACTTCGTGCAAGTTATAACATTGAGTTTGCGTTTCGAGAAGTGATTCATAGTTAGTATTTATTTATACGTGGCATCCTTTCAATTATTAAAATTAACTGTATATTGTTGTCGATTGATGGTCGTCGTGACTCACAAATAAGCAAAAAAACTTTGTTCTAAAATCCGATTCAGCGAATGTCATGCTAACGTTCGTGACGTTATGCAAATAAAAGATGGATGTGATCGCACACTAAATCAGTTACAAAACAATGCCTTTTAAACACAAAAGGGGGAAAACCGTTTAGAACCTTTTCAAAATCAAAGCGGGAATCGAAATGTTTTGTTATCCAAAATCCAAATAAAAATTGAACCATGCGAAGCGTAACTTTTATCCGAAACCGGAACGTAATTTGAAACGGTTGGATGCCTGGAGACCCGTTGATGGTGCACGGGTGGCTTTTCGCCCTGCTCGGCGCAGGCGACAGGTGGCCGCGGTCGCAGCGGCCGGGCGCCTGCGAGGGAGCGACGGCGGGAGGGGGACGGGGAGCGGCGGAAGTGGGGGCGGACGGGCGCAGCGGCGGGGCCGCAGGCCACGCGTCTCGGAGCGAGGTTATCAGGGCGCGCCCCCATACGCTCGCCCCCGCCCCGCCCCCGCCCCGCGGGTGATACGTCCTCCTCCTCCCCCCCCCCCGGCGGCACGGACCGCGCAGAGGTCGACCGAAAATTTCGATACGAACGTAGCCAATGGAACCAGTTTCACGACTATCGCTTTAAAACCGAGGGAAAGGGAATGGAGGAGAGCCTGTCTCTAGAGGTACGCTTGCACTCGGTGCACTGATATAACACAAGAACATTAGACGTCCCAAGTATCGCAACACATTATAATTTCATTTGCATGAATATGCAATTAACTGAAAAACTACGCTGTCATCAGGGATGAAAATAGAGATTGTGGTAATCGAAACTCAACATTCAATCACTCTGCTTTCTACGTTCCTTACTATTATGGCTTTAAAACTGAAGGAGACAAATTCTACTTAACCCATCTTCAATTCTTAAGTTTTAGAAACTATCCTTTGTACGTGTAATTTAAGACTAAACAAAATTAAATCAAAATCGAAAACAAAAATATAATTACCTAACTGTACTGTCAAGTGCGGCAGGAACCCAATGTCACATAACACTTAGTTTTTAGAAATGAAACTGATTACAACGGCTTCTAATTTTAACGATATTTCTTTTGTAAGAGAAGAGTGGGCATCGAGCCATCGACAGATAGCCCCTTTAAAAGGATACTTCCTGCCTGACAAATAGCGATTGATATTTTCCTATATTACATTTAATCACCCCCTCAGTAAGAAGCAAATGTTTGCGGGCCTGTGATGCCAATTCCCAGTGTGCCAACTGTCTACCTTCCTACCGAGGTCGCGCAGCGGGGAGTCTGGAACTCGGATCGTCCAGCGTCGGGGCCGCCGCGCTGCAAAAGCGCTCTCCGATTGATTGCCTGTATTTGCTGCGTGGGACGCAGGCCATCGACAACCGGTGGCCCAGTTGGGAACTCCATTCCCAGATGTCAGGGCGGGATGGCGACCCACGCATCCCCAGTTTACGAACTTCGTATGATTACGTCTCGCTGCGCGAAAACATACGACGGAGATTCTTCTTCGAGATGGCGACGATCGCGAGCAGAGCTGCGCTCGACGTCCGACTGGAGCGCGTAAAGGATGGCAACCCGCCCCAAACACTCCCTCTGATTTCTTCGTTTATATCATGCGGGAAACACTTCTTTAGAGACCCCTCCTCCCCCACTTCCTCGACATACACCTGGAATTATATGACCCACATCTCATTTTGTGGCAAATTAATTGCAGAAGTTCTACGAACACTGCACTCTAAGGAATTGGAAATAAATATATCACTTGCTCATTTATTTTCTTACTTCTAACATTACCACTCACATAACCGTAAACTGAAACGCAATGGTGATATTAATGAATTTCGAAGGATAATGAAATAAGCCTTTTAAATCTTCCCACCAAAACATTACAAATTTCATGTCTAGACATACCCACGAAATCTACCAACTCAAGAAAGGCATTGGTGACGTTCGGAACCATTTACTAATCTTCTCATTGGGATCAAAACTCATTACGTAAACACTCATTATATCATTGCATGCAAAGGAATCGACGTATTTCCATCCGGTTTGTCTATCGCGCGTGGCCTACTTTCAGAGCATTCAGAACTTTAGGAGGGCCTCCGAGCTGGAAAATATCTGTGTGTTTTTTATTCATATTTACGACACCAGCGCGATACGAGGCGCACAGTGAACGAAAGACGGCCTGGTGCAAAGTCCACGCGAGAACGCCCCACGCCCCTGCTGCTACAATCGCAGCCCACTCCCCCACTATAGTCGGCTTTGATTTCGGCGTCCCAACTGCCGATTCCGTCTTCGTTTGTGCTGTCTGCCAAGGCACGATTTCAGGAGGGTGCGCTAAAGAAGAAGACTCCGGAAAAATGATTTCTTCGCGTTACAAATTTTTTGTAAGATCAGGAAAACAGAGATTCGAAGGATTACATAAGTGGATCACATTACAATTAATTTTTTCGTCGGCCTTGTGGCGCAGTGCCTTGGGTCAAGTGCGCCACACGTAACCAGCGGATACCTAAGTTGTGGGTTCGAATCTTACGCAAGCCATGTGTTTTCAGGTAGTTCGTGGTATTGGGAACATTCCCAGTGCAAGTCCCACCCGTGTACCCTTTCCCTTCCAAAATCCCTACATCAGTTGGGCACCTGTGTTCTACGTGACTGAGGTCTGGAAGCTTCTCACAATAATGCTTCAAGCACTAAGATGCGGGGAAAAGGACTTCCTCTGGCATTTCGTCCATGGTGGGTCTAAGGACGCACGTGGGAGAAATGTTCGGGAAGCACGAATAAGCTATTCATTGGGAATTGGCTCTGGGTGTTGGTAGTTACCGCGGGAGGTCCCGGTAGATCCTTCTGGCATCGATAGTAGGCATCTAGAAGCAAAATCGAGAGATAGCACCGACTGAAAAGTGTACTAAAAATTCATTCTTTTTCTTGGACATTTTATTATGAACGATTTTGGCTTATTTAAAAACAGCTTGGTGTATAAGTCATTCCACCTTTACATTTGCCTTGTACTTTCTGGCATTCGTCCTTGTCGCAGTGTCCGAGGAGTACTGCAAGGAAACTTTATTTGAAAAAACGCTCAAATCTCATTACGCGATGAAAGAAGTATAACAACATCAAAAATTTACAGTAAAATACAGTAAGTTTGTTGACCATAAACATAATTTGTATTGACGCAAAGCTTAAATATTCTGAACACGTCAATTAAAACAGAAACATTACGTACTGTTTTCACTATTGGAATAACGATAATCGCTGTTACAGCGAAGATCTAATCTTGTTTTCATCGCAGCAATTATGGCAGAAAACTAAAATGTTACCGTCGTCATCGCCACTGACAAACCTTTTCCAGCGATAATCACAATTGTTGATGATAACTACATCTCTTCCGCCTCTCCCAGAGAACCGGTAACTACTATTTAAAAATTGTCATTAACCACCTTACGCTCACTGCAGCAGTAGCATTTCTACGTTTGATCTAAAATTAAAGCAAGGCCCTCCTTGTATTTTTGTCGAAGAAATGGGTGCCGCCCACGAAGATTCGCCTGAAAGAAAATGCGTCCATGAAGTGGAAAAGGATACGTCCATGAAGTGGTACATGTAAATTATTTGACTGAACAAGTGAGACAATTCTGTTATGTTCAAATGAATTAATACGCAAATGCATTATTTAATTATTAATGAGAAACATTAATTAATAAAAGGAGACATTTGTATTGTCATCATCTACAGGGTGTCCGGGGAGGAAACGTCGAAACTTCGAAAATAAGCTCTTAAGACAATATTTTGTCTAATAAACTACGTGGATATTCCGAACGGTTGAGCTGATATAAGCACTCAAAAGTTGGTTTGAAAAATTGATTTCTTGGCAAAAATGTGCACTATGTAAGCATAGAAACACTCCAGAAACATGTTAATTATATATTATTTACACAATAAATGAATATATTTCCTCAGACAGAAAAAGCGAGAAATAAAAAAGCAGTCGAATTGTGTCAATTGGGTGCTTTTTTTTTCTCGCTTAATTTTTCTTTCTGAACAAATATATTAATTTCTTTTGTAAATAATAAACAACTTATATGTTTCTGAAGTGTTTCTATGCTTCTATAATGCAAATGTTTGCCTAGAAATCAATTTTTCAAACCAACTTTTGAGTGATTATAGCGGCTCAACCATTCGGAATAACCACGTAGTTTATTAGACAAAATATGCTTAGAATTGTCTTAAGAGCTTATTTTCGAAGTTTCGACGTTTCCTCCCCGGACACCCGGTGTATAGTAGGCATAAAACATCTCCTTTATTATGTATTTAATTTATTAATTTAACGTCAAAAATAGTACAAAACGTACACGAGTTTCGGGGGCGGGAAAAACGCTAATTTACTGCCCAGAACCAAAGTAAGGAACCATCTTAGCATTTTCTCATAGGATCAGGAGGAACTGATAGTAAAACACTTTTGAAATGCGGTTTCCAGTCTGAATATTTTTATTTTAAAAAAGGTCATCAGAACAATCCACAAACTAGCAATTACCAATATTCGATGAAACTCCGAATAAATACATGAACATGTTTGTTGGTGCGTGCGCAAACTAAAATATTGATACGAACGCTATACTGTTCTAATATCCACATTCATATATTGTTTACACTGTATTTTAAGGAAAAAGTTCCTAACTTCTAATGCGGAAGAGCTAGAATAGAGGTAGTCACGTGTCATCGCCTCGTCACAATAATTATACGACACTTAAGATAATAGATAATTAGAACTAGTGTCTTACGCCTTGTGAGTCATGTTCATCCGTGTTAACTTTCAATATCTAAACCACAATGTCGTTATCCCATATCAGGCTGCATTCTGGTTCTGATAATGTTGTTCCAAGACTGATCATAATGCATCACATGTCATACCCAAAGGCCAGATAATAGGTTGCATACTAAAGGGGAATTTTGTACATTGGTAACAAGTTAGATATTGCCTTTCAGCGGCACTAGTAAGAAATGGGCTTTGAACACGAGAATTTGGACATAAGGCATGGCATTATTTTCCTGGGCAGGCAAAATGTATCCAACATTTCGAAAATAAAAATATGGGAAAGGAAAATGGTACATTTAATTATAGATATCAATTAGATTGGATTTTAAATTCACTACATTGGATTATGAATATCAATAAAGAAGAGAGAAGGGAGCATGGAAGCATATCATCTTGATCGTGTCAAGATATGTTCATGTTGTGAATGGTTATCCAAAAATGTTTCATAAAATATTAACAAGACACGCATAAATCACCTTGAACCCTTGAAAAGGTGCTCCTAAACATTTAAAACATTGCAATTAACACGTAAATTTGCATATATTGCTAACTGTAACTGTCCGAAATAAAAAGCAAAGTATCGGATCTCGACCAGTCCTCACTCTACAAAGTAAATACTACGATGGTTTCTTGTCTTGCTATTTGGCAATAATTGTGGACTTTCTCCTTTCGAAATGCTACTGTTTTAGACTTTGAGGGCAAAATTTAACTTCGAGACGGTGGCTACTAATGATGTATTATTACGGCCATTGTCAAGAGCGACAACTCTTGACATGAATATCAAGAAACATTCAACGTCAAGAATAATTGATATAATACAGTTTAATAGAGAAAGAATATTCCAACAGAAATTATTCGAACCACATAGCATACTCTAAGAAGGATATGGAAAGTGCTAGACCAACTCATTATAATTTATACTGTACTTAAATAGCACTAATCGACTGCACCGCAATGCGTCAAACTCCTATTTTTGGAAAGTGATTCACCTGCATTATGAACGTTTCAGATGTACAGAACACTGCAGCAATGTTATGACCATATGTAAAAAAAATCTTCACAGAAACGGAAACATGAATTTTTTTTTCTTTAAGAATAAATACTTTTCGATCTTATCGTGTCCTGTTTGGCGAGTGACTTGTAATTTCCTATGATATATTGATGCTTACGTATATTTACCACATATTTTCTTGCTACTCGTATATTATTATCGTCAACATAGTCTGGTTTTGGTGAACTGATCTATCAAATAAAATCTATCTTCCAATCCTAACGTTTTGACCATCCTTTTATCCTAAGCAGGCCATCAGCTCTTACTCTTCAGCATGAGTTCAAAGAAGTTTCAAAGTATAAATTATTTCATCAATCCTGTACTCTTCTTCTAATTTAAGACCCTAAAAGATGTATCGGTAAGATCTCGTGAATTTCAGTTCTATTGATTCTATTTTACGGGTCCCCGACCGTTCGATAGATGTCTCTCCTCCACATGGAATCCAAAGCCTAACCAACGTTCCTCGCAGCAAATTCCAATCTGGGCTCCCGCGAGGAGCGAAACGGCCCGAGAACGGGGCCAATGCCCCCGTCGCGGGTTGTGCAACGTTTTTGCACTTGCGACCGGAAGTGCAGGCGAGAGCCACGCACCTTGCGCGGGGGTCGAATGGCGAGCACTGGCTTCCGCGTGCGCTCCAAGGCGCGGACGGCGGCGGCGGCGGCGACGACGACGACGAAGTTGGCGACGGCGCACGTTGGCTTGAAGTACTTAATAAGCGGACAAATCTGTTAGCACAAATACGTTATAAAAAAAAAGAGAGCTCCAGTGCTTCGTTTTCTATACTCTCTTTTTATGAAATCTGTCAATTCGTTGTTTTTTTTTGGATATACATTTCTCGCTTTGAAAAATTAATGTTATAACATTGCAGCTTTTTCATGTCATTCATTATTTTCTATTTATATAACAAAATCTTCAGTGAAGGTTTCTTATAGGAGGGAAGGGAAGACGGACCCCCTCACACGATTTCTTCTGTTGAAAGGAAATCTTATTTCTTCAATGTTTAAAGGAAAATGTATAATTTTTTAGTTGATAGCTGTGGGGAAATATATTTCGAACGTGTGTTGAAATGTGCGTGTTTTTACGCTAAGCCGTAACAACATAAATCAATGGAAATTGCACTGAGGACCTCAACTTAGTCTCTACTCTTGTGTTAATCGTCTCTATCTCACAGCGCTCCTGAGGCCACAATAGAAATGCTTTTAATGGAGCTATGAGGCTGGAGGGGAACCTTTTGAAGCGTCATCTAGAGGCTGCTCTGTAAAGTAAATCAACGCGGCGCTAACACCAGAATAGTGCTGACGTGTGAACAGTGCTGACACGGGGAGGAGGACAGATCAACTGGCGCTTGGTATGCTACATATCTAATCACGCATGTAATCTATTTGTTGTACGTTTCATTAGAAATAGTTTACGCAATTCAAGTATTTCCTCCTCTCAAGAAACATGCACGCCATTGAAAATATCTTAGGTATAACTTCCATATTCGTTATAAATAATATTATTAAGTACACTAAGCTACAAACAACATAACAACTACATTCTTTTCTCATAAAAACTTTCACATAGCTGTATCATGAAAACTGTACAACATTATTTTAACATTGGAAATACGATCGTTTAGTTTAACAGATCGGAGGAACCCTGCAAATGAATGATCGGAGCAACGCAGCTATTTCGCCGGGGTCGAAAATCTGTCTCTGGTGTGATCTGCTTACTCACCATCCGGCCCACTGCGCCCACTGCGCCGGAGCTCCAGGCAACGAGAGTGGAGGCGGGGCCAGGTCGGCGGCGCAGGTGGTTCGACGACTCTGCGGGGGCGGGTCCACGGCGCGCAAGATGGAGGTGCCACTGCCACGCCACCGTTTTCCCACACAACTCTTCTTATCAATACCAACGGATTTAAATTCTCTATGCCGGGGGTCGGATCCATTCCAAGTGCATATAATTGTGAATTTATATTATCTACAAATCATTCGTTTAATCATTATTATTCAACAATTAAGTATAATTTTTATTCTTTCCATATTGTTACCATTAATATATTTTTGTTTTGTATTATACTGTATTTCTATTTTTAATCACTGCATTTAACAGTTGCCAGATCATCTATAATCGCAGTTCCAATTAAATCTAATCTCTTCTAATTGAGGAATTTGAGTAAAGTGTATAGTTCCAATGTTAGAAAGTAACCCCCTCACCGATAATTTTAAGAAAATAATACAGTACAAGAGTTATGCTCTGCTGGAAAGAGTGCAGCTTAAGCAATTTCGCAACTTCAAGGAAGATGGCACTCTATGGAAGATGTGCTGACGTCTTCAAATGAGCTCTCAAAGACTCGAGAAAAAGCGATTGCGGAGAAGCCAATGCATTGTTATCACACATTTTTGAAGTCCACCCTGACAGTGCTTGTAGAGCAAGTGATAAGAGGCGGTGAGATTTCGTTGCGGACATTTAAATAATAAACGCAGACAAGTTTATCAAATAAGATGATTGCTTTGCTAATATCTTCGGGTTACATTCGCCAGACGTTCAGAGACTCAACGCACGACTGGTACCTGTCGCCATCGCGATGGCGTGTAGACTGATACGCTTATATGATACCATCGGTCCATACACTGAGCTATGTTTTACTCTTTACGCTGCACTACCCATGTTTTCGGATCAATTACAACAATAGCTGGGGTGCCAGAAGTCGCTCCCAATTTGAGTGCGCGGGAAGCCTTGAAAATTTCTGGAACTGGTTGACTCAGTTCTTCAAACGTCTAGCACTATAGCCATTATACCTCTCCGAGGAGCTATGTTCTTATTGTTTCGAACGGGATATAGTTGAGGAAAACATCGTGGATTAAGCAGCATTTCGCAAAAAGCCAATGTCTGCGAGCTAAACAAGTATTTTTCATTGTTTTCTTAACCACAGGCGCCTTACGAATGTAATACGAACTACTCATAATTCACTTTTGAAGTGAAAGCAGGAAATAACAGGCACAGTGAGTGATTTCAATCAATAAGAAAATGTGAAGAAAACAGTGCAGAGTTTTTGCTATTACTATCTTCAACAGATATTGCTTCTCAATGGGATGAATTGAAATATAAGATCAACTACAAGGATTTCCATTGTTGTGAATGTTTGCATACTCAACCGCGTTTATATTTCTCTGTAGATAGCAAAAACATATAAAAATACTTTCAAAATGAAAGTAGTAAAGTACATTTTCATTTTTTTTTCCATCGAAACAATATAAATATTTCAACGAATTTCGTAGACAATAACATACAAAAATGCTTAGATATGTAATTTAAAATCGTTTCTTCATTTTTTACAGTCGTAACGATGAATGTACGGACCTCGGAAGTACATTTTATTCTTATGTGAAAATAAGAGTTCTCTGGACCTATTATAACTTGGGATACCAAGTTTTTCACTAATAAATAAAATCTCATTTTTCTCTGTTACGCCATTCATTACTTAGAAAGATAGAACGCATTTGCCAAAAGACAGGCCAGAACGAACGTCACTTCTAATAATATAGTGCGAAAAGTACTTACTATTGCAAATCAGAACATATCATTCTTTCCAGAATTACATTGCTTTGTTGATGATTAAGATACTTTGGCGATCAGAAAATTGTATTCACATTTATTGAAATAGCTTCAATAAATATATATCAAAATTATATTAGAAATGGAGACGATTGGTTAAATTGTTGAAACTTAAATATAAGATTATTTTTTATGGTATGATCTAGTTTATTTATGAGTCATTGTTTAACATATTTATGAATGTACTCAAACACAGAAAACTGCAGTTCACATTCGTGTTCAGTCGTACTTTTTACAATTCCTTGATTTTTTGAAGGAGAGGGTATGAACCTCGTGAATCCTTTCTGTGACCCGCCCTCCTACATATACATACGTAAAGGCCTACATCAAATGAACAATAGAGAATAGGATACTCGCCCTTCAAAAAAGAAAGAACGAACGGAAATAAATAACAACGGTATAAGAAAATATTGACACACAAGTTGTCTATTTTCTGTTCTCTACTGCCACTCAGTTGTACGCACGACAATAATAAGAAACAAACCTTCACTCGTCATTAATAGACCGCGCTATTTTACGAGGCATCTGTGACGCCATACAATAGGGCAATAATAGAGTCGTAAAACATTTAAATTCCTCGCCTTCCGGGTGACTGGTCGTTCCCGGCAGAACGCACTTGGATGTCCTGACGAGACTCCTCACGTCAGTATTGAAAATAGCTCCGTGAGGACTATACTTCGGTTTTTCTTTCTTGGCGCACGGGGGTGTGTCAATAAAATGGAATATCTCACGGTATTTCGCGTCGTTTTCGGTTGTGCCACTAGGAGTCGCATAATCGTGACTGTATCGAGCAGTGCTGGCTCCTGGCGGTGTATGCGGCTCCTGGCAGCAAAGCGGAGAACGACGCGAAATCCCGTGAGATATTCCATTTTATTGACCCCCCCCCCGTGCGCCAAGAAAGAAAAAGCGAAGTGTAGCCCCCGAAGCGAACTAGAGGCTCGGGTGCCCGCCATCCCTGCGCGGCCGGGCCCGCGGGCGCTGCCTCTCCTCCGGAGCGGGCGTGGGCGCGGGCGCTCGGCCATTGGCCACTCGCGCCGCGGCCAGCACGCACCGGCCGTCTGCGGGCGCCCCGCCCTGGCGCACTCCGGAAGCTGGAACGCCCGCCCCCGCCCCGCCCCATTGCGCGCGCGCCCGCCGCGGCCCAGCGCAGCGACGTCCAGGAACGGGCGCGGGGCGGGCGGCGGCGGCGGCGGCGGGGCGGGGGTGGAGGCGGGGGCATAGACGGCGACGGAGGCGGAGACGGAGGCGTAGGCCGGGCGGAGCGGGGCGGGGGTGGGGAGGCAGTTACATGAGGTCCCCTGCCCTGCCTGCCCGGAAGTGGCCTGCACCGGGGGCCATTTAGTGCCGCTCGCAAAGGGGAGCTCCGCAATCAACGGGCGAACACAAATCAAAGAACAGAAGGTACACATCCGAACAATTAAAATGGAGACAGTCCATTCAAGAAATATCTGTATTACTAATTTCCAATGCAGATGTTGAAAGAAAACCGTAGCCTCCGGCGTGAGAGATGTGTACGCATATGGTTTCGTTAGGTCTCCAGGAAAAATACAAAAACAATGAAAGAGTTTCGATTTTCGGTCAAAAATTCAAATATTTGATTGTGTTATTCCTCTTATTTCGTAGTGCGCGAAGAGACAGAATTGTTTCACTCAATGCTTCACTGCTTACGAGAAACCTGACATCATGCGACAAGGTTTGATGAAGAGACTGCAAGACACTTAATTTGCGTTTTGGAACAGAAACTTTTTTGATATTATTGATACGTAAAGAGTCTTTGTTAAAATACGTATATTGCAGTGTTAATTTTATTAAAATTTTTTAATTAATAATTTTAATAATTTTTAAAATTAAAAGAAAAAAAATTATTTGCACGCGTAAACTTTGTTAAAATTAATTTATTGGAGAGTTATAAAGAGTATTTCATTCGCTGTTCTTGAGCCGAGTGCGGACTATTTTTGGAAAACCATTTTGTGTGCTTTTTTTCAACAACAAATTTGCTTTAATGCTTTATTTGTTAAATTTTGTTTGGTCTCCTCCCTCGCAAATATGATTTATATATCGAATTTTGTTTGATCTCTTCCCCCCAAAAGGGAAATCCAACTATTTACTAGGGCTGTACTGCGAATAATGTGGTACAATTTTGTGAGGTAATATTGGGGATGAAAAAAATCCTTTTTCAACATTCGACACTACTAATACGGTATTCTGGAGGATGACGACGCACCCCGAGATATTTGGCTTGGCATTCCGATCCTTCATCATTCCAATAAATCTATTTTAAATTTTTAATTTCTCACTCTTCACTCTTCTCACTGAGACACGTGCAAGAGAACGCTGCATATCTTTCATTCAGAAAAAAAATTGATCGAGTAATACGAAGTCCATAAAAGACAGAGAAAATTAGATAGCGCACGACAGAAGTAAGGAAACCATTTTTACCAGAAACATAGAATAGGAATTAAATTAGATTAATTCAATTAACTGACTGAAGTGTCCTTTTACTCTCAAATCTAAACACTTCCTTTGTAATTCATTGATGCATGATACGGGATTCATTAACAGGGGAGATTGAGGAGTTTGAGTATTACGGATTTATGAAGAATGAAGAATTTTGGATTTTGGTTTAAAAGAACAAGTAGGATCCTGTTGAAAATTGTAAGAAAGGAGTGATAACTTGAACATATAGGGAAGAAATAAAATGAAGTATAACTTAAAAGGGAGTAGAGCTAAGGTATATGTGTCAAGTTGAGATTTAAGGTTAGAGAGTGAGAGAGGAGATAATAGAGAGATACAGGAGAAATTTATTCGATGGAGGCTAGGGGTTGGATGTATGTACGTTGGAATATTTGTCAAGGAAGGAAAGATTAGGTAGAGGCTGGAGAACTGCAACGAAGTGTGAAGAGAGATCGGAGAGAGAAGGAGAGAATATGTTAGACAGATGTACTTGGGGGGTGGACAAAAAAGGAAATAGAATGCATTCTGCGGTTTGGAAAGAGGAGAGGAAAAATATTGTGTGTGTGAGAGAGAGAGAGAGAGAGAGAGAGAGAGAGAGAGAGAGGCGGTTGGGAAAGAGAAAGAGTGAGAAAGAAAGAGAAGAAAAGATAGAGCAAAAGAGAGAGAGAAAATTTGATAAATGGTTATTGTGCCATAGGTTTTCACCCATTTGGCTGAAAAGACATCAATTCACAACCAAATTTAATGATTCATCAATCATAACAAATTCACCATAATTCAGCAAAGTGTTCTATCTAGATTGAATCATATCAAAGTACATTTCATTTATGAGGTAATGATAATGAAATGCTTACCTACATTCTTACTTCTAAATACCATACGTAGTAACACCCCACAATAATAAAGTCGCAAAATTAATATCAGGACATCACATATTTACTACAGTAGTTACCAAACCTTTTCGGAGAGAGAGAGAGAGAGAAGGAGAGGGAGGGAGAGAAGATGATGAGAGTAGGAGGATCATAGCTGTATCGAGTAGGGAATGAGTTAAATGCTAACAAATATTGATTGAAAGAAGAATATAGGTTGTGTAGAATCTAGGATGGAGAAAGAATCTTGCGAACATCTGTTGGAGATATATGGACGGAGGAGGTAAGAATCATGCCGGAGAGTGGGGAGTACAGAAGAAGATTAAGAGGATTTTGGTGGGATCTGGAAGGAGGGTTATGTGAACAATTACAGAAGAATAATTAGGTGATGAATTTGGTTCGTATAAAAGAGAATCCAATTGGAATGATCGTGTAGAATGTATAGTTGTGAACTAAAAATAGAGAAATGTGTTTCTAAAACTGACTACAGTATCTTCAAAGATAAGTTCTGTAAAGAAATATTATTCTCTGGAATGCTGAAAAGTAAGTTCTTTCTCAGTATCCTTTTAACAGGATGAAAAATATAAAATATCTCCCTCAACAGAATTCAAAGCAGAATGCCATCAAACATTGGTCACACACACACACACATGTACCAAAAAAACAAAAACAGAACCACCCGAAGAACAAACGCAGAGTATCGAGTCTGATCGCACGCGCGCTTGACCCGGCCACTATGGCATTCGATTCGCTCGCTTTGCATTCGACCTAGTCACAGGAAGGTGCCTAGGAGATGGCGCGACGCTGCTGATGCAAGTCAAGGTGTCGGTCGCATCGGGCGGACGGCCATTCGTCATGCAGCATTCGAGGTCACGCGATGAAACATTCATCGCAAAGGTGGAAAGGCGGGAGGGGCGGCTGACGAATAACCGCCTCGCGGCCCCAAGGGCTCCCTCCCTCCCTCCACCCCCTCTGCCCCAACGTCACCAGCGTCGCCCGCCGGACGCTTACAGTTTCCGGCGAGTTAACCTCCTGCGGTGCGATACTTCCCATTTCTTTTTTTGTTGTTTAAGATCAGTGGCGTAGCCTGAGTTTTGGCTTAGGGTAGGTAACTCGGGAAATGAGAAAATAATTTAAAAATTTAATTATAATTTAAATATTTCTCATTCACCAATACCATTTCTGTCACTTTGATCAACTAGAGCACAGAAAACTGAGCCAGTAAAAGTAATAATAGCTCACGTACTTCATGTAGTTTACTGGTTGAAAGTTAGAAAAAGTTGACTTAAGTTCACGACCTAGCAAAATATAAATGTATGTCCTCATACTTTAATAATAAGAGAACTATCAAAACCAATGATTTTCAAAATTGTCCAATTCATATCATTGCGAACGTATTAGAATTGGCATAATTTATAAAATGGAAAGTAATCATCTATAATAAAAAATAATAGGAAAGAGAAAATCAATCAATTTACACACATGTAACGAAAAACAGTTGACAGTTGTCCTTTGCTGCTTATATCAAGGGTTTCATCCAGTATGGCGGAGACAAAAGAAGCTTTAGAAATTTCATTTTTAATTTCATGGGACATAACCGTGCTCACGCTTGAAATCCAATGAATCTGAGTTTCTTGGTGAGATTGCACGTAACACTGGAATTTTTACATCATCCTTCTCAGTTTTATTATATTTCATTATTTCACTTATGTATTCCATGAAATTTTCTCTATTTGATGATCCCATATTTTCGTTATGGCTAGAAAACACAAGCCCTTGTGTCCCAAAAAAGCATTCAACTCGAATGAAGTGTGACAGAATTCCCCTATTTTCCCTTATATCACCGTCGTATTGCTCAACATAGCCTGTGTTGGCTGTTTAAATAAAATTCTATCCTCTCATATTTTTTTCAAATATTTTTAACTGTTTCTCATGTGCTAAAATTTGTCCACGGCACAAAAATACGACTCCATAATTATGTAGGCACTTTGGATCGCGTTGTGCTCGCCATTCCAGGGCACAAAAGTGGATTGCACAGTCACATACCCTTGTGCATTCAACCAGCACAATCCCTAACCTAAATTGGCTACAAATATATAGTTGCTAAATGCATTAAAATAAGGTAATAAAACTTAAATAAAACGACAATGTTCATTTATTAACCTCGTTTTCTTACAAACACCCAAGAGAACAATGAAGTTTCGTAAAACGACAGCTTTTTCTTAGGCACCACGGTAGGCACCCTGGATGTAATGGGTCAGTGTGCATCTGATTCTCAGCGCAGGCTAGGCGGTATTTCTGAGTGATTCGTTCATCCTTGTGAAGAATCGAAATCTCAACGGCGCAATGTTTGAAATATAATCAAATATTTTGTAGTAGAAAAAGAAAATAACAAAGTGACAATTTACAATCATTTTAAAATAAAATAGCTGATATTGTCAGGGTATGTAACACATCATCCACATCCATGGACTCTAAGCCACTGTTTAAGATCGCATCAACTTCTAGTTCATTAGCGACCACTATTGGATTTTAACGTTATGGTATCTATGAGGATGGAAACGATATGGTGATGAAGGACGAACACACACAACAATGCCCGAGGCGGGACTCGAACCTTCGTAGAGTAGACCCTTCGGTACTACTGTCTTAGCGACCTCGGGCACCGGGCCGGCTACATCCCATTTAGTATCGAAACTTTTATTTTATATATTCTCAGTAGGGTATTTCTCTGCACAGAGTAGCGCACAGCAATTGATAGCAATCGCGAGACCAATTGCGGGTGAAGAAGAGAATGGGTTTTTTTGCACAGCGTTTAAGTTGAAATGGAAGAAGTTCCCAAATATGGCAGCAGAGCGTGCGCTAAATACCCATAATACCACATTCTATTGATTCATATTGTTCCACTAAAGCTGACCATCAATCACTGATCTGTAGATACAGTGATTTTATTACATAATAATTATATTATTAAATAAATATAACGTTTTAAGAGCGTCCTCTGTTCTCATCCTGACTATACATTCTTGTCCATTCATTCATGTCCATTCACGTTCGTGAAAAATAAATTTGGCTAATGTTAACAATTTATAAAATATTTCTTGAGAACTTTTTTGAATAAGAAGCAATGGGCGAACATTTTCGCTTTGAAATCAACATGGTTGGAGTCACGCGATGAAATAATTTAACGATACCAGAAGAAATTATTGAGTTTCCATAATATCTACGTATTGATGCCTCTTTCTGGACTAGATATTGATACCAAAAATCGTATCATCCCACGCGTACATCCCTACTATCGAAATATTAGATCAAGGGTTAATGAAAAATAGATCCACGGCTAACACTTCGACGAGCACCCCAAAACACGGAATAAAAAAATAAAAATAAAAAGTATGAAAAAATACAATTTGACGAAATATACCAAACAAAAAGTTTTATAAATACAAATGTATTACGTCCTATTCACAAAGCTGCATATTAACTTCTAAGTTATGTCCTTTCAACGGAAATGTGCCAGTCCAAAACCCATAATTCGAGTCTACAAACTGGACTTCCTAAAATATCATTGTCAAAGTTAATACCAGCTGAACGACTGGTAACGACATAACACTTCTGTAGACGCAGCTGTCACCATCACTGTCAATGACAAAAACGGCCAAAAATAACAACTTTTTCCAGCATCATCTAAAAATAATCGGTCACCTTCGCCTCCTATGTTCATCACACAACCCTAGTATTGCCGCAGCTGTCAGCGAACCTACTGCCTGCACTCCCAATGCCGCCGCCGCCGCCGCCGCGGTCGCGGCCGCGGCCTCTCTGCCGCCACGTGTGCGCGTTTTCAAGGGCGCTTTTCAAAGCGGTCTGCAACCACCTACTATCTCCCAGGAAGCGCCGATAAGATTTCCATGCGAGGGTGCCAGGCGGAGGCAGGAGGCCCCAGGGGACGCCCCTCGCACCTGCCGCTCCGCTGCCGCGCGATCCACCGCTGCGGCGACGGCCTCGCCATGTGGCCCACGCGCGCCTTGCTTTCTGCTACGAGGTGCACCTACTTTTGCAATCATCGTAACCTCTTGCTATTCTCAAAGATTAACCATCAAAGTTTTATGCCAGTGGTGTCAAGGTCTTCTACTGGCGACTGTGGCACGCCCTGTGGCACCGCAGCATGTCACGAGCTTCTCTGCGCAACTAGCGGCGGGAAAGGTCACTATTAGTAACCCCGCCGTTTTACAATAGAAATGGCGTTGTCGCTTGCGGCGGGGTGATGAACTGCGTGGAGGGGCTATTTCGTGGTGCCACAGACTCCCGCTCGTGGCATCGACCTTGACAACACTGTTCTATCCCGTTACTCATCTCTAGGCTCTAGTACCCTAACGATTTTCACTCCAGTATTTTTTAAAAAATATTTTCTGTCACTTATGACTGAATGATCCGGGGCTGGTGCTACAATGCTATTAACTCATGAGCAGAAGTATTACGATGGTTCTAAACAGTTTTATAACGTAGTTCAGAGGTGTCATTTAGGCTTGAAGTTCTTATCCAGGTCCCAGACCAGCGAAATCGGTCAACCAGCTTTACACCGCTTCCAAAACGAGGACGTCGAAAGATATATTTTAGTTCTGAAAAACCTACCGCTTCGACTAGCTTTGAACCCGCGACCTCGTGTATAACTTTCTACGCTATCAAAGTCGTTTTATTCGTCGCCTTTTAAAGGTTTTCAGGACCAAATCGCGGCTCTATGCGACATGTCTATGCGCTATTTCCGCAGACCTAGAACATTTTTTTTTCGCGGAGGAAGTGATAAACGTCTCGAATACGTAATTTATCTTTTAGGAACAAAGAGGTCACGCATAAATAATTCCAAACTTTGGAATATGGTTGTATGATTCTCCAATCTTTCGAAGTTTCATAAGACTCAGACGAAGAACTCGACCTTTCGTGAACTCAACTGATACAATGAAATCTCAAAAGAAGCGCGCACGAAAACTCTCTTCATGGAAGATGCCCCCGGAAGATCAGTGAAGTGTCAATACGATGTGATTCCAGCCTCCGGAGATTAACCTGGATTACGCGCATGTGTGTACGCACACCTACGCACCTACACACGTGAACACTATCTCAATCTTCGTTGGTCATTTTCATCAGGATTAAACGAGTGCGTACATTTTCAAACAGCATTCTGAATATATTACGCAACTACCTCCATATGATGAAATGGCGTGGGCGCGGAAAAGCAGCCGTGCAGTGCGTGGAGGGCCCTGGTGGGCGAGGGGTGGTCGCAGGGTGCGTGGGGAAGACGCAAGGTGCGTGTGGAGTGGACGTGGGATGAAGCGCGTGTAGGCGGTTGAGCATCACGACGAGCACCGTCCGAGACGCGAAACCTTGGGCGGCCGCGAAGCGCCTAACGCGACCACGCGCACGCGCACGCGCACGCGCACGACCGGGTTCCATCTGCGAGCGCTGGAGACGCCGCTGACGAAATCCGCTGTAAATCACCTCAGGCGCGTAGGAGCCAGTTAGTGAGGAGCCTCTCCGACATGCACCCACCCGCTTGCTGATGTCAGATGCGTAAGGAGAAACATTTCTCGTATCATCTTAACAATATTCTATTACGAGATTTCATCGTTTCAATTGTAATAGAGGGAAGGATTTAAATCAATATAAGATATATTTTATAGTAAGGAAATTCGATATTCCTGTCGTAGATTACAATGTGGGTAGTGTACTTATTTATTACAACGCTGGTGCCGAAAAACTATGCGGGACTCGAGAGAACACCTATAAAAATATGAGATGTAAAAAGGACTAAATCTGTTCTATAAAAAGAGGAATTCAAAATAATAATTATTAAATCAATGCAGGTACCTGTTATATCTCCATCAAACCAGTCATGACACATAAATCGCACAAGTTAAGTCTCTTACACTACATTACACAAATTGTCTAACCTCTATACTAATCACTTCTATAATATTTTTTTTCTAGCCTCTATTACTCTCGCGACTCTATCAATATACTCAAACAATATTTGCTTTCCTCGTGATAGCATGGGTCATCAAAAAAGTCATTAATATTATGGGACAAGCAGGAGAAAGTAAATGCCCCAATGGGACAGTGTCCACCCCCACTGCATAAAAAATTCTGTTAGGAGCGAAGATTGTGGTTGATGTGTCAGCGAAATTCCCAGAAGTGCTGCGTGTCTCGCGAGGCCGAACCACCCCGCCCCTCTCCAGCTCTCATTGCCCAACCCCACCCCGCCCCGCCTCGCCCCCCCCCACGCCTTACATCGCCCCGACCCCTCGTCCCACCTCGCCCTGCTTCACACCGCCTCACCCGCCTCCCCTCGCTCGGTCCCTCGTCATAACATTCCCGGGTCCTGCCTCACATCGCCCCGCCTTACCCCCTCTCTCTCTTGCTCGTCACACACCGCCTCCTCCCCGCCCTGACTCTGGTCCCGTCTCGCTTTGTCCTGCTCCACCTCGCCCCTCCCCTCCCCCGCAGTACCCCGACCCACCTCCACACGCCGGTGCCCCAAACTGCCGGGCCGTCCCTCCCCCGCCCCAGCGCGCCGCGCCGCGCACCTGATCTGCCGAGTCATGCCACCCGCCCGCTCCCTCCTCCCGCACGACCGGAACACTCCTCGCGCCTTTTTAGCCTTCCGTTTCTGGGAAACCGTCTCCCCCTCCTGCGACGCCGCAACACGGCCGGTTCGCGAACGCCGTGCTGGGACGCGCAGGCAGCCCATGCAGGTTCGACCGAGACCAACACCTGCACAGCCTTCGATTGCATCACAACACTCAAAGATTGCGGGTGAAGCGATGCAACATCCTTCTTGAACAACCTGTGATTTCCTTTTTTTGTCGTCAAGCAACTGTTACTGCAAGATTAATCTTAATGTGTTGTGTCCTCCTTGTCTTCAAAAACGTTTTGCACTGATTAATTGATTGATTATTTAGTGTTTCCAAACGCGTCAACGACTACGGTTCTCAGTTCCGTAAGTGTAATGCATGTTATATAACCCGGGAGACAGCGGTATTCCACCATCGCTGGAATGTTTGCCCAGTTTGGACAAGCACTAAGCTGCCGGCTGGTATCCTGACTCGTGTGTTACTGCTACTCACATAAGTGTGTGAGTAAGGGGACAAGGACGAGGAACGAATAATATGCACGGTTCGTTGTCCATTTGTTATGAAACTGCTACGAATGCAAGCACACTCAATTCATTTATTAAATCTCTTAAATGAGAAAAAAAGCTTGTTTTTCATAAACTCACCAATGTCCTTTGAGAACCAATATTCAATATGCACCCAACAACTCAGGTACTCACCTGTAAAAATAGAGAACACATTTTACTAAACTAGTAACAACTAAAAGAACAAAATATCAGATAAATAATATGTTCTATATTTTGTTGTTTTGCTAGACAATATTGCAATATAATTTTATTGAATCCATCACCATATAACATTACCTAAATTCAGTATTACATGCATCAGCAGTTCTTTATAATTAATTTTGTTGAGAAATGTATGTTTTATTTGTTTTATTGTTATTTTGCAAAGTCAAAAACACATCGCAGCAGCGGACTGCCAACAATGCAGTCGCGTATAAGACATTTTGAACAACAGTTTACATTCCACCCACGATTCCTTATTTCAAACACCTACATACATGCCTACATACATGCCTATTCCTCTACCCATATTCTGATGACAGCTATTCCATTTCCTGTATCAGAATTGCAAATATTCATAGTAGTGCCATTCCCTTTTTTCAACCAACTACTTTTAATGTTTTCTGAGCGAGCTTTGTTTCATAAATCTGAAGACCGAAATACGAAAAACAAAAGGAAAATTTCGTAAAAAAAGAAATCACGGCATTTACGCAGGAAAACAAAGCCAGATACTCGTATATTCTACAGCGCGGATATGAAACTGCATGAATGAAAGCAGATTGCAAGAAATATTGCAGAAAGCAAACTAGTGGTGCTACAGAATGGCACAGACTTTCCCGTATTAGTTTTCTATTTTCCTGGGTCTTCGCTAGCTATTCGGAATTGCCACATACTCTTTCTCGCCAGCTACCATCTATCATTGCCAAAAGTACATTTTTTTGTCATTTTCTTAATTTTTTGGTTTCCTATTGGTAGAACAGAAACATTAATTTTAGAATATTAAAGAACACAAAAACCTAGCCGTAAATGGCAGTGTTCTTTTAAAAATTATGTGCCGTTTAAGAGAAAATGGCGTTTTAGCACTACTAAAAATGCGAAATTTGAAGCTCATTTTCACAGAAAATTTTTGAGTTTTCAAAATACTTTATTTGAAGTTATTTGAAGCACTTACACTCACAAATATAATCATCTTTACAAATTGCGGATAATGTGCATATTAAAGATGTGAGAGATCTTTCAAAAAATTTACATTTATATAATTTTTGAAAAAAACAAAAAAAAACCTCAAAATAAACTTCACGCTATACTAATGAGTGTAATTAGCACTATCCGTTACAAAAGTTTCAAGAAAAAAATTGCAGCCATATACGAGAAAATGACGTTTGAGCATTTCTGAAAATGCCGAAATTTGAGCTACTTTTCACAGAAAACGGTAGTGTTTTCGAGAAACTTTACTTGACATTATTTAAAGCATATATACTCGTAAATATAATAATGTAAAAAAATCGCCGATAATGTAAATATTAACGATGTGAGAGACAAGTAAAAAAATTTACATTTTGGTAATTTTTGAAAAAACCAACCGATAGACCAAAATGGCTTTTATGTCATTGATAGAGTACATTTACCACTATCCCTACCAAAAGTTTAAAGAAAAAATTTGGAGCCGTTTTTGAGAAAATTTTGTTTTTGTAATTTTTTAAAATTGCACATATTGCACGCAATATTGCACGAAAACTACCAAAATTGTGAAAAACATTTACATGACCTTTATTAAAGAACTCAATATGCAGAACAAATTTTATTTGAAGAAAAAATCTCTATCTTCAATTTTGTAGTTGGAGAAAGACGCCGAAAAAAATTCAAACTTTCACAATTTTCGAAAATTCAGAGCTGTACGTGAAAATCGGACCTATGCCATGTTAAAAAGTGTATTTTCCTCTATTCATACACGAAATTTAAAGAAAAAATTTGGAGCCATTTTTGAGAAAATGTTCAAAATCCCCGGGGGGCTTCATATAAAGTACCCCCAAATTTTAAAGAATCTTTTTCAAAATCACAAAGCTTCGACTAGAATCAGATCGACTGAGGAATATCAATTTTGAAGAAAATCGACCGAACGGTTTAGGCGCTAGCGTTGACCACAGACGGACAGACGGACGGAATGCCGTCAATCGATTTTTAAGTTTAAAGAAGCAACAAATCATGGATTTTGACCACACCACGAGATAGAGGATTTTTTTTCTTAATTTAGCAACTGGTTTTATCCATTTATTCGTTTTCACGGCCCGGCAATTAATTTTTTTCCGCCGAAAATTGGCCATTTTTTCGCGCAGCATTACATAACTTTCCCTATACTACGTATATCACTCCGTGTATACGTACGTATAGGGGAAAGTAAAAAACAAAGAGACACATCCAAATGTAACAAGCGATACTTTACCACTGAGCACTGCAACTGAACAAAAGTAAAGGAAATCACTTTCTAGTAATAACTGTCCGATGGACAAAAGATACGAAACGCGGATGCTATCGCGTGATCAAGAAATACTGCTTCTCATGACAAAGCGGGTCCGTAAGCGACCGCGCCCCTATCAAGCGAGGATATAAACACAAATTGCTGCGCGGCGGTATGATGCTAGCGCAATCCTTCACATGAAGGGTATCGGCCAATCGCCGCTCGGATCGTACGTCGCCCAGGGGTGGTCGTGGCGATGCCTCGCAATTACGAGTTAAAACTCGCTGATGACATCAGCTACAAGTCAGCGGGATCTTACGGGAACTGTGGCGGCGATTGCGGTGACGTGGAAGCTGGAGTCGTGAAAACTCCGAGATACACTGCAACGACCTCGTTTTATCCCCAACATACCCCACATGAAGGTCCGGCATACGAATCCTAGTAAAAGGAATTTTATTATTATTAAGTTGGCTGTCCGGGTGGCGCCGCGTCCATGGCAAAGGTGCCGACGTTTCGGTCGCCATTCTGCGACCTTCCTCAGGGCGTAATGCGAATTTTATTTACGAATTTTATTCGAATTTTATTATTATTACTATTATTATTATTATTACTATTATTATTATTATTATTCAGAATTTCTCCTAGACTTGTATCAAGGATTTACATTATCTAATTTTCACATTAGAAGGATAGTTTCGATAACAGATATTTATTTATTTATTTATTACTTATAGTTACAGGCAATCACCCAATTATGAAATATCATTTACATTATTATTTATATTACAGTATTATCGAAAATCATTAGTAACAGGTTTTTATAAGTTTTTTTAAATTGATATGGTGAACAAAATAAGTTATAATGGTTACAATTTGCACTTCTACACATTTTCCATAATGGCGCATAATAGTACAAGGTTGATCTCGCAAAATGAATATTAAATAACATGCTATCTGTAGAACGCAAATCACGCACTGGATTAGCTCAAGGAATTGAACAATATAATTCTGACGAGTCTATACAAATCATGATTAATAAGATTATACAGAAAAAGTAAGTCAAAATAATCCCTGTGGGAGCGTAATGAGCTGATATTCAATCTAATTGCGACTTCAAAATAATTGTGACTGAATCTAGGAGATGGAATATTGAGCTTAAAGGCAGCAAAAATAAAAAAAAATTTATGCTGAACAGTCTCAAGTCTAGAGATATGGTTCTGGTAAAAGGGAGACCATATTTGTGAGCCATATAATAATATCGGTCTAACTAGAGTTAGATATAAAGTTTTGATGGTTTGCACATTATTAAATTCAGATGCAATACGTCTCACAAATCACAACATCTGGTTTGATTTATTAATAATATCATCAATATGTAGATGAAAATTCATTTTTTGATTAAATATAATTCCCAAATCTCTAAAGTATGAGTCTGATTCTATCATTGCATCTCCTAGTTCATACTTGAATACAATGGGATTATTTGATTTAGTAAAAGACAAGATTTTACATTTTCCATAATTCAAGTTCAAACGTTTTGACGAACACCAATCTAACAATGTATTTAAGTCACATTGTAAATCGAAGCAGTCTTGTAATGAATTTATAGTTTTATACATTTTCAAGTCATCAGCAAAAAGTAGGAATTTGGAATATGGAAGAGTTTTCTTAAGATCGTTTACAAATAGAATAACCAATAATGGGCCAAGGTGGGAACCTTGTGGGACTCCAGACGTGATATACATATTTCTAGAAACGTAGGATTTATATTTCACATTCTTCGTTCTCCCTGTTAAATAATTATAGAACCATTTCAAGATTGTACCATGGATACCAATTTCTTCCAACACATGAAGTAAAAGAACATGGTTTACAGTATCGAAGGCTTTGGAGAAGTCTGTATAGATTTCATCTACTTGTTTTTGTATATCTAAATTTCCAAGTATATAATGTTGGATAGTCATCAAATTAGTAACAGGAGACCTCCCTTTACGAAAACCATGTTGCTCTTCGATCAAAGTTGGATTTAGAATTTGCGTCAATTTTATTGTTATGATGGATTCCATCAATTTAGCAATTATACAAAGTTTAGAGATGGGTCTATAATTCTCAACATTAGAACATTTATCTTTTTTGTGAATCGGGGTTATATAACTGGTTTTCCACACCTTTGGGAGAGTTCCTTCTCGCAGAGATTTAATAAATAAAAAGTGTCGAATTGGTGTCAGATTCGCATTACAATTTTTCAATAATAATGATGGTATACCATCAGGGCCAGGAGAAGTGTCGGTTTTCAATTTATCAATAGCATTAAAAACATCACGTTGGGTTATATCAATAAAGTCGACATCAACCAGTTTATCATCTTGATTTAAATTACTAATAATTGGAATATCGTCATTTATATACACAGTTTCAAAAAATGTTGCGAATAAATTTACAATTTGTTGAGGTGAATCCACGGTTTCATTCCGAAAGTACATAGAATTTGGTAAGCCGGATATTTTTCTTTTAGCGTTAGCATATTTCCAAAATGATCTAATGTCATGATCGATAGAAGATTCAATATTACTGAGTTTTCTACAGAAAATGTATTTTATACCTCTGCTGCGTAAAATAACGAAGAATAAGCCCATCAAAAAGCGCACGCGATAAATGGTCTTTGACGTTGAGTCATAACTCACTTTTCGCTGAATTTTTGCAAGATCATTCTTGCAAAAATACACTACCTCCGCAGTATCCTCAGTTGTAGTCACTTTTCTCGCCGCCACTAGCATTTAACAGCCTCATTTATTTTCAACCATCGTTCATTCGTCGTGCATGTATGTGTATATGATAAAGCATATCGTTTATGATAAAATAATCGTCAAATAAGTAGAAGTAGACATTCCAATGAAAAGCAGTCGAAAACGGTTACATAAATTGTTTCCTGCGGATGCAAATTATTAATGAGAATTCGAAAAAGTGAAAACTGGCAATTGCTTGATAACGTGAAAACCTTTAGGGTTTTTGGAATGTTTTAAAGAAATTCCTATTTCAATTTATGAGGTCAGAAAAAAAATTAATGCACAAATTGTAAAACCATAACAATTCTCCCTTACCCCAACATCTCAGAATCCGATACCACTTTGCAGTAGAAAATCCGTGTTCCCTTTAGCAAACATGTTTGCCTATTTTTTCCATTATCACATACTTTGCAATGCATTTTACATGAATTAATTAATGAATTTTATTTTAAAACTTCGTAAAAAACTATAATTTAATAACAATACACATACATATACATAACAACAATACACATAAAACACTATATACACGTAATACAACACACAACAATATACATACACATAATACACACGATACATACTATGAATATAATAATACGCTACATACTAAGCCCTTTCCTGTATTTATCACTGATCTTTTCACTTTTGCCCTCTAATGACCACCTCACCTTGTCCTGAATATTCTAACTTGCCCACATTCTTCCTACCTCAAAAATCATAAATCTCTCTAAAATGTGTTCCGAATCTTCCTCTTCCATCTCACAGATCGTACATTTCATCCCCTCACTATTTAGCCAATATTTACTCACTCTCATTTCATCACCTAACCTATATCTTGCTATCATCCATCTCCTCCATCTGTCGCTTTCCTTACATGTACTTTTTAAGAAGTTGGGAATATCATCCATCTAAATATTTTTAATTCATTACTTAAAATTTGAATTACTTATTTTCCTGTAATCTTCCTGCAATAACTGATCTTTATCTCTTTGGATCAATTCTATAATTAAGTCTGTCCCTTCTCCTCTTAACCTCTGAACCTCCAACGAATAACATTTATTATACCAAAAACTTTCCTTTTCCCTTTCCCAATCAGATTTCTGTTTCTATGTTTTTATCTATTTCTCAACGAACTTGCTTAATAATTCATTAACCGTCTCTTCCTCAAACTTACATGCCATTTTGCCCATCTCTGTTCTCATTTCTTTCCTCTTTGGCTTCCATCTTACCACGTAACCAGGTGTACAATAGTCTGTTCCTAGGATCCATCTTAAACATTTTTCATGTATTGCTTCTAGTTTCTTCCCATCCTTTCATCCCCAAATTTCTTCCCCCCCACCTCAAAATAGAACCAACAACTACTATCATATATCCTCATACCTTTCTTCCAAAATACCCTGCACCTTCTCTTAATTATCACATTTGTTTCATAGCCACCATCTCCTTCTTACTTATTTCTGTTATGTGCTTTTCGTAGCTCCCTCCCCTGATAAGCCAAAAACCTAAATACTTATAGTCGTTCACTATTTCTAATAAACTTCCTTTCCACACAATTTTCTCACATTTGCTCTTCCTTCTGTCCTTTTTAAACTCCATCGCTTTGGTTTTATCCGCATTTAATCCGCATTCTCTACTCTCTAAAAAATGTCTAATTCATTTTACATTATGCAATGCATTACAGCCACAATATACATTGCATTTAAATGCAATAAATAAATGCAATGCAATAAATAAAATGCAATAAATGCAACGCATTTTACATTATTACACTTTATTTTCGTGCATAGATACGTAAGAGATAATCGGCAATTTTCCGTTATCAATTTATCAAGGACTCCTGATGTCTTAATAATTTTCCGTTATTGATGAATTCCTTGAATTCGCGATAGCATAAGAATGTAATACATCATTCAAATAAATAATATTGATTATCTTAGCTTCTCTTCCGACGAGATATTTTATGAGAACTTTCACATTTCAAGTAAGTGACAAAGATTTGGTGATTCCTTAGACTGAGTTTCAAATCTCTATGATTGTCTCAAGTAAAATTTTGAAAGTGAAAGTAATGAATACAATTTAAGATAAACATTGCACTACATTACACACACGTTTGTTTGAAATCGCGTAAGCAAAATGAACTAGTGGTGCTACAGAATGGCACAGAATTTTCCGTAATAGTTATCTATTTCCTTTGGTCTGGGCTAGCAATTCGTACTTGACACATTCTCTTGCCAGCTGCCATCCGCGGCCGCCTAAATTACTTTTTTTAAACTTTTCTTAATTTTTCGGTTTCTTCATAGTAGAACGAAAATATTATTTTAAGAATATTAAAGAACAGTAATACCTCGTGTTAAATAGCAATTTTCTTTGAAAACTTTAAAGCCGTTTTTAAGAGAATGGCGTTTCATCGCTTCGTAAATGCGAAATTTGAACACAATAATCTTTTGTTTCCGAAAAAACTCTATTTGAAGTCATTTAAAGCACTTTAACTCACAAATAGAATACAGACAAACAAACAAACAGAAATGTTTACAAATTGTAGATAGCGTGCATATTAACGGCGTAAAAAATCTTTCAAAAAATTACATTAGTGCAATTTTTGAAAAAAAAAGAAGAAAAAAACAACAAACAAAATCAACTTTACGTCATATTAAAGAGTGCAATTAGCACTATTCGTTCCAAAAGTTTGAAGAAATAATTTGGAGCCATTTTTGAGAAAATAGCGTTTAAGCGTTTTTGAATTTTGGTCTAGTTTTCACAGAAAACGGTTCTTTTGAGAAATTTTACTTCACATTATTTGAAGCACAAATACTCATAAATATAATAATGTGAAAAAATCTCCGGTAAAATAAATATTAACAACGTGAGATACAAGTAAAAAAATATATTTTTGTAATTTTTGAAAAACAAAAGAATATATCAATATGGCGGTTATGTCATCTCATAGAGTACATTTAGTACTATCCCTTCCAAAAATGTAAAGAAAAAAATTTGAGCCGTTTTTGAGAAAATAATGATTTTGTATTTTTTTTAAAATGGCACATACAAATATTGCACGCAATATTGCGCGAAGACTAATAAAATTTTCAAAAAAAATGTACATGACCATCAAAATGACATGAAAGACCTCACTTTTGAGAACAAATTTTATTTGGATTGGAATTAATTTGAAAAAAATAAAGCTTTTGCAATTTTCAAAAAATCAGAGTTAACAGACGGACGGACGGACAGAAATTTTGCTTTCAATTGGTTTGTCGGTATCAAGGACCCACAAAACAGGGAATCTGGCTACACCACATGTTAGGAAATATTTTTTTCTTAATTCAGCAACTGGATTTATCCACTTTTATATTATCACGGCCCGGCAACGAATTTTTTTTGTCGAAAATTCGTCATTTTTTTCGCGCAGCATTACGTAACTTTCCCTATACTACGTATATTACTCCGTATGTACGGGGAAGTAAAAATTAAATGAAAAATAATAATTTAATATAAAGAAAATCGTTCTTTTAAAGTCTTTAACTCTTAAAGACTCTAATTCGCTCCTTCCTGGATCGCACATAGGTGTGTACATTCATCTTTCCAAATGAAGATATTAAGTGGATAAGAAGCATAATTCGACAACACACCCGTCACGTCTTAAAAACAAATCTTGTTTCAATGTTATATCTTCACCAAGTCGCTTCATCCACATCAAACATTACACATAATTGTGTGGGCGAGCTGGCAGGCTGGAGGGCGGATGGGCGGTAGAGTATGCATGTGTGTGTAAGTGAGAGAGAGAGGGGGCAGAGACAGAGAGAGAGAAAGAGAGAGAGGGGGAATTGAGGAATACCACATGCATCTGGTAACTATCGGGCGGGCGATTGAACAGAACGAGGGACTGAAGAGGACGGACGATGAAACAGGCTAATGGGCGATTGCACAAGAGGAGAGGCGATGAATCAAGAGAACGGGCGATGAAACAGGAGGACGGGCGATGAAACAGGAGGACGAGATGGGCGGAATTGAATAGGATGACGGGCGATTGTAAGTGAGAGTGGGCGAATAAATAGGAAAACTGACAGTAGAACAGGAAAACGGGAGACTGAACAGCAGAATGGGCGATTACACAGGACTAGCAATTAAACAAGACGATGGGAGATTAAACAAGAGGTCGGGTGACTGAACAGAATAAGCGATTCAACAGGAGGGCGAGAGATTAAACTTGAGGACAGCGATTAAATAGAATGGGCGATTAAACAAGGGAACGGGCGATTGAACAGGAGGGCGGACGAGAGAAGAAGGTGGGCGGGCGAATGAAGCACGAGCATTGAGTTGGTCGGGTGGGCAAGGACGGCGGACGGGCAGTCGAGTGAAAAAGGCGATGGAAAAAGATGGAAGAGCGAGACGGCCGAGCAGTCGAATGGGGCGGTCGGGCTGGCGGGAGAGGTGGCAAGGGTGATTGATTGTAAGTGATTCCGGGCGCGTCAACTACTGAGGTTATTAGTCCCCTACTCAGGTTATTAATGTGTATTTTTTCTATCGGAAGGTGGCGGTGATCTCCCCTTACTGGATGGCGAGATCGGCCACCGAACTACCGTCGACTAGCGGGTTTTCTCCGACCAAGTATCTCCCACTAGCGGGGCACCGCCTCAGTAGGAGAGCTCTAAGCCCAAGGCTATCTCCCGGCATCTGTGGTCGATTGATTGTTTGATTGGGATTCCGGGCGCGTCAACTACAGAGGTCATTAGTCCCGTAAGTGTAGTGCGTGTTTTTATCGGGAGGTGGCGGCGATCTTTTCCCCGCTGGATGGCGAGATCCGGCGCCGACCTAACGTCGACTAGCAGGGTTTTCCCCTCAACCAGGCATCTCCCACCAGCGGAGCACCGCCCCAGCCGGGACAAGCTCGAAGTTCCCGAATGGTCTCCCGGCATGTGTGGTATTGTAGTGCAAGTTAGTATAAGTGCGTGTGTAAGCGGTGAGGTCAGGAAAAGGAAGAGGAAGGAAAGATCGCAGGCGGTCCGTAGCCTGTTTGTTAGGGTACTGCCTGGGCATTCACCTGGTGTTAATAGGAGAAAGCACGGAAATCTATGGATCAGAGGAGACGGCTGGTAGAATTCTCCTCCAGACAGCGACAGAATTCCACCTAGTTGACAAGCTAGTGTCGAAAATCCTGCTACCGTCGGAAGTCGAACCTCGGACCTCCTGGTCAGAGGCACTGCAGTGACATCAGTTGATACACTGAGCCACCTCTCCGGGGGGAGGGCGAGTGCGATGGCTAGGGCAAGGGCGAGGGCGATGGCGAGGGCAAGGGCTAGGGCGAGGGCTAGGGCGAGAGGGAGGGCAAGGGCGCGGGCGAGGGCGATGGCCAGGGCGAGGGCTAAGGCGAGGGCGAGGGCGTGGGCGAGGGCGAGGGCGGGGGCGAGGGCGTGGACGAGGGCGCAGGCGAGGGCGAAGGCGAGGGCGAGGGTGCGGGCGAGGGCGCAGGCGCGGGCGAGGGCGAGGGCAAGGGCTAGAGCGAAAGCGCGGGCGCGGGCGAGGGCGAGGCGCAGCAGGCGAGTGCGGCGTGCGTGCCACCGCCGCGGCGCGTGGGCCGGCGCACGCGCTGCGCGGGCGCCGAAACCCGACCTCGGAGCCGCAGCCGCCGCCGCCGCGCCGCCCGCACCCCACCCACGGCGGCAATTACGCCCCCCTCGCGCGCTGCTGATCGGCCGATCGGCGGCGGGCCCCGATTTGGCGCAGGCGGCCGCCGGCCGAGCGCGCACCGAGCAGGAAATGACCAAACATGGCAGCCCCCCCTGCACGCGCAGAGTGGGCACGTCAAGATGGCCGCTTCACTCGAGGTCCACGTCAGAGCAGGAACTAGCTAGTTTTAGAAACGGCGCGTTTCAATTCAAGGTTTTTGTGTGTTTTGGCGGAAAATACACGAGAAATGGTGGGCGTGTGTGTGACTGAGTTATGAAATTCAGAAATTCGTGAAGAAGACGATCTGGGCATCATGGTTTCATTTTGTTATGAGGTATCGGTAATCACCTGTACAGTGTTTTCCACGGTTACCACTTGGCAATTGTCCTGTTGAAGCTCAATGACTTTATTATTATTATTATTATTATTATTATTATTATTATTGTTATTATCCGAATTTTTCACTCTCTGCACTATGTGCAGGAACATTCACCTGATCATTGCTGGTCTAGGCTCGGTGGGTCTCGCTGAGACAAAACACGAACGAATGTTACTCTTGACATTTCAATCGTGTCCCAATCAGTCGTACATCCCAGGAATTCTCTTACTATTCTGCAGCTATCCAGTATTACTGCTTTTTGCATTTGTTCCACGCATGAGAATGGTAATTCCAACACTTGAATTGCATGCATTTTATTATTATTATTATTATTATTATTATTATTATTATTATTCCATTACATCACTACAGATGTTATGAGTCGGCTGAATATAACATCTACTCCAGGTTGCAACCAGCTACCTAAGGAGTAGATCCGGTGACTATCAGTGCCTCTACAATACTTTACGCAAAATGTGGGCTGTTCCAAATAAAGCAAATTCTTGCACTTCCCAGTCTTTGAATTACCAGGGAGTTTAGACAAGTTCTTACTCAAATTTTGCGGAACAAATCCCAGAGCTCCGATAGCTATCGGGACGACCTGTGCTTTTACGCCCCACATTCGGCTGATCTCGATTTCCAAACTCTTGTATTTAAGACGTTTCTCTGCCTCCTTGGTAACGACGTTTTGATCGCAAGGTACAGCAACATCGATAAGTAAACATGATTTTTTCGCCAAATCCTGATTAACTATATCCGGTTTGTTTGCCGCTATCGTGCAATCTGTTTGAATTTCTTGGTTGTACAATATCGTACACAATCCAACATACGTCACCGGTTTTGGTGAGTGTTCGGTTTTGGTGAGTGTACACTTGAGGCATGTGTTTGGAACTTCGAAGGCGGTACAGATCTGCCAGTGGAGGTAGCTACACACCCTGTCATGTCTTTTCAGGTATTCGGTCTTTGCTAGGATTGGACAAGTTGAGACAATATGATCAATGGTTTCTACTTGCTCCTGGCAAATACGGCATTTATCATCTTGGGAAATTTTGAGAACCGCTTTATCATAATGTCGTGTTCACTACGCCTGATCTTGGGCAGCTATTACAAGTGCTTCCGATTCTGGCTTCATTCTTTCCCTTTTAAGCCACATAAATGATTGATCTTTATTGATCTGCACCTTGTCCATTCTTTTTAGATATTGTCCGTGGAGTGGTTTGTCTCTCCCCGATTTCTTTAACATTTTTTGTGTCTCACTCTTCATGTTTAGCAGCATGAGAAGTTCAGTGTCTGTGTTATTCGACATGTCTTGCCTAGTTTTCTTCGCAATGCTTCTTGCTACACTAATAATGCCTCTGTTTCCCATTCTTCGGTCAGATTTCATGACCTGCCTCATTAGAGAGTCATCTTGATGGCTGACTACATACTTCCCCAACCCGACTATTGCGTTGTGCCAGGAGGCCTCAATTTGTCTGAGGGCTCTTCCTCCTTCCTTACGTGACACATAAAGTCAGCTCGAGGGTGGGAAACATGATGCATTGTTAGCGGTTTTCTGGTTTTTCGATCCATGGTGCGAATTTCTTGCTCAGTCCAGTCTACTAGTCCTAAACTCTTCGGCTACAGGTACCGCCAAACTACCTATTGCAGATATTTTATTCCTGGAATTCAGAGCGGACTGCAGGACCAGTCTCACTCTCCTATAATACTCCCCACGAATTCTCTCTTTCATTCTGTCGTTCGAGATGGTTTCTCATTCTTCAATGCCCAGGTATTTGTAAGTTTTACTTGGCTCAAGATCTTGAATCACAGTGTGCGTATCAATTTCAATGTTCTCAGACGTTGTGAGTTTCCCTCTTTTTAAATTGATTTTTGCACACTTGTCAAGACCAAACTTCATGCAGTGTCATTGCTAAAGTCATTCACGACAGACAGCATTTGGGAGAGAATCGCTTCATTCTTAGCAAACACTTTCAGATCATCCATGTAAAACAAATGTGATACTGGCCTTTCATCACCATGGAGCTTATAACCAAAGTCAGCTTGCGACAACTGTCTGGATAGTGGGATCAAACTAATTTATTATTATTATTATTATTATTATTATTATTATTATTATTATTATCACTATCACACGTATCCCTCAACACAGCAAATTAAATCATATTCAACTGACCTGTTAAGCAGTATCATTCCGCATGAAAGATCATCGTCATTGTAAATAGTAGTTACTGAGGACTGAAATTAGAAGATAGAATCAACAACAGAATTTCTCACTTAAATTTTACAGCCTTACATTCTGCGAGTGTAACTGTTTTCCAAAAGATGTAACAGTTTACATCCGCCTTTCCTCCAAGCGGAGTGATTCGGCCTCAGAATTTTCGAGGTTTAGTAATCAGTAATAACTAAGCTGCAGATTTTTGCCTATTTGCCGATTTTTATCCAATTGAAAATGCAGTATTTTAGGTTACGTATTCATTTTGAGGCATTAGTAGTATTATATTTTAATACATCTAATGCTTCCGCAGGCAAAATTCCGCAGCTTAGTGATCACTAGCGAGCGGATTTCTATGATTTTGCATATTTTTGTCCGTTGGTTTAGGACGTAGTTAAGTGAAATTTCTCGACGTTTGGTTAGAATACATTTCAAAAGTTTCAAAAAGAAGTCACTAACTGGATTCATGAAAATAATACTTAACTAAATTGCCACTGCTCGCTTACTAAAACTCAGGACTAGGTGGACGCCACACTGCTTCAGCGCTGTGACCAAGCTCATACTTATCTTAGCTATCGTACAAAGCTCTACTCCATTTTTCAAATAAATACTTCCCTCTCTTTCTTTTACATGTCTCTCTCTTTCCCTCTCTCTTCGGATCACTAAAATCCAAGTGTTTTAGTTTCCTTTCTCTCTTACTTTTAAATTTCAACCTAGATTACTTTACTCTCTCTTTCCTCTAATTTATCACTATTATCTAGTTTTTAACTTTAAAAGTTAACTAATCTCCGTGGCACACAAAAATACCGTTCCTATTTTAATTTCCCTTTTGCATTTATCCTTAGTTATATTTAGTTCAGTACACACATGTGTAGGTTTATCCTTAATTACATTTAATACAGCCTTTTATTTCAGTACACACTTGAGTATACCTGATTATTGAGTGCGTGATTATGCATGAGTATTGCTCTAATGTGTATGTACTCAAGGTATTTGTATGCTTTTAAATCTGTCTAGATGTGTTTCACTAATTTGCAATCTTTCTGTTTCAGTTCATCATCTCTTGCAACCTCCACCATTTGTTAAGACATTTTATTCAAATCAAACTATTTACGTTTCTCCTTTGTATTTTGTGTGCACCGAAATTGTTTACTTATTTGTATTCTGTTCTTAGCTGTGTATTGTGTCTTGGCCTTAAGCAACCATCCTGATTGAGGTTTACCTGGGTTTACTCAATCGCTTAAGGCGCATGCCGGGATGGTCCCTTTGTTTGCAGTCCCAGGAATAAATGTAGCGTAAATCGTTAGCTTGCGGGTGAGATATGTCGGGTCGGTTTTTCAGGTCTTGGGAATATTCTCAATGGTTAACATTTTCCTACATTATTAAAATTTCCAATTTTCTAGGTTGGGAAATATCTTTATATTGTATTTTTCTAAAACTGAATTGATCTTTTCCACGTTTTTAATTATATTTTTTACTAAATAGATTGATAATACATTATTTTATTATTGCCAATTTTCTTATTATTACTATTATGAAATACACGTAAAATCATTTTACCATTATCTTTCAATGTTCTCCGTTTCTCTTAGGACCTGAACTTTTGACTTGATGTGTTTTCGCTCGTATGCTGACGAGACTCCCTCCCTTTCTAGTTTTCATTTAGGAGTATTTCAGAAATGCGTACGCAATCATAGCTTCTACTAAAATCTCTTTGAAACAATTAGAAGTACATATTAATACTTCACCGATTTAAACAATCTCTATCAAATCCACTTCAATATGTAACTTGCCTAGTGACAGAAAGATAATTTCTCTAAATTTTGAGTAAAATCTCGTAGTGTTTAACTTTATATATTTGGGATCAATTCTTAAATCAAATTCCTAACTCGAAATTGATAACTTTAAACTTACAAATGCTGTGACAGCATTCCTCCTCCACCAACTCTTTCCTCCCTCGCTTTCATTCCTGTCTTCTATGTGAGAAAACTTTCACTCAAATTGCGTACGTATTTTTCATTGAATGACCTCCTTCTAGTATGCACTAATGTAATACAATTTTGAAAGTGGTTAGGCGGAAGAGCAGGCTAAATGGCCTGAGCCTCGCCACAAATAAAGACATTTATTTATTTATTTATTTATTTATTTAGAATATGATGCTATATAGATTAATATGTTAGTGCATATTTTTGTGCATATTTGGCTGATTTTTTCTGTTGGTGTATATTCGTGTAAATATAGGCGCATATTTCGTTAAAAAGAGACTAATCTATAAAACGTTTCATCTTTTCAAAGAATCTTATGTAATTATGAGCGTTCATTGATTCGAAAGAGACAGTCACAGTTTGCGTTTTTGTTTTCTGTAGATGATAAAATACTTGTGCGAATGTGGGGTGTTTCTTGAGAACATATTTTTTAAACATATGTTTTTTAAGAATATGTTTTTTAAAAATTTATTTCAGAAGAAATTCAACAAGACATACAATGTACGTCAATAAGGTGAATATTTACTTCGATTATTTCTCTCGTGAACTAGAGTAAATTACACTACGATTACACAAAAAAATATATTTTCATTCCAAGCAAATTTGCATTTCATTCCATTTCAAACTTATCAAGACAGGTTTGCAGAAGAAATGAAATATTGTTAATTTTAACTGCATATTAAAAGGGTATATTTCAGAATTTTGAGGTCATAAATGCATATTTTTAAGAGCATATTTCAAGATTTTTAGGACATAAAAATCCGCTCCCTAGTGATCACAACATATTAGTGCTGCTTACTTTAAGCATTGTAGCATTAATGCGTAATGACCGATGAAAACCTCATAATGCTACACCTACAATTTATTGCAATCGTCTGCTCGAGCCAACACCCCCCCCTCCGGTAACAAGCAGCGTGGAAATAATAAACAAGTCAAAGTGAAATCGAAATCAGGGCGACCTAAAACTCTCTCGATAAAGGACTGAAAAGCTTGCGGCTCATTAGCTTCAATATTGATACGCAAATCTCACTGATGTAAGCACAAATCAGTGGTTTGAAACCATACTCTAAGCATACAAAGCAAATTTCTAATGGCTGTTTTTAAATGTATTCATTCACGAGTAAAAACGTATATATTAAACAAGATAAATGTGGACGGCCTTTTTCTCAATAAGTATTTCCAATTTTTTGTTCTACATGTTCGAAAACTCTAGGTCCATAATTTATTCTGCAGTTATCCGATGAAGATTAGGACAAAAACATGGATGTAACTATTGTCACTGGGTTTTTAAACTACGCACACGTACAAACAAAACTTAGAAAAATATGTGGCAAACTCAAGGTGAACACATACTGAGCAACGAATGAAGCCGCCATCACTTTGTTTTTGAATCTCGTATAAGGCACGGAGGACTAGTGTAGAAGGCATTGACAAAACGGCCAGTTTTCCCAAACAAAATCCGTATCAGTTTCCATTAATGTCGCAATTAAATAGAGTAGCGAAAGATGTCAATACATCTCGAAGGCTGATGGCAAAATAATAATATTTGTTTACTACTCATTCTTTGCTAAATGTGTCTTTACGCTAATTTCGTTCCAGTGGACAAGGAGCGGCGGGATCAATTACTTACATTTTTACAAAGACATCAATACACCCGAAAGACTGAAGGCCAAAGACTAATATTTTTAACTATTATTTTCTCGCTAAGTGTCTTTACGCTAATTTCGGTTCAGCGCGCATCGGGGCGGCGGTGATGTCAAGAGCAAACGCAAAAGATCTCCATTTTGTCTCGTTACATGCGTGCCTTTCGGCCAAGAGGAGCCGTGCTGTGTGGCGCGGCGCGGCGCGGCGCGGTGCGGTGCGGGGCGCGGAGCCGCGAGTGCAGAGCGTGACGCGGTGGGGCGACAGGGCGTCGCGACGCGAGGGAGGGGGGAGGGAGGGAGGGAGGGAGGGAGGCGAGGGGGCGTCGATTTACGGCGTCACGAACCCGCCCCGCCGACAAGACCAGCCCGCGCACGAGCTGCCCCGAGAGGCACGCCATTGAGCGCCTAGCTCCTCCGCGCCGCGCCGCGCCGCGCCGGGCCAACGCTTCCGATGCGCGACAACACACATCTCTTCGGGAGATTCAGAATTTGAGGCGGTTTTGGGGCATACTTATTTTTTTCACAAAAGATAAGCGGAATCTCGGTAACTTTGCGTTTTGCGAAAACTGATTATAAAAACACGTTTGATACTAGTTTAACTTTTGTGTTTTTAATTTTAATTATTACAAGAACAGATATTTGCATTTAGCCATTCATACAAAAGGCAACAAAAATGAAGTTCAAAATTATCGGCCAATTTCTCTTTTGTCAGTTTTTTCAAAAATATTAGAGACACTTTCCATATCAAATAAAAAATTCTGTACTCCATTGAAAATGAACGGCGTGCCATTGACTGATGTTAATGTAACAAAATTTTTAGGTCTATCAATTCAGTCAAACCTCAAATGGAATGCCCACCCAAATGAATTGAACACAAAATTAAGCTCATTATGCTACGCGTTCAGAATTCTTTCAAATTCCGTCAGCCTTCATACAGCTCGTTGTGTATATTTTGCCAATGTTCACTCCCGCCTGAGATATGGCATAATATTTTGGGGAAACACATCTTATAGCTCACAGACTTTCAGATTACAAAAAAAAATTGTATGAATAATAAGCAAATCCAACCCACGTGATTCTTGTAAGTCACTCTTTATTAATCTAGGAATTTTACCATTACCTTGTCTCCTGATTTACGAATCAGTAGTTTTTGTCAAAAATGACTTACTTAAGGACGGGAATATATTTTCAGCAAACGCCGATGTCTATAAGTATAACACACGACGTAGTAATCATATTCACCAGGTGGCAGTATCAACAGCTCACTACAAAAAATTCACATACAATTCATGTACATTACTCTACAACACTTTGTCAGAAGACATTAAACGATTAAATTAAATAGAAAAGTTTAAGTCCCAAGTAAAATCTTTTCTGCTGCATAACTGTTTCTATACAATTCGAGACTATACCGAGCATCAAAAAGGAAAGTAGAATTAATTTTAACAATGATAGTTAATGTAATTATTTATCATTTGGACTGTATAATTCTAAAGAACCTGTAACAAGTATTGTACCACAGTTTCTGGGTTGATGGCCCCCATCTCGATCAGGTTTTTCGTCCAGTTTCCCTGATCCTTGAGCAAATGCTGAGATGGTCCCTTGTTTTGCTTCTGGACATAAATGTAACTTCATTATTTGTGCACGTCTTCTGAATTTCAGTGGGAAATATAGTTAATCAAATTATCGTTTTTCATGTTATCGCGGCAAAAAGTATTAGTCTTTTATGAAGAACATGAGGGTTCAGGGCAGGAATTTATAGCTAATTTACCTTTGAAAATATATTTTATTATATAGAAGCGAATATTTTGTCAACAAAACTCGAAAAAAAAACTCTCTTTTCTGTATTCAAAATTCGACTAGAATATGGTTTAGGATAGAGACCACAGAATTATGAAAACGTGCACAAAATTCACTTCTCCCCATAGCTCGTCATACGCAGTTTTTAACTGTTTTTGACGAAAATAAATAAATAAATAAATAAATAAAACACGACCCGTAAAGGGCAACTGACCTCGGCGCCGTTAGATCCCCGAATTTCCAGTCGGTCACCCGAGCAGGAACCCGCGCCGAAAGGCACGCTTGGAACGAGACAAAAGGGAGACCTCTTGCGTTTGTTCTTGGCATCGAATTCCCTTAACCTTCGTGACTTCACGCAGTTAACCAATTCTGCTAGCGACGACGGCTTCGCGATCGTGGCCTTTCAGCAGAACTATCCAAGCATTCGCCTGGTTGACCGAGGGAAACCACGAAAACCCTGGTCAGGAAGGGTGGCACGGAGATTGAACCTGGGCCTCCTGAGCGACACGTCAGCGCACTACGCCCTGGGCCACTTCGCTCGGTAAGAATATATATATAGAAAATTAAAAATAGCAATAAGCATTTATTTACAATTGTATTTGGCTAATTAACTCCGTAAATGAATTACAAAATTGTACTTTTTTCACCTAAAAAATGGAACAAATAGACAATCAGGTCTATAAGGGTATGTGTTGAGGGCGTGGGCGCGCGCAAGTACAGATTAAGGGTTGTAGCGTGTTGAAGGAAATGGAAAAGACGTAATAACGAAAGGGCGACACAAATTCTAAAATCGAAAAGGGGCTGAGCGCACGGTGAAATGGCAAGTGGGGGGGAGAAGAAATGGGTTGATCTCAAACACTCAATCTCTTATCGAAAATCAACTTTTACCAAGATTCATTACTATCATAATCGTCGGTCCTTCATCGCTAGCAATTACGAGTATATCCATTCATTGAAGAGAAGAAAGATATACATAACGATATTTTCTGCGACGTCGAAAAGAAATCATCCCGACCATGGGGGCCAAGCACATCCGAGGAACTAAACGCGATCCACGTCCGTAAATAAAACCCTTGAGTAGCCACTAACTCGCGGATCCAGAGTTGTTTTCGTCTTCATAAATAAGCGGCCGTGGCGTCGGTCGGTGGCCAACTTTCGGTCCTAGCGGACGGCTGATGCGTTATAAGGGCCGTACTTCAGCCTTTACGGCCCCCGCGGATTATAAATTCCCTCGTGAAGGCTCAGCGACATGGAGGAGATGCGCTACTCTCGCGTCTCCATTTCTCTTAGATGGCAAGGAGATCACAGTGGACAGACCCAAGCCTTCGAAACGCGCGGTAAGAAACGTGTGCTAGATTTTCTACTGACATGTTAGTTGAGCTCCAGTGACAGCCTCCTCGCCGGAGTTCAGTTATCGGTTTATTTACATACAAAGACAAAATATTAACTTCGCAGTTTGTAATACGAGAAGAAAACAATTAAGCTGTACAGTGAATAACTCGACGATTAAAAAATTCGCCGTTTTGCTGCGTGCGATTTCGTAACTCTCTCTTCTTACGAAGAACTTCGTGAGGCAAGAAAGTAAAAAGACCTTGTTAAATGTTAAATCCACCCTTATATCCCATAACGACTCATAAGAGCCGCCAGTATTTAAAGGGTGACAATGTCATTACAAACAAAATTTATCAATGCATAGTAACTACTTCACTATTCACTGATACGTTTTCATTCTTCAAAACAAGTAATGCACGCAAACGATTGTTGAGAAGGAGCATTTCGACGTATCTATCAAATCAAATGAGGCAAATATACAATTTTCACATTACGAGGTAATCAATGCAGAGTGATTACCTTCTCTTTTAGTACGATAAAATATTGAAGTAGAACGTTCCGAAATTCACACTTTCAGCTATCACATTAAATTCCATCAGTAAATGGATTAGAGAGAAAACGAAACATTTCTATTCAGTCAGTCTCGACGTTCAATTACATGCATGAAATTCATACACACACACAGAATAAGGATGCCCGCTCAGATGAATAGTTATATTAAAGCGATTGAAGACAAAACGAGACATAAATGGAAAGAGAAACTCAATATCAAATGCAATCGAAATGTATACATGCCGTTTATGCACATAATTACACCAATAAAACCCATCCTCATTTCAGTCATTAAGAAGAAAAATAAAAAAAAAGTCAATAATTAAATTCCGGCCATATTAATGTATGAAAAACGTACTCATACTTTCTGATAAACGGCGAGAAATTATAAGAAGAAGAATTTTTCAAAGACCTGTCGGTAATTCGGTCTCACTGTCGGTAATTCAGTGCGACATGTTACCATGAGCAGATGTAAGACTTAGTTTTATTTATAGACCGATGGAAACTGAAATCAAAAAGAGTTCAGAATATACAATACACGCCGACCATATATTTCGTGCCGATGCAACAAGGACGATTTTGCTGGAAAAAATAATGCAGCCATCTCGGATGTTAACTTTAGTGTTTAACTTAACACTTATCGGTGAAGCTGCTAATTTCGTTACTAAAATAATATAATTCCATACGCCAAGAGTATATTTCAGCAGCTTCATTAAGTTAGTAAATAGTCTAATGTTAACTTAAAGGCGTCAACACCACGACTAGCCGCCAGCACTTTAGAAAAGACCCGCAGCAGAAGCAGAGGAAGATTGGAAAAACATTTCTGACAACAAACTCTGGGGCGATGTAAAGGCGAGATCGAGAAACGAAGAATGAATTTAAAATGAGCATACAAGACTAACGTAACAGCCTGCATCTTACGAGAAACTAGCCTCGTATAAGAGCCACACTCAATTCTGACATTAGGCGAGGAAGAAGGATTAATGACTTCATATTTCTTCTGTTTGCAGCGGTGGTTTGCCTTCTACTAATTAAAGAGTAGTAGGGTGATCATGAGGGGTAAGTGATGATATTAGATGAATGATCATGAATGAGACAATAATAATAATAATAATAATAATAATAATAATAATAATAATATTAATAACAACAACAATAACAACAACAACACAAGCCTCCAGCTTCAACTCCGTGTACTTGTAGGTTCCTCCAAACCCACCCCCAGTTCCGAGGACGGTAAAAAGCAGTTGCTGCGGCATATTCGACCAGAAGCATTGACCTGTTGGGCTTCGAGCTACGGCAGGAGGCCGCCTGGTGGCGGATAGGTGTCGGCGAGAAGCGCTGGCTGGTGTCGTAACAGATGAGAGTCGTGGCGCGTCTCCAAGTGGTCCGCAACCTCCTCAGGCTTCCTCCTTGGGGAGGCGGGTCTAACTCACCCACAGTAGAGAGGCAAAAACACGAAGGCAAAAACACAGAGCGAGGGCAGAGGAGAGAGAGGGCAGAGGAGAGAGAGGGCAGAGGAGAGAGAGGGCAGAGGAGAGAGAGGGCAGAGGAGAGAGGGGGCAGAAGAGAGAGAGGGCAGAGGAGAGAGTGGGCAGAGGAGAGAGAGCGCAGAGGAGAGAGCGCAGAGGAGAGAGAGGGCAGAGGAGGGAGAGAGAGAAGGGAAAGAGATTTCGCTAGAGCTGTAGTAAGCGAATGTTATATATTAAACTTCCCAAGTTAACAGTAAATATTTAAGGTGTCCATAGGTGAAAAATTAGCACTAAAGAGGGTTGCGGATACTGGCTGATGGGGAGGGGGAGCTGAAAAAAAATATGGTCGGATGTGGAGTCCTGACGTAGAATACTCGTAGTTTGTGAATAATGACAAATTATTCACAACAACTCATACTGAAACAGCCTCCTGCAATAAATATGTTAATTATTGATCGATAAAGCTTTTGAGCGTGTAGTGACTGGGAGGCGGATTTTGATGGCCAAAAATTACCAAGAAATGCTCTTGAAATGATTTTCAAATACGCTTCGATCCATTTTAAGTGGTCCAGAATTTAATAAATTGGTCGCGTTTGGTCGACATATGCATCTCGAAAAAAATGCATATTTTGTGCATACATTTACCTATGTTTTGGCTGTTCAAAAACATATTTTACTTTTTTTATTGTACCAGGTTTACAAATGGCGGCCATTTTTGTTTCACGCCGTGCGCCATTTTTCGCGTTTGCAGACATTTACTCTTTTCAATAATACTTCGCTCTAGGTTGTTCTAGCATTCTTGAATGAAAAGCATTCGATTCAGTATACTCTGGCCTGCAAATCAAAGTATTATTTACCTATCTTCTATATTGTATTTTGGGAATATTTGCAACCAAATCTATGAAATGCGAATGAGCGAAAACCGATTTTCAGAGAGTAATTTCTCAAAGGAATAGAATCATAGCCTTAATTTTGTCTGCGCTTTTACATATTACAGTACAGTTACTTTTGTAAAATATCATTGGTATAAAACGTACCATTTGAAAATTAAATCCTCTAGAAAATTTGAATTTTGGATTTTCCCCCAATTTTGAACTGTAATACCTCTGTTGGAGGACCAGATAAAAATTTGAAAATTGCACTCATACTAGACCACTATCATATCAAACTTCAGTAAAAATTTCATCTTTTAGATTTAACTCGAAGTATTTTTTTAAAAAATTGAAAACTTACGAAAAAAAGAGGTTTCATTTCCACATTGAGCATACGTAGTGCCAAGTAGTAATCACATTATTTCAAAGTTATTGTAAACTAAAATCTACATAGATTTAAAATAACTAATTATACTTTAGTATTAATAATCATAAACGTGGCCTAATATATAATTTTCAATATTACATACTTTAAAACAAACTTACAACTTGACATCTACGTTTGTAATTGAAAATATGGTCTTGATTTTGATTGAATCTTGATTTTAAAAGCTGAATGGGCCAAAAAAAAGTATTTATGAAATACAATACATAAATAAATGCAGCGTTTTTATTTTTTCGCGTTTAAATTTGCCATTCTGCTTACTATTTCTGAACGTTTCTGCAGAGATACGAACAGTCATATGAATATTTTCAAGTACAAACGTAGATGTCAAGTTGTTTGTTTTAAAGTGTATTGATCTAATTGCCGGTAGTTGCAATTGTTGTGAATGTTGACTTTTAAAGAATACAAATTCCTAAAGTGTTACTTTAACTACAAATTTGTCTTAGTTATTCAAGAAGTATCCTCGATAATTGGAAGTTTGTCATTGATGTCGTCTTTGGTGAGTGAAAATCTCAGCAACAGCTTTATGGTCTTAGCAGTGAAGTAAAGACCTACACGGTCATTTAAATGTTTAAGATATTAAGTTATTTTTCCATGTCACAGTAAGTAAAGGCAACAAGCTATCGTTTTCTAATGTAGACATTTTAAACGTTTCCGAAAATAAATATTCACTTGGACATTAGTGTCTCATAAGATATTGAATAATGTGGGTTTTGAAGATGAGCAACAACAATAAGGGAACACTGCGTAACATCTTCGTAAAGAGGGCATAAAATATTCTGATAATCTACATACAAGGGATGTCGACTAGGGTACACCACTCGATCGCTTGATCGTGAATGATAGATCGAGGAGTTCAATTAAGGCAACCAATAAGAATTTTCGCCTCAATAAATTTAACTTTAAAAATGTTTTATGTTAAATAATCGATATTTCAAAAATAATGAAATGAATTTTTAACTAAAATTTAAATGCAAATTAATATTCAACATTCATCTTCGTCCAATAGATTTTCAGAAATCACTAAAAAACCAGTGTCTTCATAATAAATTGTAATAAGTTCAAAGACTATTTTTGGAATTCAGTTTTCAGCGAAATATTTCCATTTCATTTTCAATGCACATAACCCGAAATTCTATACCTAATTAACTGAATAGTAGCCCTAATCTCGCAAAACCATTTGTCACTCCTCAGGCACACTATGTACAAAATAACACACGAGTAGATTATGTGCTTCAGTTATTCTTTAAGATGACTATTTGAAAAGAATGATCCCCAATCATATGGTTATCCGTCTCCAGCAATGGTACCCCTGTCTCCAATAAAATACTTTTACCTAATTTTACGATATTGAACATCTCCAATTTTTTCTCAAACAAAAGATATCAAAATAAACTCATTATCAAGATATTTTATTCTAAAACAAATGATTTTCAGATAACTTCATTGAAACACCTAAAATAAGTCGTAAGAACGATCGACGCTTTACTTTACGAGGAACTAAATGCATGCTGCTAATCAGCACTAAATGGCAATACATTTCAGGAAACAATTAAATAAAACACCCAGGCGACAACTGGCGACAGCCGATGGCACACGCCCCGAGCCGATTTGCACATGTCGCTCTCGCCCCAAGCACAACGTGCCCGGCGACTATTTCTTGCAGCAGAAATGAGCGAAGCGTGTAATGGATTCCATTTCCAGGAACCAGAAACGCGAAACATGCGAGCGTGTCCCGTCAACGGGCAGCAGCACAATGCTAACTGTACGTAGAGTAGAGTGCGCGGCCGCGGTCACGAGCGCTGGGGCGGTGTTCCGCTGCAGCGCGCGCCGCGCCGGGCGCGGAGCTCTTCGGAGCGCATTGGCGAAAACATGCGCGTTGGCGACCCACGTGCGAACTGCGTAGCAAACTGCTTCCAGTCGAATACAGTAAGAGCAGCGAATGTCATCCGTGGACTATGAACGACGTTTTATTGATGTTTTCCGGGAGGAAACCATCAATAACATCGACACCGGTCATGGAAGCTTACGTTGCTTAACATGAATGCCATTTTTTAACATTGTGAATACCAGCTTAGGTGGCTCAACGCACCAACTGTTGCCACTGCAGCGACACTGACTGGGAGGTCCTAGAGTTCGTGTTCCGACGATGGCGGACTTTCGACATTAGATTTCGGCTGGATAGCTAGATTGAATTCAGTCGCTGTCTGGAGGAGCATTCTAGCGGCCGGCTACTCTGATCTGCCCATGGTTTCCAAGATTTCTGTGATCAGTACTAGGCAAATACCGGAGCAATACCCGAAAAAGTGGACTGTGGATCGTGAGCAATCCTTCCTTTCTTGCTCGTGATCCTTCGCTTCCCCTTGCAAACTTACCTACCCACCGATCCACCCATACACATACACACACATACACATACACATCACACACACACACACACACACACACACACACTTATAGAGCGATTTTTCTAACTCTGCCTCTCAAGCCCCTTTGGCTACGATGGGATATCACACGGCATTTCGCGTTCTTTCTCCATCGTGCCGTTAGAAGTCGTATGATTGCAAGCACTGCTTGATACGGCCGCGACCATGCGGTATCTGGCGGCGCGACTGAAAACGTCGCGAACAACCGTGACATATTCCATCGTGAAGACGGGCCTTGAGAGGCAAAGTTAGAAAAATCGTAGTATACCTACACAATATTACTACATACGTCCGATCTTAGGATTTCTCTCGATTGGGGCGGTTCCCCCCTGGCGGAGATACCTGAGTAGGAAAACCTCCGATACCCAACTTGTAAGTTAGCACCGAATCTAACGGTCTAGCGGCGAAGGGACACTTCCATGCGCAACCACGCACTCCACTTCACGACTATAGTGGTTGACGCTCCCGAAAATAAAATAACCAATCGATCAACACAGTGTAAGAAAAGCTTGACACATAAATGTTACAAGTAGAATTAAATCCATTAGTGTGCAAAATTTCAAGTATCCGAAATCAATGTTTTTATTCTGCGAGAGGGAAGAGAACGCTTTATTGTGAGGAAACTTGAGCGTAACTTCTTTCAGAGAGAATTGAAGTCAACAAATATACACCGTAGATTTACAAGTATGAAATTTCTTATATAAAATTTATAAATTTTTGACGAATCTCAGACCAGAAATTGTGAATGATACGATGAAAGGCGGAACATGGTGTGACGGTGCAGCGAGGACGGAATGACAGAAAAACACCGATGGCCCTTGCAACGATCCCTCTTTACTAGCTACGAATTCCTTAATGGAGTGGTCTTTAGAACGTCAATATTCAGAAGAGAAAGATAGCGCTCTGAATGCTCCGCTACGAGTCCAAATGTCAGTACCTCATTCAGAGACCATTTCCAGAAGCTACTTTGAAAAATTAAGAGGCAAGAAAAAGAAACACTTGTTACAAGCTCAATCTTGTCACTTAAATTTATGTTAAGCGATATTCATTCCACAAGCGCTTTTGAGCGCTCATTATGATTTGTGCTTGACGGAAGCATTCGTAGTTACATTCAACGTAGAATAAAGGTGACGAATTATGACAGAATGAAAGTGACATATTAATGTCTTGGTATGCTCTGCCCTCAACACATTCTCATGGAACACACAATTTCATAAAGAAAACCGTTAGTTCTAGGGCTCTCCTACTATACTGATCAACGAATCGCCAACCGATTGACAAACATCTGGGTATGCGCGTTGCTCATTCGGTGCAATGACCCTGGGAAAGAAACTGTTCGCTATAACCTTGTCAAAAACTGCTTACGTTACGAAATGACGTGAAATTAAACGTAGTGCATAGATATGAAACATGACAATCTGCACGCGCATGAGCTTCATCACTACTTGATTGAATGTGAGTGACTACGCGAAATGAACGCGTCTGTGCGCTGGCAATTTATTTGCCGCATATGCGCCACAACAGGAAGAGTTATTTACGTTCCTTCCTACAAGCGAAGGATGGACGTCGACATATTCGACAACACACTACTCTTTAATGTAATTTCTTCTGTTTTCACTGGAAAATCTAATAAAAATCTCTGAAGTAAAAAGTAAAACACTAATAATTTCGACGGAGCTACCGCTACCGCGGTAGTGATAAAGTTAGGTAATGCTACGCGAAAAAAAAAACGAGAATTTTCGGCAAAAAAACTCTTATTACAGGGCCCTGGTAACGAACTAATGGATAAATCCAGATGCTAAATAGAGAAAAAAAATCCTCGAACACGTGATGTAGCCAGAATTGATGTTTTGTGGATCATTGCTACTGAAACATTGATGGCAAAATGTCTGTCCGTCTGTGAACAACGCTAGCGGTTAAACTGTTCAGCCCATTTTCTCCAAAATTTATATTCCCCTGTCAATCTCGCTAATGTCGCGGCCCTATCAGTTTGAAACATATTTCAATTTTAGGGGGTACTTTACATAAAGCCCCACGAACATTTTCAAAATTTTCAAAAAAATGGCTGCAATGTTTTTGATTAAACTTTGTGACTGGATACTTTAAGAGAATGGCGAAAGTCTCATGATCATTAAAAACCCTGATTTCTCGAAAATTGAAAAAAAATCAATTTTTCCGGTGTTTTCCTACAACTACAAATATGAAGATAATTTTTTTCTTAAAAAAAGGGGTTCATGAAAAACAGATCTAAAAATAATGTCATGCTCAATTTTTCAAAAACAAAAATATTTTTTGCGAAATTTTGTGTCAAACAGGCAATTTTTATTGTCTTTAAACCATTTTTTCCTAAAAATGGCACACAATTTTTTGATTAAATTTGGACCTTAGATGGCGTAAAGAAGTCTTAAGAGAATGGTCCAGGACCATATTCGTCGAAAGCCTGCATCACACGATGTATCAAGTCCAAGGAGATTCTCGTATCCGACGCTTAAGATTGACCAATGTGTGAGGGGTGTATTGTAGACTTGACTCTTTAGATAACCCAATAAGTAATCAGGGTTATTCAAATCCTCCTACCGCGCTGAGCAGTTGATGTCTCCAAATCTAGAAATAATTCGACCTTGAAAAGCAGGCAGCAAGATAGCCATGGATTGTCGTGCCCGATGAGGAATTGCCCCTCCTATTGGAACCATATCGGAGGTACGTTGTGATTGGCCAACGCTGAAACGGTATTCACCACATTCATATAGCGATCAGTAGTAACTAATAGCAAGGACATTGTGGTCCTCAAAGAAACAAGGACCTACGATGACAAACAAATCAATGGCACAATACATTATCACGTGTTCACTATGATTCAGTTTGTCACGCATCTCACATGGGTTTTCTGGTGCATAGTATCGAACATTTTGCTCGTTCACGATTCTGCTAAGTTGAAAATGAGTATCATCAAACATTATTAAGTCGCTGAAGATATACGATTCGGCTGCTAAACGACCAACGAAGTCCATAGCAAACGTCCTTCGGGCAGCTTTATCATTTTCTTTCAACTGTTGCACAACCTGCATCTTATAGGGGTAGAACTTTAGATCACCATGGATGATACGCTGCAAGGTACGAGGCTGCATTCCTTAGCGCTAAGGCATGTCTGACAGCGGAACGCCGAGGACTTCGGATTAGTGCTTGAAGGCTTGCCTCTACTCGCGCAGGGGTCCGTTGTGACCTAGGATGTCCTGGACTTTTAAATTAAAGGCTAGATGATTTAATACGAAATTGGTCCGCACACCCTACGGTGGGTGAAGAAACTTCGTTGTGATGTCTCAGCCTGAAATGGCTACAAAAAATTCTTTCCACATTAATGGGAGAGTCGTTATTTTTAAATTAAGTTTCCATATCGTAAGAGCTCTGGAGCACACTTTGAACGTCATTGCATATGGCCGTCCTTCCCCACTTTATTTCACAAACATACGTCGCGCACGTGCAAACAGTGCGTCTATACTTCGTGACTAAAATCAGGCTATTCTTTATGCGCAATCCTGTATATAATTGCCTTTCCCAGGCCTGCCCAAAGAGCTGGATTCAGGGTATGGTGAACATTTTGGGGTCACTTCCACAAGTCAAAAGAGATTGTACTGAAAATCCTGATTACAAAACGAGCAATTTAAAAAAGGGAGATTAAGAGGCAAATAGAAACAGAGATAGATATACAGAGAGAAAGTGAGGTGAGAGGGGGGAGGGAGGGAGGGAGGGAGAGAGAGAGAGAGAGAGAGAGCGCGCATTTGGTACGTACAAAATCTCACGTACACAATCCGTAAACTAACACGAAAACAAGACGGAAGTATTCTTTGACTTGAAGAAAATTTGACGTAAGCGCGTCACGCTTGAGGAATGGTGTCCTCTCTCCTCTACAAACCCAGTCTTCCAGCATAATGAACCCTAAAACATAATATATTATGCATAATATATTATTACAGTGAATCAATTTTATTGTTTTTTGAATCGTTAATAAATACAACATTGAGAGTTTTGACTCCAGATACACAGTTGGGTCGAATTCACACACAGGACGAGACTTCTAGCAGCCGGGTACTCTGATCGATAGCGTTCCTTGGTTTCTTGATCGTTGCAAGGCCTCGACAGTAATCTAAGAAACGGGCCATGGGCCACGCGAAATCTTTCCTTATTCGCGTCCCCACCTCTTCCCTTCCACACACACGAACACTTATCTGAACAACCGTACATGACTACAGGGAGCTTAAAAAAGATCCCTGGATGGAGCAAAACCCGCAAGCCGACGTAGTTAGGCGCCACATCTCACGTCGAGCAAGGGAGGAACACCTCCAGGGATATAACACGCACTACACTTATGGAACGAGTGACCTAATTCGTTGACGCCCAACAACAATCACCCATTTCACATTTCAGCCATTCATTTCATTTTCCAAACATAAAATTTTGAATTATTGGCGGCCCCTATTCAGTGGTGGTCCTCAATACGTGCTTGGTCTGCCTTCAAGTCCCCATTCATCCCGCCCGTGCCTCCGTGCGTCGGTCGCCTGGCGGCCGGGCCTGCCGCCCGCTGTGCTGCCCGCGCGCCCGTGTGCGCGGCCGGCGCTGCGCGGCGCTGCGCGGCGCCATCAGCACGTCCATCGCCCGGCGCTTCCGGCGCGCGGAGGCCAGCGCGGACCCTGGGACGCCGCCACCTGCATACGCGACACACGCGGCCCTCGACACCTGTTTTCTTCCACGCGGGGGCGCCATTTCCAGAAACGACTACCGGTTTGTAGGGGAGAAAAATGTTGGACAACCATTTACTTCTTGTACCCTCGTCCCTACACTTACCTCCGCGCGTCGGCGATGAATTTGATCGTTCAATAATAAAACTCACAGCGAGCTAAAATAAATGAATTTAAAAAAGTTATTTCAATAGTAAATGTCTGTTAATAGAAAATAGTATTTTTCAACAATTTACATCCATTAGAATTACGGGTGGTCTATTTCTAATTTATTGCAATAATTTGCAGCATGATTTTAAAAAGGTGTAAGCTATTCATTCATTTTTGTAATTTGCCCCTTTTTGAAATTTTTATATTGATAATTAGCTCAATAATTATCTAAAATATAATACTAAAAAGAAATTATAGAATTAAATACAAAATTCCTTTTGTAGGAAACTAGAGAATATTCATTTAACGTGGCAAAATATTAGTTCAGAATTTTTCCACTGCTTAACAAATTCTTCGTAGCGCACATAAGAGGAATTTTCCAAAACAATACTTCTTTAATGTCTATTAGGTAGTAAGTTTCTGACAACCACTCTCACTTCAGCCTGCTTAAGTTTCATAACAAACTACGTGTTAGGGGATATATGCATCCTTAAAACGTTCATTTCAGGATTGATGTTGAAAAAGGAATTCCCAAGTTACAAAATGACTGTCGAATTTTCGAAGAACATTTCCTCGCTTCCGACATTCGTGGACTCATTAGATAGACACTGAAAATCTATATACTAGTTTCAAAACCAACAAACGACCCAGAAGAAAAAAGTGATAGAAGTTGTTTTCTCAGGAAACATTACCACCCCTCTAATTCTAATAGGTCATCCAAGGTTCAATATAATCTCACAGGAAGTAGGAGATTATTCCTTAATGACAAACAACACTTATCACTTTTCTGACGTAATATTGAGTTTCAAGAAAGGTAGAACCAAATATCAAACGGAATTCAACCATAATTCTCATCTTTTCGAAGTACAAATATTATTTACCTTCTCTCTTGTTTCCTTCATTGTTACATAAATAATAAACGGTCTCAACGCTGAACTGCAATAACACGCATCGACAGCCTCCGGGATTGTCTTTAAATACCAACCAAAACAATCATTGTCACTAGCTTCAGACAAAGTTGCTTCCGTTTCACGAAACCAAAAAGATACAGGTTAAAAGCTTTGACAGTTTTATTGCAAAGTGAAAGATGAATGTAGGCTAAGCTAAACAAAACTAAGCTAAACTAAGCTAAGCTAATCCAACTGTAGCATTCCACAAATACATCTACAAAGAAAATGATTCTGCTCGTGAATCTTCATATTCAACTCAACTTTTATTTGTCATCAGAGTGCAGATGTATCTTTAAAAATGTTAAAAATGATAAAAAAACAAGTTTGCCCCAAAACTATTACATATTCTAATTTTCTTTCCATTCGTGTACGAAAGTATTGATATTGCCTAACATTGTGAAAAGGACAGAGTCGGCAGGTACGATTAGATCAGTTTTGCATGGAGAATAAATGAGTACATTAATCTTGTTGCGTGTGTTTACTGTTCTCTAAAACTAGATTTGGAATAAAGCATGATTTCTAACCTAAAGAAGAAAATACAATAAATTCCAACCTACTTTTCAACAGTAAATAGCAATTAAAACCTCGTACGTGAATATCGTGAAGTGGGAACTTACAGATTCTCATTCAAGCACATAGACATCTTCCTCTTTGCAAAATGTTATACAAATCAAGAGCTGGAACCATAAATAAGACGCGACAAGAGGTTTACGAGACCCGCCTTCGAAATTACGCCCTTTCAACATGTCACTGGAGCAGAACCAGCCTATCCACTCTGCAAATCACATCTGGAGTAATTATGGGAAAGGGAAGGTCTGCAACAAAGCGCGGCGCGGGCCCACCACCCGAGGCCCAGCTGGTGGCGTAGAAGGCTGCTCCAGGCTCGCGCTCCGCCTTGCGCTGCCCCGCGGTCATAGGCGACTTACGTAAGTTGCTGGGTGCGTGCATTCAACTTTATACTGTGCATTTATACCCAAACTTCCATCATTGTCCATCATCTATAACTTCATATCTCTCCTTCTCTCTCACTTCATCTCTCATGTCATCTCTCTCACACTTCATCTGACTCTCTCACACTTCATCTGTCTCCCTCACACTTCGTCTGTCTCTCTCACATTTCGTCTGTCGTCTCTCTCACACTTCATCCGTCTCTCTCACACTTCATCCGTCTCTCTCACACTTCGTCTGTCTCTCTCACACTTCGTCTGTCTCTCTCACACTTCGTCTGTCTCTCTCACACTTCGTCTGTCTCTCTCACACTTCGTCTGTCTCTCTCACACTTCGTCTGTCTCTCTCACACTTCGTCTGTCTCTCTCACACTTCGTCTGTCTCTCTCACACTTCGTCTGTCTCTCTCACACTTCGTCTGTCTCTCTCACACTTCGTCTGTCTCTCTCACACTTCGTCTGTCTCCCTCACACTTCGTCTGTCTCCCTCACACTTCGTCTGTCTCTTTCACATTTCGTCTGTCTCTTTCACACTTCGTCCGTCTCTCTCACACTTCGTCCGTCTCTCTCACACTTCTTCTGTCTCTCTCACACTTCGTCTGTCTCTCTCACACTTCGTCCGTCTCTCTCACACTTCTTCTGTCTCTCTCACACTTCGTCTGTCTCTCTCACACTTCGTCTGTCTCTCTCACACTTCGTCTGTCTCTCTCACACTTCGTCTGTCTCTCTCACACTTCGTCTGTCTCTCTCACACTTCGTCTGTCTCTCTCACACTTCGTCTGTCTCTCTCACACTTCGTCTGTCTCTCTCACACTTCGTCTGTCTCTCTCACACTTCGTCTGTCTCTCTCACACTTCGTCTGTCTCTCTCACACTTCGTCTGTCTCTCTCACACTTCGTCTGTCTCTCTCACACTTCATCTGTCTCCCTCACACTTCATCTGTCTCTCTCACACTTCATCTGTCTCTCTCACACTTCATCTGTCTCTCTCACACTTCATCTGTCTCTCTCACACTTCATCTGTCTCTCTCACACTTCATCTGTCTCTCTCACACTTCATCTGTCTCTCTCACACTTCATCTGTCTCTCTCACACTTCATCTGTCTCTCTCACACTTCATCTGTCTCTCTCACACTTCATCTGTCTCTCTCACACTTCATCTGTCTCTCTCACACTTCATCTGTCTCTCTCACACTTCATCTGTCTCTCTCACACTTCATCTATCTCTCTCACACTTCATCTGTCTCTCTCACACTTCATCTCTCTCTCACACTTCATCTCTCTCTCACATTTCATCTCTCTCTCACATTTCATCTCTCTCTCACACTTCATCTCTCTCTCACACTTCATCTCTCTCTCACAATTCATCTCTCTCTCACATTTCATCTCTCTCTCACACTTCATGTCTCTCACACACTTCATCTCTCTCTCACACTTCATCTCTCTCTCACACACTTCATTTCTCTCTCACATACTTCATCTCTCTCTCACACACTTCATCTCTCTCTCACACACTTCATTTCTCTCTCACACACTTCATTTCTCTCTCACATACTTTATCTCTCTCACACACTTCATCTCTCTCTCACACTTCATCTCTCTCACACACTTCATCTCTCTCACACACTTCATCTCTCTCTCACACACTTCATCTCTCTCTCACACACTTCATCTCTCTCTCACACACTTCATCTCTCTCTCACACACTTCATCTCTCTCTCACACACTTCATCTCTCTCACACACTTCACATCTCTCTCACTTCATCTCTCTCATCCACGTCATTTCTCGCTCTCTCTCTCTCTCTCATGCATGGGGAAATGTGATGAAATGTAATAAAATGATAATGATAACTAGGGCCCGGATAATTATGTACTAAAAATTGGGAAAATATGTACATATATATGTATTATAATATACAGAAATATGTACTCAAAAGTATGAAATATGTAATTAATTATCATTATATCAATTATTTTTTATTAAAATACCTTTATCTTAGTATACATTGTTCTGTGTACTTAATATAAAGACCAGAATTAAACATTATAGTTCTCATCATCCTATTATTTACAACGATCTCCGTATCAATATGAAACATATCATCTCCGATATTATTTCAGTAGTATACCTTCCCTTTGCGGCTCTACCACGCAACCAATCTTTATAAATGAGGTCTCTAAAGAAAGAATTTCAAGGAGACGTGACGAATTGCATTTTGAGTTAAAAAATATGAAGGATTTGTTTAAAAACGCATCTAAATATTCATGTCAAATACACTGTCTTGTCTTCTCCGTGTTTTCTGGATCCAGTGTGAGGGAATTGTCCCTTCATAGCACTGCACTAATAACACAATTGTTTCGAATTCTGGGTTTTTCTTCAGAACGGAAGACCTCTTTTTCTTCACTCGATTCCCCTATTGACCTTCGACTGGTAAATGAACAGTTTTTGAAGAAGCGTCTGCTGATTGGATAATTTCAAAGCTACCAGAAAGTTCCAGGGAAGATGTTTACAAAAATGTAATTGTAGTGCTTATTGAAAAAGGGGGAAATATAGTTGTTCAGCTTTTGAATGTCAAACAATTGCTTCGATGTACCTATAGATGCTGCAGCTTCAGAATCAAATTGATGTATAACTTGTATTTCAAAATCAAAATTTTGAGTATTGTAGCTCATAGCGTCAATTCAGATGCCCCATCTCGTTAATCCTCTTTTGTATTGGAAATCAATGCGTCAACTTTATCAAACTGAGATCTAATCAGTTCTGCAAACGCAACGCATGCACAAGATAGGTTAGAAGTAGTAATTTTAGAAAAATACCTGCAGGGCTTCTGCTGTCTTGCACATGTACCGGAAGGAAGACATTACGTTTAACTTCATTACGCCACAAAAATTCCGTTGTATCGTTAAAACGTTTTGTAATAGTTTGATGGTTACATTTGGGTAACACTTCTCAAGTTAACAAAATAAGACTTATACTTTTAAACGTTCATTAGACATATCACAACCTTGCCAATATGATTTCCTTGTACATCAGTTCCACGGCGAGATTTTACTTCAGATTTTCGGTCGAAAGACATAATTTACGAACAATGGTAGAGGGACGCATGTAAAAATCAGAGAAAGAAAAAAGGTCAACGGCCTTTCTTGAGCTGGTGCGTGTAGTTTCTGGTGAAGGGTATCAAGGTCAAAGGAGATCTCTAAAATATGCTTAGTGGGTTCGCGATATCACCTGCTAAAGATATCATTTTCACAAATCAAACTTCCTTTCTGTTCTCCGCGATACTCGCGCTGAAAACTAACAGAACAGAAGCTACGGATTGCATCGTCGCCTTCCTCTTTTACTTCCAATACCGTTGACATTTATGGATACACTCATTTCAGCGCGTAATACTAGCTTCATTTTAGAGAGGAGGCTACAGAAAAAATGTTTGACAATGCTGAATTGTTTATTTGGATGATTCTTTATCAAAAACAGATCGGAAAAATAAAGAATTAAATTTTTTAATGTAGGATAATGGAAAAATTCAGTAATATGTAAAAATATGTTCATTTGTGTAAAATATGTAAATGTATGTAATTTCGGGCAAAATATGTAAATATACGTACTAAAAACTCAACGTTTTTGGTCACTAACCGATGTGAAACGTGAATATATCGTTGATTGGACTTGCTGGAGTTACCTTAGGAAAATATGTAATTACATAATTATCCGAGCCCTAATGATAACATATTTAAATTGTTATTATTATTACTGTAGTCGAACAGGAGAGTTGACAACAGTAAGCCGGAAGTGTCCTTACAATCTAGATTACTTCAGAGCCCTACCAATTCGAATTTCGCATTGATGCATGAATGGTGTTCATGTGTGCCCTAGTATTAACATTGGGTAAGTTCCAATAGTTTTCTCCTTCTTGATTGTTATCATGATTTAGAAATTGACAGTAATTCCACAGATGCCGAAAAGAATACCTTCAATAACGTTTTAAAAAGTAAACGCATCTCAATATTTGCATCGAAGGGAAGGTTATTGAAGAACACACACTCCGCCAATTCAGGACTTTGGCATGCGGGGCCGCGCCATGCGCAATATTCTCGAGCGCGAGCTCGGTAATGAGCCTGTGCTCTTTTCATTACCACGTCATTCACTTCAAAGACTCATTAAAAGAGACCCTGCGCTGTAAAAATTCGCCATTTTATGCTACCTGCGAAACATGAAAGAAAATAACCACCTGAAGGAGAGGTTCAACGCGATGAACAAGCAGAAATTGAGTCGACAATACATAATGTTGAGGTAAAATGTTCGTAAATCACGCAGAGACGTTTTATTCTGGAAATGTTAATATTAATCCTCTTCAATTCCAAGCCCCGTTTGGTTGCGTCTTTCTTTTCAGAGCAAAGTTAATCTTCTTACTATTAATTAGCAAATTAAATTCTTTAACAGGTAGACCGGTAACTTTCTGCGTGTAGGGATAACTATAATAGAATGAAATCTACAGCTAGTTATAGATATTCGTTAAACACATCATTCCGAATGTTTTAATAAGACCCATACTTCTATTCTTCTATAATGATTGCGTAAAATGAACTGCAGATTTCCTTATCATCCCTCATTCACTTCGAACATTATCCCGTTGATAAACATGCGTATCTACTCACCAACAATTTTAAAACACAATTTTATTATTAACTGAATGCAAGGAGATAATCACTGATGAAGTAAGTCGGGGAGGTCCCAAATTTGTACTCTCAGTCGCAAATGCACAGCTTACCCAGCCTTAAATGTTACAACTCTGTACAAATATGTAATCAAGTGTTTAGATGGAAGAGCACGACTGAGCCTCGCCACTAATTACCACATAACAATAATAATATTAATAATAAATAATTGTTCTTATTACACTTCAAAATCTGCAACGTTATTACAGCAGGTGCCATTTACCATTATAAAAATCTACCGATTTCCCATTGCTGCCATCAATTTAGTTATGTTCCACTTGCAACAGTAATAACCGAGTGAAAGAGGGAGAGTCAATTCCGCGTAATACCCAAAGAAGGGTAACAAATCTGTAGAACCGTCGTTTAAGGTTGAGGTTCTTTTCGCATGCCATAAACCTGCGTCATGGAGCAACTTCGTTTCCGATGGAAGGCGCACGACAGTTTTTCGACCTTAAACATCCACAACTTCAAACCGGCGAACGCAGATAAAATAGTTCGATACGCTTACCACTACACCGTCGACGCCGCATTCCTTACCTTTATAATAGAGTTATTACTTCAAACACGCAATTTTACGGTCGTCCGTACAATAAACCGTCACACGAACACCCTTCTCGGTTACAAAACCTATGATGATTACAACTACGTACTTCCCCGAATGAATCACCATGGAGCAGCCCCTTCCAAGACAATGAGCGAGCGGGTCGGGGTGGGAGGCACGAACCACGCGCAGCGCAACGCAGCGGCGGCGGGGACCGAACCCAGCCCCGCGGAGCAAAGACCTGTCCGTCAGTCGTGACCGTGAAATTCTGCAAGGCAGTAACGCTAACAATTCCCTCCGTTATCGAGAGTCAGAGACGGGGTGAAGAGGGGTGGGGGTGGGGGGCATGCACGGTGCCCACGCAACGCGAGGGCCGGCGCAAGAGGAGACGGGAGAGGGGAGGGGCAGCGAGCGAAGAAAAGAAGGGACGGAAAGAGAGCCTAGACCGTTCGCAGCGAACGGCAAGATAGCGCACGGCAGATAAAGCATACGTGTAGTCTTTGTAATGTCGATAACACGGCAATAAATATTAATGGGAGTATTCCCCCCTGCGCCGACGCTGGCTTCACCTTCAGCCGCCCTCTGCAGAAATTTTTTTTCGCAAAGCGCAGAAAAATCCTCCGGCTGGTTGAACGCACGCCGCGCGCGCGCGCAGAGGAATATAAACGCGTCCTGTCGTCGGATCCCCGCGATCATCTTCTCCTCCTCCTCCTTCTCCATGGAGGTCTTGGCATAAGCGCCATTGTGCTGCATAATGAAGGGCGCCTCAAATCAATTCGCTCCATAAGAGAAGCGCATGGAAATGCGGTGCCGGCCGGCCCGCGAGCGCGCGCCGTGGCCTTCGGATTATATTGCGAACGGCGGCGGCGGCGGCGGCGGCGGCTTCAGCGCGTCTCCACCGTGCGTCGCGCCCCCTCGCGCTGCCCGCAGCAAACGCGGCGGCAGCGCCGGTGGCATGGCACCGCGCTGAGCTCCACTGACACCGCGACAGTTGTTGGGAGGTAGCATACACTGGGTCAAAGGGATGGCGGCTCATTTTCAGGTTTTGTTGATTTCAGCTCTTTATTACATCACTTATCAATTCAAGGCAATTATTTCACAAATAATCAATTTACGCTTTAAAAATACACCTAAAACAATAAAAGTGGACTCGCATTCAACAAGACAGTTGCAATTGTTAAAAAGAGATGACTTGTGAGTTTTCAGACAAACCCATCTTTATGAACTACGATATCTGACACAGTAGAAAAATGAAGAGCTGACACCGCGATACTAAACAGTTTGGAGGTAGCATACACTGGGTCAAAGGTGTGGTCGCTCATTTTCAGGTTTTATTGATTTCAACTCTTTATTACATCACTATTATCAATCCAAGGCAATAAATTACTTAAATAATCATTTTACGTTTTAAAAATACACTTAAAAACAACATAGAAATGTACTCGCAGTCAACAACGTTGAAAATGTTAAAAAGAGATGGCTTTAGAAGTTTCCAACAAACCCATCTTTATGAACTACGATACCTGACACTACAAGAATGAAGAACTGACAACTCTCAATAGCAACTAGGGATTGAAGATACACCGTTATAATGTGAAACATCTTGCAGACTAACGTCTGTTCAGCCTAAGAGAGATGAAAAAATCCACGTGCGCATGAAAGTTTGAAAATACAAAGAGGTGCTTATATGTTAGAAAGAGTGAAACGACTATAGAATCCTAAATACGGTTACAATACATCCTGAATTCTTATACTGATTATATGTTCAGGGGGCACAATCTGCGAATGACCTCTGCCACACTAGCCCGGCCTCGTGTCCCAGTCTTTCATGCTAGGATAATATGGCTTTTCTGAGAGTGCACCTACCGAAAATCCAATTAATAATTTTTTAGTCATTTCAAATTTGTTTTTGCAGCTTAAAAATTGTGCGAGAGTTTCATATATCACCGGTAAAAAAGACAAAATGACAAGTTTACTTATTCACTAGTATGTGTGTAGAATGTAATCAATTCTATACGTTTTTTAATAATTCAATCGATTATTTCGAAAAGACCAGTTCTCCATTGGCTGAAAAACTCCCCATCTCCGCAGAAATGGTATATTGGAAGTAAACAGAGAATCACATCTTCTTAAGTTGTATTAAGTTGTTATATATAATTTATACTAGTTATAAGTGAAGATGTGATCATTTCGAAATAATCCATTGAATTGTAATTATCAGTGGAATAACTAAACTCAATATTTATTACGGAATCTCATGACATTATACAGATATTCACACGTGTTTCACTTGACTAGAATATAGTAGTGAACATCAAAGCCAATATTCTCATCAATTTTTACCATATGGATGTGAACTAAAGCAACTTGAAACATATGAGAAACGAAGAAAAAGTGTAGTGTTAAGATTACTTGAAGCTTGATCTTCTTACTTACTCGTAGTCTCGAGAAATAATCTTAAATCATGCATTACAACACGATTTAAACATACAAAACAGCAGTTACCACGAACAACTAAAATTCTCAAGAATAAATACAAAAGTATTTATTCTTTGGAATTTTAAAGTAGTAACTAATATTACAACTTAATTAATAATATAACTAATAACATAAAATAATAAAAAAATAAATAAATTCAAGATCACCAAAATTGACAACAACGACGTTTCTTTGAGCAATATATCCGTAGATTACTTTTCTTCGTTTTGGGGAGAGGTATAAAAGATTTTACGATGGCCATCATGTTTCCCCAACTCATAGAAACATAACCAACATAACCATTTCCACCCTCTCACTCCAGGGAACAATCTACATTTCGCCGCACGGGACGCGTCGTGTTTCCGCAACGCGTGTTGCACGCGCGGCAGGGGCTGGATGGAAGATCAACCGGCGAGTTCCTCCGGACGATCTCTTTCCCGGTTCCCCCCGAGGCGGTGCCGTTCCGCGGGGGCGCGAAGAGCGCGCGGCGAGGGCGGTCCCGCGGGCGGCGTAAACAGCAAATCCGCGCGCGGCCTCGCCGCGGAGGGAATGGAAGCGATGCAATAACGCGGCTCCCTGTCGTTAACGAGCCGTAGAGCGCGCGTGTCGAGGGGGCGGGAGGGCGGGGTGGGGGAGCGAGGCAGAGGGCCGGCTGAGTCACATGGCGCGGCGTCCCTCGCCGGGGCGTAGGATCGTTCGCAGAACGGGGCGGTTTTCGTAGAATCGTTCGGAGAACGGAGGAAACGTACGCACCACGCTGAGGCGCCTTCTAAAAATTATTTGATAAGACGTGACAGAAAAAAGAACCCAAATTAATAATATTATGAGTAGATTTCACAAAGTAAGGTCAAGAGGTTTTGTGCCACAATTCTTTTTGTCAGCTCCTCACGCAATCTCCTGATTTGTCCACTACCAGGTGATTTGATAGATATGACGACAGTACCGATTTCTTATACTTTCCTAGTGCAATTATCTGTAGCCATGTCTAATGACCTCAAGATAATAATTTTTGTTCTGATAACCAATAATTTTTACACTTGCGAGGCATATCAAACCCCGAAATGTTTTGCTTGGTGGTAAGAAAATTACGGATTGCAGCAGGTGTGTTAACAATCCAGTATATCTCTCATTCTTCTCGGATTTCGAAATTGCTCTTGTTTATATGAATTTCTTGTGTGAATATATATTCTTTATCACGACACCAATGCCTACGCCATCGCCATAGCTGGAAATGGATGAATAATTTTGACGAGTACGTGATTACAAAGAAATGATGTGAGAGGTAGGGGAAGCAGAAGTCCGAGAAAGCCTACCGCGAGCGCACTTTGCCCACCACACATTCCACGCGGAAGGACCGGCATTTAAACCCCGGCCCCAGCGGTGGAAGACGAGCAGTCCCTCCACAGTAACACGGGACGCCCCTTGAGCGTCAGTAATACGCAGGATGCTTTTTAACAGCGCACTGTCCGGTTCTTGTTTTTTCCACGAAGTGACTAGTCTTGCCAGGTGGTCTTATATCAGTCTTCATTTCTCAGATGGCGCTGCGAAAACCACCAAAACCTCAAAAAAAAACACTAATTAAAAAATTGTATTTAATATGTATGAGAAGGTATGAAAATTAAAGAAATACGAAAAATATTATTAATTGTAAATGTAAATTGTAATCGTAAATGTAAAACGTGATTGTAAAATTGATGGTACAGATGAAAATATGAACAAAAACTATTTATTTGATAATGTACAAACATTGTGCAAGTTTTGTTTTAAGAAGTTTCACACTGTATACGAGTTATGTAATATAAGAGGTATCTTTGCCTCGCTCATTGTAATAACTGAAAAACAATGATGATACCTCTTTGTAAAAACGTTCCTTGAACCGAAATTGTTTATATTACTTGTTTGTGGCTAAGACTCGTTCCTTTCCATCAAATATGTTGCCCTCACATACGAATCTTTGGTTGTTACAAATAACCGCCCAACTTTAAACGATAGAATTCATTCAAATGATCTTACACCTCTACAGGAGCTTTTATTACGTTTCGTTATATTTCAATAGATATGCCTGCAATAATCGTAGGGAACTATTTTTTGGTGACAAAAGATATTTTAAAAAAATAAACAAACTCAAGTAAAAAAACAACAAAAAAACAATAAATTTGCCCCTTACAATATTCACCAAAGACCACAAAATTAAATTTAGGGGGGAAGCCCCTAACCTGGTAACACATGACCAACCCCGGTAACAAACTCAATCAGTAGGGGTTTTTCGTTTATGACGGAACAAGTACGCTGTCTAAATACTGAAAGAAAAAAAAAATTAAGAGTGAAATTCGTGGAGGACAAAGCAGGTTCGCGGCGGGTTTTAGACGGTTAACTCATGGGCCCTGCCTTTCATTCCACTTAATAATTCACCCTTCATACCAATCATAATCATCAGCATTATTACTTTCTCCCCCTAACCTTCTGAAGGGCGATACAAGCGAGTAGCTGGCTCAGTAGGAGAGAAAGGAGTATGGTTAAATTAAGGAAAGGAAGAAGGTCGAGGAAAAAAGGACAGAAAAATGTAATAAGCATATATGAAAGTGAGTATTATAAAAATAATCATGCAGGCAGAATGATGTATAAAGAATAATGCAAACAGACAGTGAAAAGGTTCAAGAGTGGAACCGGCAATATATTGAATAAGAAGACCTTTGAGGTACCAGTGCGACATCTGTTGACGTTGAAAATAATCGTAGTGGGCGATACATCATGGCCTGCTCCTTCGCGACTCTTTATCGAAAGTTTTTAAAATACAGCACGGGGCTCGCGGGAAGGGCTGCCGCTTCGTCCGTTTGATCCCTTCACGTCAATTAATTCCAGACAAGATTCCCTTTCGTCGGCGCCTGGCGTTGGCGGCAGCGCGATCTGGCGCGTCCCCAAATGGGCTTTGTTCGGCGCCCAGGCGGCGCGGCGCGGCGCGGCGGGTGCCACCTTGACCGCGAGTGCGCCGCGGCGACGGAGGGGGCGTGGAAGAGCGGTGTTGGGCGGGGCGGGACGCAGGGGCCGGGACGCGGGGGCGGGACGCGCGGGCGGGACGGTGGGGCGGGACGCGGGGGCGGGACGCAGGGGCTGGGACGCGGGGGCGGGACGGGAGGGCGGGACGCAGGGGGCGGGACGGGAGGGCGGGACTCAGGGGGCGGGACGGGAGGGCGGGACGCGGGGGCGGGACGCGGGGGCGGGACGCGGGGGCGGGACGCGGGGGCGGGACGCGGGGGCGGGACGCGGGGGGCGGGACGCGGGGGCGGGACGCGGGGGCGGGACGCGGGGGCGGGACGCGGGGGCGGGACGCGGGGGCGGGACGCGGGGGCGGGACGCGGGGGCGGGACGCGGGGGGCGGGACGCGGGGGCGGGACGCGGGGGCGGGACGCGGGGGCGGGACGCGAGGGCGGGACGCGGGGGCGGGACGCAGGGGGCGGGACGCAGGGGGCGGGACGGGAGGGCGGGACGCAGGGGGCGGGACGGGAGGGCGGGACGCGGAGGCGGGACGCGGCGACGGAGGGGTCGAGGCGGGGCGGGGCGGTGAGGTACGTGGGGCGGCCGTGTGAGTCACTGGAGGAGACGCTCCCTTCCCCGCACGCACATCGATCGCCCCCGAGCTCCTGAAATTTTGAGAAGCCTAGGGCGCGAAGGGAAGCGGGGCGCAACAGGCCGGACGACGAGGAGAGACGTGGCTTGGCCTTACTACAACTCGCACCACATGCACTCGCCTGGGAAGAGGGTGGCTGGGCAACGTTGTCGTTTACTTCTTAACCGCACTGATGTTGAGACCAATTTCTTTGCTCCAGAGAAGGCTCTTTTAAATTCTTTTAAGTCTGTCAGGTCTGGATACAGTAAGTGGCATCTACTTGAATAACTGAAAGAAATAAGTGATATAAACCGTTGTATTTCTAATATTAATTGAAGGGGAGAATATTTTAATGTCTCTGGTTAAAATATATATTACAATACTTAGCCTACCAAAATTAAATACAGCACCACACAATACATTTTTGCATTTTTCGGTTAGTACATTTCATGAAGCCTGCAGTTGATTCCAATGAATAGTCAGTCTGTGGTTCAAACTCTTCACACCAGAAAACAATATAAAACATATTATTTGCTATCATAAACGCAATGTATACGTATTATGAGCAGTATGAATTTTATCCATCGACAAGAAGTACAACGCAATCGACCGGTATGACATAATGTATTTTATTATATGATAACAACACGGTAATGACATTGCTTACTTTCGGTAGATGACGCCCAATCAATCGAACGCAGGAGAAACGCCTGAAAACACTTTCTGAAGCCACAGAATAACTTTTGGTTGCTGATGTTTTGATTTCGATTATTCTACGTACGCAATTTCAGTTGTGCACAGTTTCAAATGATGCACGAAACAAATGTGAACAAAAACAAAATGTGCAAAATGATGCACAAAACGTGCAACAAAACAAAATGTGCAAAATTATGCACAAAACAAATTCAATTAGTTATTCCTTTTTGAAAGAACAACCAATCGATTTGATTTGTAGGTCATACAAAATTGGTGAACTCGTCTTTTCCAAACTTGATGGCATGTGCCAGTCCTCGATGCTCGTTTGCCATCACTACGCGCGGCACTCTCACCGCTTCCCGCCGCAAGCGCCCTCTGATGAATTAATTAGCAATCCCCTGCGCCGACACGATGCGGCGAGATAATGATGCTTCCTCGAGCTAAATGGTTAATTTGTCGAGGACAGGTATCGGGAGCGAAATTAAAAAGCACTGATGCCTCGATAAGAGAGCACGTGATGTAACGCAGACCAGCATTCGAGTGCCCGGGAAAGGTGGAAGAGGGTTTTCCTGCTGCGAAAACGGCGCGAAATTTGCAGAAAGGAACGGGGCCGTTAGTGGATGTCATTGCGAGTCTGGAATTAAAGTTTTGTAGATCAAGTGGTTTTAGCTTCGTACCTCGTTTATCACAGTTCTCGAAACCACTCTACCAGCTGAGTCAATGGTGAAAAATTTAGAGGCGGTTGGCCTGTTCAGTAGTTTCCATGATTTCACCAGTTCAGTTCCAGGTAAACAGCAGAGAAGGACCTTAAACGAGTCGTGCGTGATCCTTTTTCTCACCCAGTTACCATTCCCATTATGAGGAAGAGGGAGATGGATTGATCTCCAATTCATATATCACTCCTTCGGTTTCATCTAGAAAGTCCGACGTTGGGGATACCAAATGGTGCATTACGTGCATAGGCGGCGCAGCATAAAAGACCAGGGGGGCTAACTTACTACATTTTTGAGCCTCCTTTGCCATTGACCTTTATTATATTTACACATGACATACTTTTCTAGTAAATAAAAAAAATACACTACAAATATACTTAAATTGTGACTTTAATGGTTGCTACTAATAAATACAAATGGTTTCAAGTTGGAACTATTACCAGGGATGCCAGAGCTGAAATCTCCCACCCCGAAAATCGTAACAAATTCCCTAATTTTTTTTTGGTTTGACAAATTAATTTAAATTATTGTGAAAAATGATTGTAATTATTCTGTTTATCATAATTTTTAAAATGTTACTTTTGCATAAAATAATAGAGATCACTGTTTGTAAAGCAATCTAAATTAAATAAAGTTTTTAAAAATCCCAAATTCTCATTTTAGAAAGAGGAAAATAAATGATTGAAAATATTTCGGGAAATAAAATATTTGTCATTACCACATTCAGCCTTTTGAAAAATGTTGAGAGGGGGTAGGGTTTTACCCCCTTCTTCGCATGCTTCTGGATATGTGCGAATCACGAGAAAAATAAAATTGTTGGATCATTGGAAAGTTTTTCAGTTTTTTTTCTTTTTTCCATTTGTGCTCTCCACGCAATGATGGCATTCGTGTTCACGCAGTACTTCCTTGCAATGAAAGTAAGGTTCTAACTTCCACAATCGGACGGATCGTGATGACTCATTGCTCGATCAGAGTAAAGTTGGGGGAAAACTGAAGAATCGTTCACACATGGATCATGATTAATCAACTACCTAATTTTCTGCTATTCATCTTTTGTGGAAAGAAAATAGAAAGTTGCATCAGTTTTTAGAAAGTCGGATTTTTACTCGCAATAGCTGAAGGTAATTGATATGCGTCCGAGAATATGAGAAATTGCATAAAAGTATTGAAAATAATGAAAACAAAACACGTTTCATAGAAATAAGTTCATTGTATTACAAAATATAGCCTTGTTTTTTCCGACAGTTGCCTCGTGGCAGCTCTTGGGCAGCGTGCTCGCTTTCCAGAACGCAGCCCCGGGTTCCATGCCCGGTCGAGGCAAGACGATAGTGTGCGTTTCCCTTGAAATGTCCCAGTACATTTCGCTGTGTGACGAGGAGAGAATTCACTTCATAGTTTGAGAAGACCCAAGTGGGATGTCTACGTGCTAACCACACGTACCCTCTTAACCAATGGCCGCGAGGCAAGGACGTCGCCGGTAAGCCTGATCCCGTTCACGGGATGTTGCGCCAAGTACATATTTCTGACAGTTCGATTGCCAATGTTGCTACATACGTTAGCCCCTATGCTCTTAAAAGAAAACGACAAAACTCGACATTTTATTAGTTCCTGAAACTCCTGAAGTCATTCCACCGCGAATGACACATTGAGAACTCTTCTCGGGAGAACTGCGACACCCAGCAGCTCACCTTTCTTCCCCGAAGGGAAAAATCGTCGCTACTTCCCACTTATGCAATTTGCGGTGTATGAATGCGTATTAAGTTCTCCCAGGCAACTTCCTCTGGCCCCACCTCTCCTTTTGATTACTCCCGTGTTTTGAAGGAGAAGATTTTATTACTATAGGTAAAAGGAACAAACACAAAATTAAAGCGATTTTGCGTTTACTAGCAAAACTGAATTGCTAAGATTTCAAGTTGAGTTCTTTTCCACGACAAAGTACTTTTAACACGAAATTATTTTGGAGATAAAAATGAAATTCTTACGAGATCGATAAAAAAATTGAGTTTTTTATTATCCTATACGTAGAAGAAAAACTTCGGTTTTTTTTATTGAGTTATAAAAGTAATGGACAGGGAGTATGCTAATTGACTGCAGGCTATTCTTCACCAACGAAATTAAAAAAACGTTAGATTTATAGTTCTATGTTGCATAATTTAACAAGGCTCTAAAACAGCTTATTCACGTTTAGTTCTATTCACGTATACCTCTTCCCTCTCATAATAGAAATAGAATATAATTAAGAATTAAATACTGGATGTTTCTTTTCGCTGATGTTAAAAAACAACACACAATTCAAGCAATATTATTACGACAATCTTCACCTAGCCGGGCTGGCTAGCCGATGTCGCTAAAGCTGAAGGGACGTAGCTGTCTCGGCTCCAAGGGTCGCAAGTTCGAATCCTGCCTCAGGCATGGATGGATGTGTGCGTGTCCATACTGTCCTTCCGTGTTACTCCTAGTTTCCCCTACAGTTAACAATCAAAGTGGTCGCTACATGATCAAAATGTTCAAAAGCGACCTCGAAAAAAATCTTCACCGACCAATCTCCACCATGAAGATATATCTCCGCGAGCACATAGTATCGGTTCGGCCGTTAAGGCTCACATTGCGCCTGTCGCGCCTTCCGCGTAACCAAGCGAGAACTACCTCAGCGGGCTTGGGCGAGGGCTGCAAGGGCTCCCGGCCGACGAGGAAAAGCGGCCTTTGGCAGCCGGGCTCTCCTGCAAGCGGAGGCCCAGACGACGCTAGATGCAGCGATGACGTCCCGTGCTCTGCTCCGCGGAGCCTAGCCGCATCGGCGGCGCACCGCGGCGCGCGGGGGAGGCGCAGCGCTGCGCGAGACGTGGCGGCAGCGGCCCGCACCGCGCTGTCCTTGTCCTTGGCCGGGGTGAACAGAACCATAACACGTGGCGGTGGCGGTGCGACGGCGGGGCAGCGCTGGTGGAGGGGCTGCAGGCGGACGCTGATAGCAACGATAAGGGCGGCGGCGGCGGCGGAGGCGGAGCGGGCGCGGGGCTCACGGCGATCGCCCCGCAGGTAGGTCAGTTCCCCAAGGACAGGACGCGCCCCGCCCCCTTCCTGCGCGCACCGCGCTCGCTCGCCCGCCCGGCGTTTTTCTCCTCATTAAGGCCCCCTCTGCGGTCTACTTTCCGAAAGCGGATGGCACATGGACCCACCACGCGGATGCACACTTCCACTTCGTATGGGGAGGCGAATCCGCTTCACATTCTTACCACTAACAGTAGTTGTGGGTTAATGTTGAGTCTTCGGACACAGGTCGAATTCGACTGCCACTCATTAGATTCATTTTGTCATTGATACTTACTTGGAAATATTCTTAATTAGGAAACAAACGTCCAGCGCTCTATATCCGACGATAAAATCTTTTTTCTTTGTAATTTTCATCATTAGTCATATTTACTGAAGAAACAACAAGTGAGTCATAAAGGTATTCTTCATATTTTCAGATGTAACCTTGTTTGCTGGCTCATTTTGATACTGATTCCCCCCCCCCCAGGATATCGATTTTTAAATCTCCCCTCCCCCACAAAACTAGATTTCTTAAATCAGGTGTTAATCACTTCATATTCTTCATTTATTTTGGTGGTCGACCTTTATGGACAACAATGCTTTCCCATTTTGACACTTGGGCCCCGTAATAACACAGACGCTTGAAACGCAAGTTCTTGATGAATTTCCTACTTGAAAACGATGGCTCTGGAGCGCTCAACATTCGAAAGGGAATTAAGGACACGGAGAAAGTGGCGACCCTGGCACTCGGCTCCCATCACCCTGCGACGCGTTTTCCTGCGTCTGAGGTCGCGGGAAGCGGAGTCCAGCGGAAGTCCATCTTCCGCCAGGAGCCGCCGCCTGGACGTGCTGGCTCAAGAGGTAAAGAGGATGCGGTCGCAGTGATGATGGGGCTGACGGAGTGTGAGTGTCACCGGACGCGTAAACTCCAATTGTCATCAAGTCCATGACAGAAGTGCACGTTGCGTACTGGGAGGAGGCGCTGTTCGCCTGACGTGGAACGTTAGTTCCGATGCCGTTATAGCAGTTTGCGGTACTTCCCCTCCTCCAGAAATCACTCCATCACATACTTGTATATTATAGTGTATTGTAGGTGTGAAAGTGTGTGGATAAGGGGAGAGGGGGGGACAAACAGGATGAAAATACGCGCGCGGTCCGTTGCCCGTTTGTTGGAGTACTGCTCCAGTATCCGCCTAGTAGTGTAGCTAGTGACGAACATTCGCCACCGTCGGGACTCCATGCGATCTGCGCCGCCGCCGAGGCAACGGATGTTGTCACAGAGCCAACGCAGTCGGCGCGCTGGCTTCGGCGGAGTTAGGAGCGGTAGCAATGGCAGTGGCAGCGGCGCGGCGGCCGGAACCGACGGGGGCGTGTAGGCGGCGGAGGCGGCCGAGCGCATGAAAAATGGAGAGCGCGCCTATTGATCGACGGCTGCCTCGATGGGCGGGGCGAGAGCGGGGACGAGGGCGAGGGCGGGAGCGGAGCAGACGCATCGCGTCGGAATATCCGCGGCGCCTTCTGCTGCCATACGCCCGCCCTCGGTGGGAGCCACATTAGGGTGAATTTTCCTTTTCAACCCACCTAACCTACATAATTGAATGTGTATAGTCTGGTATTTCCACTGCCATCACCTCTCTAGTTCTAGTAACCTACTACTCGCATACACCTTCGAAGGGGTCTGGCTCCTGATGTGAGAATGACCGACTTCAAAATTATAGTATTTTATAACAAATATATTATATATTAAATATTATAGAAGATATATATTAAAAATTATAGAAGAAAAGAAACTATTTGAAAATGAAAGAAGATAAGTAAATCACACAGGAAAATAGTCATTCTCCTGCGTAGTTCACTCACACAGAAAAATTCGATTCCATACATCAAAAAACCGATGTTGGACTCTTTTATGATTTAAAAAAAGAAATTAATCTTATTGAAATGCAGCAAAAGAATTCAGTTTTTGCGAATGACACTACTAGGGAAATTATAATGCTACGGAAATCATTTCATTCAAGAGAGAAGCACAGTTGTTTTCCACGCCTTGTCGTTGAAATCGTATGTAGAACAACCCATTAATGTTACTCGTTTCTTTCCAGACATGACACGCAATCCGTATCTATGGGAATTCACTCAATAATGCATACAGGTAGAAAGGATACGAACTTTGTGAACAGCCGTACCTCTCTGGTCTTAGCAGGAAAGTCTGTGCAGAAACCGACATGCAAGATTATGTGCGTTTCGTGACTTGCTCTGCAGGTATTGCCCTCGAAAGAACAAGAAGACCAAAAGGATCCGATTAATCTCTGACGTTTTCGCTCAATTTACTTTCCACCTTAGTTCTCTGATTGTAAGTTCCAATCACTAGATACTACCGACAGTGAGTGAGCATCGGCCTAGCGCTATTCTCCTGAAGTTACAACGGAACGGATGTCTGCACGACACCACAATTCCGTTTAATTAAACACTGAACAAGAAGCTATTGCTTTCGACGTAGAATTTTTAAATACAAGTTTAAAATACTATCTTCAATGATTAAAAATAAATATCTCTCCTCACTGTAAATGTGTTTTAAATGGTGTGTTCACAAAGTATTTTAAAAAAATGTTTGAATTCATGATGTGGACTCCGAAAATAATAGTGTACGAAAAATATGGTTTAGAACTGATTCTTTTTACATTCTATTTATTTGAGGTCGCTTTAAAAACAATTAAGGTCGTTAGCGACCACTATTATTTTAAGCATTAGTAACATTTAAATCTTAGATAAAACACCACCATATGAACACTGCCGCATGTAAAACAACATATTAGAAATTTCTTCAAGATCTATTTTTACTTTCCCGTATACGTATGTACATACGAAATAATATACGTAGAATGGGGAAAGTTATATAATGCTGCGCGAAAAAACGGCGGATTTTCGGCAGAAAAAAATCATTCTGGTAACGAAAAAGTGGATAGTTGCAGTTGCCAAATTAAAAAAAATCCTCTAACACATAGTTTAGCCAGAATCCCTGTTTTATGGGTTCTTGATACCGAAAAGCCAATTGAAAGCAAAACGTCCGTCCATCAGTCTGTATGTCCGGTGTATGTGAACACCACTAGCACCTAAACCATGCGTAGGATTTCTTTCAAAATAAATATTCCCCGGTGGATCTGGCTCCACTCGGGGCGCCGCGATATTCAAAAACTTTCTTCAAAATTAGGTTGTACTTTACAAGAAGCCCCCTGCACATTTTCAAAATTTTCTCCAAAAAGGGCTCCAAATTTTTTCTTTCAATTTCTTGAAAGAAGAGAGTAAAATACACTCATGAAGTCCTACACACATAGGTATAGAATACACACATAGGTCCGATTTTCGATTAACTCTGAATTTTTGAAAATTGCAAAATTTGAATTTTGTTCCCCGCCTTCCTACAACTACAAAATTGAAGATAGAGATTTTTCCTCTAAATACAATTTGTTTTCCGTAGTACGTTCTTTTATTAAGGTCTTGTACATTGTTTTGAAAATGTTAGTAGTTTTCTGGCAATACTGCGCGAAATATTTGCAATTAAAAAAAACTAATTTTTTTTTTCAAAAACGGCTCCAAATGTTTTCTTTAAACTTGTGATAGTACACAGTGCCCCGTAGATGACATAAACGCCACATTGCTCTATTCTTTGTTGTATTTTCAAAATTTACAAAAATGTACTTTTTTGACTTTTCTCTCACGTCGGTAATATTTGCATTACCGGCGTGTTTACATTAGTATATTTACGAGTAGATGTGCTTTAAATGTCAAGTGCAGTTTTTTCGAAAACTCAACCGTTTTCTGAGAAAACTAACTGAAGATTCCTCATTTTCAGAAACTCTCAAACGCCATTTTCCCATAAATGGCTCCAAATTTTTTCTTCAAATTTTTGGAACGGATAGTGCTAACTGCACTCTTTAATATGAAGTAAAGTTCAATTTGGGTTGCTTTTTGTTTGTTTTTTCTAAAATTACACAAAAATTTAATTTTTTTGAAATACCTCTCATATCTTTCACATGCACATTACCAGCAATTTGTAAACACTATTGTATTGTGAGTATAAGTGTTTCAAATGACTTCAAATGAAGAATTTTGAAAACTCAAAAATATTCTGTGAAATAGAGCATTGTGTGAATATTTCGCATTTTTAGTAGTGCTTAAACGCCATTTTCTTAAAATGGCTCCGATTTTTTCAAAGAAAATTACCATTTAGGGCGAGGTTTTACGGTTCTTTAATATTCTAAAATTAACATTTGCGTTCTAGCATTAGTAAACCGAAAAATTAAGAAAATGTTTTTAAAAAAAAAATGTGGTTTGGGCGGCGATAGATGGCAGCCGGCACGAGTATGTGGCAATTCCGAATAGATATCGCAGACCCAAAGAAATAGAAAACTAATACGGGAAAGTCTGTGCCATTCTGTAGCACCACTAGTTTTCTTTTGAAAACACTGTACCCAAAACAAACCGGACTTAGTTGAAAAGAAATAACATGTATTTATTATTCACACTCACAACAGAAGTTCGCAAAATTGGGAATATAGTCGCTTTTCCTCGTTGTGAAGGAAGTCGACTAAATCTTCCCATTCTGGACCGGGGCAGGTTTGCAGAAGGTTGTGCCTGAGCAAGAGATCGGGATCTCCACCGCAGGGCGTTTAAGCGCTCCCTCCATCGATTATTCGCATCGCCCCCGCCCGACTCAAAAAAGATGTTCCCGTCTGCAGCATGACGGCTCTGGTCGGGCAGCGCTGGACCCAAAGCGAAAGAAAAGAGCGCGCGCTTCTCAGAAACAATTCATAAGTGAAACATGCGCGAAGATGCAGGCACACGACAACACGAACAATGGAACATTATCGAAACGATTATGTTCCCGACCAACAATTGCAACATTCTTCACGTCGATTGCTTTGACGTCTTCTCGAGGATGTTTGCACCTTTGGAACATTTTGTTTGCGAGAGGAGATGAGTTGAATTCACATCACATGCACCACGCGCAGTCCATGTATTTGCGAACGTTACAAATAAATTAAAGTAATCTCGAGAAATTAAATTCTGTGGAAATCACAGCATCATCAGCAAAACGGCAAATATATGACTATAAATATTCCATTTCACGACATCTCACTTGTACGTTATACAATAAAACAGTTCAGAAAATGAATAGTCAAGTAGTGCACTAACCATAAAATAACAATGTTAATCATTCAATTGTAAAGCTGAATTTATTGTAAAAAACAGTTTCTCACGTATCTAGCATAAATCCATAATCAGCTTCCACTACTATAAACATCATTAAAAACCATAATCGATCTGAACTAAATGTCTTTTTAAAATATTCATTACAATATTTACAATACACATAGACCAGACAATCCTGCTTGGGCAGTTCGGCAAGATTATAGGGCATCTACTGCATTTTGATATATATGCACACATTCAGTATGTCCCACACCAGACGAAAAAACACCGACATCATAATTTACTATGAGTTCCAAAAGACATTTTCGTCTTACACTTAAAAAACTTATCGTTTCGACATCCTTTTCGAAGGTATAAGCAATTATTTATTTGTACCGTGCTTCATTATCATTTAAACTTTCTGTTCTCCGGTCATCATTCCTAAATTCGATGGAGGGTCATAAGTCACGAGGAAGCGGTGCGTAACAATTTCTTGTCTCTTTCAGTGGTACTAAGGAATGAAACATTCAAGGACGTTTACGCACTGCAGTCTCGTAAGTCACCGTTTTGTTGTAAGTGCAGAAGCATTGACTTGGTGGCAGGTTAGGAAAAAAATACAAAGCAGTAAGGCGTTAACCCGTTTATCGGTCACATGCGTCTTTAACCCCTGTTAACATTCAACCCTTCAGGCTTGTTAAGGTCACTTGTACCTACCTGAATGTTAAGAAATTTAACATCTTTAGCAACGTAAATAAACAACTACCGATTCATCGCAAGCCAACTTTATTACAAAAAAACATGGCTATTTACAAGACAAATAAGAAAAAAAGTAACTCATTATTTTGGGGATGATCATTTTCAATTGTAATGTGATTAATTGTTCAATTAGAAAAATAAATACTGGGTAAATTAGCATCATTTTCATGTCATTCCATAAAATGAATCTCTTCTCAAATAATATTTACTGACGATGTGGTGTAGCCACTGGAATTAGACGCGCCATCTTCCTCGCCGATAGTCATTTTTTTGCCATTTTCACCTTATTTACCAAGGACTCCTGAACATAAGATTCAGTTATGGCAGAGCTCCGCCCCTACCAAAACCTTTCAAAACTGTGACCAAAGCTCCTGAGTCGGACAATGCCATAGCCGAAGTTTTTCTTAAAGAGTGACTGGTGTACTTTTCGGGGTCTGAAGACCATGATAAGTGGCTATAATTTTTGGCAATCCTGCAATCTTGTGAATGCCACGTTTACGCGAAGCTGCGTTTTTCCGAGCCTTAAATTCTTGGTAAGCCTTTTTGTATCGCCCTTTGGATTTTTCTGCGATTAAATCCCGTGTGACTTCCGCAGTGGGATATAAAATTTCTTGCGGAAGAGATGAATTTTATGCGTCCATCTTCTTCGAGCCACGGTATGGGAATGTATTATTGAAATAGATACATTGCAAGCAACATCCAACAATATCGATTAACATGCCGCGGCAATAGAATTCATTTGTTTCATATCGCAATAATATACATTTTCGCAAAAATCTTGACATTTTATGGTGACTGATAAAACACTGAACATACCACGAAATGTTAGTGTTATTACTGCCACGTCCAAACTAAAAAATTAACTTAAGCTTTTGGCCTCGGCAATAATAACACTCATAACATTTCTAGCTATAGGTATGTTAATAGCTATTACGTCACATTTCAATGCCTCTGATTTTTTAATAAGCTAACACTGCTTAGAAGATTGTTAGGCACAAGGCCTGCCAAAAAATGTGCAAAAATATTAAAATCAACAGTTTTAATAAGAACGACGCACAGTCGCAAAACCACGCCAGCGCTCTGACACTTCCGCTTTTTGCCATATGCACGCCGCACGCCGCAGGAGACCACGCAATTGGCCTGCATGGTCTCCTGATTTCACACCCTCGGAGTTTTTCTCTGGAGCTACTTCAAGAAGCCTATAGAAGTAGTAGAAGCCTACAGAAGAAGTTCACAGAATCCGGTATTTAATGTAGAAGCTCACATGTGTACACCTCTGTGACAAGTATCAACTATTGTCCTTTTAGATGTTCCGAAAACTACCGCTACTCGCGCATTGATATGCAGTTAAATGAATGAAAGTCACTTCGAATGTATTGTAACATATGTTTTCCGATGCAAATGTGCAGGCAAGTTGTGTTGACTGGGCAGGATACGAAGAAGAGCGAAGAGCTTAACTTCTTCTCTGTACTGGACTGTAACAATATTGTAATTTCCGTTTGTGTGTTAATATTATCTGTGTTTATTTTTGCTAACTTATAACCTGTTTTGTTACCATTAATCTCACAGTGTGAAGCGATTTAGTGAAAATGTGTTTGTTTCTATTTTAAATTTACATAATGATTTTCTAAATCCAAATGCCAGTAAACTAATGCCATAATGGCAATGGATTGTTGGACAGATCGTATGTCACATCAAGCAAGCAAATATACAAATAAAAGGTACAGTTAACACAGTGACGGGAAGTATTACGTATTAATTCCTTATTGATTCTGATTATTCACAGTATTCATATTAATTCCCTCATTTTCTAAAAATACTTTTCCTTTCCCGCACGTTTCCTTTTCTGTAAAATATTATGCCTTTTGCAATGAAATATCGTTCTGTTTTAATTATGTTCGATATTCTTTATGCAATGTCGTCCTGATGGAACAACAGTGCATAGTGATGTCGTAGATGAAGTGACCATGAGTACATGTCATTATCACTCGCGCTTTCCCTGTCCAGTCGGTTACTTATAAAAGGTTGTACTAATTGTGCCTGTAACATACGAAAACTTGTCATCCTTCAAAAATCAAAATGTAAAATGATTTCAGTAATTTAATATTTTTAACAGTTCGAAGTAAATACTAGAGGAGAAAGTTTTGTGAAGATGGCATTAATTTTTGTGGAGGTGGCAGTAAATACTTATGAATGTGCATCATAAAAAATTACATTATCACGTAAAGTAATCAATTGGATCCAACCTCTCAGAACGTGGAGCTTATGCCTTCAAATGGTGAGGATTGAGAAGAAGATTATTTCTTTTCCCCTCATTTTCTATTAAAAAAGAAAGCTAAAAAATCTCATTAATATTGGCATTGCAATATTGTAACATTAAGGGTACTTTTGGGGTCTCTTACACGTTCAGAGGATATAATGCCGACTGGCCTTTACAGGATCAAGTTTCCCACCCCCATCAAAATTTTAAAGTGAAAAAATTGGAATTTTGAAATAAATGAATAAAAATATAACAAATTAAAAATTAGCCAATTTGAGGCATGGAATCTATTCAAAAAGAGATAAGCTAAGAGCTCAACGAGTTTCATACAAAGACAATTTAGTGCTGCAACTTCAGAATTTTGAGAAAACTACGAAAATGGTCTTAACTGTGGCCACTACTGGTGTTTTTGCTGCACTTATGAATAAAAATATCAGAAAAATAATTTTATATTGTAGATATAGCTGGCACTCAGAGGATGGGCTGATTGAAAATGCCAACCAACCACGAAAGATTTTTTAGATGGACGTACAAGCGATAAGACAACTCAAAACTAACAAAAAAAACACGAAAATCTAGAGGTTGAGTGAAGGTTTCAGCTGAAAAAGAGAAAAGAAAAATCTTTCCTTTTCAACATTACAGAAAATAATCAACGAACTACGGAGACGTAATTGTCCAAGTTCTGAAACGCATTTGAGCATCACGGTTCCACCATCGTCGCATTGATTGCACTGAGACTTCCATGAGAAGTTAGGTCATGAAGGACGCATGACGCAAAGCTAGGGCTTACGGAAGCTAGGTGGCTGATGTAGGAACCTCAGTACAACCAGCTTTGGTATCCCCTACTGCAGAGGTACTTTCAAAATCCAGCAATTTCATGCGTGATGAATAAAAAATACAACACGCTCATCTTATCATCATGTAGCTTTCACCTTAACGGCAAATAAAAATATGGACAAGCTGGTCACATTGATGAAAGCACTACAGAATACACAGAACTGAGTTGTCAGAATGACGTTGCAACATATCTTCTCTGTATCGAATACGGTATCTTGACAAAATGTCTCTACAATGAGAAATTCGTTTCTCTGTGCGCTTTAAGAACCAAAAGGACAGGAATTAAGAATCTAGTTTTCCAGATCAATAAAGATTTCTGATATACTGAATCTGTAAAACACAAACATTGTTCCTCATCTGAACAACACTTCAAAGAAGAGTGGTTTATCCTTATATCACTTTCTACGTAGTAGGATATCTTTGGCATACTGCATTCTTCTTAGCGCTTGTTGATGTATATGTAACTAATAGTTTATCAAGTGTCTTAACTTTGTTTTGCTCATGTTTTTTATATGCATATTCGATTAAGTATTATTGCTACCACTCTTTCCTGTTTTGCAATCCTGTAAGCAATATGTATTATTGTACCTTGTAATGAATCTGTAAACCTGTATTAATCATATATGTATTACTGTTGTAAAGTATATTTTCTCAGTCGCTAATGACCTAGCTGTCGATGCGACTTTAAATTAAAAAATTAAAAAAAAAGATTTTTGAGATTAGGAAAATCACCTGATATAATACACAATTTAGATTGAATAAGTGATTTGTATTGTTGACCGACAGTCCACTTAAATTACGACAAAAATGATTCTTATGAATAATGTAATAACATTAATACAAATAATAATTACAACAAAAAAGAATAATGATCAAAGCTTCAACACGCCTTTGTATTCGGTTTTTGAATGTTTATTTCTCCCTAAATCTAAATCTTATTGTAAAAACGATGGATTAGTTAATGAAGAAAGGTATGCCTTTCCACGTGCAATCGAATCTTCAAGTAGTATTCCCGCAGATGGCTCCTAAATTTAACAAGACGTATCCTGAAGATGCGTAAGTTATTTGGAAGAGTAAGTTCCACCGTTGTACATACAGAGTTTTGCCGAACTTCTCCGGAGTGTTCTTCACGCCGAGGGGCATTAGACGGGGGACGAAGCGGAGGAGGAGGAGGGGTGGGAGGGAGCAGCAAGAGGAATTCGGGCGGGGCGCCGCCCTGTCCCCCGCGGGGACAACACTTCTGGCACTCTACTTTCACGCCGGAGCTGCCGTCAGCTCGTCCGTCCTTTCTCCTCGGAGACGTCGATGCCGCGGCCACTGCCACGCCCAAGGATTTATTTATTTTATTTATTTATTTATTTACGTCAAAAACAGTTAAAAACTGTGTCTGACGAGCTATGGGGAGAAGTGAATTTTGTGCACGTTTTCATAATTCTCTGATCTCTATCCTAAACCATATTCTAGTCGAATTTTGAAAGAAGAAAATTTTGAAAAGAGCGTTTTTTTTTCAAGTTTTGTTGACAAAATATTCGCTCCTATATAATAAAATATATTTTCAAAGGTAAATTAGCTATAAATTCCTGCCCTGAACCCTCATGTTCTTCATGAAAGAATAATACTTTTTACCGCGATAATATGGAAAACGATATTATCGTTTGATTGATTCTCCCCTTCGATGCGTATTTGTCAAACACTATCCATTGGGGTAAACCGTGGTGTAGAGGTCCAGCCGTTCGCGTTCAATCCTGGAACAGGATCTAAAAACATATGGAGTTTGTGGTGAAGAAAGATAAATTGTGAGAGGTTTTTTTTCCATCTTCATTCATATCACATCTTCGTAATCACTTGTCCATCTGATTATTATTCATACATTCCAGATATGGCCATAAGGCTTAGAAATTGACATCGTTATAAAGAAACCCTGTTCACAACCGCTGGATGGGGTGAGCAGTAAACCGGCAAAGATGGCTCAGTACATCAACAGATGTCACTGCAGCGCCGCTGACCGAGAGGTCATAGGGTTCGAGTCCCGATATTTGTGGTATTTTCGATACTAGTTAAACAGCTAGGTCGAATTCAGCCGCTATCTGGAGGAGAATTCCAGTGACCGGCTGCTCTCATCGCTAGTTTTCCTTACTTTCTACGATCAAAACCAGGTGAATGCCGGAGCACTACCCTACCAAACGGAGGCCACGGACCGCGCGCTATCTTACCTTGCTCTTCCTTGTCCTAGCCTCTACTCTTATTTACACACACATTCACATGAATTACACTGTCACACTTGTTGGGAGCTTAGAGTTTGTTTCGGCTGGGGCGGTGCCACGCTGATAATTAATACCATCTTCACCCGCTTATGGGAGATACGTGGTTGGGGAAAAATCCCGCAAGCCGAAGTAGGTCGGCCTCCGATCTCGCCAGTCAGCGGGGAAAGACCTCCCGCGATGAAAACATGCGCCACACTTACGGAATAATGACCTCAGCAGTTGACGCACTCAGAATCGCTAATCAATTAATGATTGATAATGATGAGAGCAGCGAGCAACATTTCCACCTCCCGAGTTCAAATCCCTCCACTCCAAGCGGAATTTGCGGAGCAATGGAATTCAGGGCACGTTTCCTCGGGGTAGATCCGTTTTCTCTACCTCTCATTCCACCATTGCTCCACACGAATTCACATCCTATTAATATCTTCATCACCTGTCTAAACCATTGCTCCCTATCAGGTGTAATCGCAGGACTCGTGTACGAGCATTCACAAATTCATTTGACATTGCTTTGATCGTATTTGTTCCTTATTTTCTGACGTATTTCAAGGAACATTATGCACGACAATGAAATCGTTCCTATGAACAATTACCGGTGAATCTATCAGGTGGATATGTCCGTACTGCTTGACGCGTATCAAGATAATCCCATGCAAGGCTCACGACAAAACGTTTTCACATGATAAAATTCATAGTACACGTCTCTTGCATCGCAATGTACTATGTCGAACTTCTCCGGAGTTCTTCACACCGAGGTGCTCACACGCCTGAATTATGAACTACGGCTATTCGGCTAATTCGGCTAATTCGTTTCATGATTTCATTGAGCAAAAAGGAAACCGGAATCACTGTAGATCTTCGTTACCCTGGAACATACTCGTACTTTACCTTACGATATTGAACGTACTAAATGTCATCCACTCCTTATAAATTATGCTTTTTAATTGATTAGGAATGAATTACATGTTCCATACAAAGCGTCGATGTAACATGTTGATATCTGGCCTAAAGATTAAATGTGCAGTATATTTGCAGAATAATATACGTACACACCTTAGCAGCCGTGATTAATGGGTAGTACTAGACATATTTTAAGATTCTAGTTCTCTTTTTGGCACTGTGGAACCTTAGAAACCGGGCACAGGTGCCTTCATGTACTTCCCATCTTTGATCCGTATCCCTTGGTCGGAAATGCATTGCACTCATAATTACTCACTTTTGTGTGCTTCCATTTTCCTGCGACTCTCCATTGAAATTTGTAAGTTATATAAATGAGTTTTTTCAAGGTTATTTATTAATGTTTCTTCCCAAAATTATTTATTATACTTAAGCATTGTTTTTCACGATAAATTGTTGAATATTATTTCACCATGTAAAACCTTAAGACGGAAAACACCGTCCCCCTTTAATTTTCCGTACGTTCAATGAGACTTATGAATGACTTCATATTCAGAACATTTTGTAAACATTTTAGGCAGCGCACATCTAAGGAAATCCAAGAATACGTGCTAGTAATTTACTGCATAGGGATAATAGACCATCCTTGCAATCTGAAACACAAAAAACGCTCATTTGTGAATGTAAAGTAATCTTTCCAATGTATAGTAAATACATTTCAAAGGAAATGGTGACATCTAAAAAAAATTAAAATGAGAAGTCACATTTAATAGTCGAATAGTGTATTATCTTCACATTTGATTTTTTGTCTAGTTGTGGCGTAAGATTGTATAAGTGTGAGGGCAGCTACTCTTTCGAAGACTAGGCTGTGCCCTTGAAGCGGAATAAAATAAAAATTCAGGATTATAGTTCATTTGCTATTTCAGATTTTGCATACAACAGCATGCACTTTCAATGAACTCTTTGGGTTTCGAGGAATACAAATTGTCTGAGCTAAGCAGTAGATAAGTTGATATATGATGTAAGTCGTACTTTGAACGTAAACTTAGATACTCATTCGAAGTTTTAAGTGCAACATTTCTACATTAATATATCAGTGAACACATCTTGCTGAGAACTATTTAAAACTGGTGAATACGTACGGAGCCGGACAGTTCATTTATGAGTCAACTTTTAGGCAGAGATCTTAGAGTTATATTGAATTTTAAGGTTAGTTTGTGTGGTGATGTTCACATAATACACACATGCACAAGTTATGAATAAAATTACTTGTTTCATGATTTCATTGAGCAGCAAAAAAAGCAAAATAGCTGTGGTATCAAACGAAAGACTTAACGAGTTAAAGTACCACATCGTGAGATAAAATTCACCAGAAAAGTTATTAGTATTTCACTTTTTCTTTCAGCGCAGCATCATCACAATCACCTACTTATCCTCTACGAAGCGTAAAAGCAGCTGCAGTTGATTCACCAGTAATTCCAGTCATAAACTAGCATATACTACGTACTAGTAGCTACGCCTCAACAGCCTACCTTCAAGCGTTTAAGCTTTAAACAACAAAACATGTTTAGATATAAATATTATGTAGGTGGAACCGAGAAACGTCAACGTTACAAACGGATAAAGGGAAACGAACGCCCGCTGCCGTCACGTGAAACCACAAGAAAACGAGAACTCGTATTATGGGGCAGTACCGGCAACCCACGCACCACGGGCTTAACCACGGCATCGCCCGAGCGAGGTCTAGGCTGGCGAAATAATGCAGGCGCGAAACCGGAGCCATAAAAGAGGCCGTTTGCTTCATTTGAAATTCCGGCGCTCGCGCGTACAGTCGCTACCGGCGACGTGTAATAAGCGCGTGAGATGCGCGAGCGGCATTCCGTCCACGGCAACGCGCCGAACACGTCCTCACGAACGAAAGGCCTTTGCTGGAGAAGAGCCTGCGCGAAGCGAACCGTTCAGTTCTCTCAATCCTTACAGGTTACATTCCTTTCATGGATGTTGCAAGAAGGCTTTGAAGGTGTGAACGGTTAGACCCGGAATTCTGAACGAATGGTACTTCCGTTCGGGTTACCTAGAATGCTGCACGACTCCGAACTGAATTAGAATAAGAGCATAATAATATGTATTACTACTCTCAAAGATGCAACCAATATGCTTATGTTGTGATTATTGCACAATATACCTGAATCATTCACATTACGTTTCAAAACAGGTCATTCCGCGACACAATATCACTCAACAGTGTTTTCAGATAATACCACGTCGAGTGAAACAAAGAAGCCAGTCAGACTTCGAATGTAAAAGAAGGTACTGATTTACTTTGCGATTTTAGTATCGTAAATATGTTATTTAATAATTTAATATCGAATTATTTAATCTGAAGATGAAATGTAATATACAAATTCCCTTCTCGACACTCATTAACCTAAATTGTTAGCATAACCAACTAGAATCTGGTTTTTAAAATTTAGTAATTACCTCTTCGAACCGCACATATCATAAGACAAGAAATATTATGAGCTGAGATGTTACCCACATATACCATCATTCCATTCATACCCCTTTATCATCCGTCCTTCACGGCCACCCCGCCATCATCTTTACAGTGGAAGTCAGCAGTTAATGCCAAGCCACGACTGTGATATCTGACCAGAATAGGGAAGGGCATGAGAAGGTAAGCCTGATATTCCGCCTGCGCGCGGAGCCGAGTAAGGGAATCGTCATCATCATCATCATGAACATCACCGCCTATCTGAAGGCAATTCGCTCCCGCTTGAGCTGCTCCTCGCGGAAGCGCTGGCCTGTCGCCTCCATTAAGAGACGTCGCGCGTGCGAGCTTTTACGAGCGGCGAGCGGCGGAGTACGCGGAACACAGCGCCTTGGCCGAGGGCACTAGGCACGTCCATTCACGCGCGGCGCTGCTCTTAGCGCGATCGCCTTCCTTCCCTCCCGCATCGCAGTTGGAGACACACAATCAATAAAACAAATGAATAAACAAAAAATGTTTTGCTCGGCTATAGCAAAGGTCACTTAATAAGGGGTGGTCATGCATTTCCTGGGACAAATTTCCCTGCCTGTTTCCGGGTTTCCAGTATATATTTAAAAAAAATACTTTCCTGATAAGTTTGTTAATTTCACACTATTTAAAGAAAATATTAGAGCCAGTCCGATACTAATTGGTCAGCTATCTGATTTCACCGTGAGAAAGTAGAAACCAACAATATTTTCTCAATGAATAAACTTCTAAAAAATACAAATGTTTTAAGGAATAACATCTAGTTCTGTAAGCCTCTGAAAGATTCTTCTGACTTCTAACAATTCTTCTTCAAATTCCCTGATATTCCCCTCACTTTTCCGGAACAACGAAATTCCCTGACTTTTGTCGGTCTTCCGTAATTTGCCAGAATGTGGCCACCCTGTAATAATATACATAGGACGGATTTTCATTTAAACTTTTAGAACTTCGAAAATTGCACACGTTCATTTTTTTTATTTCAACCTGCCCTACACCTTCATTACTGAAGCTAGAGATTTTTTTTTCAATGCAACATTTTCTTTAATATGAAATTTTGAAATATTTTTCCGTAAACTTTCTTCAAAATATTAGTAACTTTCACATGTTTTTGAGTAATATTGTTTGACGTTTGAAAGTGGTGGCTGAAATGTTACGAATAGCCGGATATTGGCAGACTGTGGCAGTCGCGTGCCTCCCGTCGCCTACATAGAACTCCACGCGCTTTGTTCCGCGAAATATCAAGTAACACCAAGCTTGAAACTGAAGCAAGCAATCGTGCGTCGCCGCCGACAGTTGTAGCCGACGCAGGATACGGCCTTTGTTAACGCAGTGAAACTCAGTGGCATAAGGTCATAAGTAAGGTCCTCATTCCGGTGTCGCTACCTTCACCTCAGTGGAGACTTCAATTACAACCTTTTGCTGACGACATTTTTTCCAAGCTGCCAAGTGTTGGAATTTGTAGCACTGAGGCGATATATTCTTTTCCAAGAGGGAAATGTTTTCCAGGACGTTGTATTTCCTATGTTCACTGTAGCCAAGGTTCAGGCTCATTATAACCGAATCTTCTTATGCTCATTTGTAATGTAAATGAAACGGGACCGGTAACTTAGGTTCACTATAACCGGAGTCAACTGAAAGGTCGAATTAACGTTTTATCCCTTTTTACTTTCCCGTATACGTACGTATACACGGAGTGATATACGTAGTATAGGGAAAGTTATGTAATGCTGCGCGAAAAAATGGCCAATTTTCGGCGGAAAAAATTTAACTGCCGGGTCGTGAAAACGAATAAGTGGATAAAACCAGTTGCTAAATTAAGAAAAAAAATCCTCTATCTCGTGGTGTGGTCAAAATCCATGATTTGTTGCTTCTTTATACTTAAAAATCGATTGAAGGCATTCTGTCCGTCTGTGGTCAACGCTAGCGCCTAAACCGTTCGGTCGATTTTCTTCAAAATTGATATTCCCCAGTCGATCTGATTCTAGTCGAAGCTTTGTGATTTTGAAAAAGATTCTTTAAAATTTGGGGGTACTTTATATGAAGCCCCCCGGGGACTTTCAACATTTTCTCAAAAACGGCTGCAAATTTTTTCTTTAAATTTCTTGTATGAATAGAGGAAAATACACTTTTTAACATGGCATAGGTCCGATTTTCACGTACAGCTCTGAATTTTCGAAAATTGTGAAAGTTTGAATTTTTTTCGGCGTCTTTCTCCAACTACAAAATTGAAGATAGAGATTTTTTCTTCAAATAAAATTTGTTCTGCATATTGAGTTCTTTAATAAAGGTCATGTAAATGTTTTTCACAATTTTGGTAGTTTTCGTGCAATATTGCGTGCAATATGTGCAATTTTAAAAAATTACAAAAACAAAATTTTCTCAAAAACGGCTCCAAATTTTTTCTTTAAACTTTTGGTACGGATAGTGGTAAATGTACTCTATCAATAACATAAAAGCCATTTTGGTCTATCGCTTGGTTTTTTCAAAAATTACCAAAATGTAAATTTTTTTACTTGTCTCTCACGTCGTTAATATTTACATTATCGGCGATTTTTTTTACATTATTATATTTACGAGTATACATGCTTTAAAGTTTCTCGAAAACACTACCGTTTTCTGTGAAAAGTAGCTCAAATTTCGGCATTTTCAGAAATGCTCAAACGTCATTTTCTCGTATATGGCTGCAATTTTTTTCTTGAAACTTTTGTAACGGATAGTGCTAATTACACTCATTAGTAAAGCGTGAAGTTCATTTTGAGTTTTTTTTGTTTTTTTCAAAAATTATATAAATGTAAATTTTTTGAAAGATCTCTCCCATCTTTAATATGCACATTATCCGCAATTTGTAAAGATGATTATATTTGTGAGTGTAAGTGCTTCAAATAACTTCGAATAAAGTATTTTGAAAACTCAAAAATTTTCTGTGAAAATGATCTTCAAATTTCGCATTTTTAGTAGCGCTAAAACGCCATTTTCCCTTAAACGGCACATATTTTTTAAAAGAAAATTGCTATTTACGGCTAGGTTTTTGTGTTCTTTAATATTCTAAAATTAATGTTTCTGTTCTACCAATAGGAAACCGAAAAATTAAGAAAATGACAAAAAAATGTACTTTTGGCGATGATAGATGGTAGCTGGCAAGAAAGAGTATGTGGCAATTCCGAATATTGACAAATAAATAAATAAAATAAATACGGTCATGCTTAATTTTTTCAAAATACGCTGTAAATTTACTGCGCTTCGGACAGCTGGATGCGTCGTAAATTAGAATGTGCAATTTTGTATATTATTTCTTTCTTCGTTTCTTACATTCGACCTTTGTTATAGACTTACACATTAATATTTTAGAAATTGTTTATTTTGAAATATTTGAAATCAGTAAAAAGAATTAATAGCTCTCAGAATAGCGACAATGCAGGGTCTGCAACAATGGAATTCACTTTGCGCTCGCGAATATCTGTGAATTAGTGTCATTGTTGTGACCTAATGGAGCTGTATGAAAAGGAGTTATAATTGTCTAATTTATGTTGATATTTGCAGGCAAATATTTAGTTTTCCACCAAACGCTGTACCATTTGTAGTGAGTAGAGAATTTGTTGCATGGTTTTAAAATACTCTTCCCTAATCATGGCCCAATGGAAGGCATTTCTATATTTCCAGGGTATCAGGCTTCTTTTTCCAATACAGGGTTACAAAACTTTTGCATTCTATTTTTGTGAAGTTGTAGAATTCACATAGTTCTGACAACACTGCAATGGAAATAGTGAGTTCCAAGCGAAGATGTTAGTAGCGCATAAAGTGCAATATTACAGTACTACTTAGCTGTTTCCTCTAATACGGGAAAGTAAGTGCTGTTGTAGCACCACTAGTTTCTATTAGGATAACGAAATGGAAAATCTACGACCCGAAGCCCGTTGTTTAACTTACGTGTCCAGAAAAATCGAAGGAAACAACGAAAACAACCAATCAGAATAGCAGGTATCTATAATTCTCAAGCTGGTAGTGACGGAGCTATTTAGCGAGTGTTAAAAATCCGCTACCGTCAAAACTTCAATGTATGATCTCTCGGTCTACGAAGGTGGAGTGCGAATTTCAAGTTTTTCTTCAAGGAAGTCATTTTGTACGCCCTCTTCCCGATCCAGAACACAGTTCTCTGCGCCGCTGCCGAACGGCGCGAGCCTCCGCCAGGCGCCGCGCCGCACCGTAGGCCCGCTCCGCAGCCCGTAAACGCTGCTGCTGGGAGGCAAATAAGACAGTCACCGAGAGCTGCCGAAGACCGCCACCTTTGGACGCTAATACGCGAGTGTTTTCCGCCCTCACAACTAACTAAGGGAATCCCAACCTTTTCCTTTCATCCACCCCTCTTACGGAAGAACTGTTGCTTTATTCATCCCTTTGCGTTTTCCTCTATTACATGCAGCATAAATAGAAAGGAATTCGAAATAAACCCCTTAAAGATAATTGCGTACACAAATATTTTCGTAAATATCTTGATTTTCAATAATCCAAGAAGAATGCGCTTCTGAGCGGCTGAGTTTCTAATCTTTGTAGTTGTGCAATGGTTGTAAACTGTACATTGTTTTTTTAAGAACTGGCCATAACAGGTCTCCATTGCGTATTGTGGACAGTAGTTTCTTGCGTGGTAGAGTATCTTTCTGAATATAAAGTACGAAGATATAACTTTTTTTTTTATACTTTTCTAAACGTTCTACCTAACAATGAACGAAGGAAACGAAATAAGAGGAGGGAATTTGTAATTTATTATTAAATGAGTAGTTGCTTTATTTCAGAAAACAATTAATTATAAATTTCATTAAAATATATTTTTTGGGATCTTGATTATGTCGATCAATAAGTAGTTCATTTCTGGCTATTGATCGCTATTCGACCCCTTGATCATCGTTAACCCCATATAAAATTCTCAGAGTGTCGATACCGACCCAAATAGACACCCCTTAGCTAAACCATGTGAATAAATGAATACGGTTGGAATGAAGAAATACTTTATTAGTAAATATGGGAAGAAAGTAAGTCAAGACAAGTCATTTCTGTATATTGGGTACTATCCGTTGGAAATATTGCATTGGCTGTTTTATGTTAATCTTAGCAGCCGAACACCGGAGCCTTGCCGGCGTCGTGGAAATGCCCCAGCAATGCGAGTCAAATTGCCTGAATTATGAGATTTTTTACTAAGCGAATTTAGGCCATCTACATTAAAACGTACTCGTTTCTGAATTAACATCAATTATGCAGCGTACATGGCATGTGTTTCATTTCCCCGTGTGCTTGAAGTGTTTATCCTGCGGGGCTACGTGTAATTGTATTGCATCACGATTTTATTGTTGGCCACATTCTTTTTTTGTTGCTTGGGTTGAGTGAAATGCCTGACCAGCCACCACAGTTTAACTAGATCACGAGCAAAATTTCTGGGCTAATTTCCATATTGCGTTCACGACAACCCTGCGGTTGTACGGAAAAGACGTTAGGACAATGACGACTGGACTTGCGGTATCGGCAAGAATTAGAACTACTCTCATGGAAAATGAAGTCTTAAACAATTGCCATTTGTGGAAAGGTGGTTTCCATTATATTTGGTCATTAAAAATGTGCAAAGCGGATACGATTAAAAGAGTAAAACAAGCGAGACATCTTGACTGGAAGAGTTAACGTAACACGAGATAACGTTATCTAGAGATCTCTGGAGTTTTGCTACAAAGACTCTTCTAATAAGCGAAGCATTATCATGGGGATGATTTGGCTAAATGAGAAAAATCATTCACCCAAATATGAATAAATATTACAAAAGTTAGTAAACTGTGAAAAAACGTGTTTTAAATTCGAGGGAATAAATGCCCATTAACCACAATTAAATATCATTCAGAATAATCAATAAAATTAGGGATAGAAATAGAAATGGATTGGTTTAATTACTCATATTTATCTCATAAGAAAAACTATTTCCAAAATAAAATTATTTGCATCAAGGAGCACCTGACACATCTAAATTTTCCTTCGTTTTACTCCACCACCTTTTTCTTTAAATGATCTGTCACAGCCCTCCACTTTGTAACTGTTGCCCAATTTATAGCTGTCACTTCATTTTCCAAACATCCACACCAGGACCTCGTGCACCAAAGGAACGGATGAGGTACCTGGGGGTTCAATATAAGCACTACGGACCTTTAATTAGATACCCAACACACGTCATACACTCGAGAATTTATACTGAATGTAAATAAAACAAAAATTATTGGCGAAGCTTTCTGATGGACTGGGATCTGTCAACCGTAGGTTTTACTGCGTGACTGCAGTCAGCACATCAGATGCAATCAGCATATCACTCAGCTTTCATGGCCGAATTGCATTACCATTACATTCAGAGGCTGGGTCAACAACGAAAATTTAGGCTCCGCAGAGAACGCGATTCGGAGCTTGAGCAAGAGTGCTTCGTTTAAACTAGCAGGAGTCCCACCAAAGAACACAAAAGATTTGTATTACCTGAACTTCATTATTATTTTCCTTATAGTAGGAAATTAGTAGATTTCATTCTGAAGAATATTTGTAAATGTATTTTCCAAAAAATCAGCAAATGACACAACTTAAAACAATATATCTTCACAGCATTATTATTGAAGTGCCTCGAGTTTTCTCTGTAGTTCAATTCATTGTGAGAGTAACATAGTGAAATCTTCCTTAATTAACAAACTAACAATAAGAGAATATCACTAAAATAACTCTGTTGGACTCTCAAACCATTCCTCTCTCCATCGCATTTGCACCGGCATTCATACGGAATAGTTTCTAATACATTATTTCGCTGAATTATGATATAACGCTAATGAAGACGGAATTAAATATGACAAACCAAAAAATTGGGAATTCCCATTTCCATACGACGAAATCTAACTTCTATCCTTACAAGAAAAAGGCAGGATTATAAGGGGTTACATACTACTCCAAGTGAAGCTAGATGCTTCAAAATTATTTAATTCTGAAGCATCTACTGCATCTATTAATTGTGACATTGTTACTAACCAGGATTGGTGGCAGATTTGTGTCAGTCTCCGTCTCACCTCTCAACAGTTCTATCCAACAGCTTCGTTCTGCAACAAAGAAACAAATTAACTTTCACTATGCATCGGAATAAATATCGCCTTAACAATCAGGACAGTTTGAAACAGAAATAGGGCAACATCCGTCTGCAAACCTTCTGTAAATGCTTCTATAAATGGCTGTTCCATATGAGTAACGAGTAGGAGAATACACAAATTTGAAGCATTGGCAAGCCAATAAAAAATATGAATAATACAAGGTCATGAGTTCTATTGTATTTGAAGTTTTCCTCATTCACTTCAGTTAAGAATTCATTTGCATTCCGCTGGGGAATTTTGGACCTCAATCTTTCGAAGTACAAATAGATCGAGAATTTCTTAAGTTAGATAAATAATGAAGACTAAAGATTGTAAATGAGGATGTATATTCTTCACAAGATTTATAATAAGACCGGTTCACTTTCAGAAATAATTTCAGTACAAATTACTAAGAAATAATTCAAGTAGCAATAATTTAATAGTTGTAATTTAATTCACCTTCAGTCCCCGACGTTACTGAAGTAAAATAAAGCTTTTCTCTTCTTTTCTTTTTCACTTTTGGAAAGTCAACTAAATGAACCATTGTATTTTGTGTTCTAATATGGCCATTTTAATAATACTAAATTTACTAGAGCAAACACAACAAAACAATAACCAAGTAATAAACTCGTATAAATTTCCTAAACAGTTAAACACAATTTATGTTCATCCTAAATGTTTCCCTTCTATTGATTTATAAAGTCGCCTTTTTAAATATTCACCCGCTGGTTGTTAATCAGATAATGTTAACTGATCATAAGCTAAAGACAGTTTAAATACAGCCATATGTAGCATTTGACAAATATAGTGCACGACTTTCTCGTCGCTCAAATTTTACATATTTTTGCACTACAACATTCATTTAGTGTAAACACAAGAAATAAGAGTTCTTGCTAACGACAACATCCACAACCATTCTAATTTTAGCCTATTTTTTGCCGACACACAAAAATAAAAAGTATGATTTTATGAGGCCAGGTTAATACCGCGCCTGCATCCCTATAAAGTATTTGAGTAATTGCGAGTGTACGTGTGTGGGTGTCCGGCACTCACAGTTAGACCACTTCCCGTCCACCAATCAAGACATAAGAAGTGTTATTCGACGCGTGTCGGTCTTCTGGTGGGGAACTGATAATTTGTTTTCGGATCCAGGCAGAAGATTTTAAGAAATTTCCAAAAACGTGTTCGAATCGCGCAGCAAATTTTATTTTATTTTCATCCGTAATACCGTATTTAAAAAACTTAATTTGCAAAAATTGACATACAATATTACCTTGGAATTTAATAAATTTGAAAAAATTGAAGTGAATAAGGAAGAAGCCAAACTGTGAGTAATGCTACAGAAAGAAAGCACATTTACTTCTTACGTTCGACTTCTCACATTTATTATCTTCAGTGTGATTTTCAAATGAATGTGATTAACAACTTATTCCCATTTAACTTAACTAACACCTTATTCACAAAAACACAAAATAAATCTATTAAAAATCGCCTTTTAATGTTTATAGAGACTCTAACAAAAATATTAATAGAGTAATTGCAGAAGTAGAAGTGGACCCAAACTAGACTGAGTTTGTAGAGTTTTAATCTCTTAAAACATTACGGGACAAAAATATGGAAGTGTTAAGGAAATCTGGGGAAGAATCAAATGTAGGTGTAGAGTTTGTGACAGAATTTTGGGAATTATTTGAGAATGATCTTATTAGAGAAAAAGGCTGAAGAACAGCTTAAAAGTGATCATTAGAGACCGGAAAAATATGTAGTATGAAACGTCAAAATATGTACATAAATATGTAATGAAAACAGTAAGAATATGTAATAAATATGTAAAATCGGATATTGTAATATTAAAATTCACTAATTATAAAATACATTTACATAATACGAAATTGCATTGATAACACATTTCCTAAACAAATTAAAAAATAAACAAACGTCTTAAAAATCATTTAGAGAGCACCAGTTGATGCACACTTTGTACGAGTACCATAGAACTTTCCTATCAGTAGTAAAAGCTTCGTCTATTGCTATCCAGTTTTGCAGACAGAATTGACGCAATTAGAAGTCATTGTACAAACTGGCGATATCTACGAGCGGCAATCACAGCAGCGTGAAACACTCTCATTGTTGTCTTAAACGTCGGCTATCGCCAATGATTTTCGAAATTATGGTTTAAGAGCATGAACTGCGGCACCAGTGATACTATTCACACCTAAAGGTGAAAATGATCTGTCACTGACGCGCATTTCCTACCACTGGGATAATTGAAGCAAGCGCGCCAGTCTGTGAGAACATCACGTGTCTTCACGTAGGGTATCTGGAGTAGACAGCACGCAGTACTAATGAAAAGAAATAATTCTGATTTTTTTAAAAATATTTCTCTTCTTAAAAATATGCATTAAAATTGAAGAAAAGTGATATAATAAAAAATATTTTGTCAAAATACCAAAATATGTAAAATATGTAATATAGTACCAAATATGTAAAAATATGTAACGAAAAAAATTGATATTGTATTGGGATGGCGACGACCCGCCAAGATTACAAATTTGAAAACGGTAAGTAGAATGACAAAAAATATGTAATTACATAAAATTCCGGTCTCTAGTGATCATGCATGTGCATTTTTGTGCCTCTTAGCAACAAAAGCGAACAAAATGTAGCTGTACTAAATTCTAACTATATGAATAATCCATTCATGCAGGCATTTTTACGGCTTTACGTTTACAATATTTCAATTTTGAAATTGCAATATTATCAGTGGGTGGATGAAACATACAAAGCCATTGGGTATTGCGTATTTTTGACTGGGAGTATAACATTACGAGCTACTACGATTCATTGGTATGTCCAATGCCACAGACTGTAAGAACCTTTTTGAACAAAGTTATGCATGACATAAATTTTCAACACATGAAAATACTTTTAAAACAGTTTACAGCGTCGGCGACGCCACCTACAAATAATTATAAATACATACGCTATCGGCTAGTGGCATTCACCTCAGAAGGACCCTCCGCAAGAATAAAACCATGGAAGATAGATCAGACATTACGGGGGAGGAAAAAAAGAAGGGGAAAATTATGCTGAGGTTACACGTCTGAATTCCGATTTTTCAGCTTTCTAAACTAATTTATTAATACATGGAAGACATGGATGTCGTATGAGCACTTCTTTGGAATAATGGCGAGCAAAATGAAACTTGGTTACAGCCGCGAACCTACCCAGCACAAATAAGCCCACACACATACACACACGTATACTTTAGCATAAATGTACCCTGAGAAGAACTCGAATATGATACCTTCACAACTAACCTGTGGTATTTTCCCATTTCCCATCATTCAGATTCTCATGAACCAGAACTATCCGCAAAAATTAATAATTTCTTCATATAGTGAGAACAACTAACTCTTAAGATACCACATATAAAAACAATGTCAAAATTTCTGTGGATTACTACTCATAATTTCCTTTTCTCATCCATTTCACTCGCAATGTTTCGGAGGGAAAGCAATTTACGAAGATGTGAATCCAATACCGCCCAAAGCACACAGACCTCTATATTTGGGGTGGAGTGAGGTAGAAAACAAGGGCTAGTTTCTGCCAACAGCTTTTCACGATTTCAATAAAAAGTGATTTATCCCTCCGCTCCGCCCCCGTTGTGCGTATCGCCAGAGGGCATCGCAAGATCCGGCTCACGAAAGCCACGCTGAGTAAGCCATTACAAAAGTCAAAGATCCCCAAGGCATTCGCCAGCTCCTTCTCACAATTTCCAATCGCAGATGACGGGTTTCGAACAGATTTGCACCTCAGGCGCTACAACGAAGTGATTTTTTACAAAATAAATTTCTCTTACTCCTTTCATCTCCTTTGGTTTGCGAGTGATTTTCACTGAATTTGTTGTGTGTTGATAAAAACGGGGAGCGTCATTGAATATGAAATTATGGCTTATCTAGAAATGACAATAATAATGAAAACAAATGTTGAAACGAAATATAAAACATATGTACCACTGTTCCACAATGAGCCACTATTCCAATACGTGAAAATACATAAATATTTAACTTTCTAACAAACGGTGAGCATGAAGAACTATCTGAAAAAAAGGTTTCATCAAAAACGGCTTTAAACACAAACAAAGCCATGGCTTTATCAAACCGATTTTTCATTCAGTTTCGTAAATGCAATGTTCTCTACAACAGAATATTCCTCGGTAGAGACAATTTCGAAAATAGATTAGAGCATTCAGATTCGTAATTTAAACTATCTCGCTGAACATCAAATAAAGCAAAGAATAAAAGTGATACTAACACACCTGATGAACTCAAATAGAACATAAAATGAGCATACTTCGTAAAACTGTGGTAGGGAGTTTTGAAATTATGAAGAAAACACGAAACATTTTAATAGAAATGAGGTATGACATATAAATTGGGAATATACATTATATATGCAGTAATCTACAACAAAATATTGCAAATTCAAGACTACAATTTAAATTGAAAGATAAAACGAAAGAAAAAATTACGAAAAAACATAACAGATAGCGTCCGATTCAATCCAACCAGAGTAATGATAGGTTTCTAAGAACAAAGATACCTAGTGAATGTTAAATATGGAAAAAACGTGTCAGGAACTGAAAGGTTTGGTAATTTAGGAATACATTCCACAAATCCTCATGTAGAAAACAAATTCTCACGCGAGGCAATGTTCGAAGAACAATTATTCACAAAAGCTCACCTTTTCTCCAGCTGTATTAAAATCAAATAAACACATAAATTTGACCTCCAAATGGACAAACAAGATCGATGAGCTGAATTTAAAACATGTTACAAACTATTTTCTTTAAAAAGCACACTTAAAGCCTATGGACTGAAGTTAAATAGAAAATATTTGGCGGTTTACACTCACTGTATTCTAGTCTTAATAGCGCTGTTGTACATAATGGTTCATCCTTCCCAACTACGCAAATCAAGTAGAATTTTTTACCTGACTCTTCAAGCCAATAATAGGCAGATGTTTTTACTGATTCTCTAATGCACTGCATGAACTAAAGACTAACGAACCAAAGTTGATAAAATGTGTTTCTGGAGATCACAAATAATACCCCAGAAATTGATTAGCATAGTATATTTTTGTAACTGTATTATACCATCTTCTTGCAACAAAATAACTGAAGGCGAATTCACATTTTTTGTTCAACAGATCAGGCCAACATCAACACATTTGGTACCAATGGAGTGCAGTAACTACGTACGTGACACGAAAGAGAAGACAAACAATAGCACCTAATAAAACGGTGTAAATTCCCATTATTTACTACCCGTACGGTAGGGCACTGTTAGGTAATATCAAATCCGTGACCAGAGGCCCTTATAAGTTATTGAAAAGATAAACGCAATCGTCGATTCTAGGCACGCGACTTGGCTCAGAGGAGCTGGCGTCGCCGAAGGTGTTGCAGGGGAACGCGCGGAAACTCCAAAGCCCCTCATATAACCTACGCATCGAGATCGGTGTCTGCGCCAGTGCTTTGGGGGGCCTAGAGCAAATACTTCAGGTGAACCTTTAACCCATCGGCGCCCGAATTCTGTGGTCACGGGGTAAAAGTTCTTAAGGCAGTTTTTGGCGAAATTGAGTTAAGTACTGAAACTACAAGTGAAGTATCTATATATTATTTTAGTAAAACGAGCGAATTCATGTTGCCTCCGTAACAACAAAAAAACTTTGGGAAAAATACGGCTCAATAATCTAACCCTTGTTTCCTCCAAACTAAGATTTTTGACTCAAGAACTTTTACCCTGTGACCACATAATTATTTTTGCTGCACATCGGGCACTTTCTTGTTTGCGAGCTTGTTCGAGCTATCTACTAACATCTGTTTCCAATTTTAATCGACTAATTGTTATGATGTTAAATTACAACGCTAGGGCACTCAAAGCTCCAAACCGTTCGAATACATGAACTTTTTTCTATAAAATATAGAAAAATCTTCCTTTAAAGTAGTAAGCAGTACTAAAGTTCTACAAAGCTTCAACTTCGCAATGTGATTCCCTACAGCATCAGGCTTTGAGCGAAGATAAATGAAAGGGATGATTGCTATCCATTTTAGTTCAATTCAATGTGATGTATTTTCAATTAGATTTACATAAATACGCCGCAAGCGGCAGCTCAATGTTTTGGCGGCCGGTGCATTAGAGACGAATAAAGCTCCTGGGTTGCAATGAATGAAAGGTGATGACTACTAAATGGTGAGATTCATTATCTTCCGTGACTCGAGTCCCTGATGAAAGCACCAATGTTTTCAGGGAGCGTATGGAAACCGTGTCCTTCCATACATTAGACTTCTGTACTCTGGGATAAGTCCACCATTGATCATGATCTCATCCTGAAATACAAGGACTAGTAACCGAAACTAAAGAAGTCAATTAAAATTCAATTTTAAGAGCACCCTACTTTTCTCCGTCTATTAATCTTTCAGGCAAAGTATTCGAATATCACCCATTATTTCATAAATTATTCTCGAATTATTTCCGTTGACGTAACGATCAGAATTGAAGAGTAAATAAATAAACACAAGATTAAAGTCCGGGAAATACTGTTCTCTAAATGCCGCTTCGTAGATCATTAGCGTGTAAATGATTAAGCGTAAACGTAAAGAACAACAATTCGAGTGCGTCGGCGGCTGCGCAGCGGCCTACTGCGACTAGTGGTAGGCCCCGAACTTGTAACTTACCGCTCCAAGGACACAGCTTTACTTATTCATACAGAAAGGTCAGCGATGAGCTCTCGGGATGCGCGAAAAGGTCAAACTAGCAAAACAAGTAGGAATAGCGACGTAATACAAATGTCCGTGCCCTAGTGTCCTCGGCCGGCAGGCGACGTGGCTGGAAGAATCTTGCATGAGGGGAACGGATGAAGAAAAAAATGGCGCATAATCAGCCTACATCCATTTTTTTTTTATTTCCGATACACAAATCCAGAGATGGCGCGACGCCGGGGCGCCGCACGTGGCCGCGGAGAGGCCGCACCCGCAGATGCAGATGGCGCCGCCTGAATTGCAAAGGGCGGCCGGCTTCATATTCATGGCCGTTTCCGATAAGCGAGATACGCCACGCGCACGGTGATCGCGCAGGAAATTCTCCACGCTGGCGCTGCGTGTGTGAGCGTGCGTGTGCGTGTACGTGTGCGTCTGCATGTGCGTGTACGAGTGTGTCTGGATTTCTCGGGGGCTCCCGCTGGGCCGGATGGGCGACCCTGGGGAACGCCTGCGATGGTAATGGAGCCCTTCCGCGGGGCGCGCGACATGAAAAAAATGCTCAATCGTAAAGACAAGAAGAATCGTCACTCGCGAGACGAATGGATGAATCGTTCACGAGCGGATGTTTGGCGCATTTGCGTTGGCAGCAATGGGTTGCCAACACGCCTAGAAAAAAAAAAATAAAGAAAAAACGCACCGGAAAATATGAGACGGTGGAAATATATCACTAGCAGAGAGACTACCTGAAGCATTAATATGGTATAAAAAAATAACACAAAACAGAGTCTATGACAAACACAAGAACCTTTGGTTAAGTTATTATTCGGCTCGGATTTTACATTTCTACTCATTTAATTCCTAGCCTCCAAATTAAGTATTGCGTACTTATCCCTATCATGATGGTAGACTATCACAATTTTGTGGTTCCTAAAAAAAACAAAGGGTTAAAAATAAAAAATATCAATGTATATTTCTATAAAATTATAGATATTATAAAATTATATTTTAAAAAATTGTAATTTGTTACTTTATTCATTTCTATACTAGCTGATTGTACTACTAGGTCAACCTGCGGAAAGATGCGGACATTTTAAATGGATTAATATATTTTTGCGCCATAGAGCGGCTATTCTGAGAAATATATTGCATTAATGCAGCAACATCTAACTTTAATATTAAAGGTAAAAGACTTGTCCGAAAAAATGAACTTTTGCAACTTTAAGCAGAAATTAGGCGAAACTTAATAGTTTCTTTCAAAAAATGTACATTACCTTTCTTAAAGTTATAATTCTTTAGAATAGGGTAAAATCTCAACAATCAATTTTGTACTTTTGTAATGTCACTTTTTCGCAATTTTAAAAAATTCAGAGATTTCAACAAAAATGAGACCTATGCCATTTTGAAGAGTTCTTTACGCTATCCGAAGATAAAAGTTTAATTAGAACATTGGGAGCCATATTTTGGAAAATTTTGAAAATGTTAAGACGTCAAATAATGCACCAACAAAAATAAAAATATTCATTTCAAAATCAGAGAGCCTCGAGTTCGTTGAGATCAATCGGGGAACATCACTTTAGGAGAATATCGTGAACAAGGTTTCCGCATTAACATTGACCACCGACTGACAGACAGACAACCAGAAGTACGAGCACACAGACGAATTTTGACAATCAATTTTTCGGTGGAGGCGGTCGGGGCGGGATCAGCTAGCCTCGTGAAAGGTGAGCGGCATGCAAGCCACCTCAAGGAGTCTGGCTCCAATTCTTCCATTTGAATGGCGCTGTTATAAAATACTTAATGTTGACCATCATTCAACATTCATTTAAAATAATTCAGTATAATTATAATACGTTTCTGAACATTAGAGTTTGTTCAAAATTATTTTGCCTTAAATAGTAACGTGATTTGAACGAAGTAATTTATAAGCAAAAAAACTACTTAAAACGTAAAATTATTTCTCCCAAATGTGTAATTCAGTAATCACTAATGGAGACAGGGAATCTAAATTCAAATAACAAATAATGATCTTCTGAGATAAAAGATATGTATATTCCGCGAGCACTTTTAGTGATTTTCCATTTCCCTGACTCATTTGCGTTAAATAATTATCTTGGAGATGCACAGACAGCATGCTCTTTCGTCAAATTGTAATTGTGGTGAACAGTGCACATCTGCGCGACATAACTAAATGATCAAGCAACGAACTTACAATCATAATCTTCGGTCAATAACATAGAATTTAATTTATATTCAACATTTTTATTTATTCCTTAAAAATGCATTTATTCCAATTATTCTCTTCAATTTTAGTGCCTCTTCTCAATAAGAGAGAATTTGCAATATTCTGTAGCTCAAACCGGTTTATGAAGCGCTATAATGAACCTCCTAGATCATAAAAATGTGCGTGACATTGAAACGCGATAAATTATTCATAAGGATAAGACTTTCAAATATTCCACTGACGTCCAGCTTCAGGATGCATCACAAATGTAGTGTATAATATTTATTTACATATACTCGGTTACTAGAACAACATCATCACTCAATAGCTCGGTGAATGCAGTTTGATAATAACCGTAAAACAACATTCATTGTCAAAGAAGAAAAAGCATAATCTATCAGTTAAAGGAAAACATATTCAAAACGTGTCCGCATTTTTTTTGGAGAAGTGAAGATTGGTAATGGATGAACTGAAACAATATGAACATGCGAATTGCTTTCTAAAATTTAAACCTTTTCGGTCGTTTAAAAGAGCAGTGAAAATCTGTGCAACTCAAACCCAACTTCTGTAATTAATCTGGCAGGTATAATCTTTACCTACCACCGTACATTCATAACAAAGCCGTTGATAATGGTACGTCTGTTAATAATTATATCTTGACACCAGCCAGTAAAAGATATTTATGATATATTTAACAAGAATTACATTCAAACAGCATTATCAAGACATAGAGCAGGGCGTGAATTATTACGTTTTCCCCACATGATCATGAGTTCTGTAACCAGAAAGAATTTTTACATCGTCTACTTCGTACTGTCCATACAAATTCACCCAATCCTATTTCCTAAGATTGACATTCACTATCACAATGGTAAAGCTAATTACATACTGTAAGCAGTTCACAATCCCAATCCTCCGGGAGAGAAGTTTTCCCTGTCCATCTTACGAGGTAAAGATACCTCACCCCATGGATATCGTGTGACATACGGCAATGTGGTTTGCGAGTTCATCGTGTGGACAACGCTCGAACCAACGTCTCCGGTACTAGATACGTGACGTGTGACTGGGCTTACGAAGAATATTTCAATATTCATTAAAAGTGTAAGTGAGGAAACCGTGACAGCGCGCGTGTGCATGTGTGTGTGTGTGTATGTGTACATATGCGTGTGTACTAGGATGACAGTATTTCGACACATTGGTTTCCTTTTCACCCGTCACCTCACCTACCGGATTTTGCAAGCAACACGCAAGGGCCGAATAGGTATGCATTGAGTGCGGCCGTGACGGCCGCACTGTAACGCAGTGCGCTACGGCGGCGACAAATCCACGCAGCGACGCACGCGCGTACCCACAAAGAGCGCGTGTATGTGGGCGCGCGCTCGACCGCCTCGACATTTCATCAACGCTCGTCAAAGGCAGCGAGCGCGCTGCGTCGCTGACAAACGAATCAATTACTGCCTGGCCGCTGCGCTTCGCAGTTCCGGTCGCACGACGACTGGTGCAGTGCAGGGATGAGGTTTCACTGATCGCCGCATGCGTAGATTGCACCTCGCTAGAGTGGAATGGGGGATAGAGCACAGGCTTCCAAATGCGTACAAAGCCAGGCGGTGTATTTTCGAAGGGCTGAGATTTCTCAGTGTGCATTGTTACGGCGTAATATGTAAAAGAATCTGGGCAAGTTTACGGAAAAGTTAAATCCTACCGAAAATATCCCGCCCTAACGAGATAAGTTCCACCTTCCATACATCTAGAATATTACTCGCTGGCTTTGTCACCTGGCGGAGAAAGTGAGAGTCAGATCTCAGATGCGATAAGAGACAACCACGAGGCGCACCTGCGTTAGTCTTCATAAACGAGTTATTTCAGGTGGAAAAATTCGGCGTATGTCTTCTCATTAATTCAATTAACACATGTTTATTGGGTCATTTAGCTGAGAAACGCTTTGTTATTGCATCATTTTCTTAACTATGTCTCTTTTCTTCTCTCAATAACATCCCGGAGGTTGTGACTATTTTTGTTTTTTATTATAACTTTTACAGAGTATACATACTTCAATGTACTGACAAAATCTGCGTGAATCCACAATTGGAAGACGAACAGAAAGATTAAGAAAAGACATTGTCTGTAGAAATTTTCGAAACAGATCAACTCAAATTAAGATTATTCAAGATCAACGACCAACTTCAAGAATGCTTGTTAACTATGATTCACCCTTTTATTTCTAGTTGTAGATCACTGGTAAAGGTAATGTACGTAGTGTACAAAGATAGATTGATTATTTCGCGTTTCCGGGCGTCAACTACTATGGTAATTAGTCCCGTAAGAGTAGTGGATGTTTTTATCAGGGGGGGAGTTCTTCCCCTGCTGGATGGTGAGATCCGGTGCCGACCTCGGCTTGTTTTTTTTCTCATCCAAGTATCTCCCATTTGCAGGGCAATGCAGTGTAGGTGAGTGCAAATAAAAGTGAGGATAGGACAGGGAAGAGGATGGAAAGATTGCGCCTGTTTGCTACGGTTGTGCTCCGGCATTAGCCTGAGCAACCACGAAAAACTACCGATCAGAGCAGCCGGCCGCTAGAGGTCTCCTCCAGATGGCGGTTGAATTCGACTCGTCTAGCTAATCCTGCCACGATCGGCACTAGAACCCCAGGACGTCCCGATCAGAGGCACTGCAGTGTCATCAGTTAATGCCCCGAAACACCTCAGCTGGTAAAAGCAATAGAAGTAGTGTGAAACACCTCAGCTGGTAAAAGTAGTGTTCAAGATTTTGGAATCAGTGCGGCAAAATTTATTAAATAATAATATCACTGATACTTCAAAGGGTTTTCAAAGATGTACGATATATAATTGCATTAGACAATTTCGAAACATCACAAGTGACCATCAACATTCCGTTTCACACACGTAATCATTACTACGTTGACTAGAATATGCTTCGTATCATCGTATTTGATATTTATTGTCCGTGGGTGGCATTTCCATTTAAAAAAGTTGCGTCATTGAAGTAAATGAACACACAGACACTCGCAGACAAATGAATGATAAATGTAATATTTACATCCTATCATTCTCTAGAGATAAAAAGAAACGTAAATACCTTTCACAGAATGCGAGCCGTCAATGCTTGGTAGCCGCAATGCGATTCACGCATGGGAGACTATGACGTTGCAAAACAAAGTGTCTGCCACCGGCGAGGTAAGAGAATCACAGAACAAAGATCCAGAAAACAATTATTTCATTTGCAATATATCATCTCACATTTTGCGACAGGATTATTCCTATCTGACAAGTTTTATAAGTCTCCAAATACACTTTTTCAAAGCCAATACAAACATATTTTTCATATAATTTATTTGCAGAGTCACATTTTTCAATGTTGAAAGATCTCATCAAGTCTACACACAGTTGTACAATGGATATGACGATTAAACGGGAATGGAACTTCAACATCGTGCATATAGGAGTAAAAATGGAAGAAAACGATACAAATAAAATAAGCGGCAAAAAGAAAATTTCATGTATACACAGTATCCAACATTCTTATTCGTACACACTGCTTGTACAAGGTAATGCCTAATTATTTAGGTCAAAGAAAAAGTTTATTCAGAAACAGTCATTATAAAATGAAAAAATCTAATTGCCAACTGAAAAACATAGGGTTCTGTATTAGAATCAGTTAGTACATTAATTATAAAAAATCGTTATGTTCAGTTTTGTGCAACTTTGGTTTTCGTACACTAGAAGTAATAACACAAAGTAAAACTAATAAAAGAAAGTGAACTATGGCTTCAGTTTTTGTAACACATCCCTTGGCTGTTGTCACAGTTAAGCATCGCCTCTTCATAGAAATAACAAGGTTCTTGCAAGTTGTGTGTTTTATTTTCTTCCAATGTGCTTCCACATGACATTTTAGTTCTTTGTTTTTCTCGCCATTCTTGTAAACTTCTCTCTTTAAAACTGACCATAAATGCTCTATGGGATATGCGTCCGGGATTTGAGGAGGTGTTTGGATAAGTTTTGGCACGTTCCATATTAACCAAGTCATATTGAGCCGGGCCTTGTGCTTACTGCCATTGTCCTGCTGAATACGGCAAAAGGTAGCAAGCCCAATTTCTCAGCACTTTGTTTTACATTGTTTCTCAAAATTTCGAGATAAACGTAGGTATCCATAATTCCATCAATGAATTGTATCGTACCAAACTCCTTAGAAAACATACAACCCCCCACCATACTTCACCATGGGAATTGCATTCATGAAACAATCGCCTGTATTTGGCTTCCTGCAAACCCGACGTATCCCATCTGACCCGAAGAGGTTTATTTTACATTCGCCAGACGTTATTTTAAAATATTTTACGAGATATGGTAAATTTATCTAAATGGATGTGTACGAATCAAAATGTTAGATACTGTTCCTCCCTCTGAATAAACAAATGCATGGGTTGACCAACACCAGCTAATCAATCGACCTCAGATGTGGACGGGGAGAGCGACCTACTGCCGTGGGGGTCTCCCTTCTCCCTCCATTAACAATGTTAGTTTAGTTAGTGCCTTATTTTACGTGGCGAGACTCGGGCCATCAGGCCCGCTCTTCCGCCTGACCACGCAAATTTCTACTACTTCCTTTCACCACCTAGCGGAGAAAGAAGGTATTATCTCGGGCGACGAAACAGGCGATTTGAATTAAGCTCAGAGGCGTCATTTAGGCTTGAGGATCTTTTACATGCAAGTAAATCTACTAACGTGGGACAGCTTTACTTCCCCTCCGAAGGAAGGCGTACGAAGGATTTTTTTCGCCCTTAAAAATCCACGGCTTCGATCGGGTTCGAACCCGCGAACTTGGGTATGACAGTCCAGTACGCTAACGTTACACCATCGAATCCGCGAATGTGCAGAGATAATACAGAGTAAACAGCTCCATAGCTATTCCGGTAGAACATTCTATGACGATTGAGGGACAGGGTGAGAGACTGACTCAGCGCAACGACCTTCGCTCTGCAGATCGGGCTGGGAGAGAATTCTAGTGACATCATGTACATTTTAGTAATGGCCTTGTCGTTACCGAAACACATTTTGTTACGTAACAAGAGTTAAAATTCTCCACAGCGAACAGCAGTTCACCATTGTATTCAAGCCGAGTTCTCTCGGAGATTCATTGCTCTGATGTCAGTGCACTGAAGAATCTTCTTCGCGTATTTGCAAGCAAGCGTTCGCATCCAAGAGGTACAAAACATTTCATCATAAAATTCAATCATAAACTTATATCATTAGTATCAACTCAAGGTGGGACGAATCAGAAGCCCAAGAGGTACTCAGCTTCCACAGAAGCCCAAGAGGTACTCAGCTGTTCTCGAATCATCAAATTCTCGAATCATTCCAGCCTTCATACTCATATACTTAAGTACTGTTGTTATTTAAGTTGTGAATTATTGTCAATAATAATAATAATATTATTATTTAAGATATATTAGGAAATACGTCTTGGACGGGAAATTGAACAGGAGAGTCGAATTCTAGGATAATTTCTACTACAATCAAATATGATAATACATCCTTAACGCTCTTCAAAAAATGCGTCATAGAAAAAATTAGTTTTAATTAGTAATTATCACAAAAGAAGACGAAATATGCAATGCTTGCAAGGTTAGAGAACCGCTACGGGATTATAATTATTCGTCAGAAAACTGTCTCTCTCTCAACGTCTAGGGAGAACGAAGAGCGGATAATCCAACTATCGAGACCACCTAAGACGACCCCTTTTAAATTAATATTATCGGTTTGTTATCTTGACGAGAAGTCTTTATGAGAACTGAGAAAAGAGATATTTTCAAAATTAAAATGCCAATCTATCATCTTCCTATGACTCTTACACTTTAAAAAGATAAGCAGGAGAAAATGAATGATTAAAAACTTAGAATCACTGTGAATATCTTGTAGTGGGATGCATATTTCGACTACGAAAATCTCCACCATTTTTCACAAGATGTCCGTTCCTTTTAAATGGCTAATTGTATGTACTTGTCTCATATATTCTAGAAAGAAACATTGTATTGCAACGCGTGCAAAGTGAATTCTTAAGTAAACAATGCATTTTACGAGTTTCACAAGGGAAATTATTAACTGTTTCAACTCATTCACGCACCTTGCACAATACATCCTTCAATAGAAGCTGTGCATTATGAATACGTTTTACATCAGTGTTCGTGAAACACACTCTCATAAGCAGTAATATAGAAGATAAATAAAATATGTGCAGCATTGCTGACATACACCACTTTTTCATGGAGGAAAATCATAATAAATGTCTGAGATTATAAAGTGATTAATAGTGGTTCCGGGAATGTCAACTGCTGGGGTCATTAGTTCCGTAAGTGTAGTGCATGTTTTTGCTCGGGAGGTGGCGGTGACCTTGTCCCGCTGGATGGCGACATCCGGCTCCGACCTACCGTCAGGTAGAGTTTTCCCCAACCAGGAATCTCCCCGTGGACAAGATCTAAGCTCCCTCCCGATTGGACCTTGTTCCATTTCAATGTGTAACTTTCTGGCGAATCTCTGTCCTAAGCACCTAAAGAAATATTTACGAAAATAAAGTACAAGAAAAATCTTCATATTTCTAATTCTAAGCACATTCACAAAAGCAGATTGGGAGGGAAAAGCGAGGGCGACACGACGGTGATAACGAGGAGTTGAAATTAAAATGTACTCACAACATGATGTGACTATTGAGCAAGGAGATGACGTAACAATTCGAAGCAGAGAACGGGAGAAATGCTAGGAAACCTGCCCAGAACCTGCTTTGTCCAACACATAATATTTCACTTGTATCGGACGCCGGCCCTAGTGAATGAAGGCAAGCTGTCTCAAGGTTCCATCAAGTTCACCCCCACGGAGCCTGCGATATTCCAGAACTGTTGAACGACGAGGTGAGAAAGTTTAATATTACAGGTCAATTACAGTAAGAGAATAGTAGGGTACACCACTGATTGTTCATGTGAGGTGAGGTGGAGATCGTCGAAACGCAGACCGAAAATTACTGGCTCAAATGTACATTTCAATCCATCTCCACTAGAAGCGGCAGGGAGCAGATACACAAATGTAGCAGCAGCAGCGGAGCGAAAGCCCTGATCAGTGGGCGGAACGCTGAAATTGTGCTGGTGGGCAAAAACATGTTGGGGATGACCCACAAATATAGAAGAAGTCGCAGAAGGCTGGCGTCACCAATGAAGCCACGAGTAATGTCCAGGTCCCCCGAGCTCACCAGTGAAGGCCGTTTCAATACCATTTCAACATGCCTCGTGAGTAAAATGTGTTTTGTTTATTTATGAAATTCTACTTTCCCATATACGGTGTGAGTAATTGCAGGTGAAAAAACTTACTGCCGCCTCCTCCCAAAAAAGATGAGCAAATGTTTCTCATGTCATCTTACTGAGAAACGTTTCCTTTCTGCACAGCATTTTCTTCATGTTTTCTCTTCTTTTATAAAAAGATTGTGTTTGAAGCGAGTCGAAGCACAGATGACATTTCTAAGTATTGCCGAAAAGCCATTAGTCACGATGAAAAATACATATTTGTAAATTGACGGAATTGGGGTGCAATAGCTCTGTGTGGCGCGTGGCCCTCGATCGCCCCTGACCTTCCGCCGCACGGTGGGGCATTTGGTCGATTTAGGCGGCCAAAATTATTTCTGCTGTTTAATCGCATCTAAATGCGCCACCTTTCACATTCGTGGTTGTTTAGGTGATATGAAACAGTTTTTAATAAGAAAGATGATGTTTTGAACTTTTTATTATTATATAAATCTAACCCCAAGAACAGAGCTCATTTTAGGGATGCCATATTTTTGGATGCTGTACTAAATACGAAATGTAATATTTTATATTAATCTAATATATCTTATTAACAATAATATGAAAAAAACAGTAATGTATGGAGAATCAGAAATTCAATAAATAGTAAAGGAAAAGCGTACAAATCTAATGACATTTTAAAATGAAATAATCTGCAACTAGATTTTTTCTTGGATGTTTGATAATATTGAGTGTTCTACAGTAATATAATTTAACTAATACTTTGTTAATTTAAATTAAAATTTGAGTTTCCCCTAGAACATAAAATATTGCAAAATAGTGATAGAACAGATGATCATAAGAATATGGTTCTTCATCCGAAGATAATTTTATTTCTTCTAAAGTATACTATAACAAGGATATAATTTCCTATTACTGCTTCTAATTATTTTGTATTGCCTCCTGGAAATATCAGCTTCAACAAAGAAAGCTAGTGCACTGAGTGCCATTAGTAGCATTTTCCTATCTTCCTAAACTATGCTTTCTTTTATTTCCCAGCTCGTTTTGGAACAACATGTGATTTTCTTGACTATTTTTTAAGTGTCTCCTACCCCTACAAAGCCTAATGTCACCCGAGTAGCTTAGCATCAGCATCAGCAGTGCTTCTGAATTTGTAATTTGTCGTAAATCTTCTGTTCTTATTCTCTTGCTTCTCTCACTCATATCTTGAAATCTTTTCTTTGGTCTGCCTGGTCGGTTCACTACTTTAGGTATTTCGAAAGAGTCATTGAGTCAATCAAATTTTTTTTAACAGACATATCTTCTTTCTTGTGTGCTACGGACCACCTTAATTTCATATGAGATTTAAAATATGAAAACTTACGCTATATTTCCTTTATTTGTTCGTCAGAATAATTTTATTTAAGTAACAATTAATTTTCTATTAATTCCAATTTTTCGCTAATATCTTGTAATTTTTGTTGCTCTATCATATTAAATCCGTTTTTTCGAGTCATTACGTTGATGCCCGAATGCCCTAAGTCGAATTTTGGTGGAAATTAAAAAGTAAATAAACTCATGTCAAAAAATCCGCAAATCGCATTCGCACATAAATGGCCACATGTCACGCAAAACTGCGCGAATCCGCGATTGATTTTCACGAAATTGTAAAATAGAAAACGAAACCCTTCCATTGCACCAAAAACTGTAACCCGGAAACCCCCGGAAGTACACTAATTTACTTACATTAATTAAAATTCGCTTCATTAAAAATTTAAAAGCTTTATCTCAGTAAAATAATTAAGATGTGAACGAAAATACACATAACGTGTACAAACTTATGTGCTTTATCAGCCTCCATGGTTCCTCACTTCAAAATCGAACCTCAGTACACGGAATTCACTGTGAGACTGGAGCCCGCAAGGGAGTCAAAAACGAACATGCGCACTTCACGAGTAGACAAGTAGATGCGCCAACCGTTAAAATTTGTACAACTGGTTATTCCCTGACCTTTTAGCTTTACGATGCTGTATTTTTTACCTGTCTAGAGTGAAATTTGCAAAATCGACTTTTGGCCGCCTAAATCGGCCAAATACCCCACCGTGCGCCGTCGTAATCCGTATCCCGCCAGTCGTCCGTCGAAATAGCAGTGCCCTTGCAAATGACGCTGATGACCTGCCGAGTCTCCAACAGCGCTTCCTGTCTTGCAAATGCGTACCATCCTTTGATTTGATGTCCTCTGAAGTTTAGACAAGTCAAAAAGCGAAATTTCCGAGAAACTAATAACGTCCCGGACATGATAAATAAATATAAACATCCAACACTAGATACTGCAGATCGAAATCATTGCGTGTACTTTCAAACCTCATTTACCTCAGATTTTCTTATTCCCCAGATTCTCTTTCACAACCTAACTTCATCGTCTCTCTTCACCTACATCCGATCGCTCCGTTTATCTCTCGCCACCTTTCATCTGACCTCGAACTTCACGCGGGCAATCTTGCATACGCATCGGGTACTTCCGATACAACACGACGCAATACGATGCGACGCGAGGCGAGGCGAGGCGACAGGACGGCATCAAAATTCGCGAAGCGGCGCAGCGCGGCGCGGCGCGTTGCATGGGGCCGAGCCGGCGCTTCCTCGTCAACAACATTCGCTTCGCGCGCACGCGCACGCCCCTCACGTGGCCTGCCGCACTCGCTCGGCGCGGCGGCCGGCGACGACGCTCTCCCTCACCTACACTGCGATTTTCTTAACCTTACCCCTGACACCATTCAGCTGTTTCGCTGCCATCCAATCGGGAGCTCATGTTTCGCTGCAGTGACGTCACTATGGTGACGATCAAGCTCCCGATTGGATGAAACCGTCAACAGCTGATTCCTGTCAGGGGCAAAGTTACGAAAACCGCAGTATAGATGTTACGTGTGCATCGATGGTTGGTTGGTTCTTAGTGATTTCGAGCGCGTCAACTACGGAGCTCATTAGTCCCGTAAGTGTAGTGCAAGGAGATGGCGGTGATCTTCCCCCGCTGGATGGCGAGATCCGGCGCAGACCTACCGTATACCAGCGGGGTTTCCCCAACTAGGTATCTCACACCAGCGGGGCACCGCTCCAGCCGGGACGAGGGAGAGGAAGGCGGCCCCCGACCCGTCTCCCGGTACATGTGTAGAGCATGCTAGTATTGTAAGTGTATGCAAGGGGTGAGGATAGAACAAGGAAGAGGAAGGAAAGCTGGCGCGCGGCCCGTGGCTCGTTTACTAGGGTCTGACATTTGCCTGGTATTGATCGGAGAGGAAAATCACTGACAAAAAACGCCGGATGCAAGAATTTTCTACCAGAAAGTGGCTAAATTCGACCTAGTGTCTACTAGGTAGTGTCTCAAAAACCGCTTCCGTGGGAACTCACTCCCCGTTAGCGACCGCCTCCCCGTCAGCGACAACGAATACTAAAAAGTTGCCATCAACTGATGTTAAGAAAGCGTAACCATGCACGATGATTTATCAATGGTGGTATGAGAGGCAGGGGAAACGCCGGTAGTACGCCGAGAAAACCTGGACCCGTCTCCAAATTCTTAATGGACCGACCACGATTTCAACAGTGGTACGGAGAGATGTAAAGTAAATTATCGGACCACTATCCCACACATCGTCCAATGTCAGTCCCTCTGACCGGGAGGTCCTATGTTCGAGTCCCGACGGCGGTAGGATTTTTGACACAAGCTTGTCAGCTAGGCCGAATTCAGTCGCTGTCTGGAGAATTCTAGTAGCCGGCTGCCCTGATCGGTAGTTTTCCGTGTTTTCTCCGATCAACACCAGGCGAATGCCGGAGCAGTACCCTAACAAACGGACCATGGATCGCGCGCGATCTTTCCTTCCCCTTCCTTTCCTATCCTCTCCCCCTTACACAGACACTTACACTAACATGCATTACACTACCACACATGCCGGGAGACCGGTCGGAAGCTTACAGCTCGTTCCGGCTGGGGCGGTGTCCCGCTGGTGGGCGATATCTGGATGAGGGGAAAACCCCGCTAGTCGACAATAGGTCGGCGCCAGATCTCGCCATCTAGCGGAGAAAAGATCATCGCCACCACCCAAAAAAACAAAACAAAAAAAAGACACGCACTACACTTACGGGACTAATGACACTGTAGTTGACGCGCCCGGAAACACGAATCAATCAATCAATCAATTGTAAGATGTTGTGGCCCACTGTGCAACGAGTGCTCCCAGCAAGAGGAAGTGAACCAGCAGGAGGCGGGCGAGGCAGGCGGCAACGCGCGCCCAGGAATCCTGCGGGCGACGAAGCCTTCCCCCGCTCCTGGCGCTGCCGCTGCTGCGAAAGAAGGCGCTCCCAACGACCGTCCGAGCGCGACGGAACAGAAGCGGACACCTAAACATGCAGCATTCCCTCAGGCAGCTGGGAATTTAGAAAACATTTTACAGACTTCTGTCTGGTGACGACTGGCGGGGCTGTACCGCCAGAAGAGATCTTTAAAAATAGAAGAGAGCAGATATTTCATTACTTTTTACGTCAGTGTCCTTGTTCGGTATTTTATTATTCATGGTTTATCTCTTATTATTAAACCCGATGTCTTAGAATGAATCTTTACATTACATTTTTCAATAGGAAACATTCTCTTTTTGACAAGCAGTATGAGGCTTAAAAACGATATTTATAACGAGGTGGCATTTGGAACTAAAAAAAAGATAATTTTTAACAAATATTTGTAACAGGTTTGTTTTTTAAACAACATACATATTATTTAACCAGTTTTCATTCTTCCCTAAACTTTTCACTAAAAGTTCGAAACTCTCATCACTAGTCCCTGTGTAAAATTAACTGCATTTGGTACACTAACGAATATAAGTAGGTGGAAAATATAACTGTGCACAGTATCAGGCGTGGGCGCATCACGTTCCCTCTTCCGATTCCAAAAATTGGGAAAAACAAAAACACGAAAAAAAAATAAGCGAAATCCATCACTTCCTGCCCACACGGAAAACAAGCTGCTCTACTTCTTGTCGTTCATCTCTTGGAGAGAGTCGTCACGGAGGATTGCGACGGTGTCGCAACACGAACACTGCGAATTAGGAGGTCGTCATCGTCGCTTCCTCTGTCGCAAAGCGAGCATCCATCATGCCACATCCACGCTGCCCCTGCCCCGCCGCCGGCAACTCTTAATTACGATCATTACTTCCACAAGGCATCAATCTGAAAGACTGATTTTCGACGCCTCAGCTACAATTGCCGCTATCACTATGGAGACACGTTTGAGAACTCAGAAACAGATGTAGGTCGAGGAACTACCAAAAAATCTCCCTTTGTGTCCAAGATTTCTTAACTTTTGCATTTATGTTGCCAATGTGATTTTTTATTTAAAAAATGCAAAGTTGTTTTCTAATATTTGAATTCAAGGGGGACTATTAATTTCAAATAACTAAATTAAACAGGTTTTCGGGAGAAAAATGAATGGTTTCCTGTCCAAAAATGTTGATACTTGCTTCCCAAGAGAGAGTAGTGTTGTAACTGCGGGAATGTTCTATCTAGATTGTAATAAAAGTAAGTATAAAGATTTCAATCGGCAAATACAAGACAAAAATTCAGAAAGGAAATTAAATCAGGTTGTCATTAAATTGTGTTGTCCCTAAAAATATAATTTTTAAAACGGTCTTAAAAATTTCTTTATGGCGAGACGGAGAAAGGCGAAGCGTAATATAAATATGTAAAACCAGAACTATATAGCATGCCTATTAAATGGGAAAACTAACAAGAAGAAAATCAATAAACGAGAAAGGTATGTTTTGTATTCGTATTTCGCACAATAAAACACGTAAAACGCAACGAAACATACATGTGTACTATACATTATGCAAGACATAAAACACTGACGTCTTCGTGAAGCAAAATCCGGAGATAGGTGTTTTATCTACAATCCTTGCTCAAAACGTGAAAAACAAATGTGGAACTGTATTTTCAGAGAACATTACATATGTAATACGTCACATTCTAAAATATGAGTGCAGAAAAAATGACAATCCACAATACTTTGGCACAGAGAAAACTACAACTTCATGAGCATTTCTTCATGAATGAAAGACGAAGGTTTGTGCATCAACGTGCATGTATCTACGCGATCGAATAGCAAAAACAAGCAAGTTACTTCTTAATGCTAGCCCTCTTTAACACACTACTACAGAAAACAAATTTATTACCACAATGGGTTTATCATGTTTCTTTCAAACCACTTAAATAATTCTTTTGTGCACAAACTAGAAATAAAATTCGTGGTGGATACAAGAAGGTGTTGTAGAGGTAAGTGCTGAAAGACATGTCATATCTCTGAGGAGGGTCAGAATCTGATGTCTACATTCCTTTACATGCTCTAAACGTGTGCATTTTGTTATATCCAAGTACAGGACAAAATAGACAACAAGACAGGAAGAGGAGAAATGAATGTAAATGAGAACGTAAAGATGACCGAGAAGAGTACAGAAAGAGGAAAATTCTGATTAGGTAAATTAATCATTACCTCTACTTAGTTTCTTCTTATATTATTTCTAGTTATCTACACTAATTCTCTTGCTCTAATTTTCGGATTACTTTCTTTATTAATTTAGTCAAAGAAAGCAAAAAGTGTATGTGATGTATGGGGGAGAAGTATAATCTGCTTTCTTTCTTTCTATTTCCCAAGATTTTGTTTTTGAGTACATATTCAGTTTCACATACAGAAAAGCGAATAGCTGAATACATGCATTGACTTGATGGCTCTAAAGCAGGCAAGTCAATGTATGTATTCAGGTCAAATGATAAGTTACTTCTTTCCTCTGTGGCATTTCCTCAAGTTCATATGTACGGGTAAATTACTACTAGAAACACGATTGTGTAGTTTTCCCACGGTTCAAGAATACATCACTGCTCATTTCTTTCCCTTTTAAACATCTCTTCACAGTTTTGTTGTGAAACATTTACCTAACAATGCACTGACAATAATAAAATCAAGTCGGGCATCATTTCAATTATTGTCCTGAGGCCCTTTCCTAAGCTTATAGAAAAGAAATCCTGATTATCAAAACACTACACTACACTTCTTTAACACGGAACAAAGACTCTTGTCTAGGCTTTCGAGGTGCATGAACTGTGATATTTTCTGACTGTCATTAACTGAGTTCCAGACCGCTTTGCGTTCAAGCCATATTGCTTTATTCCAAACATTATTTCTATATCAAATTAAATCATTGTAACGTTCATAGAAGCAGACTAGGGGGCTACACAAGAGCCTTAAGGACATTTACACATTGTACATTACACGTGTTCATTTAATTTCTCACACTATTTTAATGAAATAAAAGAAAACAAAAAAGGAGACTAATATCACAAACGAGATACTAGTATGTAAAAACAACGCTCACATTAACTTCTACCGCATCCACATTAACCCCGCCCGCTTACAGCACTATCATATTTTTTTGACTTTTCAAATTTAAGATCGCTTCGTACCCAAATAAACTTGCCAATGAATGTGCGGAATAATGTAAATCTAAGTTTCCAATCACACTATTTCTCATATTTCCTCAAACTATATATCTTATTGTATTCGAACCATTGCAATTCACAATTAATGTTCAATGCACGTACATCTCAAAAAAGTACTAGGTGAAATTCCCTTATTTTTACCAATTCTCCGCCAACGCCAGCGCAAGCCTAATGATTTCTCTCGAACTTGAAACGCTCGGAGGCGCGGGGAAGTCCAGGTGCGTCTGGCCACCGGTCTGCCTCTGCTGCCGCCGCCGCGCCGTCGCGGTCGCCTTGGCCCAGCCCGCGCAGCCAGCCGGCCAGCCGGCCACGCCGCTCTGACGCAACGGCCCCTGTCAGCCGCTCCGATCCGCGCCGCGCCGCGCCGCGCAGCGCCGCCACGCAGCGCGCGAGTAGGAGTTAAAGGTTTCCCTGAACAAGTGACCTACAAAGTGGCGGCGAGAACACATGTTATCTGCTGGGTAAACAAGTGAAAGTTGACTGACCGCAAATTAGGCTGCGCGAGTGGACAGGGCCGCGGCCGCGACGCGCGAAGCCTGGCGGTGGTGACCGGGCGACGACGCGACGCCACGCGACGCAATGGTAGGACGAGCGATGGCAGGGGTCGAGCAAGATGGTAGAGGCTTCGCTTAGGCTCACAGCAATGGACACGGTTTGATTACGCAGAAATCGGGCGAAGTTCATTGTCGTAGTAGAGATTCATGTTCGTAACGACAGTCATTACCAGGACACCCACAACTTCCAAGTCTATCTCAATGATGAGCACGATAACAAAGATGCAAATAACAACACCCATTACGACGATCATAACAATGATTATGACAACGATGATCGCCAACACCTTTACAATAAAAACTAGTGGTACTACAGAATGCCACAGACTTTCCCGTATTAGTTTTCTATTTTCCTGGGTCTTCGCTAGCTGTTCGGAATTGCCACATACTCTTTCTTGCCAGCTACCATCTATCATCGCCAAAAGTACATTTTTTTGTCATTTTCTTAATTTTTCGGTTTCCTATTGGTAGAACAGAAACATTAATTTTAGAATATTAAAGAACACAAAAACCTAGCCGTAAATGGCAATTTTCTTTTAAAAATTATGTGCCGTTTAAGAGAAAATGACGTTTTAGCAATACTAAAAATGCGAAATTGGAAGCTCATTTTCACAGAAAATTTTTGAGTTTTCAAAATACTTTATTTGAAGTTATTTGAAGCACTTACACTCACAAATATAATCATCTTTACAAATTGCGGATAATGTGCATATTAAAGATGTGAGAGATCTTTCAAAAAATTTACATTTATATAATTTTTGAAAAAAACAAAAAAAACTCAAAATAAACTTCACGCTATACTAATGAGTGTAATTAGCACTATCCGTTACAAAAGTTTCAAGAAAAAAATTGCAGCCATATACGAGAAAATGACGTTTGAGCATTTCTGAAAATGCCGAAATTTGAGCTACTTTTCACAGAAAACGGTAGTGTTTTCGAGAAACTTTACTTGACATTATTTAAAGCATGTATACTCGTAAATATAATAATGTGAAAAAATCGCCGATAATGTAAATATTAACGACGTGAGAGACAAGTAAAATAATGTACATTTTTGTAATTTTTGAAAAAACCAACCGATAGACCAAAATGGCTTTTGTGTTATTGATAGAGTACATTTACCACTATCCGTACCAAAAGTTTAAAGAAAAAATTTGGAGCCGTTTTTGAGAAAATTTTGTTTTTGTAATTTTTTAAAATTGCACGCAATATATCACGCAATATTGCACGAAAACTACCAAAATTGTGAAAAACATTTACATGACCTTTATTAAAGAACTCAATATGCAGAACAAATTTTATTTGAAGAAAAAATCTCTATCTTCAATTTTGTAGTTGGAGAAAGACGCCGAAAAAATTCAAACTTTCACAATTTTCGAAAATTCAGAGCTGTACGTGAAAATCGGACCTATGCCATGTTAAAAAGTGTATTTTCCTCTATTCATACAAGAAATTTAAAGAAAAAATTTGCAGCCGTTTTTGAGAAAATGTTGAAAATCCCCGGGGGGCTTCATATAAAGTACCCCCAAATTTTAAAGAATCTTTTTCAAAATCACAAAGCTTCGACTAGAATCAGATCGACTGGGGAATATCAATTTTGAAGAAAATCGACCGAACGGTTTAGGCGCTAGCGTTGACCACAGACGGACAGACGGACAGAATGCCTTCAATCGATTTTTAAGTATAAAGAAGCAACAAATCATGGATTTTGACCACACCACGAGATAGAGGATTTTTTTTCTTAATTTAGCAACTGGTTTTATCCACTTATTCGTTTTCACGGCCCGGCAGTTAAATTTTTTCCGCCGAAAATTGGCCATTTTTTCGCGCAGCATTACATAACTTTCCCTATACCACGTATATCACTCCGTGTATACGTACGTATACGGGAAAGTAAAACAACTGCCGTCTTTCTCCTTCATTTGCTACTTGCACGGTCTTCATAAAATTGCGTTTTCTGTCTAACTTGCCCTTGCATCTAATCATATTCCATACGTAAATTACGTACGTATACGGGAAAGTAAAAATGACTGAGAAGGAATCGAAGCGTATTATGGAAACGAGGATGACGGTGAAGAGTTCGATGGCAGCACTAATCAAAGGTCGATATCAACTGCGTTGCACAGTAGTACTATCACTTATTTATTTACCTGCTAATATAATTGTGAGGAAGTTACAATTGTGCAACCTCCAGTACACGGTAGGCGTGTTAAGACAACAAAACTAGTGGTGCTAAACAGCTCACAATTTCTCGCATTTTTCTAGCGTTTGTAAATTTCGAAAATTCAGTGAGTTCAACGAAAATTACATTTGTGCAATATTTCTAAGCGTCCTTTGCTCTATCCATGGATAACTAGATGTGATACAATATCACATACTTTCTCGCATCAGTGACGGTTACGTAAAATTATAATACCGCAATTCCGTCCATAATTAAACCAATAGAACTCATTACTAATAGAAGCGTATTAAGCGCAAAAATTTAATTAATTTAAAGCTAATACAACAATATATCCAAAACTCCGTTTCATACACTCAGAATCACCATCCCAACTACGAGAAATTAAATCTACGATTACAAATTTCCAGAAATTAAAAAAAAATTACGCAAAATTGTTCATATTTTCAAAAACACATACATTTTATTTAAAGATCTAAATTTGAAGAACAAATTTTTAAGTAAAAAATATCTTCAATACTGTACTTTTGCAATTTTTTTTGTTTTTTGCAATTTTCGATAATACAGAGAGTTTGCCGAAAATGGGACCAGCACCGTTCTATACCACCCTTTCAGACATTCGAGGAGAAAATTTAAAGAAAAAATTTGGAGCTGTTTTTGAGAAAACAATTGTTTAAAAATTGCTTCTATTTCACACAAAATTACGTGAAAACTACTCATATTTTCGAAAAATTGAAAATGGCCTTGTTTCAAAATCTTTTCAACAGATTTCATCAGGGAAAAAATCTATTTTCAATATTGTACTAGTTGTAAGAAGATATAAGAAAAAAAAGGAATTTTTGAAATTTTGAAAAAAAATCAGGGATTTCAAAAAAAAAGAGATTTGCATCCCTCTTATAAGCCTCTTTTACGATATTCGAGGACAAAGTTGAAGGAAAAAATTTGCAGCCATTTTTGAGGATTAGAAAATGTTGACGGTTCATGTAGAGTACCTACTCCCAAAATTAAAATATCGGTTTCAAACTCGCAGGACCGAGAGTTCGATTAGTACGATCAAGGAAAATATTTTTTTGAGAAAATCGTTTGAAGGGATCAGGCGCGAGCGTTGACAACAGACGGACGGACTAAGCAATACGAAATATTCAACTGGGTCTTGCTTGGGAAACACTTATTTAGGCATTTTATATTTTAAGCAAAGGATGTTGCAGACATAATATCTCTGCTACATCATCCATCGTCATATATATGACGTGTGAAGAGTTGCAGGAGATTTGTTCGAGATTATTTTGATTTTCCACGATTCTGTTTGTAAGTTTTTAACGTGTTCTGCAGGTTTCAGCGCAAAATATGTTTCAAGGTGTTACGAATAGTGCTATATCATCTGCGAAGTGAGCAATTTGTGAATCTTATCGGTTTCGAATGTCCGATAAAAATATTATGAATAGTAAGGGGGAGATGTACGCACCTTGGAGGAGACCTGCAGTAGTTTGATTAAGCGTACGCAAAGTTGTTTCTCAGAACGAAATTTCTATCTGAGAGAAAACGTTTAATGATTTTAACAAACAATGTTTAACTCACGTGTTGAGTAGCTAATCGTAAAATAGAACTCACTCAAACTTAGCCAACCCCTGCTTTCTACCAGCAAAAACATTTCAAATTTTCCCGTCAGTATACTAATTTACGCTAAGCGCACTTGTTTTCTTTAAGTAGTAAAACACGTTTACTCTTAAATCCTAGGTGAATGTGTTCGATGAATCATCACATGCAAAATGAAAGAGAAAATAAGTAACTCAATGCACAAAAATAGTAAAAAAGGAAAAGCGATGGGAGAAAGTAGCAATAGTTCTGTTGCGAAATAAATTATAGACTTTCATCACAAATATAAATAATGAGATTTCAAACATTTGAAAGACTGACTTAATGGTAATTGTTTTTTTAAATAATTGTTCATTTATTTATTTTCCTTTCATAAGTTCTCTTGAAATATTCTGTGTTTTTTTAAGTTTACTGCAATCGATAAATAAACATTTCAGAATATAAACGAAAAATTCCAAATCCATTTTCTTAGTATAATGTTCATGACTTAAATGAAATCATTCCAGGAACGAGTGATATTAAGAAATTGCACCATGAATTGGTGTGCGAAAAGTACAATATATTTTTGTCTTATTTGTTGGTTTAATAGTTTAATTTGAGTGTATTAATGTTTTATTCACGAAACAGTTGTTCTAAACACACTAGTAAATTATGGATAAATCGTATGATATTTCTAATGATAATTTGTAGTACCCAGGAGTTGTTTATTTATGTACTCAATACGGGGTGCAACAGCTTGTCTAACGCATGGAAAAACTATAGAAACCGAAATGGCGAATATGCTCAAAACCAACTGTTGGTGGAAGAAAAAAAATAACTTTCAAAACAGTGGAAAGGACAGAACTGTACTAGTCAATTGCTACAGCGGCTTCACAAACAGGGCAATCAGAACTATGAAACTCTGTCAGTAACACAAGCTCCGGTGATGAAGAGTAAAGATGCACAAACAGAACTGTAGGGGTGACGGTGGCGACACATGCTCCATTGGAGGAGGCGACAGTGGAAACGGTGGCGGAGACAGTGGAGATGGAATCAATATGACGGTGGCGGAGATGGTGGTAGTAAAAAGACCGCAACGATAGCGGAAACGTTCGCGGAGATGATGGCAGAGGTAAAGACGATGGCGGTAACAAAGAGAGCGGTAGAGGACGCGGCGGCGGCTGCTGCTCCGGAGGCGAAGGCCCTCTCTGTGTGCGGGCGCACACTTGGCCGGCAGCGGGCAGTGACCGCGGCGCGGCGCGGCGCGGGCGCTCGCCGACGGCCGACGGAGGCTGTCGTCGCTAATTGAACGCCACGAGACACGGCCGCCCTTCCTTGCGAAACGCCACTGGCCCTGCCGCAGCCGACGCTCCGCCCCCCGCCTCGCCCCGGCTGCCCAGACAGAGCCGGGCAAAGGTCGACGATGCGTCTCTGGCAGCTGGCAGGGCGGCAGGCCCGGCGACGGCGACGACCTGGACTCTTCAACTTGTGCGACAGATTTCTTAGGGGGATTTCCTCGTGTGCTCCTGATCGACCTGCAATGTACACGGGCCTCGGTGTTCCTTTATACAATTTATTTGTCAATGTTGCACGAAGAAGCATTCATCGATTCAATCCTTCCGCGAGAGGAAAAAAAATAGCTTTGTTCTTGCTTAGTTACATAAAACATTTAGCGCCCGTTTAGAAAGGTGACTCCGTGAACATAGAAAAGTCAACATGAATATAAAACGAAATTCCCGTAATTTGAGGTATCTCTTCACTAGTAACGGCCAAGACTAGCAAGCGTACTGACTAGGACGAATTCTAGCGCTCTGACGGCACGGCTGATAATGGCTAAGCCATCTAAACTTCTCATTTCATTGATGATAAAAACGTCGGTAAACATTTTATCGACACGACTATTTCAGGGCTAAATACCCAAACGCACGTCATTAAACAAAAGAATGTAAGGAATAACGAAAAGAATATGTAGCAGCAAAAGTTGCGACTTTTCCTCCCAACGCGTAGATGTGGAGAAACCCTTTGGGCAGAGAACCATCTCGAGATTGCGGCGCGGCGGGCGGGCGGGCGCTGGCGGAACGGGGTCACACTGCACTTAGCGCCGCTCGCGGCGGAGGCAGCTGCTCCACAGCAAATCTCTGTGGGCGGCATTTTCCCCTTGCAGAGGAGGAAACGACCAAACCAATGGCTCAGACTCCTCCCACGAATGCATCCTCTTTAACTGCACGCGATTCACGAAATCTATGCCGCTAAGGGAGCGATAGAACCACGGAAGCTGTACTTTGGCAGTACGGCGACAGAAATTTGGGAAACAAATTTTCCTGTATTTCCCCGGTTTGCCAAAACTATCAACTTCAGTTTTCTCTGGCTGTATTGAAATTAAAGCGTGGGTGAACGTGCAGATACGCATATACTCAAACACATAAAAAAGCACATACTTTCCCATCCTCGAATTTTTTTCACGAACACACACACAATAAAAAAATATCGTTGTCAGAAGCTTCTAATAGTTTACATTCGTTGAAAGCGTAGTTTTCTCTCACAAAGCACACAGTCAGCGTAGGCAGGACGGACTGTCTGAAACGAATCTTGCATTACTAAAGCTGTGCCGGATTTCCCAAGAAGATGAACAAGCCCTTGCTTGGGGCCCCGCTTTGGTGGGTGCTTCCAAGAGTGTTTTAAACCATTTCGCATAATTTTTTCAATTCTGAAATAAAGAGTTTATTTTTAAAAACGTAGTGCAGCTATAATGACAAGTTATTGCTTTATCTTTTTCCATGAAATATATTTTTTTTATTCAATTTATGTAAATACAAGTCGATTCAGAACACTTTAAAACTAGTGAAATGACGGGATAATTGCTGTTGGCACATTGGCATGAAAAAATGATTCAAATTTGGCGCCGTGGTGGGAGATTGATTTTTAATAACAATCTTTGGCCTTAATTACGAGCTCAGAATTTGCATTTTAAACGTACCGCGTCGGACTTGGAGGGAAGAAATTCCCTCCAAAACCGCATGCTGGTTGCAAAAAGAGCGGGTATAACTTCTTTGCTCTTTGAGTGTCTTGGAATAGATTTGGTGGGCCTACTTGTTAGTTCAGCTCCCTTCGCCAGGTGGCAGCTCCTACTGGGCCCTCGCCACAAAACGCTTATAGACACAAGAGAACGGCATGTAGATTTCAGTTTTTAACCTATAACAGTATTCAGTAAATTCAAACGCCGAAACAGGAACTTCACAGCAGTTTTTTTTCGCACAGGGAACAAGTTGCAATGAGCGTGCATTAACGTTCCATGAGAACAGGTTAAGCTCTCAAAGTTGGTACTAGTGTCGCCTGCAAAAGAATAACAGCCTTTTAAGCGGGAAGCGATCGAAACTTGTTGGAGAAAAATTAACAAAAAAGGAGGTTGCTTTTCCATGAGAAAACAGGTAAAAAGGTGAACGATTTATTCAATGGTTGCTTATTCCTTCATAAAATATTCTAATAAGAGGGGTACATTGCGTCTTTTCAGAGATCGAGCGAGCGTTTTCCAAAATGTTCGTTTCTCCATAACCCAATTCATAGCTCCCCCAGCCACATTAATCTGAATTCGTTGCCTCAACAATTGCGTAAACAAAACTACTTAATGTAATCACAACCAGAATGAAAAAAACGCAGAGGCATCATCATTCTGATGGCCAAGTTCGACTAATGATTACTTTTACAATGGTTATTATTATTAATTTATTCACAAAACGTTTTCTTAGACTGAGGCGGACTGCGTCACTCCATTTTCGCGGTAAGCACTCCGCTTGTAGGATCCTTTAAATAATCTGATAAAAAGAAGTTACAGAATCCAATTCAAATAAGGCGGCGCCCAAATGGCGATAATTCATTATGTTAAAATTAAGTAGAGAAATAATTTAATTAAAACTGAATTAGGAAATGTATGAAGAGAGACTTTACATGTGTTCGACAAATATTTAAAAATTGTATACATACGTAAGTGGGTCGACACTACATGAAGATGTAATGAGATTAAGCGACAATCGGCATAATCCAACATCCAAGTATTCAATCAAACCTTCGAAATCGATTTTCTCAGATCAGCAATGCCACTTATATGCCCCTTTCCACTGATTACCCCCTTATAACATGTCTTTAACTATTTTGAAACTATTTTATATCTAGAAATCAAAACGTTCCTTGCCTTTTTCCTGACATTTCCAGTGAATTTCCTGACAAATCGCTGTCTCCAAGTTAATTCCTACTCTACTTGGAGTGAATTATAGTCGTTTTACCACTCCTCAATCCTCCTGGTATCGGAATAATATTATAAATTGTGTAAGAATACTAAATACATACATTGCCTAAATTTAACGTATAGACAATAACACAGAATCATATGCTTCACATATGAAGTCTATGCAGTCTATCTACATTTCTGAACGTCTTTTCTTCCCGATGTGCACACAGTAAGTTCTTCACGGCGTATTTACATTCATATTGAAATGCACTGCATCTTCACAAAAAATCGATGTTTTTCGAACTTTTATTTTCTTTCGAACAACCGTCATTGAAAACAAGAATTATTCAGTAAGTATCCAAGATGAATCAACCACAAAGTTTAAAAAATATATATTTAATAATAAATTAACCAGACACATGCTTCGGGAATCTTATCCCATCTTCAGTGGCACTACAGAGGATGAAATTATAGAATCAAATTTAATTAATACGTGATAAGAAACTAACTTAAATCCACAAATAGAAACACTTGAAATACAAAATAGAACAATGTAAAATCTGTAGCAATTGGACATATACCCATGTATCATAGATTACTGTTCCAAGTGTTTAATCCATGGTATTTGGGTGTGTATCCAATTTCTACAGATTTTACAGTGTTCAATTTTTGTAATTTATCTATTTGTATATATAAGTTAGTTTCACTTCATATTTTCATTTTTGATTCCTTAATTTACTTCTGCGTAGTGGCACTGAATACGGGATAAGATTACTGAAACATGTATCTGGTTAATTATTTATAATAATAAATACTTTTTTTAAAAACCTTTGTGATTTGTATCTCTTGGATCCTTAATCATTATGGAATACGATAATATCTGGTGTTGCCACCACGGAATTCATCTAAAACGACAACTTCGAAAGACCTCATTGTGTGAAGTTTTATGGAAAAAAGGAGAGAACAGTCACTGTACGTGCAATCTCAGTTGATTTTTTTCTCTACACGAATTTATTTATATTATTACTAAACGCTCAAAATGATCACACCAATTAGTGATATTTAACTCTACCGAGATGCAACATGCGTTTGCAAAGTCCCTATCAAAAAGTACACAAAGTATAAAAAAGCTCCACTCGTTAGTTCGGCATTTTGTAATTCCATCCTTGTTTCAAAACCGTATTAATTTATTATATCAAGTCTACAATAAAACTAATGAACTAATAAAAGTGAAGCAGAGAGTCACGAAAATTTACTAAAAAGTCCGTATGGTCTATTAACACGTCGACAAAAATCTTGATTAATCCTAAAGGAAGTTTGATCCGCATGTAACATTTGCAAAAAATAGAACGACACATGACTCATGCAATTGTTTATTTGCTCGTCACTGCTCTTACACATGCATATCTCTTTTTGAATTGTGAAATTAAAAGAGCGTCTTGCAACACGTAAAAAGGACGAAAATCAAATGTACATCATTATTAGAAACCCTAATTTCTTGTAGAAGAAAAGGAAGAGATATTCACAAAATTCATAAAAAATCAAGAGAATAAATATGCAATAACATTCACTCAAGAAATTGAAATTAAAAATAGACTGCATTATTACTCCAGTCCAACTACTGCAGAAATGTGCTCCATATTGACAGCTTTCAAACTTGCAAAGGAATCTAACAGCAAAAAAATTGTCGTCTTTTCCACATCTATTGAAGCAATCAATAAAATATGCAATGGTATCTCGAGTGCAACAATGATAGACAACATTCATGAACTGTACTATGGCATGCAATCCAACAAGACTCTAGTAATGACCTGGCTCCCAAATTACAAAGAGATACCTGAAGATGACATAATAAGCGTTGAGGAAGAAATGACAACTCCAGAAATAGGAAGAGTTTTAGCAACTTCCCACATATGGACTGATCTGTGGTCACACTCCATAAAGAAAATGCAGAAGATATGGGACAACTACTGGAGAACATTCAAGTCTAGCAATTTGCACAAAAAAATTCGAAATTTTTACTCCTTGAAAACCTCCAAAGACTTTTCTAAACAAGAACAGGTGATCTTATCACGAATAAGAACAGGTCACTGTAATTTTAGTCACAAGCATCTTCTAACCAGAGATCCCCCTCCCATCTGTGTGCCCTGCAATACCTCTCTCAACATCCATCATTTGCTATACTACTGTAATCTATTTCAGGACAACAGACGCGAGCAGAATATTAATGAACATGATGAAGAACTAATCCTAACATCCGAGGATTATCAAAAAAAAATACTACATTTCTGTAAATCTTGTAATTTCCTAAATGACATATAATCCTTTTAAATATGATTCAAAACTGTTAAATTTTTCTGTATAATTTTTCTGTTTATTTATTGTTTGTTGTTTCTGTTTTTGCTTATTGTTTCTGTTTATTATTTCCTATTTATTTATCATTGTCATTGTGAGAGTATTGTGTCATTGTGTTATTATCTTTGTCATTGTGTATCATCAATTATCATTGTTTTTATAACTAAAGAAAATATCATGTATTGTACAAATTGGTAGTCGCTAATAACCATAGCAGTTGATGCGACTTAAAATAAACAAATTAAAAAAAAAAAGGAAGAGAACTGCATCTTGTATATTAGTCAGAAGCCTTACGAATGGGAGAAAATGAAGAACGGAAGATGAAAGGCAGGATTGATTAAGGATGGCGGAGGTGCGGAATACGGCGATAAATTGGGGAGACTCTCAAGAGGAAGATGCCGAACGAGAAAGCGAAAAAGATGAACGGTAAGACTTCTCAAAACATGGATAACAACATTTTCAATACAATTATTCTGCGTTAAATTCTTACTCTGCTTCACACAAATTCAATATGGTACAACAGGTAATCCTTATTCAAGAATAAAATCGAGACACTCCAAAGATACGCTGAAACGTCCATAAATTAAATTATCTGAATTATTAGTTTAAATCTATCAAATATTTCAATAAGAAAATTCATAAATTGAACTTCACAGAACTAAGAGGTTCCTACGTGGAGTTACCTTTAACATTATTATTATTATTTGCATAGTATATGATTACATAATGTTATATTGTTCACATCAAATTTTTACTATTGTATGTGCAGAACGTTTAGTTCAAAATCTTGAAAGACAGAAATGTGAAACAAGATCGATAAAATATTTAAAAAAAAGAACGATAACTAGACGAACCCGAAAGTGAAGCTTAATGAGGAGAAGAATAATGAGAAAAGGAACGAATAAAGAGAATAAGCAAGCCTAACTCTGGACCACGAAATCAGAACAGAAATCCAGACGCTGAGCCGCGGCGGTGGACAGCGCGCTGTCCCCGCGAAACCCTGAGCCTCGACCGCGTCGCGAAGCCACGTTCGCCCCGCGAGTGGCCAGGCTGCTTCCGCAAAAAGCGCACGACGGAAGGCTGCGAGCTACCGAAGCGGCGCAAAGGACGCGCTTCTCGCACGTACACCACGCTACTGTGTGAACTGCAGAAAACATGGCCACAAACTACTTTGCACTAATTTAAAAAAACAGAATAGTAATAGGTGGTTTTACCTCGCCTCTTGTTGTCAATTAGTTACACTTAATTCTACGTCGTTACCTTCATGGTGTTTTAACATCATAAGATACACAATTCAGTCCAAAAACGATTGTCGATTCCGATAATTAAATCCTCGCAGCAAAAATTCCACCTCAGTGCAAGAGCGTGGAGTTTCGAAAGGCATGAACATCGAGCGGATGCATTCAATTGAACGTACAGTTAGCGGTATGGAAATAAACCCTGGCTAAATATTGGGCAAAATTTAACCCCCCAGCAATTCTCGCCCAAATTCGATTCCACGGACATCCTGAGCCAGGGAACGGAAGCCGAAAACATGCGACTGAGATCCTTGTATGGCAGTCCTAAGAGGCGGATGTGAAAGACAAGAAAATGAATTGGTAACGCCCAATATAGATTAAAGCCAAGCTAAAAATGTCCTACAAAGTGGCCAAAGTCCTTATATTTATTAACGAGCATCAAATTTCGGCAAATTGTTAATTATTCTGCATATGCTTGAAGAGATTATCGTAACATTAACTTATTCCCTAATTTGCTTTAGTAAATTTAATTTTCAATTTTGTAAAGTGCTTTTCTCGTATACGTGCTCCATTGTAGCTAATGTCAATTTTGTGTGTAGACTGCATTTGAATTATGCAAGATATTTAATAGGAAAATCACGATCGTTTCAAGTATTACGTGTCTTCGAGTCCGTCTTGGAAACCGGTAACGCTGATGAAGTCGGAAGATCTGACATGAACTCCAACATATCACAAAAGGGTTATGTATTCCTTACAAATGAGAATGAAACAGGTTGGGGAAAAGTAAGGGAACTTCCAGCTTCATAGTATTAAGGAGACAGCTGAGAGATTCTCGGAATTGTGTTCAAATGCTAATTGTGTAATATATTTAGCTGCAGACCTTCCATTGTGGAAACGAATACCATTCTTTATAAATTACATTGAATGATATAGTATTATTTAACGTAGAAAACAGTTTGAAACAGTGTGCGACCTACTACGGGGAGAAGTGCAAACTGTGCACGGTTAAGGGTAAGAGTAAATTCATATTAATACATGTTTAACATAATGAAAATATAAAATTTAGTTTAAACACTTTTGGGACCCTAAGCATATGTGTGTAAGCATATATATATATATATATATATATATATATATATATATATATATTCAGCATATGTATTAACCCACCGCAGTCCGACGGTTTCCCAAACAAACTGCCGATTTTTTCGCTGCGTCCACGCTCTCGGCGATTCTCTTCACAACGGAATGTGACAGACGCGTCTCGTGACGCAAACGCAGCTGAGAATCGCGCGAAATCTCAGTGAGTGGGAGCCCCGCGCGTCCGTCAGCGATAATTAACCCTCCGCGCCGCGGGTTGTCCGCGTCTGTCGGCGCCGCGCGGCCCATTACCGACTGCGAAGCCGCACCGCACCGCACCTCGCCACGCCGCGCCGCGCGGGGGCGCGGCGTACAGTGCACGCTACGAATGAAGTGTCTGAGCGAAGAAATTGAGAGGGATGGTGAGCAGCTAGCAAAAGAAGCAGCTGTTTAAGTGCTTCCATCCATGGGGGCCGTACGTCCCGAAAAATATCATTAAATAGTTGCAAAGAATTATACAAAATGTGTTATTTTAAATTTATTTTTTACTAGTGGGCCCGGCAATGACTTGCTACTGCAGTGTATTTCACATCACTCACTACTGGTCACGTGATTGTTAATCACGTTTTACGCTACGCTGCGCAAAAATTCTAATTCACGAAAGACTTTCTCGCAAGTATGAGTTTGTTCCATGTCCTGGTTTGGACATAGTTGTCAAGTATCCTACTGATTAAAGGTTCTTCCTCAAATTTTGACATGCGTTCGCTATTACACTATTTGGAGAAACTTGATTTACTTGTCCAAGATGCAAGTAATAATTCCGGTCGATATTTCACAATCGCAGGCGCAGATTACTACAGTGAAATTATTTCAGCGTGGCCGCTCTAGGTCAGGGCCCAGAGCTGCCGGAAGAGTCCATTCCCTAAACTTATCGCTTTAGAAGGGAGCGCGTCCCTTCCCAAGACATGCTGACAGTCCTACTCCAGTTGAGTAAACATTGACCCTGACTATTCGTCTCCGCAAAGTGCCAGTTTTCAGTTGCATTTCCGTAACAGAGTACAGCTATTTGTATGAAGTTCTGTATAAGTCATTATTATTTTGGTGTGATCATTGCAATGGGCCCTGTTCAGAGCCACTTGCATAAGGACGTCCTTCACAGTCAGACGCGTGAAGTCGTCGCCAAAGCACGTACATCAATTAATGAAGAGAAGTAAGAGAAGGTATTGAAAATCAAAGCAGATCTCAAGGCAGTAATTGATGCTTCGAGTGTTTCGAAAATATCTTTTTGCAGAATTAATAAGGAAATTAATTCTATTCAATCGGGAGAATCGTGTTCATTTTCTACTCCTAATAAAGAGAAGAAGAGAAAGGACGTGGAATCTGCTCTCGACAGTTTCAATGAGAGTGATTTGCCGCACATTGATTTAATGCACCATATCAAGAAATCGTTATTTTTACAGGTAACGACGCGAATGATAGTAAAGACAGCGACAATGATACTACTTATGATAGTGAGGAAAAGAGTATCAGTAAGAGTGGAAAACATGGATGCTTAGGACAGAGCCAGTCCATCCCGTGAATTTGGTGATTCTCCATTACCGAGCGAAGACACTACCGTAAATTAATTTCCAAGACCGTTCTCTAGCATGTGCGGAAGGCTAATGTTTTTGGTATGGGCAGACGAGCCAAGCGCGAGCAAGCGTCGCCTCCTGGCTCTCTCCCCACCACTTTCAGCTTCCCCCTCTTCTCGCGAATCCCAGCGGCCACCCTAGAAAAATTTAGCTGTAGTATGCAGTGAAGATGACCTTAATCCTTGACTGTGCGGCAGGTTGTGTAAAGTCCAGGGACGCTTAAGACATCATAAATGAATCATCATTATCAATGCCCACACATGTCCAATTTAATCAAACCACTCTTTAAACACTCCCATTACTAATAAGAACAAAATGTCAAAATTTCAGTGAAATCGACCGAATAGTTTTTACCTGCGCGACACACACCCCCGCGCGTGAGCATGTTTTTGAATGTGCGACACATACACATTCGCTTTTATTTATGTAGAGATTTGTGGGTCACTTTGTAAGTACTTGGTCATTAGCGACCTCGGTTACATAAAAAAATAATTCATGCTTATTTGACCGTTATATTAACAACGATTGATTGAAAGTTAACAAAAATAACAGAAGCTTGTTTTAAACAAATCAACAAAAATCTGATTTAAACGTATCAACAAACATGGGATTTAAACATATTATCATTACATAAATAAAAGGGTTTTGAACATAATTTGCCATTAAATTAATTTTTAAAGTAGGGAATCGCGTAACATATGGATTGTTTTGATACATTCTGTTGGAAAGTTGAACATTCAATATCTTGGTTAATTTAAGTTCTTCCCCCCTTTGTTCAAGAGTTCCTGGGCATTCAGTAAAATAGGATGTAGAAATAGGGGAACCGTAAATTGGACATGGGTCAAGATCTGATTTTTGAACAGATGATTGTGACTGAGGTTGAAGGGGCCTTAGTCAGATTAGCATGCTTTTTGTCTTCTATTAACTTTTATGTCTGTTAGAGAATTTTCCAAGAGTTACCTGTTCCACTACGACAGCTTACAAACATTGTTACTCTAATTGATCATTTAATGAAATGTTTTTCAACTTTCAATTACAACTCACAAAACCGAGTGGTGTAGTCGATTAATGATTGTAGGATATTTTATTGAATAGTTCTGAAACACGGAATGGATTCTAAAAAGCAGAGTGTTCACGTTAGTTTTAAGCATGAAACTCAATAATTCATGAGTGATTAAGAGAATAAGAATAATATTTGAAAAAGTCGAAAATGCAATTACCTACTTAGTAATTAACTAGGATTCCCTGTTCCTTGGCTTATCGAACCCTCTGAAAATACTGGCGAATTACTTGCTAAGAAAATTAAAATGAAGATGGAATAAACGGTGCGGGCGCGTTGGCGCAATGGGAGAAGGGGATGGAGAGGTCGGGGTCGTGACGCTTCGGGTCGCCCAAGACGCCAACACCCGCATTCTATACTTCGATTTAAACATAGCTGCACTTCAAGGCCATAAGCTAAAAGGAGACGTCATCCAATTGGGAGCTTCGTTAGGACTTAAATTTTTGGTATTGGAGCTCTCGACTGGTTAACAATGCCCCCCCTCCTTCCCGCTCATGACCTTGAAGTGCAGCAATGCGTAAACCGGAGTATAGCGTTCGGAGGTAGACCCACTGTCCGGAGAGCCTCCCGAGAGCCGCGACTTCACAAAAGCCCAGACGCGCCGCGCCGGCGTTGTCAACCCCTCTAACGAAGCCCCGGCGCGGCGCGGCGCGGGGCGGCGCGGGGCGGCGACGCAGCTCCCTGGAGCGTCAACGCTGACTTGGAGGAAAACAGCGGCGGCCTCCGGGCGTCACCCTCGATCTCCGCTCCGCACCGCACCGCACCGCACCGACGCTGCGTTTTGATCAATACGCGTTTGAATCTCGGGCTCCTCGCCAGCGGCTTTCTGTGCTCTCCATAAGCCCCACGCGCCTTTTCTCGTTGCGAACACACGTATCGACTAGCTTCATGGCATCGATAACGGGTGTCAACAGATGTTAAAATGTCATGTAGCTTTTTCACAGATAAATTGTCGTAGGTATAACCAGATCATAATATGATCTGGTATAAACATAAGAACGTTTTCCCTTCTCAAATCCGGTCATATTTATGAAGTCTTAATCTCGAGTACTTCTATCCACATTCGACCCTCAGGAACCGTGTTCTTCCAAGCTTCTCAAGAACCACGCTCTTTCTTCTACCAATTCAGTTCCTACATTTTTACTTTCTATCATACTACTTACGCAGTACAGTGAAAACTATGTAATGCTACAAAAAAAAATCGCCGATTTTTCGATAGAAAAATTTGTATTGTGTGCTCCTGACACCAGAAACGTAGGTAATTCTTGTTCCTGTTCCTATACGTAGTAAATTTCTTTCTCCTCCTACAACACATTGTGCAGTCAGAATCGACGTTTTGCTTTTTCCTTCAACTGCCATTTCGGAAACAGAGCTGTTTTCTTGAATGAAATCTGATTCTCAAAGACTTCATTAAAGAAGGTAATGGACTGTTTTACGAAAATGTGAGTAGATTTCGCATTTCGTAACTTTGTATTTCGCATAACGTGACAAATTGCCAATTAATTTTTTGATTGACAAATTGACAAATAGACAGTTAAAAAAAATTGTGCCAGAGTTCTCGGGAACTCCAGCTTTTTCTTTAGATTGTTTCTTCGGATATCATCGAAAAAGTATAATATTGATGGCACAGATTTTTCTCCTTAATAAAATAAGATCTTAAGTATTAGTTATTGAAGTAAAGTAAAGGCTATTTATAACATTTTTTAAATAAATTAGTAGTTTTCTTGTTATTTTTGCTTGAAGTAAATGCGTATTTTTCTCCCAAAGAAAGCAAAAATTTCTTTATTTTCCCCTTTCAAATATAGCAAAGGACGCTTAAAAATGGCGCAGATATCACGTTCTTTCAACTCTCTGGAGTTTCGAAAATTGCAAAATTTTACGAGAAATTATATGATGTTGTAGCATCATAAGTTTGTACGAGTTGTAACACGCGATAATTACACTAAACTCACAATAAACTAATGACAGGACTATCGCGTAGAAATTGAAAGGTTCTTGGGGGTCATGCATAAATTACGTAATGCTAAAGGGGAGGGAGGGTCTTTGTTCGACTTATTTAGTCTTTCAAGGTTTTTTATAATTACATAATTGTTTTCCATACCAAATTTGTACATATGGAAATTACATACTTGTGTGGGAAGAGGTCTGAAGCAGCGTTACGCTGCGTTACATAGAGATAGGGAAGTGTGTTACAAGGGGGAGAGGGGATATTGAAAATACTCGAAATTTGCGTTTCGTAATTTATGGACGGCCCATTAATCCACATCTTGTAAAAGATACCTAATTTTTGTTTGCAACTCGTACTCACCTACTGCATTCATCCTTACTAAATAATTAATTAGTCTATGAGAAATTCACTGGCCTTTCAGTATTATTTGCTAAAGACTAACATTAAATTCCAAAGGCAATTTCAACTTTTTTACCAGAATCTCGAATCATCCGAAAGTATCGTTACTCTTCAATTCAGAATGCATACCGCCTATTAACGATTCAACACATTGAAGATTTTATTTTTTTATATATTTGCAACTCAAAAACAAGTTTAAAAACGTTTGTGACGCACAAGGAGGAAGAAATCGTTTTCTTGAGCACCGGATTCTTGCTCTTGATAATAATGGTTTTTATTTAGTAATTACGTATGGTTTACGGCGAATCATTCTTAAGTAATATAAATTATTTTATACAACAATTTTATAATGTCTTATTTTTATTCGCTTTTCTTCTAACATATCTCTGGAAGATTTCTTCAAATGCTCTCTCATTACATCCATCTGTGCAGTCAATGTGATATAAGATTTCTCCGCATCCACCTGGACTTCATAAGCTTCCTCTGAGCCTGCCTTAGCATTATGTTAAGTGAACCAAACGAGAATTCACATCTACACATAATAATCTCTGGAACAAACAAGCCGCGTCTTCGATCCATCGAAAACAAATTGAACTGGATTACATCACGTCTTCTTCTCTCGCTACTTGGAGGAAATACTCCCCCGCGACAACATTAAGCACCTTTATACGCTGAACCGCATATATCACGGAAACCAATTCCCATAAATAATCACTGGGAACGGCTGAACAATGCAGCGGCCAGCACAGGGGCGTCAATAAACCCGGAGAACGTAGAGCGGTCGTGCGGGCGCTGTCAGGGCCGGTTCGCCAGCGGAGGCCGGCGACCGCTGCAGATCGCGGCCGTCGAGACGCATCCGGGACCTCCGCTCAGGGCTGTGCCAAGCACAAAGTTATAACATTGTGCAACTCCCAGGAAAAGGCTTCTGAGCACTCACGGAATACATGCGGGCACTGGGGAACAAGCAATTTTAAAAGAAGCTTTGGATTATACTCTGATCGTAGCATTGAATTACGAATACAGTGACATGACTTGTGTTACTCAGAGGATTCAATGTTTAAGGGGTATAACATTCAATCATTCGCTTTACGACGTTCTACCCACCGACATCAGAAGAGAAGCAAATGGAAGTAGATAATAATACATACTGATATATATATATATATATATATATATATATATATATATATATATACACATACAGGGGGTGAGTCACGTAACTTTAGCACCTCCTGTAACTTTTGAACGGTTGAAGATATTGCAACGCAGTTTTCACGAAAGTGAATGAGGGAATGGGGCTAATTGAAATGTGTATTGATTTCTGTTCTATCACTTATATTTTACGAGATATTTGAGGTAACTTTGTTTTTTCAAATGGGACTATACATATTTTTTTGACAAGCGTAAAAAGACAGATCCCAAGATATAAATAGTGTCATATGTTAGATAAGCATTTTTTTGAGTAATTTTGATATATTTGCGACTAGTGATTAACGGATATTTTCATTGTAACTGTCAGCCCCACAAGGTCACGCAGCGCTCCCCCAGCAAACGCGAGCTCGGGGAAGGAAAGGGATTTTAGTACTTGAGGATACGAAACATATTCCAAATATTCCCAACACTGTTGCATTTTTTCCTGAACCCTGCTTTCCATCCTGCCCCATTTTCAAATATTTTGTGCTTCCTAGGAATTGAAAATATGGATTTGTCATAAGTACTGTGTATTGAAATAAGATTGTTTCTATCCCTAAGTTATTATTATATGGTTATTAACATTGAAATTGTTGGCTCAAGATATGCAATATTTTTGTACAGTCTTAATTTTTTATTCTTATTGTGCTTTGTTTCAAGATCCCATTAATACGTATCTTATAAAACTCCATTAAATGAATTTGAAGTTATAAACAATTTTATTACAATACATATGTCAAAACCTTATTTTCCATCCTTCAATCAAAGAAAGACAAAAATCTGAAAATGCGGAAGGATGGAAAGCACAGTTCAGGAAAAAACTGTAATGGTTTTGTGAATATTTGGAATATGTTTCGTATCTTCAAATCTCCCTTCCCTTGCTCGGACGCGCGTTGCTGGTGGAGCGCTGCGTGACCTTGTGTGGTGAACTATTCAAAATGTCCGTTAAACCCCACTCGCAAAAATCAAAATTACTCAAAAAAATGCTTATCTAACATATAACAATATGTATATCATTGTATTTGTCTTTTCACGCTCATGGTGGACCGAAAAAATATGTATAGTTCCATTTAAAAAAACAAAGTTACCTCAAAAATCTCGTAAAATGCAAGTGATAAAATAGAAATTACTGCACGTATCTATTAGCCCCTTCCCCTCATGCTCTTCTGTGAAAACTGCATTGCAATAACTTCAACCGTTCAAAAGTTACAGGAGGTGCTAAAGTTACGTGACTCACCCTGTATATATATATATATATATATATATATATATACACATATATATATATATATATATATAGAGAGAGAGAGAGAGAGAGAGAGAGAGAGGTAAAGAAGGATTCACCTTACCCTATTACCTAAGTATTAAATAAAAAAACATTATTATCACGAGCAGTTTTACGGAGCTCAAGAAACCGTTCATTTCGCCTCCATTGGACGATACACATACTTTTTAACTTGTTTTTGAGTTGAAATAAATAAAAATAAAATATTGTATTTGTTAAATCATGTAACAGGACTCATGTATTCTGAATAGTCGAGTAACTATACTTTCGGATGATTTTAGACTCTGGTAGAAAAGTTACGTACAAAAGTTTGTACTAGCCACTTTACAATTTCATGACGTTTCTGATCTGATCATGTTGATTTTCGCCTAGTGTATTACAATACTCCCTAGCCTTCGTATCATGGTTGCTGGGAGCTCCGAATTCCTTTGGGGGTCAATGAGAACGGACGAGTGATCGGTGTCGTGTAAACGTGAACAGAATGGAGTGAACGCTGCTAAAACTGATTTTTTTAAATAGATAATTGAGTTAAACAGTGAGCGAAAGATGAAGAGACACTTTCTTCGCGCTATACTTGTAGCGACCTTGCGATATAACAGATCAACCTTACGTGCCACCATTGCTGTCTGAGACAGCAGAAAACTGATGATGATGGCTAAGCCATTGAAAGCTGCTCTTAAAATAAATAACATTGTTGGCAATGACAACACCTGTGATCATTTAATTTTAAATGCCAACGACATTTCACCACTAAACCAATACCAATACTTCAGTGCCGACCGGCCACCAGTATTCATTCTCACAACAGTTCATCAGATCATTCTCTACGGTATTTTGAACTCACCGAGATACAGAAAGAATGCCCAATTAGAAACTATTAATGCAACAATAGGCAGGTACTTTCTCCAACTACCAACGGTTACGTAATAATATAATATTGCAATTTCTGTCCATAATAACACGTCTCATTACTCACTTGAAAAACGAGTTACCAATTCAAAATTACGTTTCATATAGCGATAAAAATGGTTGCCTAACAATTAGAAGTAAATTCTATGAAAATGTGGCACTGGTATTCTCGTACTGCGACCTGACATGAACTCAGCTGCTACGTTATTCTCTATTATAATATTGTAAATTGTATCCAACTAACTTTTAGCTATCTTGTGGACGACTTTATTCAGCAAAAGAAGTTCACAAACTTCAAATTTGTAATTTTCGAAAATTTGAAATTTTCATAAGTTCACAGGTTTTAATGACAATCATACTAATATCACATTTGTAAGCATGCATTCCTCGATTCGAAATCATGGGAACGATTAATCAAAGTAGCAGTTCTCCAGGATCCTCTTCCAAGCAGTGGCATACATTTGTTCCAGCTCCTTAGCTGGTGTTGAAAATCCGTCAACGACGCAACTGGAACACATGATCGCCCGATCTATGCGGTTTCGGTCTAACTTTGACTTTGAGTCTACTGGACCTGCAAGTAGCAGCAGCTGTATCACTGAATAACACACGTACTTTTACGAAGAAGGAAAGAAGTACCGCCCAAGAGGAATTTTGGGTATTGTTGAGTTGGCGTCGCAGCTTTCGCAGCCACCAGCGCCGTGACGTCTGGGCTGCCCGTCGGGGCCCCAGCGGCGGAGCGTTGGGGACGGGGCCACGCAGTCATTGGGTTCTCGGTTCGATCTCCACCCTGGCCATGCTCGGCCAGACGCAGCGGCGGCGGCTCCAAGTCAACGGCCGGCAGTAGTCGCGCAGCGCCCTCGCTCCCGTGAGGGCCACGTCCTCAAGACCCGCCCGCCAAAGTACGCCATCCCCCCACGCCACGCCACGCCAAGCCCCGTCCCAACTCGCTCTGCCCTCTGCAGCCCCACTCTGTTCGGTCTCCTTTGTTTCTTTACCCATACCGCTTTTCCTCCTCAACCCACAACATACGGCATGGGCCAAAATACATTTGTACTGAAACAGGAAAAAAAAAACACTTCACGAAATTGACTTGTCCAATACAGGAGATGAGACAGAAGACAGAACTGCTATTGTTTGTAGCTCAAGAAACACAAGCAACGTAAGATTTTATGAAAGTAAGTAAAATTATCAGAAATCATGAAACCTTGTATTACACGCGTGAAAAAGGGGAGAATGATTACAAGTAAAATTTGAATATGTTTCTCTGTGATATAAACTGTAAGTAAATTGAAAGTTAGCAACGAGTTAATTAACATATTAATTTTTGTATTCAATTTTTATTTAAAAGCGATGCACCTTCTTTTTTCACTAAAATGCTACTAGATGTTCTTCGACATCTCGCAAAATGTTATATGAGTTGTAGAGGTCATTTAGGCCCACTGTGCGGTGCGGCGTGGTCCGCTGCCCGGTCGCCGCCACTGGTTGAGGGCGTGCCGCTCAAAAATTATGACCCTGGCAGCTATGCATTTCATTTCAGCGGCGACTGACCACGTCGGCCGCGCGGAACAATATTCGCCCACGTGCGCGCCGCGATAGGCGAGGGCCAGCCCACACACACAGACCGATCTAGGAGTACCGGGTTCGACAGCGGGCAAGGAGCCATTTTTGGTGCCGCACATAACACACACAAAAGGTATCAGAAACAAAATTACGAAGGCAGAAAGTCGTTTTATTGATGACAATTTTCACAATAGCATTCAAAACAATTCAAATCAGGCCTTTTTAGAAATACTGTTAACTTTATGTTGAACAATTAATCTAAAGAAATCTACTGCTCCGCCTTTGTCAGTCGTGATATCAGAAAACGCGAACTAATTTTACGTCGCCCTGATTTACAAGGAATTTTGATCACCTGAATGACGAAAACTTAGTTCGTCAAAAATATTCGTATTCTTTTGTGTTAATCTCGCTGCAAGTTCTCGATTTTTTATAACGGGCCCGGGGTCCAATAAAAGGGCCTGTTCGAATCCCGGTCAGGGCGACCAATTCCTTCAACAAATTTAATTATAACTTTACCATTCAAATCTAAAGCAACCATCCAAGGATGTGAGTAAATATAGAAATTAAAAACATGTTCATTTTGAAAATTTAGAATTCTCGCCTTGCGAGTTTCTCTACATTTGAAAGATTTCTAAATACACAAAACATTATTCATTGGCGACAAAGTTACGAAGTCACTATGTTGTCAAGGATGCAATAAATTTAGCGAAGAAAAACATGGAATGTTGCCACAAGCAACAAGACGCAGACATGATAATAGATTAAGTGGTCAAAACAGAAAAAAAATTAAAGAATTTAAAAGCAAAGCTGAAGAATGCCAAAGCTTTGATAAGTAAATAATGAATGATAGTCTGATTCTTCGTTGGTCTTCATTCCATTTTTAAGAAGATTAGGACTTTCCAACATCCGAGCCGTACGTTCGCGGCGAGCAGTGAAAGGAAATGAATAATATTAGATTTTTTCCCCAATTTACCCTATTTTCTTCCCCAATATTTCAAAATGTATGTTTCAAACTCATTTTGCCGTTATGTCCTCCAAAACCGTCACTAAGCAGCCTAAGTCTGCGAATTCTAAAGTAAATTCTCAGAAGAAGCCCTTCTAATACGAATATTCTTGATTCTTATGTTTTAACAACTAGTGGGATTACAACAGTACTTCTTTATCGCCTTAGTAACGGTAACGAAAAATAATACCGCAATTTTGTCCACATTAACACAACTAAGCGATCACGTGTAAAACGCATTACTAATTGTAGCGCATTACACGCGACTATTTAATTCTTTTAACGGTAATACATCAATGCGAGTTCAACAATCCATAACTCCGTTCCACACCCTGAAACACCGCCCAACAATGAGAAGTTATTCTGACAATTTCAAACTGCTGCGGCGACGTTCCCAAAGATGTATTGCGACGTGATAACTCCTGAACTATTCTAGCAAAAGAAAAGTAGGAAATTCGAATTTGTAACTACGAAAATTTGCAAAATTTCGATAAACTATTAATAATTTAAAAATCTGTGCATGGTCATTCTAACGGACTTGTCGGATCAGATTTTAATTAGGAAAAAACACTTTATCGTCAACATTGTCCCTTTCATATGCTCATTTTTACCATTTTCGAAAACGTTCCAAAAATTGGAACCAGCGTCATTTTCTTAAACGCTCTTTGCTACATATGAGAAAACAATTGAAAGAAGAATCGGGAGCTGTTTTTGGACTTTTTTATAAATTGAAATTTTTGCAATTGTATTGCATTTGTTATAATTTTAACTTCAAGCAGAAATAACGCAAAAACTACTAGTTTTTTAAAAAATGTACATAAACGTTTCTAAAGATCTAATTATTTTAGAACAAATTTAATTTAAGTCAATATCTCCATCTACAATATTGTACTTTTGCAATTTTCGATAATACAAAGAGTTGGCCGAAAATGAGACTAGTTTATTTAGTCATTCGATTCATACGAGAAAATTTAAAGAAAAAAATTGAAGCCAATTTTTGAGAAAATAATTGTTTAGCAAAATTTTTAAAAAAATTGCCTGTATTTCACACAAAATTAAACATGAAAACTACTGTAATTGTATTTTCAAAGAAATGAACATGATCTTATTTCAAGATCTGTCTTTGAACAACATATTTTAATACAAAGAAATCTCTAGCATCAACATTGTGGTTGTAGAAAGACACCGAAATCAAACTGAACCAATAGAAATTCAATATTTTGTAGATGAAATGTTAAAATAATCGCGAAGTATTACAGTAACTAAAGGGCACGGAACTAGATGCAAGGTTCATTCAACTATTTTTTTTTCTCTTTATTTGATCGAGCACTTTTGCAGGCCACATTCTTTCACACCAATGTTCAATACCAAACATATAACTTTCTAGTGTTGTACCCTCCAATAACATTGTTTTGTACATATGAAAATGTTATTTTGGAATAATAAATTGAATTCTGCAACGATTACTTGTATTTTTACGCACAATTCTAGGCGAACAGAAGAATTGGTCAACTACTTATGCGAGCAACTCATGCAGAGGGCAGTAACACAGGCATTGTCCTCTTCTCTCGGGAGGGAGAGAACTGTTAGAGGCAATTAAAACAATCTTACATGAGACATATTTTAAAGCAGCTTTGAAATGACGAATACTGCCTACAGTATCTGAATACTGTCTACAGTATCTGTGTACAAGGAATTGACACAAATTCAGACAACAAGAAACTGCAGTGAGAGGAGATGGAGATCCTACCCATTTCGCGGGTCCAATTGCGGCTGGGGCTGTTGGATTTTCGAAAAGCAGAAAATCTTTGTGTGCCACGTCACGCTAGCGGCTTGTAAAATAACCCTGGTAGATGTTCGACACAATTAAATTCTCTAACAATTCGCGACCTAATCAGATCCCATATTCGTTTGCCAAGGGAATGACAAAAAAAAAAAAAAACAACAACTGAAATAACCGAGACTTGTTGTGTTGTTATCCACGTGACATACACGAGAGTCAAAAAACAGTTGGCAGCGATAGGCACTCGACTGTTGCCAAATTCGACTATGCCCAACTCTCCAGGCCATATAGGAGTAAGCAAATGACCTGTGTTGAAAGCCCAGACATTAGAAACAACAACAATACATTTTCTGTATTTAGTGTGTTTTTTACACTGAATCCCAATTATTGCTGAATAGGTCAAATATTACAACAAATAATAAGTGTTTAGAAAGTGTAATTTTGTACACTCGATACAAAACTAAATAATGGGTAGTACACAATTCATTAGTTAAATTTAAAATAATTACTACTATAAAACCTAACACTCATAGTCTAATTAGATGCGTTTTCACAATTATGTACTTATCCTTTCATGTTTTCGGGCAGTTTGTTTCTACAAAGCAACACCCAAGGTTGCACTCTCCAATGAATATTTCCGCGCAATTTCTTTCTTGCTGGCTGCAGGAGATCGTCAAGGCGCGGCATGGGCCGCACGTAAATAGGGAACCAAATATTCCCTTGATATTTTCTCGCGAAACTTACTTTCTAATTCTACATGTAAATTGGAACCAAACCAACCCAGGTAAGGAAAAGGATTGTTTGTAAGCGCGTTAAGGAGGCCACCGCGCTGCTTTCCAGCATTTCCTTGTACCTTATTGAAAATCTTCCCGACTCGCTCCTACGTGATATCACAATGAAAAGCAAAGAAAGCACTACAAGAGTGTCCAAATTTCATGTTCAGGGTTATACTGTGTGCGGCAGAGAAAAACGAAGAATATAAAAATGTCAAGATGAGCAGTACTCGTTCAATCAACGAATGATTCAAGTGAATGAAAACCAATTTTAACCAAACCATACCTCAAAAGAAATACGACAGTCCTAAGTCTAGAAAATTGGCAAGGGAGTTATATTTTACAAAATAATGGCTATGAAATCGTTCTTCGAAAATAAAGTGTCACCTTCCACTTTTACCTGGAAGGGGATAACGTTGTCGGTCCTCAAATTTACCTATGCCCTTCTCTGAATCGGTCCCCAATTTACATATGGGGTAAACTCTTATTTTCCTTCTGGTCCCCAATGCCTCTGACCGGGAAGTCCTGGGTTCGAGTTCCGGCGGCGGGAGATTTTCAAATACTAGCTTATCAGCAAGGTCGAATCCAGTTGCTGCCTGGAGGAGAATTCCAGCGGTCTGCTGCTCCGATGCCAGAGCTCTGCGAATGCCAGAGCAGTACCCTAACAAACGGGCCACAGACTGCGCGCGATTTTCTTCCTCTTCCTTGTCCTATCTTCACCCTTTACACACACACTTACATTAACATGCACTACACTATCACACATGCCGGGAGACCGGTCGGGGGCTTACAGCTTGTCCCGGCTCGGGTGGTGCCCCGCCGGTGGGAGATACCCGGTTGGGGAGAGCCCCGCGAGTCGTCGGTAGGTCGGCGCCGCATCTCGCCATCCAGCGGGAGAAAGTCACAGCTACCTTCCGATGAAAAGAGCATGCACCACACTTACGGGACTAATGACCTTGGTAGCTGACGCGCGCGGACTCGCCAACAATGAATCAATCCTTCTGGTCCCCAATTTGCATACGCGGGCGCGGCGCGGCGGTGGGGTGGGGTGGGGTGGGGTGCTGTCCGCCCGCCGCGTGTCGCAAGGGCAGAGGAGCCGCGCGAGGTGGCGAGGCGGCGGCCAAGCAAAACACAGCGCGGGCGAAACGTCCCGCCTCTAATGCCCCGCCCACGGCCACGGCGCCTCCGCCCGCATCCGTCGCCCGCGGGATGGCTTGTTAACAGCTAACTAGGTCCCATGGAAGACGCATTAAATTTAAATCGCGCTCCGCAAATAGCGACAACTGACGCTCGCGATACTCGCGCAAACTGCTCGCTTTCCGACACAGCTCACGAAGCTGAGAAACCAAATGTTATGCGGCTCTGAAAATGGCGAAAACGGAACAATGTACTTGTTAGTAATAAACTCGCACTGGATTCGTTCCAATTCCTCTGGGGGGAACGCTGAATTGACAGGCATTCCTTCCCATTTTTGGCAAGGACAATTTTCTAGTTACTTAAAAACAAAGTAGATCACTAGTTCCCCTGCAATAATGAAAGGATATTTTTCATCTTTTCAGAAATACTGTTCGTCGATCCACAATTTTACGTGAAGGAAATGGCACAAAAGACAAATCCTAATCATTATTTTACTATTCGTCGCATATCGTATATCCAAAGAAAATACAATAAACCTGAAAGTAAGACGAAAGGATATTTTCCAATTTTCCTCGAGCTCCCGCTTCAAAATAAGCATTTCCGTCGGAGCAATCGCAGACTATAATTTAACGTCTACGCATGTTTTCTACGCGTCATCTACGTGTAGTCTACGCGACTCTTTTAACGTGTAGACTACGTAGACAATGTTTTCTGTGTAGACTTTATTTCCACATCAAATAACGCAAAAAAGTTCATAATAAGTAGTAATAGTAGAAGCATGTTTTGATGTGATGTAGAAAAACATATTTACGATTCGGTAAGTCAAAATAAGTCCTGATGAAGAAATAACATTCTCCGTATCCATCTGAAGAAACCAGTAGGAAATTGTTCAACTTGCACTCCTTTATTACTCCTTTAGATGTGATCCAATCAATTTCCAATAATTGTGATCCATAATTATAAATAAATGTTGGCTTTGGAGGCGGAGCCTGACCCTCTTAGATTCGCCCCTGACCCACAAAAAGAGTATATTACAGTTGTCTACATAGATTACCTTTGTCTACGCAGTGTCCGTTGTCTACGCGTTGTTTACGTGTAGACGTAGACTATGGTTCTATACGCGTAGACGCACATCAAGGTTTTAGTCTAAAACCATTAATATGGTTGCGGGCCATGTTTTCAGCGAACCTCACCTGACATCCCCGTATTGTCCATGTTGGTACTTTGTCTAGCTGCTCTTCATGGGGGGGCGGCAATGGAATCATGTCAGGCCTACGATGCATAACGCAGTGAAACAAAAAGGGATGATTTTGAATTTCTGAATTTACTACAAAAGAAAATTAAATCTAAACTTAAACTATTTGTACATTAAAGGGGTAGGGGTTGAGCCAGGCAGGACGCGCGCACTAGGCGCACAATTCTTTCGCCCGACAAGGATACGAGGGACTTTCACTTTTTACTAATAACCTTTCTCGGGCCACAATAAATGACACCCAGATCCGCATATGACCCGCATGCCGCCAGTTGAACCCTGCGATAGACAGTTCTAAAGGTGAACATCAAAGGACTTACGTACAGTTTCATAGCAAAAAAACCGAAATAAACAAAAAGGAAAAGAATTATCCAATTATTCTGGTTCTGTCACGAATAAAGGAAACGCGGAAAGCCAATGCATTAAAAGCGTTAGAGGTAAAAATATGTCTTTGACCAGACCAGATTGCCAGCAGCCAACCATACACACACGTTTTTTTATTTGACACTTCCACGGAAACGACCAGCGTCACATTCAACATTCCCCACTCGCATTGTGTGCGGATTTCGCGAACAATGCACCGGAACAAGCAATCGCAATGGCCAAAGAATACCTTTGCCACTGGGGCAGAACACAGCCAGCGTTCTGAACACACGGCTTTCTCCGCGAGGGGGAGGGGCCGGCACACGCGGAGTTTATTTTTGTCGCAGAGGGCGGGGCCGGGGGTGGCGCCGACGATTCCTCGATCGACCCCGGCGAGCCCTGCGCCGCGCCCTCCGCAAGGTCGCCACGCAACGACTGCGAAGCAAGCGCCGACCAACACTTTTTCTTCCAAAATTTCTTTCTTTCTGCTCCACAATATTCTCATCCAGAAATGAAAACATGTTCCAAAATTTGACTTTTTTAGGAGTAGATGTCGATACTGCGCACTATTCTTACCATTCGTTTAGTTTGTAAATGAATATATACTACAGAAAAACTTGTTCAAAGCGGAATCTGAAGGGACCAGAATTATTTTTCGTATTAGGTAAGATTCCGCTTTATGCAATGCAAGCCTTTTACGTAAAATTTACGTTTTTCAGGACCGCGATTTATGTTCACATAAGACAGATTTTCGCATTATACATTTCTGCATTGAGCAAGTTTTACTATATAAGGCTTCTGAATAATAATGTTCGTTATATATTGAGATTATAATTCAATGTAACAATATTTATAAAGACAATAATTTAGTATTTAAAATATTAAAAATATAATACTATCATTACGTCTATATTTAAAGTAACTAAATATCAATTGAAGATATTTTGTATTCATTTCCATATCTTGGGCCTTTAAGGGTGTTTACACAAATTATTAACGTTTCGGACCATCCTCGGTTAAAATTTCTGAACATTACATAACGTACATAAATTCAGTGAATTCATCAATAGTATCATTATGAATTAGGCCGTATAACCGTCGTATGCATGCACCGACGAGATCCGACAATATTTCGTTAGGCTTCTTTCATATTAGTTCTTGATAGTGAGCATCAGGAGAGGTCCGCGCCGCAGTAACATCTGTCCATGAACTAAGGCATTATTTGAGCAGGAAAGTTCCAATCAAATATAGCTCAAATGGCCTGCGGTTCTTTTAACATTCCGTAAATGTACTACTTAAAAGATACTGTTTCAGTTCCTTTCGGAAGAAAAGTCAGGCAAGAATGAATTTCTGCTCTCGAAAATCCAACAACTTCGACGAAGTATTAAGTCTGTGAGGATTATTTTCAGTTAAATTGTTGAAATGGAATATGTATCAACCCATTTTAAAATGATTAACTATTGTCAATTATAATCTTAAAATATTGAAAATGGTACTAAAAATATATAATAGTATAGAGACTTGGCTGAACGGGAGACACCACGTCCTAGACATTGTAGCCAAGTTTTCGGCCGTCATACTTAGACCTTTCTCAGAATGAAATTCCTTGAGGCTTTCCTAAAACAAAAATGTTTGGCGTGTGTAAATGCGACTTGAAAATTATGGGCTTCATCTCGTAACATCACATTATCTACTCATAAAATTTTGAATCGGAAGTGTAAGCGAAATGTACAAGTACAGATAGTCATAAGAATTTCAGATGTAATCTCATATTGTTCATGAAACGTTTTCTGATTTTAATAACTCGGGAAACCAAGAAGCATGCTGTAACTTGGTCCCCTACATCAATCAAGATTGGGCACGAACAAGTGTTATGAGGAAACTGCGAACAACAAACATGCACTTGAGGCACTCATGGTCAATGTGAGGGCATTTTAATGTTGAAGAGTCGTGAACATTGACGATGACACGCACAAACTACGATCAAAGTGACCGCGTGAGGCATGTGTCCTCATTTCTCAAGGGCGGTCCGTACATGTTAAGAAATCATTTGTTACACTCAATACTGCTTTTTATACGAATCACGTCACTAAGATGTGATATATCTACCAGGTATGCATGCAAGCATCTATTCTATATACATTTTAATGGACGGAAACAAAGATTGGTACAGAATTCGTCGTTTATATTTTAAACATTTAATGTAACATAATGCCCATTCTACATTTTCACAATTTTCTGAAAAAAATTATAACTTTAAATTCCTTGCTCAAATAAAATAAAGTGTGATTATTAAAAATGCAAAAGTCCAATTTTCATTAAAACATTTGCATTTTCAAAAAGCTACTAAAGTTTAACTTGTTTTCGAACCTCCGCTTCATCTCTGTTATTGAAGCTAGAGATTTCTTTTTTTGGAAACTCAAATTGTGACATTTAAGTTTCTCAAAATATTTGTGGTTTGGGGTAATTTTCAATCAAATTGTTGCCATTAATACCCACTGATTTCCTACAATATTGCGCATACATATCTTTAAACTGTTTGTATGCATAGAAAAAAAAGCACTAAATCATAAGACATAAGTGCCAGTTCCATGAAAATCCTTGAAGCGCCTTCATAAACTGTAACCCTAATCGTATTGTTTATTTCAATAACATTTTAAAAATATTTCAGAGAAGATAACTTTTTGGCATATAAAATTTTAGAAAGAAGAAAATGTACGCTTGAAATTAATATTTTTAACTTTCAAGTCTTTTTTCAGTCTATTTTATAATTTTTTTAAATTTAATTTCTGTGCACTCACACATAATGCGAAGAAAAAATTTCAGCAGATTAAAAAAACATCAATCGTATATTTTCTGTTGTGAAACATACCCTCAGTTGAAATCGCAGAAAATAAAGATGCTGAATGGACATAGTTTGCATTTCCAACGATTCCACACTGCTACCAACCTGGAAAAGAAAACAGCGTAATATTAACTATTTCGAATTAGATACTTATTAGATTTTAATATAAGTTTCATCAAGGGTGATGAAATGATCGCTATACCATTTCTGAGCTTGGATGAGGGAGAATTTGTGAAAAGGATCTCGACCTTGCACAGCTCCACCGCATCAGGTGTCTTCCTCTTTTGTCACGATGCTTTGGTCTGTGATGCTGTGCAAAACGAAGTTCCGTCTTACAATTCTCTGAATTTTCCAAATTTCAAATTTCATTTTTGGCAGCATCTTTCTACAATTTCGATACTGAAGAATTTTTTATAATACACTCTGTTCTTGAAACAGAGATCTCTTATTAAGATTTTTTACAATTTTTTTTTCAAAATATGACTAGTATTCGCGTTTTTCGGGTAGTGCGAAGTACGCTTATGAAAATGGCACAGGTCATATTTTCGTTGAACTCAGAATTTTCGAAAATTTCAACTTATAAATAATGCGAGAAGGTAATTCCTATTTTAGCACCTCTGACTTCCCCACTAACGACCGACAAAACATGGATTTTTACTACCCAATGTGTTAGGGGGGAGTTATTTATTCACGATCGTCGATTGGCACAAGATAGTTGTCGTCCTCTATAATGCATCTGCGGGGATTCATAATAGACAGACCTGTACTTAAACGGTCGACCGTGAATGTTTAACTGCGTGCGAATTTAACTCCCCGAAATCTCATTTGAAGTATGCGATGCAACTCTCCAGCACCTTCAACGCGATTAATTGGAAGACAACGCGCGGCGATAGACGCACAAGCGAAGGTGGTGACAGCAGCCCTTCGAAGCGAACACGGCCGTGAACACGAGAGCGCGCTGGCTGCAGGGCATTGGAGGCCGTGGTCGGAAGCGAGGCTATTTCCGTCGCTGCTGCACGGCCCTAGCGGTAGCGCCCTGCACGCGTGGGGGACGAGGCTGCACCACAACTTCCCGTCGAAACAGCTTCCCCTGCCACGCCCACTCACGCGTAATTGCGAGGGTAAATTTAGCCCCGCGACCGCACCGCCTCCCACGCACTCCGTCCGCAGCAGCCCTGGACCATCCACCCACCCCCGTCCCCCGGACTCCGTCTCGGAAACTCCTAGAATTATACTCTCCCAGATATCCGTTTTCACTGGAAAAATGTGGGGATCCAGAGGCTGTTTTCCATAAAGACTCTTCTAAGAACATGCAATTCTCAAAGCACAATGCTGGAATCTGTATCTAGGAGATTTATAAACACTGCGAAAAGCGATCGTTCACAAGACAGATTCCCGTAATTTGTCTTGAACACTCAAATAATCATACACATTTTATGGGTACATTAGAAACATACGTAGATGAACATAAAATGGCTAAAAATAATTAACACTGCTGTATGAAAAAAAACATGAGACCTATTTGCTTTGTGGTTGGAAGGCGCCTTCCCAAACCAGAGTTCGGAAATCAAATCTCTGGGGGACGGTGGATTTTCAAAAGGCGAAAAATACTGTGTGGTATGGCACAGTCGTGACGTACGTACTGAAGAACCCTGGTGATATACCCACCAATTTGACAAATCACATCCTAATCAGGCCAAAATTCGTTCAGCCAGAAAACGAAGCAAATAACAGATAAATGTAACTGAGCGCATAAAGACTCTGGCAGAGTATGAAATTCAAACATTAGCTGGCAGCGTAGGGAGCACATATGATGAGAAAATAGGAAATCCAGACAAAGGGAACAAATGCTAAAATGTGACCACGAAATGCTCGTTGACGGGAGGAGGGTTCTCCGTGCCCTACACTTTCATGTTATGTGAACTGACATTCCCCTTAAGATTAAATGCACTGTTCCGTCCGATAACAATAGTCCGTCTAAAAACTTAATTATCCAAGTCTGCTTACACCTCGACGCATAACTGCTGTTATGACCTTCTCATTTGATTTCAGGACTTGTTCAAGTAGCGATTTGTTTGCCTCGCTGACCGGTGGCTTACGAAGAATACGTCATATTACTGCGAGGGGCGGGGGGGGTGCAGCTGGAGTTGGCGATTGGCTTTAAACGTGGATTTTTTTCCGAGCTTCTTGAAGCAGATCTGATTCTATCTTGCTTCACATCTGACACACGCCGCCATTCTGTGCTCTTTCGCTTACATGCCTTCATCTTGACGGTACCAAAAATAGATACTCTTGTGAGATGGTGGATCTTTAACAATACGTGGGCAGACGAGTCCTTGGATTGTCGCGATGAAAGTTGCCTTCTTTAACTCGAACACCCAGAACGCCTTCCCCTGATCACTCGCCGTTGTTACACCAGCGCTGCTCATGGAATGCGGCACCAACACACCCTGCGCACGAAGTGCGAATAAAACTTTTTCGTTCGAGAGTTTTACTAGTTTTTATGCTAGGTTTTTGCCTACCTTTAATAGTTTATCCATCATAAATATGTTTAAGTGTTTCAGCCCATTGACTGACAAATTGATGAAGAGAAAATGTCCAATTAGTACAATAAACGCACATCGTACACATACACCTGATGAATTTAATAATCTTATTAGAAAAAAATTACTTTTAGTATTAAAATATTATTTATGCACAATATTTATTTTTTTAAACACGATTTAAACAGAAAATGGACCTTTGAATCATTGCTTTTCACCTTATTTGCATCCTGCTCATGTTCTCGAGCGAGGATGGAACTAAGCAGGAGGGCATCGTTGCCTTCCATCGCTTTCAGGAGAGTGTGGGCCTCGGGCACAGTTCATTGCTCCCTTTCGGCGAGGAGCGGGGTAGTGAGACCTTCCATTGACTCCTACTATGTCCTTTATACCAAAAATATATACCGTTAAATTAGGACCAATTTCTTGTCACACTCATTTTATTTAACAAGCAAAAGAAACGATTTCGGTTTAATAAGAGCAAGCACAAAACAATCCTAAAGTTATTAGTTGCACATACTCAATGGCGGATTAATACTCAATGGGGCCCTAGGCGATATCAAATGAGAGCTCCCCCCCCTTCGTTATAATTGGTGGTCCCCCTCACGATATTATGCGTTATTAGGGTAGGCGTTCTCAATTTATAACTTAACATATCTTTAAAAAATGTTGATGCAAAATTATATTTTATTCAATTTATTGAAATCCCAGAATACGTGTAAACAAAAAAAAAGGGTCTTGGCAATCAGTAATAAAAAAAATTATAGAGTTTTCACGATTTAAAATATACTCACTTTTCGCTTTCATCGTATGCTGTCATTGAATTTGATAGTTGCATTTAAGAGCTCAAAATGTCTCGAAAATTAATACATGTTACAAAAATGTGTTAGATTCGTTTGAGCATTTAAAAAATGGTTTATGTCGTCGGGACTCCTATCCATTGGGAGCCATAGGCAATTGTCTAATGCCGCCTAAACGCCACTGCACATCCTCTTAGAAGAAGTGCCCAACAGAGATGACTACCTACACCAGCCACTTGCACATAGCAGTAAAACGCCAAATCCGTGCGAACTGCAACACAAAAGCACACTAACCTTCGGCTACGCCGAAAATAAAAACGACTATCGTAGTGGAGTGTACCGCACCGGAAGGCAGGGGAAAGCTCCCAGCGCACATACGCGATTCAGGCGCCACGCACCGCGCCTCGATCTGTGCCTGCTCTCAGGCAACGCCGCGCCGCGCCGCGCCGCTGCAACCTTTCCCCCGCGATGCACGCGGCCGTGGGACCTAATTGCATGAATTATGCAACGCAGCGCTATTTACGCGTCGGATTATTCCTAAGCGGCCGGCGCGGCGCGGCGAGGCTAGGCGCGCGGCGGGGTGGGGCGGCGGCCCGGGGCGATGCGGAGCGGGCTCCGGACGGCAAGATCGCACCGAGTGGCGAGCTGCTCGTTTCATTTACCTGCCTGCCCTCCATTGAAAACAATTCCACCAAGAGTCACAAGCGTTGGATATATTTCAAGCGATTTGCATTACGCTCTAGAATTCTCCCTACAAGACAGATACATCTACAAGTATAAAGCCTGACTGGATGGAAATTTGAAGGCATTCAGCTGAACTGTCCTTCGTAATCCGAAGGGTCTCCGTTTCTACTTTTCACATGAGATAACAGTTTTGTACCTTTGAAAGTATTTGTCACCCAGGCATAGCGAGTGAAAAATCTGTAACGAGTACACTGGATTCTACGTTTGATGACAGGTTTTTAAGATGTATTTGAAAAATATTTCCCACGCTCATTTCGTAAGTCATCTTTAATTTTTTGCAAGCCTGGAGAAAAAAATGCTCAAACGACATGCTTACCTCTCAAAACATCACAACAGTCACGACGTTCAAATATCTTATTCTATTCGTTCTAAGCAAGACATTCTCTCGTAGAGATGCTAAGGAATACATTCATTCTATACGAGTACAAGTTCAATAAATAAAGATTTTAAAGAGACGCGAAAAGTAACTAAGAATTAGTTATTAGATATTTATTATTTACGCAGATAGGTTTATGCAACCTGGTGCAGAACACTAAACTTTACATATTATAATTAGGAATTAAAGACAATGTAACTTAAAATTGTTTTAAGATAATAATATTAATAATAATATGATAACAATGATGACAATAAAGAAATTAACAACAATAAAAGCATTAATTCTACACTTTATGGCGGTCCTGTACAGATATTTTACACCAATAAATACACGACTTTTTATTACACTGAAGTCCACTCCACTTCACTTCACAACACGTCACCACACTTCAATACGAATACTACTTAAAATATAATTATATATTTAATAAAGTAATGCATTTAATAATTATTACAATACTAATAATGGTAACAGTAATTAATAATAATCATAGTAATAATAATAATTCTCCACCTAGGGAGTACATGACCTTGATGTTGGTGGTGGAGCTTGAGTACCCCCATGATCTTGAGAGCTATGCCGGCGGTAGCGTAGCTACTGGTAGGGCCTCCCTTGCCGGACAGGTCGAGAGGGAGGGGTCAGACGAAGAAGTACTCCAGAAGAGGACTGGGGCGCAAGAAGAGAAGAGGACAGTCCGCAGAAGAGGGTCTCCATACGACGAATTTTACCTCGAAGATTTAGGCAGAAATCTTAGCCTACATTTCCATCCAGGGACGAAAGATTCTGGTATGATCTCGCCAATGGAACTAGGAGATTCCTAAAGAGATCTGGGTAGGAGAAGCTCAAAGGCATGGTGACGCCAACCTCCTAGGGGAGTAAACCCTAAACAAAAATCCTGGTCCTCCTAGTAGGGGGTTAGGACGATGGGCCAGCTCCTAATCGTCCATGTAAAAACTATGAAATGCTAAAAGGGCTAACCGTGAGAAAACGGACGGTAAACGGAGACGAACTAGGCAAAGGAAATGGATAATGAATATTGGAACATGAAATACTCAAGGTCAAGGAACTTAAAGATTTAAATATGGATATTGCAAGTTTAAGTGGGACAAAGAAAAAGGGCTCCAGTATAGAAAAGATTGGACCCTATGTTCATATTTGGAGTGGAGTACCGAAAGATCAGAGGGGTAGTAAGGGATTTCCATAGTCATAAAAAATAAATTTAGAAACCATATTAAAAGTTGGGAAGCCATAGATGAGAGGCTGATTAAAGTAAATTTGGAAAGTTTTAGATACAAAATGACGATTCTTGGAGTATATGCGCCAAATGAAAATCAAGATATTAATATTTTAGATGAATTTTATTCAAAGCTGGATGGGGTAATCAGTGAATGTGGGGTAAATAGAGAACTAAGTTTATTGGGCGATTTTAATGCAAGAGTGGGAAAATCTCAGAACTCAAAAGTCGTTGGACAACATGGAGAAGAGGTGGGAAATTCTAATGGAAGAAGATTGATTCAACATGAACTTATATTTAGAACTTATACTGTGTGAACAACATGAACTTATAATTAGAAACAGTCACTTCCAACATAAAGATAAGCATATGTTCACTTGGGAAGAGCAAACCTGCACAACGCCTGCTCCCGCGGGCATTCTGCACTTGCGAGCCGCTCGCCTGCCCGTGGCAGCGCTGAAAGTGCAAGTAGCGGGGAGTAGGAAGCTTTGCGGGGAGGGGAGAAGTCTGACGTAGCACGACGCGGCGCGTAGATTGAATGCCTGGGCGTCTAACACGATGATCCATGCTTCAAAATTATATGCCCATTTGTTTAAATGGATTATCGTCTCCTGTATTATTTCAGTAGTATACCTTTGGGTTCCGGTTCACACACGCAACCAATCTTTATAAATGAGGGCTCTAAAGAAAGAGAATTTCATGGAGACTTGACGAATTCCATTTTGACTTTAAAAATATGGATGATTTCTTTAAAAACACGCATAGAAATATTAATGTAAAATGCAACACGCATTACATGTCAACTTATATCGGCAAATAACTCATAAACAAAGCGTTTTAGAGCCTTAAAAAGTTAAATTTTGAGGCCAAAGGCCTCAAAGAAACGTTTTTCACACCATAATCTACAAGATAAGACATTCCCCGATCCATTCAATTAACTTTTCGGTTCCACGCTTTAATACTATCAAGGCCACCTCAATATTTCAGCCCTTCCTGCTGGTAGCAATTTTTGTGGCGACACGCTTAGAAGGCTTAGATTCGACAATCTTTATTTACGCTTTCTGTTAACACCGTAGTTTGTGCAGTCTGACGAGGTTTATTTGCATAATCATTAATTCAAGATTTACCGTCCAGCAACAACTAGAAGTACTATTATAGTTGCTTGATACCTACACCCATGAAGATTGTTTCTTATGCGTGTAGTGAAACTATTCAATTAACGTTTTTTCATGGTCTATAAGTGCTGTGTTCTTAATTGTGGAAAGATGTGGTTGTTCAGTGAAGAGTGAAGACTGTGTTTGTGTTTTACCTTACCAATATTTTCGTTATCATTTGATGAAATTTTCAAGTCAACGGGTTCAGACACGTAGCTTTCTCAGAAGTAAAAAGCTAATATTTTTGTGACTATCACGAAAAACTAAAACCTAATTGACAAAGAATATTGAATAATTACTACAAATGTCTTGAAGCAAGTGTTGGGAATTGTTCCAAGCAAATTCTCCATGATATTGAATAAATATTTATTGAAAATTTCTTTTACACATTAATTGCATTGTTTTTTTATTTTTATTTGTAATTGTGTTAGTACATTGCAAGTTACCTTTATAGATTTTAAACATATAAACACGTTTCGTTAACTACTTTCCCTCTTACAATGGAAATAGAAGGATAGGGATGAGTGAATGTGTGTCGTCACACGCAGTTTTTACATGTTTTTGACGTAAATAAATAAATAAATAAACATGCGAGAGTTCTCGCACGGGTACGCAGAGGTAGTGGGGGAAAACTTGTGCTATGGCACAACACAAAGAACAAACTTTTTAAAGTAGCTAATGTAAAATAGCTTGAAATAAATGGAAACAAAAATTAAAACGCGCTAGCCTACAATACTACGTGAATCAATTAAAAACAACTAAATTTAAAATAATAGAATAGTGCAAGTCACCCGACAACTGCCAACGATCGCAGTCCAAACGCACGATTTAAATGTTGGCGGTATCTGGAAGTATGTACACCAACGCCAAACAGCAAATTCATATTGTAAATAAAACACCGTTTGATATTATACTCAAGGTGTCGATTCGTTAAGATATTAAAAATGCAAACATAGTTTGAGCAACATTCCCATGTACCGAAGTGGGCTTACTAAATTGTTTCTAATGCTAACAAATGGTATTTAGTACTCAAAGGTGAAAACATTAGTTTGGTTATTTTTTGGCTCGGAATTGTTTTTCTTGAGGTACGTAAGGACGCAGAAAATAATTCAATACATTTTAGCAAACAATTTTTCAATTTTCTCACCCCAGCAAGCTGGCACCTTGAGTCTCCAAAACCTACTCGGTTCTTCATAACAAATCAAGGAAAGTTAAATAATATTGCAATGAGTAGGTCTGTTCTTGCCCGAGCCGGTATTTTCGCATTACTTTACTTGGCTTTCATAAGAGTAAAAACCTTTTCTATTATTTGACTATCAAGGAAAGCGAAAAGCTAACTCTCAAGGAAGATTGAAAAATTTCTTCAAATTTTGTTTTTAAAAAAGTATGAATTGTTCCAAGAACATCTCTCTTTAATGTTGAATAACCTTTAATTGAAAATTTGTGGTTACTGTTTCACTGTTTACGTTCTGTGCACTACTGTATATACACTTTTGTACCCACCAATGTATGTATTTTCATTTTCTATTTTTTTAAGAAAATAACATGCTCATTGTGACTCATAAGTATTATTTTAATGCAATAGCTTTAAAATATATGCTTATATATAAGAAAAAATATTATTTAATTCTATATAACAAAAAATTGCAATTTAATAATTGATTGTTCACCAGGAATGTTAGAATCTCCAAATCATAGAAAAATAAACAAAATCATGAGAGCAATCTCTCACATCAAGATTGACATAAAAATAGAATATGTGGCAATTTCAAGAAGGGTAATGTTTAATAGCACATTTGTGACAATTTTTCCCCATTATGAAACTGAATAAAAGAGATCAACGAGCAAACTTCAGTCACGATATGTTACGGACAATCATAAGATAATCATGGGTATTGGTTAAATAGAATGCAAAGGGCTTTATATTTTTATATGATGTAGTAAACGACTCTACATTCTTGTCAGAAATTAGAACAGAAAATAATCATGATTTTCTTTAAGAACAATATGTTTTTGCTTTGAGAGAACCGTCTTATTCAATTAAACATAGTTAATAAAAAATAGTTTATTGATTTCATCATCAAAGAAAACCAATTCAGTATCAAAATTTTGTGTTTAGCACAATACTAAATTTGTGATTACATCGTAGCAAAGCGCATTACATTATAAGCCCTACAAGCAATTATAATACTTGGTGTCGAAATCTAATATGTATAATTCGTTGTAGTTTCATATTTCGCCCTGTCATATATCGAGAACAAACATTTGCAATATAATACAAAAGACAATATTACTTGAACTGTATATGAGCGTCATGTTCTTGCCGATTGCTCTTTAAATTTACGCGCTATCTTTCGAATTGCGCATTCTGATTGGTGGACCCCACTCCTAGATTGGGTCTCATCCCCACCCTTCATCGATTTTCTAGTTTGCACCCGAGTTGCCCGCACGCAGCTCCGGAGGTCAGTGAAAGTGCAAAATGCTGTGTAGGTCTGGGTAAGAGGAATGAGATCTGTGATCGATTACATAATCACTAGACAGCATTTAACAGAAAAAGTAATGGACGTCAGGGTACACAGAGGCCCGGAATGTAGATTCAACCATTATCTAGTGAAGGCCAAAATTATGTTTCCACCCATAAAACAAAAAGAAATGGAGATCAGAGAACATAAGGGAGACAAAAATGAAAATAGTAAAGCTAGAAAATATAATATAGAGGGTCTATCACAACCAAGTATAAAATATTTATTTCAAAATAGATTGGATAATTTACTCAACGAAAACATAGTTGGATCAAATAAGGAGATATATGAACACCTCAAAGATAGTCTGCATCAAGCGGCTGAAGAAGCACTTGGAGAAATACTTTTAAATAAGAAAAGGAGAGGGAGGAGCTATTGGATTACTCAAGATCTGGAGCGGGGAAAAAAGGAGAAGAAGAGACTGTATGAAAAATGGTTGAGTACCAAGAAAGCGGGAAATAGGGAGGAATATAACATCCAACGAAATAGAGTTAGAAACATAAGAAAAGAAAAACAACAATCATGGGAGTCCCACCTATGTACATTTCTACTTCTTGGCATTTACGCTCCCATGATTGTTGTTTTTCTTTTCTTATCATGTTTCTAACTCTATTTCGTTGGATGTTATATTCCTCCCTATTTTCCGCTTTCTTGGTACTCAACCATTTTTCATACAGTCTCACCGTGGGACAAAAACAAGCGAGATTTGGAAGTTCATAAAACAGGTCAAATCTCCCCAAATGGAAAAAGTTCGCATACAAAGTATATCTGTAAGTAAATGGGAAGACTATTTTAGAACATTATTGAATGAAGGAAGATCAGATTTTCTTGGAACTACAGAAAGGGAAAAGATATCTCCGGCCAGAGAAATTACAGTAACAGAAGAGAGGGTCAAGAGATGTATCAAAGAAATGAAAGGTGGTAAGGCTCCGGGTCCAGGAGAAATCCCAAGCGAATTGATAAAGAATGGAACACCAAAGTTAGTACGGATGATGACGAAGCTAATTAACAGCTGCATCAATAAAGGCGATATACCCGAAAACTGGAAAATGGCTTATATAACACCAATATATAAGAAAGGAAGGAAAGATATATGTGAAAATTATAGAGGGATAGCAGTGACAAACACGTTCAGTAAGGTATATGGAAGAATGTTAAAAGAATTAATATAAGAGGGATACAGGGAGTACGAAGAAGAAGAAGAACAAAGTGGTTTTAGAGCAGGTCGTCCTTGCATAGATAACCTGTTTTGTTTGTCCCAGGTGATGCAAAAGAAATGGCAAACAGGGAGAGAACTTCATATTGAAATATTCCTTCATCCTTCACTTCGTAATACGTTGTCGTGAGTTTGACCTGTTCCGAATTTATAGAAAGATGTGGGCGCCAGGAACAGGTGACATAAACTAATACTAACTTTTCCCTATTTAATTCTGTCAAAATTATATGGGCATCCAGCTAGCTTGGGCCGATGGATTCGGATTACATGTATTCGCTATCGCTAAGATAGCCGATTACCTGATCTGCCGACTGTACAGCCTGGCGTGGAATCTGAAATATGGAAATTCTCTGCTTCCAACTAATTAGAAGCTTATGATTGACAAATGAACAGACTCTTTTCTTTTTCCAAAGAACAAAATCTAACAATTTATTCAATGTTAATTTTAACAGATTACTTAATGGCCATGACCCCTTTTAAAAGATATTATTTTAATATACTGCAGTATATGTTACCGTCTTGCCGACCCGCTCGTTCCGAAGACGCTTCTCACTTGGCCGATGAATCCGAGTCGCTCTTCTGTCTTCTGATCTTGCGCGGTTGCTGAAGTATCCAGTCCACACTGCATAAAATCTAGCTAAGTTCTTTCCGACGCTTTAGGTTTATAATCTTTCACACGAGTTTAATAAAATACTAATGTTCGAACTATCGTCCGGTGAACACCCAAAACTGCCCAAGTCCGCGGATGTACTCCGGCAAATAATTTCTAAGTCCGATGACGACTGTTACTTTTCGCACGAACATGTATAAGTCTCACTTTCAACTACAAGGTCCGCACACTATTTGCACTCCACGAAACTCAAGAGCCGAGTTCACGACCTACACTCCACCACTCTGAGTCAGACTGTAACGATCTGCACTCAACGAAGCTCCAAGTCCGAATGAATGTTTTTCTGTATTTTGCAACCCTTGATGGGTCGGTAGCGTCCCACGTTCTATTTTTCCAAAACACGGCGGTAAACACCAGAAAGTCTAATTGCCCCCCGCCAACCCGCTCATTTCTTACAACCCCATGTAGCCGCGCCTTCGTCCGTCATACGTTTTTCGACCAATCACATATTCTTTATTATATCGATCTAGCCAGCGTTCCGGCACCTACGAGGCTTGCAGCTAGTTTATTTACCTGCCCTGCACCATAGCAACCCTCTGCGCTGGCGTTACTAGGGCCGGATATCGCCATTTTACAAGTCCATTTAGTCGCCCCGTATACAACTAATATTATGAATAAACCATGTCCCGTTCTGGTATATCACAACATCCCCTCTCCAAGCGTCATTTTGTTTGCTACCACCTAACTAAATGACAAGACCATATTAGAACTTTCTTCATGCTTCGTCACGCTGAACTCACTGACACTTTGCACTGTACTGACACTGAGCACTGCACTGTACTCTTGCAGCCTTACAACTATTTACATTAATTTGTGAACATGCCAACATAGTTTTAACCATTTCATTGCGTATCGCCTTATTGCCTATTATTAACATATTAATTGAAATTCCTTGCACGTTCCAACGACAAACAACACAACAAAACAAACAAACTATTATACACTACTATATACAAAACTATTTACAATGACACAAATCTTCAGTCGTAGGTATCGTCCCTTTTATACGGTTTGATATTTCTGTAATTATAGGTCCCCATCTGTTTGCCGTTTTCATCTTTAGAATTACCGCGTTTTTACTTAATACCTTGACAATTCGGTACGGTCCTTTATACAGAGGAAAAAATTTATGAAATAACTTTTTATCCACCGAAGATACTTGAGGCACTCTAATCAATACTTCGTCATTTTCTTTATATTCGCCTTTAAAATATTGCTTCTGCTTTATCTTCCTTCTTGCAGCTGCTTCCTTCAAGTTATCATAAACTATGCTTATGTTATTATTATTATTATTTGAAGTCCCACTGATTTCCGGAGGTACTTCTATCCCCTTGAACGGGTATTTTTCTCCTGTTCTCCCCATATGAATCTCTATCGGCGTATTTCGCGTACTTCCATGAGGAACATGATTTAACACATAATTTAATAAAGGAACGGCCTCCATCCATCGGTTGTGACATTCCGAAATGTATACTCTAAATAGTCGTGAAATTTCTTTCATAATTCTCTCACTGGGGTTAGCTTGAGGATTCCGTACCGTTGTATAACCTACTTGCACCCCACTTTTTCCCATCTCTTGTTCCCATTTTCCGCTAGTAAATTGCGTTCCCAAATCACTAATAACTTTTCTCGGTACACCGAATTCTTCAAAAAATTTGCGACATTGCGTAATGCAACTCTGTGCATTCGCCTTTCTAATGGGATATAATTTTACTATTTTGGAAAAAACATCCATTATTAACAACAAATATTTATTTCCAAATTTAGATTTCGGCATCGGCCCATAGAGATCCACGGCGTATATTTCCTTAGGTGACATAGGTATTATCGCTTCTCTACTTCCTTCATACTTTTTATTGGGCTGTTTAGTTTTTTGACAAACGTCACACTCACTAATCTGCTTGCGAATTTGTCGCCCCATGCCTTTCCAATAACATTTTGATCGAAGAATAATTTCAATTTTGTTACATCCGAAATGGCCGAAATGTTGATGAGTTGATCGAATAAGCTCTCGCCTATGTGCCTCGGGTATCCAAATTTGATACTGTGTTCCCCGATTCTTAATTCGATGTAGTAGTATCCCTTCGTACATTTTCCACATTGAAAATTTCGGATCATCCCGTCGTCGGTCGTAATCTTCCGCTAAAAAATGCTCAATGATTCGTTTCCCCATAGGATCCTCCCTTTGAATTTTTGATAATTCCTCCTTCGTCCATTTCGGTTGTATTTTCGTTAACTGCATAGCATTTATATCCGATTCCGTACTATAATCCATTTTCTTAAATTTTATTCTCGACAAATAATCTGGCAAAACATTGTCGCGACCTTCACAATACTGGATGTCAAACTCAAATTGTTGAAGCCATAGTGACCATCTCAACAATCTATCATTATTTAAATGGCTCCTCATTAGGAAAATCAAAGCCTTATGATCAGTGATGACGGTGAATTGTTGTCCAATCAACATTGTTCTTAACTTTTGCGTAGCCCAAACAATCCCTAATGCTTCTCTTTCACTAGTAGTAAAATGTCGTTCACTAGGGGTCAACACGCGGCTTTCTAGGGCGATTATTTTCTGCTTATTATCTTCATCGAGTTGAAAAAGTACCGCTCCCATTGCAAATCCGCTACTATCTACTTGTAAATACATTCTTTTGTCAAAATCCGGATAGCTGATCAGGAACGTCTTATCAAAAAGTTTTTTCAATTTTTCAAACGCGTCTTGACATCTGGCGTCCCATACCCATTTCTTCCCCTTTCTTAATAGTTCTATTATTGGGTGTATAACTTCTGAATATCCTTTACAAAACCGTGAATAATAATTACACACCCCAATTAATCTCCTAACTTCCCTTACATTCCGTGGTCGTGGAAGATTCTTGATCAATTCTCTTTTCCGATCTTGTATGGATATTCCCTGATCGGATATGACGTGCCCCATGAATTCAATGCTCTTTCTACCGAACTGACATTTCCTAATATTCAATTTAAGGTTATGTGCCCGAAAGACTTTAAATAATATTTCCAGTTTCCTTAAGTGTTCGCGCATTTTGCTAGAAAATAACACAATGTCGTCGACATACATCAGAGTTGTTTCCTTCAGTTCAGCCGGAATCACATCATCTAAGTAACTAATTAAGGCTGCGCCACTATTCTTCAATCCGAAAGCCATCCTTTGAAAACTATAAGTATTGCCTTCGAATGCAAAACTAACAAATTTTTGGGATTCTGGGTGTAATCCAATTTGCCAATACGACGCCGTAAAATCCAGTCCTGTAAATATCCGGGCTCCTTTTATTTTCAACATCATCTCTTCCAATTTTGGCGGTTTCTCATGACGAGCAATGGTTTTGCTATTAAGTTTCCTAGCATCGATACAGAATCGGATCTTATTATCTTTCTTTCGGACTATTACTATCGGGCTCACATACGGTGTCATAGATTTTTTTATGATACCATCCTCAAGCATCGCGTTGATTTGTTTCCGTACCTCGGCTTTAAATATATGTGGGATCGGGTATTGCTTAACATTGAAGGGTTCCTCATCCATTAATTCAATTTTAAATTGATATCCCTTTACAGGATCCTTCGAACCTTCGAAAACATCTCGATATTTGCTCACTAACGTCTCAACGGAATGGCTAACATCTACACCATTTTCATCGACCGCATTCTCGGCTGCAGCTTGAATCTGGTCCCTGGTCTCTTCGATTAGTTCCGCAACATCACAAATACACAAATCTTCGCCCTCCTGGTCCTTGATCCCTAAACAATGTTGTTGCCCTTTGTCAGTTCGTAACAATATACTCCTGTTACCTACGTCGACCTTGGCGTCACACATCTTCAGGCCATCAATCCCCAAAATGATTGGACGAATCAAATTCTTTATAACTATTGCAGGAAACTGTATCGTCACCCCTTGGACTTCCAGCTCCACCCAAATCTGCTGACTTCTTGTCTCGATGCGCCTCCCGTTAGCTGTACGGATATTCAATTTCCTAGTAGGTAATTCCTCCATCTTATTCCCTTCTTTCTTTAGTTGTTTATACAATTCCTCCGATACCGCACAAACATTGGCACCTGTGTCAATCAAAACGTCTACTGGTATATTCCGGAATGTCCCCTTCAACACTAAACACGTGCTATTTTCCGCCCGTTCGTCCGTATCTTCTCTTAATAAATCATCCGCTGATACCTCGATGCTATTCAACTCTGTAATCATCGTCTCATCAGTCTTATTGTTCGAAATAACCCGCCTATTTACTTCGAACAATGGGAGTTTTCCTGCTCTATGACATTAATTTCTACATGTTCGTGTTTCTTGTCATCCTTAAATCGTCGCGGATAACCATTTCCGGACTTTTTGGACTCTATCTTGGTCTCATTTCCCCGCTCGCCCTTCCCTTCTGAGCTATACTTTCCTTGGCAATTATCACTATCGGCTTGTTTTCCCGTTCCATTACTCTTTCCATTTATATTATCATGATATCCGTCGCCATTCAATGTCCGATCAAAGAGGCTAAGCCGCTCCACCAAATCTTCGTAATCTACGGGCATCGAGTTCCATAGTAAATTTTGGATACTAACTGGCAACTGTCGAATAATAATTCTTATTAAGTCATTATTATTTATTCCTTCTTCGCAAGCCTTAAATGCTGCAATTTTGCGTGTCGCAAAATCGCACATGGTTTCCGCCCCGCCTTTCCTATATTTCTCACTCATCAATTTATAGTTTAAATCAAATTTATGGTTTTCATTCCAATAACGCCTTAAAAATTTATCTTTTCACTCTTTATAACTTGTTGGTTCTGGAACTAAAGATGTCCACCAATGATGCGCTTTCGCTGACATTGCTTGCTCGACAACATGTAATTTTAACCTATCCGGAATGTTGTTGATCGTAAAGTAGCTTTCTAATTTTGAAATGAATGACCAAGGTTGTTCCTTAACATCCCCATGGAATTTCAAATAGCTTGGTAAAACCAACGCGGATGCGGAAGTTATTACATTTCCCTGCGCGCGTGTTAGGACTTCATTTTCCAATTGATCTATTTTTCCCTTGATATTAGCTAACTGTTTTTCCGATTCGGACTCTTGCAAGGTTTTAATACTCCTTAGCCCCTCTTGTATCTGCTGTTCTACCTTGTTGTCTGTCACAACCATTTTTAATTCAAGATTATCTATTTTATCGCCATGTTGTTGCGCTATATCATTCAAACATTCTAAACGCGATTCAACGTTTGTCATTTTTTCGCATTGTTGAGTTTGTAAATGTTCTAACGCGGTGACATTTTCCCGTAAAGCTACAACTTCCGAATTCATTTTATTCAAGCATTCCTTTTGTTCTTCCTGTATTTGATTTACTTGACAATTCAATGAGTCTATTTTTGAATAAATATTACTGAATTCACTAATTGTTTCGGTCCGTAATTGTGATATCTCCTCACATATGGCTTCGCGAAAATTCTTAAATTCCTGTGTTTGACTATTCATTTCTATCTTTATATTTTCAAGTTTATTTTCCAATTTAGCATTATTATTTTCTAATTTAGCATTATTAGCGTTCATTTCTGCCTTCATTTCAGCTAACATTTTAATTATTAAATTACTCGAATCCGTATTAACTACTGGAGATACCGCTACTTCCTGTTCTATTTCAACTACGTCTCGCGAAATATCTCCTTCGGGATTCATACCGGTATCCGCCATATTATCTACTTCAATATTTTCGGCACGTGCTGTCTTACTTCTAGTCTCCATCTTAAAATTATAATACAAATTAGAATTTTCTCTATCAAATTCCTTTCAAATACCGTCAATGAAATGGTTTTGGCTCTTTCTTATAATTACACGTTAGTTTCATATGTCAATCACGAAATTTCAGATTCCATTAGATCACTTTGTTATAATTTATAATAACTCCATTAACGTACTTCACTTTGTTATAAATTATAACAAAATATGCCCCACTTGGCGCGCCATTTTTGAAATATACCTTCATCCTTCACTTCGTAATACGTTGTCGTGAGTTTGACCTGTTCCGAATTTATAGAAAGATGTGGGCGCCAGGAACAGGTGACATAAACTAATACTAACTTTTCCCTATTTAATTCTGTCAAAATTATATGGGCATCCAGCTAGCATGGGCCGATGGATTCGGATTACATGTATTCGCTATCGCTAAGATAGCCGATTACCTGATCTGCCGACTGTACAGCCTGGCGTGGAATCTGAAATATGGAAATTCTCTGCTTCCAACTAATTAGAAGCTTATGATTGACAAATGAACAGACTCTTTTCTTTTTCCAAAGAACAAAATCTAACAATTTATTCAATGTTAATTTTAACAGATTACTTAATGGCCATGACCCCTTTTAAAAGATATTATTTTAATATACTGCAGTATATGTTACCGTCTTGCCGACCCGCTCGTTCCGAAGACGCTTCTCACTTGGCCGATGAATCCGAGTCGCTCTTCTGTCTTCTGATCTTGCGCGGTTGCTGAAGTATCCAGTCCACACTGCATAAAATCTAGCTAAGTTCTTTCCGACGCTTTAGGTTTATAATCTTTCACACGAGTTTAATAAAATACTAATGTTCGAACTATCGTCCGGTGAACACCCAAAACTGCCCAAGTCCGCGGATGTACTCCGGCAAATAATTTCTAAGTCCGATGACGACTGTTACTTTTCGCACGAACATGTATAAGTCTCACTTTCAACTACAAGGTCCGCACACTATTTGCACTCCACGAAACTCAAGAGCCGAGTTCACGACCTACACTCCACCACTCTGAGTCAGACTGTAACGATCTGCACTCAACGAAGCTCCAAGTCCGAATGAATGTTTTTCTGTATTTTGCAACCCTTGATGGGTCGGTAGCGTCCCACGTTCTATTTTTCCAAAACACGGCGGTAAACACCAGAAAGTCTAATTGCCCACCGCCAACCCGCTCATTTCTTACAACCCCATGTAGCCGCGCCTTCGTCCGTCATACTTTTTCGACCAATCACATATTCTTTATTATATCGATCTAGCCAGCGTTCCGGCACCTACGAGGCTTGCAGCTAGTTAATTTACCTGCCCTGCACCATAGCAACCCTCTGCGCTGGCGTTACTAGGGCCGGATATCGCCATTTTACAAGTCCATTTAGTCGCCCCGTATACAACTAATATTATGAATAAACCATGTCCCGTTCTGGTATATCACAATATGGTCTTCCTTGATTTAGCAAAGGCCTATGACAGTGTGCCAGTCATAAAGTTATGGGAAGTTATGAATAAAATGAATAAAATTTTAACAAATGCGGTGAAGGAATTGTACATAGATCAAAAAGGAAAGGTGAAAGTTGGAAAACAGCTGAGCAAAGCATTTCCTATATCAAAAGGACTACGGCAAGGATGTTGTCTGTCACCTACCCTCTTTAAAATATATGTTACTGCGGTGTTACAGGTATGGAAAAGAAAATGTGCTGGGATGGGAATACCACTTGATGATAATATAACACTTTATACCCTACAATTCGCTGATGATCAGGTACTGATGGCGCAAGACCAGGAAGATATTGAATATATGACTAGGGAGATAAAACAAGATTATGAGAAATGGGGACTAAGCCTCAATCTAGAGAACTGGAGTACACATGATGTATTCACTGGACACTAGGCAGTACACATGATGTATTCACTATGGAAACTGGAGAAATAATAAGAACAGCACAGGACATAAAGTACTTGGGAACAACAATATGGAAACAAGGTTTTTATGAAAAGGAATGTGAAACTCGACTAATTAAAGGAAAGAAAATTTTAGGAGCCCTGAATCCAGTGATCTGGGATCCACATATAAGCAGAAAAACGAAATTTAGAATATATAAAAGTATTATTGAAAGTGTTGCATTATACAGAGCAGAAATATGGCAACTTCCAGAACAACAGAAAAGAAAATTGAGAGCCCTGGTAATGGATTTCCTCAGACGAGCTGCAGCAATAGCTAGAATGGAAAAAATTAGAAATGAAAGAGTTAAGGAAATAATGAATTTACATCATGATATTACAGAGGAAATTGAAAAGAAACAACTCACTTGGTCTGGGCATGTACAACGAATGGAGGAGAAAAGACTTCCCAAAAGATCATTAGAATGGCAACCAAGTGAAAGGAGACAACGAGGAAGACCACGACCAGGCTGGAACGACCAGATCAGAAAGACAATCGAGAAGTGGAAATTACCTCCAGATGCCTGGAAGAACAGAGAAGACTGGAGAAGAAGGTTAGGCGCCGGAAGACCGAAGTAGCGGTTAAGAAAACGGCAATAATATTAATAATAATAATAATAATAATAATAATAAGCAAGAAATCCGCATCATGGATTGAAAAACCAGAAAACTGCTAACAATGCATCATATTTCCCACCCTCGAGCTGATGTACATAGACTTCATGTGTCACGTAAGGAAGGAGGAAGAGGCCTCAGACAAATTGAAGCCTCCTGGCACAATGCAATAGTTGGAATGGGAAAGTATGTAGTCAGTCATCAAGATGACCCTCTAATGAGGCAGGTCATGAAATCTGACCGAAGAATGGGAAATAGAGGCATTGCTAGTGTAGCAAAAAGCATTGCAAAGAAAACTATGCAAGACATGTCAAATAACACAGACAATGAAATGCTGGTACTGCTAAACATAAAATGTGAGACACAAAAAATGTTAAAGAAGTCGTGGAGCGACAAACCCCTCCATGGGCAATATATCAAAAGAATGGACAAGGTGCAGATCAATAAAGATCAATCATTTATGTGGCTTAAAAGGGGAAGAATGAAGTCAGAATCGGAAGTAGTTCTAGTAGCTGCTCAAGATCAGGCGTTGAGAACACGACATTATGAGACGACAGACGATATTATGAGATGAAATAAGAGACAAACTACTAATTATGAGACAGACGAACACGACATAATGAGATGAGACGACATCACGAGAAAGTAAATCACCATGGGCAGATGTCAGTTCCCGGGATATCTAAACATGACCTAATATATTTATCATATCGCATGAAATGCCCAAAATATACGCCCAAAATCTTTAAATACCGTGAATATAAGAACTTCAATTCGGAAGCATTTACTTCCGACGGCTTATCTGTGCCATGGCATCTTATAAATCAAGAAAATTGTATAGATAGAAAAGTAAATACTTTTACGCGCTTACTGACGGAACTTCTTAATAGGCATATTCCAATTAGGACAGCTCGCGCGACACCCCCCCCCGCTCCCTGGTTAACGGAGGAAATACGTATGTTAATGAAACTGAGAGATGCCGCCTTCAATGTATTTCGTAACACAAAGTGCGAACATGACAGAGATGCTTACAAGAAACTGAGAAATCTTGTAACGCAAAAATCTAGGAACGCTAAAATGAAATATTATCATAGTATTCTTGGCACGAACAGAGACTCAAAACAAGTATGGAAATCGCTGCGCACTTTAGGCTTAGGCAAATCACGATCCCCATCGCAAATCGATACACCCCTTGATGCTCTTAACCAGCGTTTTGCTAACATGGCTCCTCACTTCGATTATTTCTCAAAAAACAAAACTCTCTCTCTCTTACGATCCGTTTCGGTACACACTCAGGAAGAATTCTTTTTTGCATCTACAAATCATTATGAAATTTTTAAAACCATTCAGAGCCTCAAATCAAACGCCTCAGGGACAGATAATATCAATGCTAAATTACTAAAAGTCAGTGCCGAAGTTATATACCCCATTGTAACTGACATTATAAATTTTTCCCTAGCAAGTGGTACGTATCCAAACTCTTGAAAACCGCGCTTGTCCACCCTCTTCCTAAAACTACTGCAAACCCTCCTGAATACAGACCGATAAGTATTTTACCTACGATTTCAAAAGTTCTAGAAAAAATTGCGCGACGTCAAATTATAAGTTAACTCGAAAGCGAAAATCTTATTAGCGATCAACAATATGGCTTCCGATCCGGCAGAAACACAGGTACTGTTCTCTTAAATATTATTGAAGAAGCTAGAATCTCCATTGATAAAGGTAAATTAACAATACTTGTTCTTCTAGATTTTAGTAAAGCATTTGACTCTGTCGATCACGAAATTCTGCTTGAAAAAATGAAAATATTGGGTTTCGCTAAACCCACAATACGATGGTTCACTCAATATCTTTCAAATCGACAGCAAATCGTTGTATCTGGTGAAAAACAATCCACTGCTGTTAAAACTTCCCGTGGTATTGCGCAGGGAACGGTTCTAGGACCCTTAGGATTTTTAATTTATGTAAATGACGTAGGACAATGCCTCAATCACTGTAAACACAAAATGTACGCTGAGGACCTACAAATCTATATAAGTGGTTACCCATCGGAATTGAACTCATTAGCCCAGAAAATAAACGATGACTTAAACGCTCTCAATAAATGGGCAGAAGCCCTTGGTCTCTTATTAAATTCAATGAAATCGCAAAGCTTAGTGATAGGCTCTCACAATGCTTTGAACAAATTGGAGAAATCCTCCCTTCCGGAAATTAGCATAGGTAACTCTCCTGTTCCCTGGTGTAGCGATGTAAAAAACTTAGGAATACATATAGACAACACACTTAGTTGGACCACACAAGTAGGTAAGATTTGCCAAAAAGTCTTCGCAGGCCTCCATTCCCTAAAACGAATCAGAGAACTACTACCCATTAACACTCGCGTAAGTCTAGTAAATTCTAGTAAATTCAATTATAATGCCTCATTTCGACTATTGTGATTTCCTGCTTACGGACTTAAAGCTCAAGCAACAACGCAAATTACAAATAGCACAAAATGCATGCATCCGTTTCATATTCGATCTTAGAAGATACGATCATGTATCTGAGTTTTATGGTCAAACAAACATTCTCTCAATCGAAAAAAGGAGACATTTTCATAGCCTTCTTCTTCTCCATAAAATTTTGAATAATTGCTATCAAACGCAATTATTGCAAAACTTTAAAATGCTGACGCTTGAACGATCACGTTCCTCGCGATTACTATGCATACCGCGGCACAATACGGTATCCTATAGTAAATCATTTACTGTAACTGTAATTAGAATATGGAACTCACTACCCACATATCTCAAACAAATTAACGATTTCAGAAAATTTAAAACTCGACTCAGTGATTGGATTAAATGAAATAATTATAGATAACACAAACTCCTATTTCCACTTTCACACCTTAATTAAACACCACGTTCGCGATTACCACTGACCAAATTCGGTTACATTCCAAGACGTCAAGCTGTTCTTCTGCACTTTTCTCCTCTTTGCTCTATCGCTGAAATCCCTAACACCAAGTAGGTTACATGTACTATATAATAAGTTCTTAACGCATTTTCAGTCTTTGTATTGTATGATCTTTCTTGGCATGTTGTATTTTTCTTGTACATCCGCCTGCTTTCTGTTTCCGTTTCTTCTTCTGTTACAGATTATCTTCTAGTCATCAGCCATTTTCTGCGTCATCTAGAAAACATATGTAAGCGAAAAACTTTGTAATAGTATTATCATCGTTCCCCCTTCCCACTCTCCTTAATCTCATAACCAAATCTAACTCCCTCTCTCTTTCTCCCTCTGCTTCCCTTTTGCCTTTACCCTTTAACTCCCTCTAACGCACTCTACTTTCCTTTTGTCATTTACCCTTTTCCTTTAATCTTTCCATTTTTTCACACTGATTTTTTCTTGTGTTACGGCCCTAAGCCGCCATCCTGATTGAGGTTTTCCTGGGTTTACTCAATCGCTTAAGGCGTATGCCGGGATGGTCCCTAGTCTTGCATCCCAGATTTACATGTAAAATCTGCCCTCCTTTCTTCTTGTAATTTGTCAACAATTGAGGCATTCGGGTGTAGGTAATAATTTCTGACATTTTGCGAAAGTAAAATTATTAACATTCCACATCCTTCTTGAAAGTAAGAAACATGGGCTCTCATGCGCATGTTAGTTTTAGAGTCCTAAAAATACAAACAAAAATATATTCATATTTTATGTTTCATTAGTTGTGTGCAGTAAATTTCTATTACCTAATACGATCATTGCACTTTCGTAAATAACGTGAAATGTCAGCTACCATTTCCGCCCGAACTCCTCAACTGTACTTATTGTAAATGTAAATATTTTAGTGGTTAGGCGGAAGAGCAGGCCTTATGGCCTGAGCCTCGCCAGAAATAAAGACATTTTATTACTATTATTATTATTATGATAAAGCGGTTCTCAAAATTTCCCAAGATGATAAACGCCGCATTTGTCAGGAGCAAGTAGAAACCATTGATCATATTGTCTCAGCTTGTCCAATTCTAGCAAAGACCGAATACTTAAAAAGACACGACAGGGTGTGTAGTTATCTCCACTGGCAGATCTGTACCGCCCTCGAAGTTCCACACACATGCCCCAAGTTGTACGAACACTCACCAAAACCGGTGACATCGGTTGGATTGTGTACAATATTGTTCGACCAACAAATTCAAACGGATCGCACGATAGCAGCAAACAAACCGGATATTGTTATCCGGGATTTTGAGAAAAAATCGTGTCTACTTGTGGATGTTGCTGTGCCTTGCGATCAAAATGTCGTAACCAAGGAGGCAGAGAAACGTCTTATATACAAGAGTTTGGAAATTGAGATCAGCCGAATGTGGGGCGTAAAAAGACAGGTCGCACCGATAGTTATCGGAGCTCTGGGATTTGTTTGGCACAGCTCACATTTTGCGCAAAATATTGTAGAGGCACCGACAGTCCCTAGATCTGCTCCTTAGGTAGCTGGTTGCAACCTGGAGTAGATTTTATACTCAGCCGACTCATAACATCTGTAGTCGTGATATGGAGCAACAACAATAATAATAATAATATAACTGTTTTAATAAACCTAACTTACTAACTAAATATCTTGGTTAATTTACTTTTAAATCTTTGAACACCTACAGGAAAGGGTTCCAAAGCTGTTCCAATCCCAAAGAACGTATTATATCGCCCGTGTCATACAAAACAGGGAATTAAACTAATTTTTCTGAATTCCTACGTGCAAAGTGCAATTTATATTTTTAATTCTTTGGTGACGTCGTCTTTAATTTTACATCAAACCTTTTTAGCCACGCATGTTTCCTTCAAGTGCTTCGCGCCACACACAAAATAGTGACTGCGCGTCAGACACGGAGTAGACATGACGGGCCCTTCTTCGTTTGTTCTTTTCCACTTATCAGGTTTCACGTTACATACGCTGTAAACACTAATAGAATTGCGGAAGTCCTACTGATGTACCTGCGTAACGAGACATGACATACAAGGGTACTAATAGCCTTACACTAGTGGTAAATGAACCCGAGTTGTGTCGAGGTTGGTTCATTGCGAAAGGAAAGCCTTCAACTCACTTTCAAGCTAAATCATGCATTTCAATTCACAAAAGGCATTTAGCAACGCCATCAACTATCACCAAACGTTCAAGATATATGTCTACTGATACAGTGGAAACATTGAATAACGAGAACAAATGAATAAAACTATTGCCGAAATTATGGCATTCAAACTAAAAAGGAAAAAGGTTAGTACTCAGAAATATTTTTTTATTTATTTATTTTATGTCGCTTTATAAACAACTAAGGCCATTACTAGGGGCGGATTTAGATGACCTAAAACACTGCCTAAAACATCAAAAAAATGCTCTTAAAATGTTTTTAAAACACCTTAAAAACAAAGAAAAATGACGTAAACATTTGATAAAAACTACTTAAATGAACAACTCAAGCTATTGAATATGTTACTGATGTAATCGAGGCTTCTTCCTTTTGTTCAAGTGAACTCAGCTTGCAAACTTTTAGTTTGGACTGTTCTTTAAAGAAAATCTCTGCCTTTATTTATCGCGAAATCTGCCGAACCGTCAATGGCGCCGATAGACCTCACAGGAACCTCAAATTACATAGTACTCACAATGGTTGACATTACAATATACGAGCGAAGATATCGAATAGGTTACTCAGGAATTCTGTGCTGAACATTTGTGGCACCTCATAAATATTATTTGAAGCAAGTACCATTATAATGGTATTAAAATCGATGAAATCAGCAAAAAATGCATTAAATATGACGTAAAACGGTAAAAAGTGACTTATTAGTAGAAATCAATGAAAAATGCAAACACACAAATGACACAAAAATGAGTCCTTTCGTTTCGACATAACATAAAATGGCTTTCTATACAAAACGGCATTCTTCTAAAGTAAAAAGAAAAATTACATTAAAATCCCGCCTCCTAGTCATTAGCGCCCACTATTAATTTGCATTTCAATAACAGTTATTATATCTTAAATATTAAAATATTCAGAATTATTAAATACGAAGTTATACACCAGAGATGCATTTTATAAATTATATTATAATTAAGTACAATAAATTTTTACAATAATTCAGATAATTTCATCAAGACCAGCAATATTAAGATAGTTCAACATTGATTTGCAACCTTTATTGAATTAAATTTTTCATGTAAATGTACATCGTTTTTTTTTTATGCCAAGAGAGTTTCTTAGGTTTTGAAGGCTTGAACATTCAAGGATAATATGAGATGTTGCTAACATTTATCCACATTTCGGAGAGGTGGCTGCGTCGTTATTGTTTTTAATCAGATGGGAGTGGGTGATAGAAGAATGACCAATTCTTAATCTTGTAATAATAACTTGTTCTTTTCTTCTAAATGTGTTTCGGATATTTCAGTCTGTTGCAGATTTTCGTAGAACATGGAGTTTGGATGTTGAAGCTTTCCACTGGTGATCCTATACTTTAATAGGAGTAATATACTTTTCTAAAGTTCTTACAAAGTATTTAAAGAAGCATGTACATGCTGGTCAGCGTTCAATAAATGGGTAGCGTTTTTAGCAGTCAGCTTTTCATTCCCAGTGATTTCCTTATGGGAAGGGAGCAATGACAGTGTAATGCTAAAACCTGTTGTTTTATTTGTTGTTGTTATAAAGAAGATTTTGGAATAAACACTTATTGGCTAGTGCCTATGCCTATAGACGTAGCTATGAAAAATATTTTGATCCTGAAAAACCATCTCTTCTCCAAAGACATCTTCACAAGGTTCCTTCAAGAGAACCCTTCACTCCCAGCATAGATCTGGAATTAAACCAATATTCAAATCCAATACTCACAGCATTCTCTGAACGTTTACACTAATGAGAAATACGACAAATGGTTTACCGATGGATCAAAATCAGGCGCGGATCCAGGGGGGATCCCCCCAAAATCATGAACTAATACAATTTTTTGTGTACAATTTTTCCGAGAAACTCTAACATTTAAAAACCTCTTAGAAACATAATCTTTCCAGTTTCCCTTCAGAATAGCGACTAATCGAGACATTTTTTGAGACATTGTCAGACAATTCTAGAAATTTATAAAAATGTAGTAATGCTGAAACTAATGAATTTATTTAGAAATTGGAATTTAATGTGTATAAAAACATACGTGGGTTCAAGCTCACTTAAAATATATTTTTGGAACAAAGAAATATATTTAAACAAGAAACATATCTGAAGTCGGAATCACACTGCGCCTTACTATTGTTGCCAACTTACTGTGAATATTTGTCACTATACTGCGATTTTTGTAGGAAGAGCTCTCAAGATAACTCAAATCCCATCTTCGCGATGGAATATGTCACGGCATTTCGTATCATTCACAGTCGTTCCGCTAGATTTCGCACGATCGCAACCGTACGAAGCAATGCTTGCGATCATGCGACTTCTACCGGCAAGACCGAGAAAAGACGCGAAATGCCGTGACATATTCCATCGCGAAGATGGGATTTGAGTTATCTTCAGAGCTCTTCCTACAAAAATCGCAGTATAATTGAACGAGAGAACTGTGGGAAAAATGTATTGCAACATATGGAATCAGCTTAAAAGTCACAATCGTTGTTCATTGTGTGACGGTCCAGATGGACTCGTCAAAAATAACAATTTCAATATATTTCATAGGGAAAAATACAACATATCTGCATAAACAATTGACGGGTTAGGGAGCGTAGTGGCATTTATTTACTTATTACGCCGGAGTTGAACTGTTGAAATCCAATCAGACCGGTATAAATAAATAAGAGATTTTAGAGTGACAAGGAACAAGTGCACATTAGGTTTCCCAAGAGAATTAAAGGAAAACAAGTGAACCCTACGTAACGAAATCGCCATGTTAGTAATTATGTCAAATGTAATAAATTGACTTTGAAAAGGCAATAAAACAAATGTGAATAACGAGAGTAAATATGTAGTTAATTTACGTATGGAATATGATTAGATGCAAGGGTAAGTTACACAAAAAACGCAATTTTATGAAGGCCGTGCAAGTAGGAAATGGAGAAAGACGGCAGTTGTTTTACTTTCCCGTATACGTACGTATACACGGAGTGATATACGTAGTATAGGGAAAGTTATGTAATGCTGCGCGAAAAAATGGCCAATTTTCGGCGGAAAAAAAATTAATTGCCGGGCCGTGAAAACGAATAAGTGGATAAAACCAGTTGCTAAATTAAGAAAAAAAATCCCCTAACACGTGGTGTGGTCAAAATCCATGATTTGTTGCTTCTTCATACTTAAAAATCGATTGACGGCATTCCGTCCGTCTGTCCGTCTGTGGTCAACGCTAGCGCCTAAACCGTTCGGTCGATTTTCTTCAAAATTGATATTCCCCAGTCGATCTGATTCTAGTCGAAGCTTTGTGATTTTGAAAAAGATTCTTTAAAATTTGGGGGTACTTTATATACAGCCCCCCGGGGATTTTCAACATTTTCTCAAAAACGGCTCCAAATTTTTTCTTTAAATTTCTTATTTCTCCAACTACAAAATTGAAGATAGAGATTTTTTCTTCAAATAAAATTTGTTCTGCATATTGAGTTCTTTAATAAAAACAAAACTTTATTACAAAAATGTAAATTTTTTTACTTGTCTCTCACGTCGTTAATATTTACATTATCGGCGATTTTTTACATTATTATATTTACGGGTATATATGCTTTAAATAATGTCAAGTAAAGTTTCTCGAAAACACTACCGTTTTCTGTGAAAAGTAGCTCAAATTTCGGCATTTTCAGAAATGCTCAAACGTCATTTTCTCGTATATGGCTGCAATTTTTTCCTTGAAACTTTTGTAACGGATAGTGCTAATTACACTCATTAGTATAGCGTGAAGTTTATTTTGAGTTTTTTTGTTTTTTCCAAAAATTATATAAATGTAAATTTTTTGAAAGATCTCTCACATCTTTAATATGTACATTATCCGCAATTTGTAAAGATGATTATATTTGTGAGTGTAAGTGCTTCAAATAACTTCAAATAAAGTATTTTGAAAACTCAAAAATTTTCTGTGAAAATGAGCTTCAAATTTCGCATTTTTAGTAGTGCTAAAACGCCATTTTCTCTTAAACGGCACATAATTTTTAAAAGAAAATTGCTATTTACGGCTAGGTTTTTGTGTTCTTTAATATTCTAAAATTAATGTTTCTGTTCTACCAATAGGAAACCGAAAAATTAAGAAAATGACAAAAAAATGTACTTTTGGCGATGATAGATGGTAGCTGGCAAGAATGAGTATGTGGCAATTCCGAATAGCTAGCGAAGACCCACGAAAATAGAAAACTAATACGGGAAAGTCTGTGCCATTCTGTAGCACCACTAGTTTCTAATATTTTAGGGAAATCAGGGGGACGATCGGGAAGAATGCTTGTGGACATGTTAGAGTACGGATGGTGGAAGGAAGCTATAATGGCGAATCAATCGGTTGGATACAAATGGACGTCGCCGTTAAAAATTAAATGGTTGTAATATGAAACCAGGAAGAATTGGTGGTTAAGTGTAACGCAGCCACAGAATTCGACGCAAAGGGAAGTGATAATTTCAGGCTCTGCTCTATCTTTCTCGACATTGTGAGAAGGCCAAGAGATGTATCTTAATGGAAAAGCATTTTTAAAATTCAAAATAACATGGCCATTAATAAGGGAACGAATGCGCGCTTGTATGAATGAGTCTTGCAAATGTTAAGCTAAAGTGTTATGTGTAAATATTTATTCTGTTTCAAGGGTAAAAATATGTTTTTGAAATGTGTTTCGTTGTTATGTTGTAAAATGTTTTGTACTAGCCAGGAGAGGCGACAACGACGGTAATTAAATTTAATTTATTTGTCAAAAAAACAGTAAAAACTGTATATGACGTGTGGGGAAAGATATTTACCTGCGCACATTTTCTTGAGGGACAGAATAAAAAAAATGATTTAGAAAATACGAAAATAGAAAACGAAAAAATGAATTGAGGAAATAATTATTTTAGAAAAATAAAAATATTTGAAAAATATCTGTTCCCGAGTTATAGAAAATCAATTCCAACGGTAAATGAACTACAAGCAAAAGGAGTGCTCAACAAAACGTGCGCACAGTGAAGCTATATTTATGTCAAGAAGCAAAACAAGGGGCCATATCAGCATTTGCTCAATGGATCAGGGAAACTGGACAAAAACCTGATCGAGATGGGGGTCATTGACCCGGAAGCTGAAGTACATTACTTGTTAGAGGGGTATTAAATATTTTTTTTAAATGTACACAATACAAACGTAAACTAATTCATTATATATCATGGTTTTGTTACCATAAACATTATTTTTATTTTTCACGATCAGTATAGTCTCTAATTGTAATTCTTTTTATAAATAAAATTGTTGTAAACAAATTCTCTACGTAATTTTTGTTATAAATAAATGAGGTTGCACCGGCTTTGGTGGTGGTAATTGATTTTGGAAAGATTTTCTTGTTTTATTTCATTGGGAGTGAGGGAAGGGTAAATTACATATCAAATTCTGAACAACTTATGATAAACACCCGTTTCCTGTATAGGAGGGGTTTTGCGCTCTCACGACCTATATAAATTTCTTGAACGGTCAGTGATTCCACTTTTGCATGTGTTACTAATATTTACATATGTAAAATTTGCGAAGATAGAGACAGTTTCAGTTTGGCTTGCCAGATTGGGGAAAAAAAGATATGTGTGAATATAATAATAATAATTATTATTATTATTATTATTACTAAAAAATTAAATTATTATTACAAACGGAATTAAGGAACCGTTCCAATATGGAATAGAACTAGCTAAACTTAGTAATAATAATGGTACTCGTATGTATTGCAACTGTTCTCTCCTTTTTAACCTCCAAACCCCACGTTATGGTGCCAAAGCAACCGTTCTATTCCCTCCTCTTTTCAATTAATTAATTAACCTAGCCACAGATTGTGAAGCCAATGCAACCGTATATATTACTATACCCCTCCTCTTTTCAATTAATCAATATTATTATATTACGACGTTGCATAAAATTATTTTTGATCGTAGGTCGTGGCTGGCCCCGTACGGGAAATACCTGTAAACAACGTTCCCTATTGCAGCATACACAGGACTTCTAAATACTGAAATAAGAACACCTTTTTTTTTCATAAAAGAAAGAAAGAATTTTAAATCCTGTTCTCTCTCGTTTATTCTCTCATCAAGATGTATCACTACGTCCCCTGTTGCCTTCTCTCAACAACAATGTAACAATGTGTAAAGATATAAATGTACTCGTGCTTGGCAAAATACTATAACTCAAATACCATTACATTTAAATGAAATTAATATTAATCAGCTGATTTGTAACTATTATGCGTCTAGGAATTCCTTTTACCAAAAACCAATGTCATTTAAAAAAAATTTCCCTCGTACGTACGTACTTATGAATTTAACAATGAGAAAACAAGACTAAATTTTGCATTGCTAGTTCGACAACAATTACATGCATTCTTCTTTTAAAATTTAAGATTTCCACCGGTCTTGTCAAAGTTTATTTAGTTTACTTGGATGTCCCCCAAAACAAATATCTAATTTGATATTTACGCCACGAATGCGACACTTTCCTGTTGTTGAGTTTCGTCGAGACAGCGCCGTTGCCAGCCCGGTCGTCCCGTGCGTGCCCACTTGCACGCGCCGATGTACTCGCACGCTCCAATCTTGCGTATGCTGATTTTCTTCATAAGAAATTCCCCGTGAATTCCCAAAAATTGCTCGATTACTTCGAAGCACAGAGTCACAATAAAAATAATAAAACAACTTCTTCTCTCTTCCACTTCATTCACTGCATCAATGGCTGTTTGTACTACCCGTCCGCATGCCCATTGCACGGTACCGATTCGTCACCCAAAATGTCTAAGTCCAAATTCTTAAAAAATCTCGAATTCGTCCAACGTGGATTCGATGTTTCTATCACCCCTGACTCGGAAGAAGTGTTCTTAAAATCATGTCGATTTAACACGTCACCTCGTAAGAGAAAAAATGCCGGCGAATTCCATTCTTGCATTTTCATTGTTGTTTTCCTAATTTCTCTAAAATGTACAATATAAGTTATTTTGACATGACTATGCGTTTATTCATTAACGCTTTTGCCCAATGTTAAAGTTTTTTTTGCCCAAACATATATTTTCGATATTTTATACGTCGAAAATGCTAAATTTCTCTGTCGACATTATACACCAATTCGTCGCTTGTTTTGATAATATTAATTAGTAATATTTCTTCAATTCAGAAATTCAACGTTCTATAAGTCTTTTGGATCAGCTATAATTTTTATTAAATTTAGACAACGACGATTTACACGCCTCTTGTTGCCTAATTAAAACTTCTTCATAAAATTTTGATATTTAAGTTATTACATCTGACACATCACTGGGACTTTTCTCTAATTTTTCATATTCTAATTTTAAATGGACCCGTCGTCCGATCGTGTTCAAATAAAGACCACAATGTTCATTTATTTATTTTCCAACTAACTGTACGGTCAGATTTCTTTCCAAAACTACCGAATCCACTGTGTTTTCCATTGTCGAAATATACTTTAAGCGGCGCGCTGTTCTGTCTTGCTACTATCGATTCACGTACACGTTGTTTTATCAATTACAGTTTAATAAATATTTATCCTTTTTCCACAATTGTTTTTGGGGAATGTGCCAGAAATGAAATCATTACAGTATATAAAATTGACATTAATGTTGCTTTCCGGTACCTCGGAAATAATTATTTAATTATATTGCAAATATATAAACATTTCTATTAAATTAATCATTAATTTAGGGGCGCGTTCCGGGACTCATAATTTTATAAAACTAGCAATGCAGAAGACTCTGGTATTGTAGCATTGGCAAGGCTTAATTCACTTTTCTTTTGAAAGAGAAATACACGAAAACATCTGACTTTGATCCACTTCTGCACAAAAACCCGGAATATACGTATGCACTTAAATATGCTCCATAAATGAAAATAAACATTTAAAGAAAAACATTTCAGAAATATCCAACTATGCAAAATGGGCTACTTTTGTTTTATTTTGGTGATAGGTAAAGTCCTATACATTCCTTTCGATATGCACAATCAGTAAAAATAGGCATTTGCATGAAGTTCTGCGGTCTCAATATAATAAACAAAATAGTTATTAAGCTCGCGAACCAACATCATTGTTAAAAGATGCCGTAACTTTCAGACCAGTTTACTAAGTTCATGCGCACGAATAAATGTACAGAAAGTAAATCGTTTCAAGCACTGCCGGCGCTACCTATAGCAAACTAGGCGACTGCCTAGGTCCCAAATCTCAGGGGGGCACAAATTTGGTACAATTGGTCTATCAATTGCCTTATATTTGCGGTGCACCTAAATACGTAATTTAAAATAATTTGTGTTATATATGTGTAATAAATCATATTTTACTTTAAAAAATATTTCTAAACATTATTATTATTATTATTATTATTATTATTATTATTATTATTATTGAGGGGGGGTGAAAACATCTAATTTTGCCTGGGACGCAAAATAACCTAGCGCCGGTCCTGGTTTCAAGTGTAAACAATATAATCAGAAGACTATTGGAAATATTATGTTGATATTGTAGCATTAGCATGACTTAATTCACTTTTCTTTTGAAAGATAAAGATATCTGACTTCGACCCACTTCCATGCAAAGAATATATGCCTTTAAAAATGCCGCGTAAATAAAAATATGCAGTTAATGAAAAAACATTCCAGAAATACGCAATTATGCAAAATAAAAATGGGCTACTTGATAGGTAACGTTATATACATTTCCTTTCGATATGCAATCAGAAAAATATGCATTTGCTTGAAGTTCGGCAGTCTAATGTGTTTTACAAAAAAAATGACTGAGATGTGCTAATTCGGAGAGACATTGTGGTTTAAATAGTACTACATAAACATTACTAAAGGCGAGAAAGTATGTGCTGGTTTAGCTTCACTATTTTTTTTATTTTATTTTTTTATAGTCGAATTAATTTTAATTTTTCATTAGCATCTTAATTTGACGCTTCATATGACAAAAAAATGTAACTCAATATAATACAAAAGGAACATATAATCGGATATTTAGAAGGAAAAGATGAACAGAAATACACTAAACACAGTAAATAAATATTAAGCAAACAATGAAGAAAAATGTAAATAAAAATAATCTCCAAACATCTCACTTCCTGTCTTCTTAAGTATGTGTAATTTTCACTCATAAAACAATAACGAACAAAGCATGTTTCCGGCGAAAAAGCTAGCACAGGATCACAGGATGCGGCAATACCATGAAGATTATTTCTTTTAAATTTTCCACGCCCAAGTCAGATGTGCATTTATTTCCTTTGAAATGAATTCAGGTACATGCCCTTTGATAACTAACATAATATCTCTTTACAAAAATCCGTTGTCAGGTGTGGGGTTCGAACCCACGCTCCCTCTCGGGAACCAGAGCTTAAATCTGGCGCCTTAGACCGCTCGGCCAACCTGACGCTGCGCCGACGCGCGCCCGTTTACTCAATGTAAAGGCAGCCCACGAACGAGAATGCATGCTGCAAGATCCTTCTAAATTAAAAGAGGAGTCTTTAGCTTCCGGGAGACCGCTTTAGCATCCGTTATTTTTATAAACAATTAGTTTACATTTTGCTAATAAGACGTTTTGCAATTCTAATAAACAGAATTTTAGTGACCATTGTATAAAACCACTTGTTGAATGGGAATGAGAATAACGATTCTTTATTTTTAAAAGCATATCCTGATTTAAAACGAGTTTTCAGTTGTATTTAAGAAAGGAATTTTTCTTCAATAATGATTTTAAAGTGTGTTTTTCATTAATACTATTTCGTGTATTAATGCAGAGATTTCTGGAAGAGTGATTATTAAAAAGTAATTGATACTTTTTCATGTGAAAGTTACGTAATGCAGTGGAAAAACGATGTCGAGATTACAACAGAAATACACTTTCAGAGTCTCCTAATACCAAAATAGATCTTTTTCTTTCCTTTCTTTAGAAAAAAGTATCTCCTTTTGCGAACAACACGAGCACCTAACCTATTGTTAGAAAATTTGCCAAAATACAAAATATTCCCCAATCGATCTGGCCGGACTCGAATTCCTGCGATTTGGAAAAGGTATCTTTAAATTTTTGAGAAACTTTACAAGAAAGCACAAGAGAAAATTTCAAAGTTTTCTCAAAAATAGTTACACTTTTTTATTTCAATTTCTAATTCGAATAGAGTGAAATAAAAGATGGCTTCGATCCTATTTTCACGGATGCTCTCGAAGTTTCGGAAATTGCAAAAAATTGATTTTTCTTCGGCGTTTTGACATAATTACAATTTTGAAGAGATCTTTTCTACAAATAGATTTTTCCTCCACAATTACTTCTTTAATTAATATCATGTAGACTATTTTGTAATTTTGTTTAATGTTAATTACTATCATATACAAAACGGCGATTTCGAGGATAGAAAAACTCCTACTCGCAGACCGTTGTAATAAAAATCTTTTTCCTATATGTTGCCATTTACTTTCCCAAACACATTCTGTAGTGAAAATCCATGTTTTGAGGGTCTGAAACACCGAAAAATCTATTGACGGCTAAACCGTTCAAACTACTTTCTTCAAAAATGATATTCCCCAATCGATCTAAACGAACTCGAGGCACTGGAAGTTTGAAACATTTTTTAAATTTTTTATTTAGGGGAGAGATTAACACACAGGATCATCAATTATACCAAATCAGAAATTATACCAAATCCAGGTTCAAACCCGATCGAAGCCGTGGATTTTTAAGGGCGAAAAAATCCTTCGTACGCCTTCCGCGGAGGGGAAGTAAAGCCGGCTGGCCCATGTTAGTAGATTTACTTGCATGTAAAAGATCCTCAAGCCTAAATGACGCCTCTGAGCTAAATTCAAAATCGCCTGTTTCGTCGCCCGAGAAAATACCTTCTTTCTCCGCTAGGTGAAAGGAGCGTAGCGAAATTTGCGTGGTCAGACGGAAGAGCGGGCCTGATGGCCCGAGTCTCGCCACGTAAAATAAGGCATTAACTAACTAACTAACTAACTAACTAACTATCATCAAATGTTTCAAAATTTTCTCAAAGACGTCTCCAAATGTTTTCAATTAACTTTGACTTCGGATAGCGTTAAAAACATGTAAAAAATGACACGAGTCCCATTTTTGTTGAAAGTCCTAATTTTTCGAAAATTGCAAAGGTTCAAAAATGTTTCGTTGTTTTCCTACAACTACAATATTGAAGATAGATTCTTTTTTCTTAATAAACTCAGTTGCTTAAAGACATATTAAAATAAGGTCAAGAGCAACTTTTTTAATGTGAGTAGTTTTTTAGTACTATTATAAGGAAATTTAGAGTAAAAGTAGGAAAGAACGGTAAGGAATATGGTGCTGGTCGTATTTTCATTGAATTCTCTAAATTTTCAAAAATTCTAAAAGTTCAAAATTTTTTCGGTGTCTTCCGACAACTACCATATTTAAGATAAACATTTTTCTTAATGAAATCTGTTCATCAAAAACAGATCTTCAAATCAAGATTTTCAAGTTTTTAAAAACATGAATACGTAGTTTTTGCAGGAAACAAACGCAATTTTTAAACAATTCTTTTCTCAAAAAAGCACCAAATTGTTTACTTTTTCTCCCTCGTGTGTAGCGAAGAAAGGTAAAGAAAGTGGTCCTGGTTTCATTTCACCGAACACTCTCATTTTCGAAAATAACAAAGTATAATATCATTTGAAAAGTACAAGAAAGAGATTTTTTGTTATACGAAATTTCATCTAAAAATCAGTTCTTTAAAAAGGTCAAGAACAACTTTTTTTAAATATCGGTTTAGCGTAATTTTACTTATTTTTGAAATTGCAAATTCGGATTTTCTGCGCTTCATTTGCTAGTCTTTCAAGAGTTATCAGATTGCAATGTGACAATGGGAAAGCCGCAATAGGGTAGTTTGAAATTCTGAGAACTCTTTCTCATTGTTGGGAGATGTCATGGCAGTATAAAACGGGAAATTAGGGAATTTGAGTCGATATATCACCTTTAAACAAATATTTTTCGCACCTAATGTTCCACGATTTGTAATGAGGTTTAGAAGTGATGACTGAAATGAACAGAAATGTGTTAAAATGGACAGAAATTGAGATATTATAATGCTACAAAACCGTTACTAAGTGCGAGGAAGATGTTGCACCACTGCGGATGCTTACATGTGTTTTGAATTCTATCCTAACATAAAGTTTAAAGACACAAATCACATCTGTTTTTGAGATAACTTTGTTTATATATCTGTACGTATTGATTTTTGTGAAAAATAAATATAACTATTTTTTTAAACATTCATGTCATCATTTAAAGATCTAAAATTGAGGGACAAATTGTTCTGGGAAAGAAATATTTCACCTGAATATTAGAGGTGTAGAAAAAGCCTAAAAATATTTAAACAGTTGCAATTTTCAAAATTTCATAGGTTTTAATGAAAACTGGCACTATGACAATCATAAATGCACTTTCTTCTATGCTATGGTAGAACGTTAAAGACAAAAATGGAGTCATTTTTTAGAAAAATTTGAAAATGTAACGGGATTCATACAAAGTACCTCTAATAAAATATCTTAATGAATGCCGGGTTGGCCCTACTAGATATTACTCCTTCCTCGTCTACTATTTTTCAGCTCTTAAGTTTCTATTCTGACAGATATGCTTGACACATCCACCCAGACATCCCGATTTTGGGAGTAGAAAACTGCATGTATCTCCTCGCCACTTCTGCTAATGTCATCTCTGATAAAGCACTAATAGATCTTAATCGTGGTGTGTGTGCGAAGTTACAGCTCAAAGGAACTTTAAACACGTATTTTACGACTGAAAATTCGAGATTGTATTGTTGAGGTGTTTCTTATACTTTTCCTCCCTCCACTATAGTAACTCTGTAACATAGTAAAGTACGAGAGGAAATTCGGAGAAAAAAGTCGGAGGACTGGAATTTCAGCAGTAAATCAATCAAACGAAAACTCAACTTGACTTTTTTGTTATCTTCTCTAATAATTTTATTTCCTTGCAAGTGGACTGTTGTCCAGTGGCAAGTTACAAATGCAATAATCTTAAAACAATCTTCTAAATGTAATTCAACAGAAATACAAGATGATGATGATGATGATAATAATAATAATAATAATAATAATAATAATACAATAATTGATCATACAAGAGTACTCCCATGAACGAGAATACCACAAACGACATAAACTTGTATCTCGTAATTGAGTCTGCAAGCGATTCCGCGTAGTGGGGGATGCTTCCAATCCATAGAGTTCAAATTCACGCTCTCAGCCGAAGGCCCAGCGACGGCGTATGGGCGAGCACCTCGTTCGCGGGGATTTACGAGGCTGTAAGTGCGAGTTTGTGAAGCAACGAACTGCACAGCAGGCCGCGCACGTGGTACAGCGCCCCGCAGGCGACTGGCGTTTCGAAAGTGCGCACGGCGCGGCGCCTGCAGGCAGATTTATATATATGAAACGCGCCGATACAAAAAACTGTGAGCTGCATCGCGCCCATGCGCACAGTGCCTGAACCTGCAACCGCCCGATCGGGCGTATTGGCCAACCCTCCGTGTTACAGAGAAGTGAAGCACTGCCTTCCCTCGTCGAAAAGTTTGATCAAAAATGAAATAAAAATTAGAAATCAAAAGAACAGGCTGCTCAATAGAATTTGAATACAGCACACAGTAGAAACTTGAACACATTTCAGTATTAAATGTGTTTGAATGGATACTTTACGCCATTGCTTTTTAGACAAAAGAAGACATTGTTTAAAAAAACAACAGTAATTGATTTTGCTGCTACACACCACCGTCTCATCGAGTCGCCTCCTTGCGTCACATTTAGAAGATTTATTCTGCAAACGTCACGTGGGCTGGAGGGTAGAAATAATAATTTTAGTAATTTATTTTATTGGCTTTAACCTCAATTATATTATTAACAACTACTAATAATATAACCCCAGTTATAATATTAATGTATAAATAATAATGGTTAGTTTTATCAGTAGTAGCAGAACTATTATTTCCTCACTTCACTAATTTAACAATAAGACACTTTCGTGTTGCCGTCCCATTTCATTTTTTCTCTTTTCCAATTTCCTGTACTTTACAATAAAACATTTTTCTAGATTAAAAGTTGTTTACAAATGTATTTATTTTAAATATTGAATACATACCGTGCTTAATATTACTGTTAATGAAGTACGAGTATGCTATAATGTGCATTATTTGAATTACAAGTATGCGGATAAACAAAAGGTGATGGAAAACTGGATTTTGTGCAAGGTAAAATACACAAAGACAAGCTCAACAAATTTTAAAAGAGCAATCTGTAATGAAGCTTTATAAATATGGGTATTATTGACTCTCTTAAGCTCTAGCAACACAATAACCCTTCTCACATCGCCTTCTCCTCAAGATACGATTAAGTCTTATCTAAATCAGCTTGATGCAGACACATATACAATTCCATATCCTACGGTAATTGAACAACGGGACGAAAAACGAGCTAATCAAATACAAGAAACAATAAAAAATAAAGGAGATTTGAAGTGCTGGCAAAATAATGGAAAAAGAAACTCAGCGAAATGAAAAAATAACTTGATTTAACATCAAACCGCTACCAATAATTACTTACGGTAAAGGGTCAGACACCACAAATTAAGTTTATTATGTTTACTTTTCCTTTATTTAGTCACATTTATCAGTTCCGAAGTTCATTTCCAATTCCTTTAATTCTGAAATGTATTGTTTGAGAATAATACTTTAGGTATTCCAGAATGAGTCTCTTACAAAATACTGAAATTTTCATTTTGCATTTTTGGCCGAAGCGAAAGGGAGTGGCAGGGCTAATACGCAAGCCACTGTATCTTTAAGAGCATCGGAGGTGAAAATTGCGATTAAAGCAAAAGTTCACAAGGGATATATTTTTAACAAATGGAATTATGTGCAATTACATTAATCATGCACATAAATATTATACCTATTGATAAGTGATTAAGGAATGAAAACTATTCTCTTGGATTATAATTGATGAAACAAGAATACCTCAATTCGCCAACTACCATAGATGCATTTGAAAGGCGACTAAACGACGCAAATACGTTTGTTAGGCAACCGGAAGTGCAAAAACCTTTAGTGGTTTCTAGAGGCAAAATGGCGTTTACAGAGCACCCGGAGCGATGGATTAGTTCAGTGGTGTCAAGGTCTTCTATTGGTGGCTGTGGCACGCGTCATGGCACCGTAGCATGCCACGAGCTTCTCTGCGCAACTAGCGTCGGGAAAAGGTACTATTACGAGAAGTAGTTACCCTGCGGTTTTACAATAAGGATGGCTTTGTCTCTGGTGGCGGGATGATGAACTGCGTGGAGGGGCGATTTCGTCGTGGCACTCGTGCCACGGTCTCCCGCTCGTAACATCGACCTTGACAACACTGGATTAGTTTCTCACCATCCTCCGCTCCGGCCGTTTGCAGCGCTTACAGAAGCAACGACAGAGAGCCTCTCCACAGCACGAGAAGGGTACCCAGTAAGTCAGCCGGTCTCTGTGACTCACGTCGCGTGCGATCGGAGGGACAGAAGGGGAAACCGGTTGCGTTGCGCGACGCTGTTCGTTCACCGACGCAAGGTCATACGCTCAGCGCCCATTGCCTCACTCCAACCAGAAGACAGGAGCTGACAGTTTCTGGGGAAACTGGGGCAAAGTGGCCTGCCTGTAGCCGGCAGAACACGACACACTCCATCTGAAGAGGTTAGATTCAACAGGACATTGGCGACAGTTATATCTTTAAAGGGGTACCAGCAAACTTTACAATTCTAACTGAAGATAATTCCAATAGAAAACCCAACATCAGCAGCATTCACTGAAGATCACAAAACTGATAGAGAGGAGAGTATATGTACTCGTAAGTCATGTTTTATCAATAAGCGGTTCCACAGGAAGGGGAAGGGGGAGAGAGAGAAAGAAATTTCCCTACGTCGAAAGACCCACCATTTCACATACTGTGACTAAAGTTTCTGTAATCAATGTATACCGTTACGCATTAAATATGTAACACGCATAATTGGAAATCAATAGCCCGAATGGAAATAAAGTTATATATGTACGAAAAAAAAATCCCATTCAAAATATAACTTTAGATTGGAATGAAAGAAGACTGACATGATAACGCGTTTTGCACGTGCCTTTTGAGGGTTTTCAGTTACTGGGAAAACAACTGCTACATCTTTGCTACACGTCTCGATTGATAATGCTTACGTCAGCGTCAAATTGCATGCTAAGAATGAGTTGGTAAGATTTTCAGGTGGTAATTACCAGGGTGCAATGATGATCCTCTTTAGGAGGATTGATTCGCAGGGTCCATGGCCAGGTAGAAACCAGGCATCTTTCTTTTGAAGAGCGAAATCTGTAAGGATAATGAATGGATGAATGAATGAATGAATGAATGGGCATTAACATACAACTATAACAATAATTAAAATTACGACGATACCATTAAGTGATTGGCAACAGGTGATTCCTAGGAACGACTGAGAATGCGAAATTATCTTTCTCAGTTCATTTTCGATACTAGAGAGTTTGCTTTGTCACACAACCAAAGAATTACAGACATCAAAGAATCTAATGTTTCGATATCAAAATCTAAAAACCAGGAAGATTATTAACTATAATCTACAATAAAAATGTATTTTATGATGAAGACGGAAATGACAAGACTATGATAGATACAAATAAATAAAATATTTATTGATTACAAGAATAAAAGGTGATAATTGTTATTGTAGTGGTGGAGGCGGTGAGATGGAGATGGTGGCGGTGGTGATTGTAGTGGCGGTCAGACTAGTTGAAGCGCCGGCCGCGAGAACGCATTGCAAGAGCAGCGAGGCGGAAACGCCGCGGAGGGCGGCCGGCGCGGTCAGGGCAGGGCCCTGCAACTCTCCAGCAAAACCGGGGACACAGCTCCAAGGTGCTACAATCGGAGGCGCTTGTGTCGCCGGGTACAGGCTCGCTAACATACGCACCTAAAAAACTGGCTAAATTGAGAGAAATACGAAAAGTGTCTTCTAAATGTTCAATTATTTATAATATATACATATAAGAAACCGCTGAAGAAATCGCGAACATCGACGCTATGTTTTGTAGCATTACCCGCCTGCTTGAGCGTAATACGAACCTACGTAGCAGCCACACACGTTTGAAGTATCACGTTGGCAGCAGTTGGTATTTTAGTTCCTGTAAGAAGGTGCTACAGGAGAGTGCGCCACTCTAAAGGTCTCCACCACGTTGTATGGGGGTTGAAGGGCCCTGGCCAGGGGTGGTCGCCCCACCTCAACCCCGGGCCTCCCCGTGCGACTGAGAGGGCGTCGGCGCAGCGGCTGATAAGCGGCGAGTGCGGCCGCCACGGCAGCATTTGAGATTTGGGAGTGATAGCCGAGCTCGGTGTTTTTGAGTAGTGGAATTTGTATTGTATAACGACCCTGCTTATTGTATTTTGGAATAGATTCTGGATCAATTCTGACTCAGCTTATTCTTGGTACATTTCCCGGATTGCTGGTTACACGGCTTTTTGTAGTTTGGGTTAACGATTCTGGAACTGTGGATAGTTGTTGCAATAAACTGGTGTGGTTTGAAGTTCACTTTTATTTGCTCCTCTTATATCCTTGGTCACAAGAATGATGATGATAATAAGGAGAAGGAAAAATTAAATTAGCAATAAACAAACATATTCTAGACTTGAAATCTATTTTTCGGGATCCTCACGTCAAAAACATTTCGATCAATAATTTTTACTTAAAAAATTGGAAAACACAAATCGATCTCGAAAAAATGAGAAACAATATCGATCTTGAAAAAACTTATACAGAAGAAGGTCAGTTCCGACGCATGTAGGAAGTGCACATCACAGGTAACGACTCAATCGATGTGGTATGAAGGTAGGACGTGCATGTTGCATGTGCACGAACACTTGATAGATGCACAAAGGCCGCAACGGGAAATTGTGCCGGAGAGTCGATTAATCACGGAGCCAACTTATCTGACATCGGTAGGAAGCGCCGCTCGCCACAACAAGGCCGCGTTACTTCCATAGCACAGTGGGAAATGTAGCTAATCTAGATGGACAAAGGAGCGGAGCGTGATGAACGGGTTATTCAGACATCTCTTATTAATGACATTTTCAACTTTTGTCGTAGTTTGCTGCAAGAAGATGTCTGATATTACCTAACTTAAGCACGAGCCGAAATTGTGATTCTACGTTTTCGCAGTATTTGCTAACGCACAGTTTAACTCACAACTTACTCATTTTATATTGAAAAATGCACGCAAATGACAGCCTGTTAATTTCAAAAACATTACCCACCTTCCTTCACACATTTAGCTAGTAACCCCCACCCCATCCAACAGGATCCACAAGCATTGTGCATCCGCAATCGCCACCGCGCCACCACTTTCGCCACTGTCGTCGCCGCCATCACCTACAAACGTCACCGCCGTTCGCGCCACCACAACTACCCCAACAGCCACCGTTAAAACCATTCCCACAACCACCGCCATTGTTACAATCACACCCAATGTCCCCACCGCCCTAGCGCCAGCCATAATGACACCTACGGCCCACGTCACCACCGTCTGATTGATTTCTGATTCCGGGCGAGTAAACTGCTAAGGTTGTTTTCCCGTAAGCATAGAGCATGTTTTCATCGTGTGAGGTGGCGGAGATCTTTCCCCGCTGGATGGAGAGATCCGACGCGGACCTTCCCGTTGGCTTGCAGGGTTTCCCCAACCAGGTATTTCCCGCCATTGGGCACCGCTCCGGCCGGGATAAGCTCTAAGCTCCCGGCATGTGCGGAAGTTTAAGTCAGGGGTGAGAATAAGACAAGGAAGAGGAAGAAAGAGATCGCGGGCAGTCCGTGATCCCTTTGTGAGGGTACTGCTCCTCCGTTCAGCTGCTGCTGATCAGAGAAACGACAGAAAACTACCGACCACAGTGGCCGGCCGCTAGAATTCTCCCCCCAGCCAGCGGCTGAATCTGTCGCCGCGCCTGAAAGTCCGTAGCTGCACGCGCAGCGCCTCGCCGGGGCCGCTGGCAGGCGTCCGGCGCGGCGCCGCCACTTCCGGACGCGCGCACCGTGGCGGGGGCGGGGGCGGGGGCGGCCCCTTGCGTGACGTACGGTGTCGGGGGCGGACGGCATCGCGCGCGCCCGCACGCGGGTGGGTCAGTGCCGCCCCGCGCCCGCCGATCGAACCCGGTGCACCGGCCGACCTAGTTTCCCGTCTGGCACTATCGACGCGGTAGCACTCTGCAGGCGTTTAGGCTCTCACGGCACCAGGAAGCGAGGTGCACGCGCGCGACCATGTGATTCCGCAGCTTCGTCATTTTCACAACTCGCTTCTGACAAGAATTCTGTAAATATCCACAAAACTGCAATACTCTCGATTTTTACTAAATATATGAGTTGTTTTTTTTAAACCTCGAACACGATTTTCTGAGCCTGCATTTTGTCCTATTAAACATGTCTATTATAGATTGAATGAATTAGAATTAGTTTAAGACAGTATAAATTCATACTTATAAACTGAAGTTTTAGACGTCCCGTAATAGATTTCATAGTACCCTTATGTCATCATTGGAGGATACCAGCTCACTCAAGGAGACACAACTCCCATATATCTAATCGCTTCAGAACAACAATTAGCCAGCCAATAAAATAAGTTTCAGGTTCACGTAATGCACATTTCTTTTACTACATTCCACAACCTTCAGTTGATCTCAATGAGTTTCGGTGCCACCTTATATATAGAATCAAAAAATTGTGGGAAAAGTAGCGTATATTTACTACGTAGAATTTTGGTCAATATGATGCGTATTTTATCAATGCCTTCACTCTATCTGTTTGGGACACATGCAGCGACCCGTTGAAGATTGACGAATACTTCCTTGGGTGGAGGAGGAAAATGATGGAAAAATATAAATAACGAATTAAAAATGAGGTTAGAAGACAAATGTAGTTTTTTTATTTGCAAACTGCCCCAGAAACAAAGAGATAGTTAAGTATAATTTGGTAGAGTAATGGGAAATATTTTGCACACGCTGCAAACATTTGTATCAGTAGAAATACATGTATTTACTATCCCAGACATTCATTAATGATTGAAAAAAAATGACAACAGTTTATTTCCTTATTAACATACAAATTACATAGAACATAAAACAAACTTTTCTGAATAAAACTGACCGTACCTTACACTTTTACCCAGACGCAGCTGAAATCCCTTTGGCCGTGCAATCGTTAGCCACTTGGAAGCGAGGAACCAGAATAGAACTTCGGAGAAACGGAGGAAGACAGAAACGAAAGAACAGTTTCAGCTGTCCCGCAGAAATTATGCTCCTGAATGAACGAGGCGCATCCGCTCTTCAGCACGCTCCTTCGAAGCAGATCGGTCATCGAGCAAAAAACTACGAAAAAAAATGTCGAGTCCCAGATTCTGCGCCTCAGGCTCCGTGCCAAAAGGTTTCTGCGGCGTAGCTGCGGTTCAGAAGCTATCAGAGGGTGTTGCGACACCCCACTCAAATCTTCCGGGTGGGTCCCCCTTTCGGCAGCGCCTCTGTCCCACCGACCCTCCCGCGCCAATGGGCGACGGGAGCCGCTGAGCGCGAGGTTGAGAGAAGCATGCACTCGCCGGCCGGGCTGATCTACGCGCCTCACAGGAGATCGTACATAGCAGGGTAAAGTCGGGTAAACCGGGAGACCTTTTTATTTAACTTTGTAAACCCTCAATAAACATTGCTTTTTACATTCCGAAGTTCTACCACCACGAGATGATACTTAGCATCTATTATGTCAAAATATATCATTAGATATATATTTGTTTGTACATTTTTATCAATTTATAGCTACTGAGGCGTAACCTATTTACTGTCTCTTTTGATTTACTCCAATTATAGTAGGTTCTTCAGGGAACGGAATACAATTGAACGTGACGCTTTAGTGAAAATGTTTGACGGTAAAATAATTTTAAAAACCAATTCACGTAATGTATACAGTCAATAGATGAAATCCGTTTCTGTTTACGAAGAAGTTAATTCTGGACCAACTGGCATTAGGAATATGAAACCATATGAATTCTTAAGAATAAATCTACAGATTATCAAAGTGAAGGTTTCAGAAACTAACAGGAGATTTCACCTATATAGATATCTCAGATGCAGATACCCTCCCAATGTACGAAAAGAAAGTACAGAATTAGAAGGAAAAATTAATGTGTCATGGCCGCAGGTATGGAAAAACAACAACAATAAACTGACGGATTCTCGTCGGAGACATAATATAAAGCTGAATTTAAGCATAAAATTAAAACAGCTTTCCGTTCAGAGAATACGCAACACTGAATTTCACAATCGGAAAGGGGATTTCATTGACCTGAATACAATTTTAGATCACAGCTTTTCTTACGTCACTAAAACTTCTCTGCTGAAGTAAGATTTCCAGATAGTGACTCGGGTGGTTAGCAACGCATGCACTGCTGAGTGTGTGTGTGGAATGTGTGTGTGTGTGTGTGTGTGTATGTGTGTCCACGCATCTCTGTCTGTAATTGAGGTCGAGAAACACACAAAAGAAAAACAAACGACATGAAGCAAGACAGGAAAAATAATTACAAGCAGAATGTTTTGATGGCTGGTGTTAAAAGAGAAGGTGAGGACCGTTCAAAACTAGATAGACAGAACAAAATACATGATAATGACAGAAATGAAAATGAAAAGAAAAGCTAGGGAGGGGATAATGAAGGTATAAGTTAAGTTAAATTTTAAAGAAATATTATAACAGGCAAAGAAAGATACCACAGTAAAGAAAAAATCAAGGTAGAAGATACTGAAAGTAAGATACAAAACAAAAATGAAAATAAAATTATTATAAAGGAAAGGTAGATAAAAGAAGACAAGATAAGGTAAGGAAGGAAAGGTGAAGAAAAGAGGAGGGAAGAACAGAATAATAAGAAAACTGAAAAAGGTAGAAATGAAAAAGAAAGAAGAACACAAATTAAAAGAAAACGAGAAGAAAAAGGAAACTCGGAATAAGAGAGAATAGAGGAGAAGAATGGTTCCGCCGAACTCCCGCCAGGTCTTCCGCACGGTCGCGAGTCGCTACGCCGCTGCCTCCCTGCCTTCCTACGTATTTGAGGTCAGCGGCGTCGCGGCGCGGCGCGAGCGTCAAGCGGCAGCCGCAGAAGCGGCGCGGCGCCCGCAGCGCGTGCGGTGGCTCCGGCGGCGGGGGCGGGGGCGGGGCGGCCGGGGGCGGCGGCGGGGGCGGCGGCGCGGGCGGGGCGGCCGGGGGCGGCGGAGGGGTCGGCGCGGCGGTGTCAACGTCTGCTTTCTGGAGCAGTCCCCGCCTCCTCCTCCTCCCCGTTGCCGCCGTCGTCGTCGTCGTCACCGCTGCAGTTGCTGCCACGCGAATCGGCCGAGCGAGCGGCCGGATCTTATCACAGTCGCCGCTACCGCCACCGCTGCCGCTCCTCCTCCTCCTCCCTCTCCCCCTTCCGCCCCCACTCCGCCAAGCGCCGTCGCGTCGATCCGGCAGCTGCCGCCCGCCGCCGCGACCTTGGCCGCCAACGCCACAAAAGCCAAGCGCGAATTCCGCCTCTTTTTCACCTGCCCACTATTATGCCCGCCCCACTTTTGTTTACTCTCTTTATCGCGCTGTTGTTTGTTGCGGAGAGCCAACGAGAGGGAGGGCGTAGAAACCGTAAGCGCGGCAGCGAAAGGGCGCTGCGCTGCGGCGAAAGTCAAAATGCTTTCGCAGAGAAACTAAATGGATGCAATATCTCTCACCTTACATATGGACGCATTGTCGTACTGTATGGACATATCTCTTTGTGGGTTGTTAATAAACAACATCAGAGATATGCGTACAGAGAGATCGAGTAAATACAGTGCTCAAATCTCGAAAGACGTCAGTTCATTTAATAAGCTTATTTTTACTATATTTGTACAAATCAAAATTAAATTTTAGATCTTCGTTAAATAGTCCTTCCTTTAAAAAAATGAATAAAATGAAAGATTATTCCAACATTTCCTGAAGAATAATTTTGATTTGGAGAGATTAAATAAATGCAAGCAGATATTTCAGGTAACTATTTGTACTCATATGTTGTGGATTATGAAATTTATTTTTAAATAAAGTTATATCTTGATGGAATATTTATGTCCTGCAAGTAAATATCAAATACCTTCACATATAACAGACAATAAGAGGATGGAAATTAGCATTTGGAGCTTAATTTGTCAATTTTCGGTACTTCACAATATCTTCTACTTATTTATTTATTTATTTACGTTAAAACAGTTAAAAACTGTGTGTGACGAGCTATGGGGAGAAGTGAAATTTGTGCACGTTTTCATAAATCTGTGATCTCTATCCTAAAACATATTCTAGTCGAATTTTGAATACAGAAAAAGAGCGTTTTTTTTTCAAGTTTTCTTGACAAAATATTCGCTCCTATATAATAAAATATATTTTCAAAGGTAAATTAGCTATAATTTTCTGCCCTTAACCCTCATCATGTTCTTCATGAAAGAATAATACTCTTTGCCGCGATAATATGGAAAACGGTAATTTGAATAACTATATTTCCCACTGAAATTCAGAAGACGTGCACAGAGAATGAAGTTACTTATTATGACGTGCACAAAGAATGAAGTTGTTATGCCCAGGAAGTATCTTCCACACCGCTAGTGGGTGTAACCTTATTTCTAACACGCCAATTTTAGGTTATCAAAATGCTCGTTTCTGGATGATGAGGAAATGTGGCACAGTTAATAAATTAAACATTTCAATCTACAAGCCGAATACATATTTTATTTAGTACATGAATACTGATCAAACAATGCACCCTGACTAGCTCTGCCGTTACCTCTGTAGAAAAACTAGGGCACGCGTGACCGGGTTTTGATTAGGCTCTCGTGCACTACGTCCGACACGAGTTTATGAACTCTCCTAGAGCTGTACGGATTCATGCTTCCTCACATTTCCGCTTCAATTACGAATACTACTCGTATATGCAGCAGAGAAAACTAGCAACCATAGAGGGACTGTCAAGTTTAATAAACGGACTCCAACATAGTATGTCCAATCAGAGGAGCAACAGAAGTACATTTTTTTAAGTTTTCAAAGCAGAATAATTGAATGAATGCGAAGGTTACATCAGATTAATAATTAAATCAGTACGGAGAAAGTACATCAGATAATACGATTCCTTAAATGAAACAACTAGGGAATAAATGATTGGCTTGAAACGCAGCCTAGTTAGTTGCCACGAAAGCTGGGAAGATACGAGGAACGACTTCCCGTTGATTGGAATCAGCGATTGTGATTTACAGAGGAGAGGATGAGACGCAGCACGCTCCTAGAGAGCACGTCCCGGGACGGGCATCCATTGGCCGCTCGCCTGCCGCGTGATGGGCCGCGGACCGGTCGCCCGGGGCGGGAAGCGGAGCGGGAAGGACGCAGGCAGACAGGCGGCCGCTCCGCACCGCACGGCGCCCCCACGCCGGAAGCACACAACTAGGACACGCGTTTGCCTACTCACCACCACCACCATCAGGGGTGGATCCAGACGATAACTTTTTTTTTGGGGGGGGGTTGGGATTCATTGACTTTTGTTAAATAATAAACTTTTTTTTATTTTATTGTATATTTTGTAGTATATATGTGATACTACAGAATATATTTCAAATAATTGCATAATCCTAAAATAAACATTTAAATAAATTTGTCGAATAAAAAAGTTAACAACCGTGTTGCTCGGGGCCTTTTGGGGTGGGGGCATGCCCCCATGTCCCCCCTGGATTCTCCTCTGACACCACCTTCTTCCTCTTCAAGAATTAAACCTGTTAGATTGTTGCGATTCGATCACAACATCGAGTTTGGAGTCTACCAAGGCTTCTTTTCCCTAGGATTATAGAAGAGTAATAGGACTCCGATTATTTTCCATCTTTGTTAAATGTTTTCGCAATTATTTGTATATTCTTCGAATTTTTGATGAGACCTCCGTTCTACAGGTTGGTCTTGTATAATTCATTTCGATGTTCCTTGGATCGAACTCAGAAATATCGTTTCAGCTGTAGGTTTTCAAATTCATAATTCACGTTTAATTTCCATGTGGGCCACAAAGCACTACCATAACTTTGTAAAATTTCATTATATGTCATTGCGAAATTTAGCAAACACACTGGGGAGTACTTAATTCCATAAAAGTGAAAGTATTCTCCTTTTTCCAAACTTCGCGCGGAGCGTATTTTTCTCTCACTTACCATAGAATCATTTGCAGGGTCGCGGTCATGGCCATATTGTAACTACGTTCTCATTGAGAACGAGAGACAATGTGAACGAAACATTATCAAAAGAACCGCACAAACATGCAATGTATGCGAATTCAGCTAGGGTCTTTAAACTTGTGTTACAAAATTTCACCTGAACGATAAATCATTAAGTCAAAAGTCGTTGAAAGAGTTCTGAATGTCATTGACGGAGCACTGATTTTATATTAAGAAATATTTGAAGAAAATTATATTATCAGTACTAAACAAGGCAAACAGAACAATACATTTTTTTAAAACAGTCGTTGTTTTTATTATCATTCAAAAGCAACTTCTTAAAGCTGATATAGAATTCTTAATTTCATATTATTCAATTCAAACTTCTACGTCAAAATTAACCATAAATGTAATAAATGCTTAACCAAATATACTTATTTCAACTATAAAACACAATACTTGCAGGAATTTAATGTTTAATTAAATGTCGAAGAAAAAAATCCCTTTCAGACAAAAATTTGATAGCCTTGAAAAGTGAAGGGAAAATTCAATTGAGGGTTAAGATTCTTTGCAGGAAACACCTTGATGTACGAGCTAATCCCGAGGACACCATAGGAAATGCCGTATGCATATTTCATTCGCCTCGCTTTCCCATCCTGCCGTCCGCCTCACTTGGCCACTGCCCGTCGCCTGCGGCTTCCTTCGCTGCCGCGCCGCATCGCCCGCCAAGCCACGTCATTCGCCGCCGGCCTCAGCCACCGGAACAGACAGCCCTTTGCACCACCCTTTGCTGTCACCTCACAACCGCCACCCGCTCCTCGCACACTCTTCTGCCCAACAGCACTTACCATATCCTCCATCACCCCTGTATTACAGCTGATATCTTTGACCATCATCTCTCCTCCACCCTTCCATCATTCTCTCTCACATTCATGCAAGACTCGTCCAATTGCGGACCTGATTCGCCCGCGCGCACCTCCTGCCTGCTTCCTCCTCCATCTGCCCACACCTCGCCCTCTTCCACCCCCACCCTCTCCCTCTCTCTCTCTGATCCACGTGCCGGCAGAGGACAGCAATTCCATTGCTGTTCGCCATAATGTAATACTCGTTAAGTCGTCCGGTTTAGGCTTTTTTTACGAGAACAAGGATTTTAAATGATTCGTTAACATCATTAATGAAGGAGTTGAGCGGAAAGTTTATTAAGGCGTTTACGCGGCGGGGGAGCACGGGAGCGCTGGCGGCGTCGGAGGTGGCGCCCTCGTAAAGAGATCCGCCTGCTAACGAGGCGCCAGTGGAAGTCTTAACACGAGAGGGCGGCTGAGGCGTCGAGTCGTTGATTGCCGGTTGCGTCGGGAGGTCTCTCCGTTGGAAGCGAATGAATGGAACGCGCTAGGCGTATCTTCGCTATCCCCACACTCGAGAGTAGAGTGTACGCGTGGGTAAGACATCCGAGAGGCACACATACAGTTAGGGGGTGAGAGGTCAAGGTGCACAGATTAAAGAAATGAAATAAAAACATCTACGTAAAAAATAATGCTTTCTTGTACCTTCCGTAATCTAGGAGGATTCCTCCTTTTTGAGATTCAGTGCTGGTGGTGATACTTAATCCATTATTATATGTGATAGAATATTGTACCACGGTATTCACTTATGACTGCTGCTCTTCTGAAAAATGCTTCTGACAAATTACTACAACTAATTTGTCTAGTACGCAAGTTGTATTTTTCACCTTTTTCAACGAAAAAAAACAAAACATTTGCATGCCTATTTGTATTTTTGTTTTTATTTTATTGTGTAAAAATTATTTGACTTATCTGGTAGACGCAACATACGTGCCATGTCACAATACAATGGGTGTAATATAATACATTAGGAATTTGCAATATTTGAAAGTATTATTTGGATTCTGTGAACATAATAAGAGTCATTTTGCTTCACGGATTGATCGAAATTTTAATTATTATATCCAATGTGTTACTTCTTATTTATAAAGAATTTCAATTTTGAATGTGACGGAATATCAATTTTGTTCACATTGATTTCACACCATTTTATTTTCAGTGATAGAATCACATTTTCCTTTACAAGCAACACATACGTTAAAAATAAGTACTCTCGAAGTTGATGAATAGTATTGTAAAAACATAACTTCAAACTGTTTACATATTTCATAGCAGTATTAGATACTTTATAATCACGGCATTTTAATATTTCACATAATTGAAAAATTTTAATTTTACATTTTCTTGTTGTCTACATTTAATACTTTTTTTAAGGTCTACAAATCTATATATCAAAATGTACTTTATACTAGCATTTTCAGTTCAACTCGATATGATTACATAAATGAACTTTATTTTCATGTAAATGTTAGTATTGTAAGTATTTTTTCGGTTATTCCTCAACTCTAAACTATTACACATATTTTGTAATGTTATAAATGTTGGACTGGGTACATTAAACTGTGTAGTTCCACTTCCCCAACTTAAGCGTACAAGATCGAGAGGTGCATGGTTCGAGATCCGACGGCAGATTTTCGATACCAAATGAGTAGCTGGGTTAATGCCTGGCCACTCTGGAAACCAGCTGCACTGATTGGTCCTTTCTGTAGATTCTTCCTATTAATTCTACAGGACGACGAAGCTGTGCCTCACAAAATGGGGTACAGACGCGCCCTATTCTGCCCTCACTCCTATCTTTAGAACTGGACAATGAGCTCTTCTCTCATCGCGATATGGTTTTCCTTCACGATCTCTAAAGGCTCGGACAACACTGTCAGTCCTATGGCAGACCTGCGCCGCTACAGTTCTATGATAAAGAGAATGTTGGACTTTTCATTCATGAAAAAACGTGGCAGAAATAGTCTTAAGAAAACAATAAATTGTTATCTTTGTACAGTTTTTAAGAGAGATTCATTATGTAAAACGCAATGCCCAAGTTTTGTAATTTTGTGAAACATTGTATATTGAGTAATACGTTTTTTATTATAATGATTTTTTGTGAAAATTAAGAAGCAAGTATAAACGCAGCATGAAAACAATTGCTTATGAAGTCTCCCTAGGCAGTAAAAGGCGCGAATTTCCCTTTCAAAATATCTTCTAGTTAGAGAACAAAGGATACTTCTGAGATGGCTTTTTACGGTAATTGCTATGAATACGTTTCCTTCGTTTCGTTCAGAGAGGAATACGATTGAATAAAGCTTTGAAACAAGTACAATCGTCAAGGAAAGAACATCTCTCTTGCCCAGGTAGTAAGATCACAAAACCAGCCCATAGATTAAAGAGCAATCAATCAACTAATCAACCAAGCAACGTTTAAATTAAAAAGTTCTTCTAATATACTCTCCACTTTTCCTTAAATCATATCTGCGGTACTAGCAATTAGCATGCTAATGTATATAATTGCTGATCGCTGAAATAACTAAAAGTTATTCGAAAGGCTCCAAACTCATCTACGGGCTGGAAAGATGAAACTTCTGACAAGGGACTGATACGAACTAGTCTTTCCTACTTCTCACGTCCATACGGCACGTGCGTCAGGTCACGTCTCCATACGCCCTGCTCCCTCCTCTGCTCTTACCCGTACCAACCTGCCCGCCCCGCCCCGCCCAGCTCGATGCCCACGGCCCAGCCACAGTGGGAGCGCGATCCAAATTATTGCACACGACCTTGCCAATTCCCCGCAGAGGCCTTGGAATTAATGGAGTGGCTTCGTGTGCTCTTTTTCTCCGGTGGTGGGTTTGCTTGGATCTCATCCAAAATAATACCACAAAAACGCGCACGCCTTTTCCGAAACACTTCAAAGCACTTGTCATACCACTCAATAACAAGCTCCAAATTAAAGTTGCAGAGTTAATTGCAAATGACTCCTAAACACATTCCTCAAACTTCGTCACTCTTGATTGCGATCGGCTTGTACTTTTTAATTAAACAACAGTTATCTCGCTGAGCCCACATGTCATCACATTTCAATCGAGAGTAATCTTCTTTGCCTCGACGCTAAGCAACGTAGGCTCATTATCCACCCACAACCGTTTTCTGCACGAGATCCGGCCTTACTAATGGCAGATATTAAGATTCAAGGTGTACTTCAGGTACGAACTACATCTCTTAGTTAACGATACGAGGCGATCAATTTATATTTATCAACTACTAGTATATTCCGTTCCCTTTAGACTTATTGAAAACTTACGATGGATAGCGAGATACCATTTACTTTCAATTTGCTGAAAGTTGAAATATAGTTAATTGTTCATAGAAATCTGAAAATAACTGTACATGAGATGCTATCTATTACCGCAAGAAACAGTCACTCTTGATCCAGTGCGTGCAATATAAAAAAATATCATATTGCTTTACATCTATAGTACGCAATAGAGTTCAGAAAGAAGATTCGATTCTTGGAAAATATAGGAACGTCAAAACTTAACATGAACAATTCCAAAATTTACAATGTAGATAACAATCATTTTTAGTCAAACAGGACAAAATCACTGTAAATCATTGATAATTGGTAAAACAGATTCAGATGAAATTTCACATCTTGCGTAATATGCATGACAGACAGGAATATTGATTAAAATTATATGTTAAACAATAAACATATGATTACGTATGTGCAGCACGAAGTGACTTCAACACGCACGTGTGAGGTTATGCATAATGCGAAATAAATTGCAATACTTATACAACATTATTCACTCGACAAAAATGTATCTTCAAACATGTATTAATTAGATAAAATAATATGAAGCAACATAATTTCGTTTGTATAGGGTCGATTCATTCAGCTACATTGTATCAAGACTTCTGATGTAATGGTATCAAGAAGCTACCCATGTTTAAACTGCATCCCTGATAACGCAACAAAAATTCAAGTAAATTTTCAGAGAATGTCGTCGCCATCAAAATTGCAATCCAAACTCTGCAACGTGCATTCTAAAAGGAGTGTCATTCTCTACTCCAACCACACAATTAGGGTACAGCTCTGATTATTCTCTCCAAGCATCTGATGTCGAAGCTTTGTTAGAAACATTTGCAAGTTTTCGCACAAACGGCAGCTTTTCCGCAAAATTTCTCCCGGCCTGCAAATCGTCCTTCACCTCGAAGAAGCGCCGCGCCGGGGCAAGTCGAGGAATGCGAATGGCTGGCGGTGCCCTTGTCCCTCCTCGTGCGATCCAAATCTGGAGCGCGCGCACCACGCGAGAAGTCGAGCACGGAGCTAGCATGCCTCGCGTCGCTTTTGCTCTACTGAACTCGTCCGCGCTCTTCCGAAAAACGCCATTCAAAATAATATTTTTTATGAAATATTTTTCTAACGATATGCGTCGAAATATTCAGTTACAAGAGTAACGAAATGTCTTCAGTCCAAATTATTTTACTATTATTATTATTATTATTATTATTATTATTATTATTATTATTATTATTTCTCTATATCACGACTAAAGATATTATGCGTCGGCTGAATATAAAATCTACTCTAGGTTGCAACCAGCTACCTAACAAGCAGATCTAGGGACTGTCGGAGCCTCTTCAATACTTTGCGCAAAATGTGGGCTGTTCCAAATAAAGCAATTTCTTGGACTTCCCAGTCCTTTGAATGACCTGGAAGTTTAGCCTAATTCTTGCACAAATTTTTCGGAACAAATCCCATAGCTTCGATAAATATCGGGACGACCTATGCTTTTACGCCCCACATTCGGTTGACCTCGAGTTGCAACCGCAGTGACTCTGACCAGGAGGCCCCAGTTTTTGAGTACCAATGGCGGCGACTTTTCGATATTAGCTAGATAGCTAGATCGAATTCAGCCGCTATCTGGCGCAAAATTCTAGCGACCGGCTACTGTGATCGGTAGTTTCCTGCGAGTTTCTCCGATCAATACCAGGCGAATGCCGGAGCCTTAACAAACGGGACGGGGACCGCGCGCGGTATTTCCTTTCACATCATTGTCTACATCTCTATTCTTACACCCCCACACACATTCTTATACGCACTACTTTGGCTGGTGAGCTTAAAGCTTGATGGCGGAGTCACCTGGAGGGAGGAAACCTCTGTAGTTTGGCGTCGGATCTAGCGGGGAGGGGCCCCACCACTTTCCAGGACATAACGTGCACTACAATTACAGGAGTAATTTTCATATTAACTGCCGCGCCCGGGAACATACAATAATCAATCAAACAACAAATAAATAGAGGTTGAGTTCTTTTAATTAATATTTGGCAGCGTAGAATGAACCTTTATTTTCTGTAAATTTTCTTTCGGATAATTTACAAATGTTGACAATTATATGGAGCGTCTTCTTCCTTGAGCAGACATAAGTTAATGTTGGCCCTGTGATTGACAGAATATCAGTAAATATGCTGTTATTCACGATCCTCATACCTGGAATCCATATTGATGTTCATGGGATTTGCTCTGTAAATTAGAAGCTGTAGATCTAGAAGCCATACCAGTCCGCGAGTACACGTAGATCATTAATTTAATAATAATCATTGTACATTAATACGTTTCGGACTAATCCTTTCAGGTGAATTTCTTCAAGGATGATTCCTCAAAATTGTCAAAAAATCGAGAATTGTTTACACACTTATTCACAGACAAGCAGAGTGTTATCAGCAGAAAATCGTAAAAGGTTTTTGAAAACATTGATACATTGGCGGTTATTACATAAATTCGATGAATGCAGCCGTATGCGGAATAATCCCACACGCGCATTCCACACGCTGTTCGGAATCATAATTTTAGTCGTACGGATACATGTTACAACCTACGATAAACAATGTGAATAAACACGGATTTATAAATGAACATAAAAGTATAAACAAATATATTTAACAATTGAGAGATAAAGTAACATATGTTCCAAATTCTTTCACTTTCCGTAAGTAAAATGCTTTCTTGGGAATGTTTAATGTGTACCATTTATCTAACTGCTCCAATCACTGATTTGTAGAAACCAGGGAAGAGAGAGAATGAGCAGTGTGTTAGGATTGAAAGTTCGAAGGTGAGGGCGGAAGCGGCGGCGGGGGCATCCCGTACCGGTGCGAAGAGAGTTTCCTGGCGCTCTGCACTTCCCAAAATGGAAATGAAGAGCTTGAGGTAAGGACGGGATTTTGGTGCAGAATGAGCGGCAAAGCGATATTACTGCCTCACATGGTTACCCATGTACTGTCCTGCAATGTACACTTGTTTCGTTATCAATAAAATAATCCTTTTGAGTTCGAATGATTTAAAACAGTCCAGAAGCGGACTGATCGGGAGGAGTTTTAAAACAAATGCTCACAAAGTTCACAATAAAAAAATCAGCAAAATGAAAAAAAAAATCTTGAAAACCTCAATATGTAAGAGATAAATGTCCATAAAATACAAGAAGGTATAGAACATAAAATAATTACCATCTATGAAGATGTAATACATTTAAATCACAATACATTTCCCTTCTGAAAAAAATAGAATTCACAACCCCCCTCTTTGGAAACACTACTGAACCATTCAGAAGTAATATAAATTTTAATCATCACTAGGAAAACCCGGCAGACGTTGTTCTGCCCTTCATCTCCCTCTTTCCACTCCCATCTCCGTTTCTCACTGTTTCTCCCTCCCTTCCTCACCCTGTCCCTGTCTGTCTCCGGGTGTCTGTCGCTGCCGCTCTCTGTCCCTCTCATTCACATTTACTTGCAGATTTTGCACGTTTCTGAGCAGGTGAGGGAAGCGCCGGACCAGCAAAAATGTAATAGTGTTCGAGAAGAGCTCATTTTTTAGATTACGGCGTGAGAAACGTTTGGCCTCAAAATTTTAGTTTTTAAGGCCCTAGAACGCATCGTTTAGGAGTTATTTAACGATATAAATTCAAAAGCTGCCGAGTGTGCTGCCGGTTGCATTTGACGTGAATATGTAGTGGATATGTAGTGAACATGTAGCGCCATGTAGTGGAGTTGCAACAGTATTAACAACACATACACCTCGGTGAAAAAACACGTAGAAGTGCCAACTTTCATGGAGATCGGTCCAACGGTGTTGGGGATTTGCTCTTATATACATATCAACATCCTAACATCCTGTTTATATATATATATATATATATATATATATATATATATATAAAAAAATATGCATCCACAGCCTGAGCCAATGTAATAACTAGTGATAAGACATTTTATGGATACGGAATATTGATATAAATATTACATGGAAGAGCGAGAAATAGTGGATCGGGAGAACCCCGTTCAAATCCTACCTTACCCTTCCATTTCCGGTGAGATGGAAAACTGGAGATTTCGTACCGCTGATGCGCTACGTGACACCCACCCAATGATCATATCGTAGTATTTCTTTAAAGAAAGATCATTACAATTTGTCACGGTTTTTATGTATTTTTACAACATAAATCTTAGGAATCGTCTTTAAAAATAAGTATGTCTAATGAATCTCTGGGACTGCTGGGCAATTTTGGAAGATTTGTTCGAAAAAGTTTATGAAGTGAGACAAGAAAATTCGTATGCCCAATCTTTATTAAATGACTCATATTAATTGCAACATCACCAATAATAATAATAACAACAATTATAAAGGCGATTTATTCTGAGTTCCTGATACTAAAAGTTTCAGTTATACTTAGTTGTTCTTCCCTCTTCAAAATAGCATCTCTGGACTAACGTGTCATTTACAAGAAGGTTCCAAGATTGAATCCATTGGGAACAGCAGGATGCCTTGGGCGCCGCACGTGCCCGCGGCGAGAGAGCCTCGGGGCCACGGGACCTCCCGTGAGGATGCGACGCGTGTGGCAGCGGCCCGCAACGGTAAACCACACAAAAACCGGACTCAAAAGCGAGAAGCCCTGCGCCCGGCCCCACCCCGCCTCGCCTCGCCTCACCGCGCTACGCCACGCCACGCCACGCCCTCGGCTCGCCGCATCGCGTCGCGTCGCGTTGCGCCGTGCGAGCTCTCGCCGGCAGACAACGAGCGTGATAACGGTGCCGCTCCGTCGCGTCAACGACCCCCGACGCATCCTTTTCACCTGTGCGCCACAACGCTGCTTTCCTTCCTCCGGCTCCGAGTCCTAGCCCCGCCCGCGATCCTATCCGCATTGTTCCTTCACGCTCCCAGATCTACCGTTCACTTTCTGGTAGTGGCGCCCGCCGCCGCCGCTAGAAACTTTCCCGTCATTGTAGAGCGAGTTGCTATACAATACGAGATAAGGCCTAGTCATACAAAGGTGACCTTCGACGAGTGGGCGTGCGTCCCTTAATTATTTCGCTCCCAGAGGCGTATTCATTGGTCGCGTTAAGAACCGTTCCTGAAAAATGTGTCACTTCACATGGCTTTCCCAGTAACCCCAGAAGTCGCGGACCGGCCCTTCAATTAAGAGCCGGACGTAGAGCACAAAGGCGCGGCAGCGGGCGGGCGGGCGACCTTAGCCGGCCGCGCCAGGGTTAAGACGGCACGCAGAAAACAATTAAAAACCCCTTCCTAGCCATTCCGCCCATTCAAGCGGCTAAGTCACGCCACTTGGCGCGAACGCCGACTGTAACGGCGCCTCCCTCCTCGCTCCGGGGTGTCGGAGGTTGCGTTTTAATAAACACGTTCCGAGAATCGACAGATGCACAACGCAGACGGCTCCGAAAAACCGACCGGCCGAGGGCGCGCCATTTAAACATTTCAAGGAGCTTTGTTGTCATAAATAGCACACCACGGTAAAAACAAACTAACGCCATGGTTTAAAACACCATCTTAGGGACCCATCTTATCCTACATATTATCTTAATTATGTAATCTAGACCGCCAACAATCCGTTACTCTCACCGGGAGTCCTCTTCCGCTGTATCAGTTGAGGCAAGTGTGTCATTCGTCGCGACTCAGTCTACTCTATCAGAGTCACTGACAAACTGTACAAAAATGCGCAGATATAGACGCAAACGTTCATAAGAGTAACAATGTACGCCAAGAAAGAAATGAAGAGACACTGCAAATTAAATATTAAATGTAGAAAGCAAAGAATGGGAGCATACGTTGCAGCACTAGAACTGCATACAATTTGATTTTAACAAAACGTTAATACAGAAATAAAATCTCAGAAAGACAAAAATTACAAAGATACTTTTGACTAGAAATATTAGTCACGTTACGAAAGTAAAGACAAGGGACACAAATCGATCGGATCGTTCCATCCATCGCAACCGCCCAACACTTTCTAAGCGACGAGTAGGAACATACAAACCCGAATAGTAATGGGCAGCGTTAACCAGTGTTTGTGAAGTGAGTAAAAATCGAATGATTTAAAATTATAAAGTGATATTGAGAGTTATATTAAGACACACATTACAGTAATTGTCACGTTCAGGATAGACTGTTCAGTTTGAAAGCATTCGTTAAAACTTTCGAGATAATCGCACTTGATGATACATCGCACCTACCAGATTCTTCTCAAATCTGGCAAACAAATTTACCGAAGCAAACACAGATCGAATTGAAAAGTAGAAATCATGGGGATGAACGGAATGAAAGCGAACATCCAACAGCCGACAAACAGGCGAATCAAACCGAAGGCACACTTGACCCACGAAGGGCGACGTACAAACATAGCGTGTGCGGCGCGTGGCGGGGCGAGGCGGCGCCTGTGAAGCAATTGAGTGCGTTCGCGTGAATCCGTCACGCACTTCCCGCCGTGCGAAGACGCAAACGCCGCGGCGACGACCATGACAACGCCGACGCCGACGCCGACAGAGCGCCGCGCAGAAATAGCGGCGACGGCGGCGCCGTCTGACCTATCCGCGGTGCCCCGCGGCGAATGCGCGCGCCGCCGCCAGCAGCGCCTCGGGGGCGCGACCCGCGCGCCGCGCGAGGTGCCGATCCCTCTTCACCCCCCGGCGGGCGCGCCCCATCGTTTCCCACCAGCAGGCAGGTAACGTCAACAAAATACAGATAATTGAAAACAAATTCCTAAGAACCAGCACTCAACCCCCTGGTTTATTTCCAATAAGCAATTACACCACGAATTTAACCTTAATCCTATCGCACACCACATAGCCTTCCTTGCCAATAGCTTCTATTCCAAACTAACTCTCATCAACCAAGATTAGACACATTAACATAAGTAAATATAATGAAACCCCTTCATGAATAAAAAACATATCCTATCCACTCATTTCTAAACATTTTTGCAAATATTAATGCTTCTTAGAGGTGCTCGGTGAGTCCCCTCGTCAATTGTAGTGTTCAATAGATTTAGTTTATACTAAATTAGGTGTAAGTCAACAAAACAAATGGAGAGTTGTTAAAACTAAACTTTGTATAACAATCCTATATAAAATAAAATTTTAAAAAAAGCAGGCGCGTGCGGCACTCCGCATTTATCAAATTCCATTTTCGCGTCAATAGTTATTATTTTCGTTATTGAATGTGAGGGAAATATTCTTTATTTACGTTTTTATACATTTTATTTCATAAAAACTAACTAAATACCGAACGAAATAATATTAATAAGAATCTGATCCCACACTCACTCTCTCCCTGTCTTGGTACATGTTACATGTCGGGGAATGAATACGGTGGAAACATGCCTTCTAACGTTTCTTGGGAAACAACGCATTTAAATTTGAATTAGTAGTTAGTACTCTAAAATCTGTGTCATAAATGTCAATAACGAAACAGCAGTAAGAATTCTAATGGATAAAATACGCAAATATTGTACTTACATGACAAAGGGCGTGTGGTACAGAGTGCCCCAACCGTTCCAGAGTTCGAATTACTAATGAATAACGGTCGATCGGCAGAGTCTAAAATCGTGATTTGAGCGTCATCCGGTTGAAAATGTAAGGAGTGAAGAATAACTATGAGCTCATACGTGTGACACAAATTATTTACACGAAATCAACCAAAATGTGCTGAGTGCCGCTACGTGCCCGCCGGAGGGTTAAGCGCCACCAGGCCGCCACCGCCACTCCGCCTCGGCCCCCCCGGCGAGGCCTTGCCTCTCCTACCCACAGCCCCATGTAACCTTAAGTGATCGATTGTACCCTTTGGCGATTGATTGATTACTTGCGATTCCGGGCATTGATTACTTGTGTCAACGGCTAAGATCATTATTGCCGTAAGTGTAGTGCATGCTTTTTGCTCGGAAGATGACTGAGATCTTGCCCCGCTGAATTGGCGAGATCCGGCGCCGACCGACCGTCGGCTAGCGCGCTTTTCCCCAAGCGGATATGCCCCAGCAAAAGGGCATCGCCCCAGCCGCGACAAGCTCTAAGCTCCCCACCCTCGTGTATAATAGTGTAATGCATGTAAGTGTAAGTGCGCGTAAGGGGTAGGATAGGACAAGGAATGGGAAGGAAAGATCGCACGCGGTCCGCGACCCGCTTGGGAGGGTACTGCTCCGGTATTCGCCTGGTATTGATCAGTGAAATCACGAAATCACGGAAAACTAGCGATCAGCGCAGCCGGCCGCTAAAATTCTCCCCCGTAGAGCGACGGAACTCGATCTAGCTTTCTGGCTAGGGTTGAAAATCCTGCCACCGGTCGGGCTCGAACCCCAAGATATCCCATTCAGAGGCACTGGAGGGCATCAGTTGATGCCCTGAGCCACCTGCCCCCTCTTCGGCGACGCCACCCCGTGCCGGTCCCATCCTGCGCTGCCACCGTTCCGTGTCGCCCGAGAAACGGCTCTTCGGGGATTAGGTAAAGTAGGCACTGCCTACCTCCATGAGTTTAATACATTCAACACACTTTTACAGTTTCTGAAAGTTTTTGTCTGGAAATATAAAATGGACATATTGGTTATCACGGGAAGAGCTACGTTCTCAGAACAAGCGTTTCATAACGAAGTCGTGGCAATCAGTCGCGTTTCCTGTCTTGCTGCGTTGCCTGGCGCCTCTACGGGAGTCCAGGGTAAGCACGTACGGATCACGGTTCAAGCTTATTCTGAGAAAACGACCCGTTAAAAACGTAAAACTGTTGCATACATTATTCACAATGGACACCTGCGTATTTTACTTAGGCAGGCAAATAATAATTTGCCTGATGAGGTAAGCAGAATGATAATTATCATTCTGCCTACCCGTACGGAAGGCTTCCATTTCCTATCGTATTAGCAGCTTGGCGCTATTTGCACTGTGAATCAACGAGATTTTCCATTGATACTTCGGGATGATTATGGAATATTCCTGTAGATTTGCTCTATTCATTTACATTTCACTAGTTTTATCACAGCTGAAAATATTAATTTTAGAGCAGCATAGTTGTGGCAGTAAGGTTTTTGTTGAGTTACTAAACTAGGTAACAAATAAAATTATGCTTTACACGTTAAACGCCTTCGAAACGTATTACTGAATCGTAAGAAGATCTATAGCGTAAGATCCTATTAGCCCTATCCGCCAATCCAACTAGAAAATATTTTCCACCACTACTATTACAGTCTTATCTTTCATATATCATTCCTTAGTATTCAACAAAAATAGTTATTTAATATTTAAACATTTCAAAAATTATTTTTTAAAGTACACAATTTAATAAATTGAATGTAGAAAAAGAAAATACATATCTCAAAAGAACTTACGTTATTTTCAACTACATTAATACAATTTTAATTTCAACACACCAGAATATCAGAAATAATATTTGAAGATCTGAATTCTTCTCCAAACACTTCTGAAAGCTTCTGCAAACCCTGCGGGAGGAAAAAACGCGACAGGTGGGCGCTTTCTAGAATTTGCAACTCTATTCAACACCGATTGGGCAAGGGAAACTTTCTATCACATTCGAGGAGTGGTGCGAAATTTACATCGCGGAAGCAGAAGACTCAGAAGAAAAGTTTACACCTAGTCACAATATTTACTCATTTTTAATAGCAATATAGGTAAATAATAAGCCTCCTTATAAGCAGTAAAAACTAAATGCGGGCCTTGTCCAATTTCAAGGGAAGTGAGCAAATCCAACCAAGGGCACTTTCAACGCTTTCCTTTACATAGTTAATAACGTCTTCTCATTGATATTTTAAAAAAATTAGACCCCTAACTTATCGCCCGCACTGAACTCGCTGTTATTGATAGAATTATTCTACATTAAAACATATAAAAATAACTTTTTCAAACAGAATGTGTAAGTTTAATGTAGAAGCACTTGAAGGGCAGATAAGTTTGTAAAGTTAAATCCTCACGTCCTTCCTCTTCCACAAGACAAAAACCAAAATACTGTGCATGACGATGAAGTTTTCAGGATAATTCGCGTATGTCATAATCAAGTTCTCTAAATAGTACCGCAAGAAAAATTGCACTCTGTAGGGGTGCAGTAAGGATAATAAATGATCAGAGCTCGAATGAAATACATATTTTTTAATATGATAGTAAGCTTTCAGCGATCGAGGGTAAACATTTCCTTGCATTTTTCGAATTTAAAGTAATTGAGGAAATTAAGACGCAATTATGTAGACTAAAACGCCCCTTTCCAATACTCAGACCTTTAAGCGCGTAATGTCGCGAATTTAATATTTCGTAAAGGTCCCGCTGTTGGGTACTGTAAAGAATGTACTCGCGGCTTTTTTGCAGCGGCTGCTAAGCAAATAACCCGTGGCCACTGACCCACTTCCCTTTCGTACGCAGCGCCCAGGAGCGTAGTATCACGCGGAGGCTTTCACCAACTCCAAATCGCGGAAGCACGAGCCCACGCCAGCCCATCGCTCCAGAGAGCCAGCCTGCTGAGCTTCACCAAATGCAACACGCCACTGATATGCGAGAACAGCTCTGCACCAAATGCGTTTCCCTACATTTTCAATACCCTACGCTTCTTAAGGAACATTCATTTAATCTAGAATATTAATTACACTTCGGTTTAAAAGCACAACATACAATTTGAAGTTCGTGCTTGAATTGTAACAGACCTCACAAACATGTAAGAATAACCGTACGAAGGAACATAGCAGGAGAAAATGAAGGGAAATACATAACTGAGGCGAGTAATTATAATAGTTTAATGGGAAATTTCCCTAATTGGGCATATACGAAAAAAAGCAGGGAGTCTAAAGTGGGCACTGGGCGTCAATATGGAAAGTGATCACCCCTAGCAGATACATAAGCCACACAGCGACATGGCGAGCTTGTAAGATGGCGCTGATAAGGCCTGGTATTCGCTCTCACGTCTCTTAGAGGGCAGTGCTGGGGACTAATCGTTCAGTGGGGCTGACACAGGCTGCAAGATGCCTTTGCAATGCATCTTATGCCTATTCTCTGGTGACTAAGTTCTGTGATTGCGGTAGTCAACACAGGTATAGAACAACTTGAAGAAAATCTTTCACTCGTTTGGCTCTATGACGCATTATCTGTTAAAAGAAACGGGGCTCCACCGAAAGCGGGCTCCGGTGTATGCAAGAATGAATGGGTCACAAGTCGCCGATCGTATGGCCAGTTGTATGCAACGGTCGAGATACGATTCGCCTTCAAATCCGCCGCCCTGATGCCAAATGTCAAGAAGACCCCTACCGATTAATCTCGCAGATAGTGAAGCGGTTCTGGTACGGGGTTGTGTCCCAAGCCGAAGAGTGTCGACGTCGGAAGTTGTGGGTGGTTTGAAACGTGAGCTACAGCCTGGAGATGACACTTTGTGACATATCTAGCGTTCGTGTGACCTCTGGTCCCACCCAATTTCAATACACCGATTATCCTACCCTTCAAAATATAGTTTAAAACGTGAACTCTTGGCACTTGTCAACAAACGGCACTAGCTCACACCACATAAAACCCTTGTGTGTATTACAGTACTACTTCAAATGACAGCCACGCTGTTGACAGTTAGTGCACCATATAAGCATACGAACACCCGAAAGAACTTCACCGTGTGGTGGAGGTCGTTAAGATATGACATTGTGACACTGATATCATTTCCCACAGTTCAGGAACTGTTTGTGCAATCGCTACCCCATTTTCTCATTATCTTCTACTTTGCTCAATATTATACTTACAACTGAACAATGAAAATCGTTCAGAACTGAATTGCAATTATAATTCCTGACATCCTAAATATTAACCTAATGACGGCTTTAGCCGGTCTGGTGGCAAACGAGTTTGGAAAAGATATCCCTAGAGCAATTCACGCCAAGACTGTGGATGATTCAAATCCCAGAAGTGAATGTTTTCAGCTAATGTGACATGGGAGGATTCTAAGTTCCCCATGTATTCCATATACGATTATCCTACCTTTACCCCCTGCCCTTACGCAATAATGATGAAAATGATATGGGTCTACAATCTACAGCAACAGCACAATCGATCTATTTCCATGAACAGGTGCAAACATTCCGACGTGTCCTCGGAGATCATGATTCTAGCCGAGATGGACCCGAAGGGCTACCGCAGAGGTGAGATTTGGACTGGATTTCACTCTGCGGAGCTATATTGAGCCCCTGCTTCGCAGAATGCCCCTGCAGGTTTCGAGGCGTTTCTAGACAGCTAGGTAAGTGGTCGGTCTTACCATAAATAACTGGTGGTGCTACAACAACACATATTTTCTAATATTATTTGTAACGGCTCCATATTATTACAATACTACTTGAACCTGCAAAAGTGATTCCAACCACAATTTTTTCTACGCAGGATTCGAACTCAAATTCTTAGATTTAGCACGCCACTCACGTTACCCCTACAGCACATTTCTCGGAGATAAAACAACCTTGTTTTAAAAAGGAAGTTGAACATTTGCATTTGCGATTTTCGAAAATGGAACATTCGCCAGTTCAACGAAAATGGAACATTCGCCATTTTCTTTAAATGTTTCCCGCAAAATTACGGGGAAAACGATTCATATTTTCGAAAACTTATACACGATAGTATTTAAAGATCAATATTTCAATAATAAACTTACTAATGAAAAAATTACCACCTTCAAAATTGTAGTTGTAGGAATATGCAGAAAAATGTCGATCTTTTGCAATTTTTGAAAACTCGGAGAGTTTCACTAAAATGGGGCCTGCGCCATTTGTAAGCGTTCTTTGCTTATCGAAAGAAAAATGAAAGAAAAAAGAAAAGAAATGGTCTAAATATTTGGATGCATTTTTGGGAACATTTTCAAAAAGTTGCGGTTTCGTGTTTAGTACCCCGTCCAAAAAAGAACATATATTTCAAATCCGCAGGATCAAGAGTTCAGTCAGATCAATCAGGGAATGTCAATTTTGAAAAGAATGTGTGAACGGCGTTGACCACCAAGGGCGGACAGACGTTTTGGGTACCCCAATTATTGGGTTCAAGGATCCACAAAATGTGAATTTTGACTACACAACGCATTAAACGAAGTAATTTAGTAAATACAGGAGCAAGAATTACTCACAAGTTTTTCTGACTAAAAATCCACTTTCCGCTGCATTACATTACTGGTAACATGAAACTGTGCCTCCGGTAAGATTGTCATTATAAATTAAAACCCAAATTGTGGTAAAATTGGTGGTGAAATGTAAAATTGCGACCTTTGTGGTTATTGGTAAAATTAACACTCAAATCATCACTTGTTATTCGATTCTCTTTACGTGCCCAGAAGAGTCACCTGCGTCAATTAAGAAAGATACAAATTGAAGCTTTAATTAACCACGAGTTGTAATACACGAGCAAAACGAGAGAGGGAATAGTATCATTGTAAGAGCTTAAAATGTTAAAACAATAAAATACACTCAATAATTTAAAAATACACAAGAAATAAAAAAAACACAGCAGGAAGGACACAAATTCCCGTGAAAAGAAGAGGGTAAATAGAGAAAATAAGTAGAAATGAAGACCTGGAGTGCATCACAAATGTAACATTTAAATTTGCTCACTCCTCATTATTTTTCTTAACACATATTTTGAACACTGTATTTTTAAAACTTTTAATACACTTGAATATAAAAACTACTCTTGTGTGAACACAAATAACTAGACAAAACGTGGTCTAAACTTGTCAAAGAAAAAAAATAGGCCATTTTAATATAAGCTTAAAATGCAGAAAGTCGAAGGTAAGCGAAAACACAATGGAGCTTCCATTGAGTCTTGTGAGACGACAAGTTGTCTTTAGAGTGTGAGGCGGCGCATCTCTGCTAGTAATATGAAATGATATTAAGAACCGGTCGGAGCGAGCGCATTCCGGCGATGCACAAGCGGAGACCGGTTCGATTCGTTTGAAAACGCGTGTCGCGATAAAAATCTACAATCAATTAAACAACTTGGCGCTGCACCTCGACTTCATGACAACGGGCGGCTGCACGATGAGATCTCCGTGCACATGAATCAGAGTCAAATTTCCAATTCTTGTGGCCATGCGTCAGATACGCTCAAGAGAGAGGTCTGCAGCTGAAATGAGGAAATTGTTTTACAAGAACACAAAGGAAGCTTACTTGAAGCAATTTGTTTTTATTGTTATTAATGAACCAAGGGCGTTGTGAGGGTTCTAATGATCAGCCGCGACAAAATGCCCGAGGACAGTTAGTTAATGCCTTATTTTACGTGGCGAGACTCGGGCCATCAGGCCCGCTCTTCCGTCTGACGCAAATTTCGCTACGCTCCTTTCACCTAGCGAAGAAAGAAGGTATTGTCTCGGGCGACGAGGCGATTTTGAATTTTGCTCAAAGGCGTCATTTAGGCTTGAGGATCTTTTACATGCAAGCAAATCTACTAACATGGGACAGCCGGCTTTACTTCCTCTCCGAAGGAAGGCGCACGAAGGATTTTTTCGCCCTTAAAAATCCACGGTTTCGATCGGGTTTGAACCCGCGAACTTGGGTATGGCAGTCCGGCACGCTAACCGTCACACCATCGAATCAAACCAAGGACCTGTGGCCAGAAGACTTTTTGTTGCCCGAGATCATTAGAAGCAGTTTAACGCCCGTTGTACACATATCATTTTATTTTTTACCTACTTTTATTGATTCAAATTTACTTATTAACTAGATGTTAACTTGACTCTGTCTTACTTCCCTACCATAATTCCCTCCATAAGAGAGAATGTAGCATCTTTCAACTGTTTTCAGGTTTTCCTCGACATCACGATCCTTTGGATCCAGGCAAGTTATGCAATGTATATCGAGTTCCGTGTCGAAATCAATAAGAAGCTTAACGTATCAGTAAAAAACTAAACATTATTTCTATATGTTATTTTACAGTTAAAAGTTTGGAACAATATTTTTTTAATAATTACGTATTACAAGAAGGCTGAAACTAGCAAGGAAATACTTTTGTTTTTAATGTTGTAACAATATTTCTTGATCTCGACCATCCTTTGGAAGTAAAGACAACTACTATTATTTCCGTTTCCGAAAATCATTCCCTTCCATTTATACAAAATTACTAAAGGGTTTACATTCAATAAACAGTTTCCATAATAAGCATGTATTTAATCAGCCACGTCAGTGGCTGATTGTTAAACGTCAAAAATTCGCCTTTCATTCTACACTTAAAGAGCCAATTACTGATTATAAGGATTAACGTTGTTTCATAATCGCTCCAAAACACATAATGAAATGTCAATAGATATTCATTTTAATGGCAAAACCAAAAACGAGGAATATAATTTTGCCAAATAAAATCTACGAATTTGTAAGTAAAACATGTTCTTTGAAAGTAGTACAACATAATCATAAAAAAATCACCGACAGCAAGTCCGTAACACTAAGAACCGAAGAAATGTGGACACAGAAAGATTATTCCTGAACAACCTGTGCACTTAATTATTCAGTATCCTGATAAAAGCATGAACCTTTTCAGTCAGTAACAAAATCTACTGTGTCGGACGAAATCAAGACCGTTTACTTTTTCTTGTTTTAAAAATATGTATCAAACTCTAAACATGATTAACCAAACTGATTTTAGTTTTTCAGAAACAAATTCCGAATCTAAATGATGATGAATTACTATTTTCTGTTATGAGTTCAAATCAATTATATTAATGAAAGATGCAGCGAAATAATGAAATATAATAAGATATTTGCCCATACTTTGTATTGAGAAAATAACACATTATTATATAAGAGAACATTTAATTCTTACTATTCAAAAAGAAAAGAAAAACGTCGACTTGTAGTAGTCACATGCTGAAAGCTGGTCTGTGAGCCTGAAACACAGCAGCCTGTCGCCGCCTATCTCAAAGCCATCAACTCACTAGTCTTTGACACGCACACTGAGATATCCTCGTATAATTAAAACAAATTATTTTAGCACCTGAGACCGACGCCAGTGACGGGAGAGGCGATTTGCGACGCGTGGCAGTGAAAACGACAACTAGCCGCGGTGGAATTCGGTTCCCACTCGATGCAAGCGGAGATACGATTATTTCACTTGCACGAGAGTGCATTCCTGCGAAACGGTAGTTCTGGTTCCCACGATTGCGTATCTAGTAAATTATAAACTAAGTACATACTATGCCCATGATACCTCTGAAATACCGACCACATTCAGAGTGTTTTTGAATTTTCTTCAACAGTGTCGCAATCGCATAAGAATTATTTTAAGACAGGACTATTGTCCAATTTTAATTATACTTTTACAATTTCTCATAAACACGTATAAAACAAGTACTGGAAAAGCCCAATTTACTTTTTTCATCGACTACACGTAGCAATGTTACACGAGAGAAAATATTTTTTTTACAATCCTACGAAATGTATGACATTTTATGACCCCTCTTTTCTGGTTTAGAACCACTTCTGGTTTAGAAGTGGTCTCTTGACAATTTTTAACCTTGACATTTCCAGAGAGCCTGGGCGTGGCTGGATGGAGATACCCGCAATGTGTTACAACACTATTTGAAGACTCAACGAATGTTATGGTACGATGCCTAATGGATTTGTCCTAAACGATCTTGCCCCTTTCTTTTCCAACGTTTAGGAATTTCTCGTGATTACTTATGTGGTAAGATATCAGTTCGGATAACATAAAACATTTTTTTCTAAAAAAATAACACACTGTTGCTGATTAGTTTTGCAATGACGATCCTACACTGTTACTGTTACTTTTTCTTTAAATTTAAACTACAGCATGGATATTTCTTGTTGCCTTACTTCATCACCCTTCAATATCATTTCAAAGCATAATAAGAACACCCACAAAATAATATCGACAAGAGTATATAAGAAAAGAAAGTCAAAATAAGAACGTAAAAGGGAATTTATGCAATTCCACGAAAGTTAGAATAATAAATGGAATCTCACACGTAATGATCGATCTCTTTCTCCCGCACACGTAAAGACAGAAACGAAGCTGAAATATACTATTATTAATTCATTTCTTTCCCGTTCTCATCCTTGAACATCTCCAGCTTCGTCTCCATTTTCTCCTTCTCGATTTCATCTCAGTTATTCCCCACTTGAATGTGTAAATATCTGTTCCCCTTGCGCATTTTTTCGGAACGTCTGAAAAGACTCAAAACACTGAAATGCTTTAACACCACCCATTTTACAATATACCGGAATATTATCGGAAACAAACATGATCGAAAGTGAAACCAATATGCAACAAAAAAACACAGGAAAGGTATTTTTACCTAACAGAATGTAATGCTAAATAATAAGTATTATTTCAGTAATTTACTTCCTATTTTGAAATAACAAGAAAATCCTTCAACGAATGGAAAGGCTAGAATATTTAACATTTATTTTCCGTAGAACTCTAAAGCTTTCCTTCATTGTTAAACTACAACGAACGTACAACATTAACATAATGAATTGTCTGAATTAATGATTAAATTTTAGTTTTCTTTAAACGTTTTACATTTAATTTTCAATAAATGTCCGTAACATCCCTATAATAGTTTCGAGAAACACTAGCATTATACTACGATTTTTCTAACTTTGCCCCTCAAGGCCCATCTTCGCGATGGAATATGTCACGGCATTTTGCATCTTTCTCAGTCGTGCCGCTAGATTTCGCATGATCGCGATCAATCAAGCAGTGCTTGCGATCATGCGACTTCTACCGGGAAGACCGAGAAAGACGCGAAATGCCGTGTGATATTCCATCGCAGTCATAGGGGCTTGAGGGGCAGAGTTAGAAAAATCGCACTATAACACAGCACCGCCGCAAAGGCGGCCTCTCTGCCCCTGCGACGCAACCGCCAAAAGAGGCCGTGCGCGGGCTGGCACCGGGCGCGATCCGCCAGCGGCGCTGCTCAAGCGCGCGAGGCGCTCGGCCACGCAGCTCAGCCGGCCGCCCGCGCGCGCCCAATCGCCCGCCTATTTGTTGCTATGGAGACTCCAGCGGATCGGATTGCGCTCTCCCCCCCTCGCCTCACACCGCAAGGGCGAGCACACTACGACGCAGCTCTCCAGCAGCCACTAGGCTCGGTTCGGCTCGGCTCCATCACCTCGTTCAATCCCCGGAGACGACGATAATGATTGATCGATGATCGATTGCTAGCGATTCCGTGCGCGTGAACTGCTCAGGTCATTACTCCAGTATGTGTAGTGCATGTTTCTGCTCGGGAGGTGGCGGTGATCCTGCCTTGTTGGGTGGCGAGATCCGGCGCCGACCTACTGTCGGCTAACAGGGTTTTTCTCAACCAGAGGGGGCCTGCCCAAGCCAGGACAAGCTCTAAGCTCCCGACCGGTCTCCCAGCGTGTGTAAGTGTAAGTGGTTGTAAGGGGTAAGCTAGGGCAAGGAATGGGAAAGAAAGATCGCGCGCGGTTCGATGGCCGCTTGGTAGGGTACTTTTCCGGCATTGACCAAGTACTGATAGGAGAAACCACGAAAACTACGATCAGAGTAGCCGGCCGCTAGAATTATTCTTCACCAGGTAGCGACTGCACTCGACCTAGCTATCTAGTAAGTGTCGAAAACCTTGCCACCGTCGTGACTCGAAATCCAGGATCTCCCGGTCAGAGGCACTGCAGTGACATCAGGTGATGCCCTGATCCCGGTATGATAAAGATCAGAATGATGGAGTTGATTGCCATATTTATCCACTCTGCATTGGCAAGAGGGATGGCGTTTGCTTCCTCCTTCTTGGACAGGTGACTGCAAAAATGTTTTGACGTTGCCTTGCACCACGTAATCGTGAGTGTTCAGTGATGATGATAAATAAAAGATTATAAATGGGTTCATAGGAAGGCTTGTATAACATGCAAAGTGATAAGTATGAGAAGTCAACCACGACATAATCACATGATGAAACATCAATGCACTTTGCTGGACTTTCAATCTGTAGCTTTCGGCTTGGCAGGTTCCGGCGATGCATTGCAAGAAGTAATTTCTTGAAAATGACAGTGAACATGCCCTGATTCATTTGCAGAAATATTCGTTATTAAGGATTCAAAATTAACTCTTAATGTTCTAATAGAATATGGTAAACCAATTTCATTAAATCTACGAATTTAATTGTAAATAAGTTTAAAATAAATATGCGACATTTTTCTGAATTACGTCAACTTGACCTGCAAATTATATCATGATGCTTAACTATTTTCGCATTTTTTTCATTATTTCATTAACTTACAACTGTATTTACATACATATTAATATTGTCTTCAAAGTTCACATATTCACAATTGTAATGCCCACTTTAAAAACAGGATCATTGTGAATGATTAGCCGTTTGCACGGTGTTTGCATGCTGTTGGTGTGTGGTTTGTACAATGTACGTATGTTCTCCCGAAATGACCCATCGTGATCAAGTGATCTGTGCGTTAGGGTTGAAGCTTCGATTTGCGTCCAAGCGACCGTTGGCGAGCCCGACAGCAACGCTCGCAAAGGACAGTCCGCAGAGGCAGACGCACAATCGCGCATCTTCGTGTTACAATGCACTGGCGACCGGCGCGACGCGGCGCGCGAACGCTGCGGCTAATCTCGGCACATCTGCAAATCACGCGGCGCCGCGCACTCTCATCTGCCTTATTGGGCGTGACTCCACACAAGAGCGGCGCGCGGGGCGCCTTACAGCGGCGGCCGACGCACAGTGGCACGGACGCCCACCACTAATTAGGTGTCGAACAGAGATGAGCTCGAAAGTACCACGATCAGAAAATAAATTAAAAACCCATACAAATCAGAGTTATTATTATTATATTATTATTTTTATTTTTATTATTATATGCGCGATTTATTACCACGCTATCTACACGTTATCTTCCGAGGCCCAGTCATATTTTATCCCGGAGAGAGTAATGTGTGTCATTATGGGGATCAGATTTCTGGCTTCATCCCTTGGTAAGACAAGGTTGTTAAGTTTTGAATTATAATTTATGGGATTGTTATTATTATTATTATTATTATTATTATTATTATCATCATCAGTTACAAATTGGAGTGGCCTGGAGTTGCCCGCGTATTTATTCATTCACAATTATCCATTAGATAAGAACAGGAATTAATTATATCTGTAATGAAAAATAGTAGTATTTACATCCCCGTTAAGCCCCCTCCGCTTTGCACCGCACCGCTACATCTCACTCCGTCACGATTTTGCGTTAAGCTCAGTCCTCATTATGGTGACATAACTGAAGTCATCTTCGTCACCTTACTAGATATATTCTGATAGCCGGTTTTCGACCGATTTGCCATCATCAGTCTCGCTTTATGTGTCTCTGCCTCGACACATATGATGACAAACCCGTGGAAAGCCGGCTATCTGAATAATAAAGTAAGTTGACGAAGATGACTTAAGTTCTTCCACCATTCAATCACGTCAACAACATCTCATCAGCATCCCCTCAATGAATTGATGACTGAAGCCCTCGTCACTCCTCATTGTCCTCTCTTCCCTTTTCCGCCTCTCCGCGCTTGGTCCTGCCTCACCCAACCCCGTCCCTACCCGCATCACTACAACGCAATCCCTAAATACACAAATAGAGTGCGGGTTGCTTTCAACTAAAGTTTGTAAAAGAAACATTTTGAAAAGCTACCCCTCCCAATTCCTTTTTCTCCGCTTCTCAAAATCGTTCGTGCAAAATTTGGGAGCAGTCAATTCAGACGTTAAGAATATATTGTAGAACATACACACATACCTACATTAACGTTGATGTATGGATAATGTACTCTATTGAACTCTCTGGGGGTATTTTGCTCTCTTCTCCGCCGACATAAGCCGGTAATCACGGATATATATATATATATATATATATATATATATATATATATATATAAAGGTAGTGTTACACGACACCCCTCCCCCATAAACACACACACAGAATTAGGGAAGATGGATGGGCAGGGAAGGGGAAAAGGAAGGGAAAGGAGGGAGAAAAGGGCAACGAAAGAGGAAAGGTTGCTCGCGGGAAAGAGAAAAAAAGATCGCTCGCGTTCTGTGGTCACTTCTATAGGATGTTCGTCAGGCATTCGCCTGGAAGAGATCACTCAAACTACCGACCAGAGCTGTCAACCTAACATCGCGCAAGTGCCACAAACGCGCTGATGGGCCAAGGTTTAATAGCGGAGCCAGGGAACACGTTTTAACAACTGCTTATTCACCACAACAATGTGAAAAGCCGGCCTGTCAACGATCACTCTACCAACACAATATTACGAGGCAAAAAATGTAATCTAAATATCAAAGTAACAGAATGTTCTCAGATCCAAATTCGCAGGGTAAAAGCCCCACCAATATTTCATCCACGAGGAGTATGACAATAAAAATGTATCAATGATATTTAAAATAAAATTTGACTCTGCGTTTTTTATAAAGAACGTAAATGCGCGTGACTACTGCTTCTTCCGATGGATATAGATAGTGAATTACTTTCTTAAGCAGCAAAGATATCTAATACCGCGCTTTCGGAGATTCAAACTGCAAAGTTAAAAGTGTTAAGCTAGGAAATGATTCTACGAACTCTACCGAACCCGAAAAAAAAGCGAAATTACCGTGCGAGTTTAGTGATCTGGAGGTGACCTGTCAGGAAACTCGGAAGCCGCTGCGAATCGTAGAAATAAAAAGTACAAACTACTTTCAAAATCTGTGCAGAGTACTATTTAAATGTGTAATTTCTGGCCAAAATCACGATACAGAAAATTATCAAATGGTATACAAACCAACTATGGGTATGTATTGTATTGGAAAATATCTGGCCAGAGAAAAAAAAACTTCATATTTCCTTGCCAGACAAGAAGCTTTTCGACGCAAAAGATCTTCCAGTAGCCCTCAGTTAATGCCATGAACAACAAAATCATGCTGATAATTTTCCTGCCGAACTCGCTCCATTCTCCTTCATCCACAAATTTCGCAAATATTGATCACGAAAATCGGCATCTAGTTGACATTTCTCTTAACTCTCATAACATTTTTCAGGATCAAGTTCCTGAATCACTACAACCCGCGAAAATATTGCAATGGTCTTAAATAAAAGTACCTCTCACCCTCTTACTGTTACATTAACATTAAACCACCAATACTGTATTAAATACAGCTTCAAATTATCTTGTCCACCCCAACATAAACAGTAACTTTCAGAGACTTTAATGCCAAACACAAGGCAGCGGACTGCAGAGTAATATACTTCGCAGAAAAGTTGTTTTACATTCTGTAATAAATTAGAATTACAACATAGCGGAACTCTCAACAGACTCACGGTCCATTTATCCAACACATTGCAGATATAGTGGTAAGTACACTATAGTAGTAAGTAAGAAGTAGTACACCACATTGTAGATATAGTGTTAAGTAAGAAGTAGTGGTAAGTTGCACCCACACACCAAACCCCTTAACTGAATCAAATTCTGACCTTTGTCCAGTTTTTATCTTGTTTAATATCCTCTTCCAAGCGCCAACGTTATGTATAGCATTCCCAAAATCATTACGTGGCAGATTATCGAAATGCTTACACACTGTTAAAGCCCAACCCATTGCTTTTGCACCAAAGAAACAAACGATCGAGATTACTAGATTATTACTCGTACAACCAGATTACTATTACCAGATTTTTCGAAATCGTTAAAGCAGACACGAGCACAGCGATTCGCCTAATCTATGAACGTTTTACTTACATTATAACAGACCTCAATGAACCCCGTTAATACATGGAGATAAAACAGACAATATTCACTTAAGAAAGGGAAAACTTGCAGAGTATTTCGGAAATAATTTGGAATCAAATCCAATTTAATTTTTTTTTTAAATATCAAATTTTCATAAGCCTTATCATTCTGCACCGTACCAATTAACTTTCTCACTCCGCTCAAGGTAATTGAATCAAACTTTATCTTTATACTTAATACGTACGATGTATCCTTACGAGAAAGAAGAGAGCGAATGCATACAACTCGAACATGGTGTGAAACTACCATTTGGAAGTAACTCTTACCACCGTCCTCACCTCATGAGCCGTCATGATTTACAGACCTATTATTACTTCAACCCTTGTGGAACATATCCATAACAAATTAATTCCTTATTACGCAAAGTTCAAATCTCATTGACATACCATGGCTATAGTAAATGAATGAGAAATAATTGTATCCGATAAAAAGCTTAGATTTTTTCGGAATTTTTCAACACCGTTCTGAAATAATCATGGCGCGGAGGTTAGTAAACAGAAGTTTCAATTGATGATTTTCATGATATGTGTCTAGAGCATAGGAAGTTACATTCATGATTTGAATACATTATTTAAAAGATTTATTTATTTATTTATTTATTTATTTACGTCAAAAACAGTTAAAAAACTGCGTATGACGAGCTATGGGGAGAAGTGAAGATCTAACTCGCAGTCGCACTTTCCTCTTTTTACATGGTCCTAAACATTAAAGAATCCATTTTTGAAACTAAAACCTGCTGTTTCGTAGTTGTTGGAAGGGAGCTGATTTTATACAACTAGTTGAATGTGGCGTTGCACACGTTTTACAAGTGTTTTCACGTGATGAAAATTTCTAAATGCCATGCATATAGCTTTGTTCAAATAAATTCTCACGGTATCTCCCATTGCACATATCAATGAATCGTAGTGGCTGATAATGTTATACTCCCGTTCAGAAATTCGCAACACCCAATGACCATGCATGTTACCTTTGTACAGGATATGATATATGGTAATATTGCAAATTTCAAAACTGTAATCGCCGTAAAAAATACTTCCAGGTATGGATGATTCGAATAGTTAGAATTTAGTACAGCCACATTTTGTACATTTTTTTCTCTAGCATGCTTAAAAATGCATACAAAAGTTCACCTGTACGCTGTTCTTCAACGGTATTCTCTAATCCTTATAAAAGATTCCTCTCAATTTGTTCCGAAAATTCTGCCACAAAATTTTCTACAAATACATTTGATCCTTCATCCTATTTGCACGATTTAGAACGTAAAAGTGCAAAGTTAGAACGTAAATGTGCATGCGCATTCTCTTAACATTACTCACAGTTCTGGTTTTCTGCGTGTTCACTTGGGATTTTTCCAATTTAATAAGGTCCAAGGTAATGTGTAGCTAAATGTTTGCAAATTGATTATTAAAAATACGGTAATACGGACGAAATACTTCCCTTATGTACAAAGTAGCATCACTATTACAGATCTGCTGCATGTTTCAAATTTTACAGAAGATGTTCCGGGTGGCGTTGGGTTAATTATTCGTCTATCTCTAAGAGCGCAGCGGTGAAACACGCACAATCACGTTTTTGGAAATTTCTTAGAATCTTCTGATCGAATCCGAAAGTAAATTATCAGTTCCCCACCAGGAAAAAGAGACGCGTCGAATGGCACTTCATATGTCTCGATTGGTGGATGGAGCGTGGTCTAACACGTGGACGTGGTAAGTGATGGATCACAGTTGCTCAAATACTGTATAGGGATTATACCACAGTTTTCGAAAACAAATACTCTTCATAATATTTTTAATCATTGTTATATACTTTTTTATTCCTCAGACGTGCACGAACTACAACCTGCACGAACATGTACATCCTGTTCGCTACATTCTTTACAAAATCAACACACCGTTCAGTGAATCTATGTTATATTGAATCCTTTCGCACATTCTTTCTCTGTGGATTTTAAAAGTATGTTTTCTGAATATTCGGGTTTCTGCCCACTGTGTCGGTGCAGGACGCGCCGACTAATCAATGCTGCAGCGCCAACAGCCAGTCAGTAGACAGGCGACGGCTTTGGCGCACAGGCATTTTCTAACAAGTGACAGCCACCGCGAGGGTATTTTTCATCCCTGTGAGCTGGGATAACATGACGCAATATGCATGAAAGAATGCTGTTCATTCGAGCGAGTGAAGGAGTAATGGACACGTGACAGTGAGGTAACAGTATTGCTTACATTGAAATTTAAAAATATAAATATGATTTACGTATTCCTTCACAATCTTGCAACTTATTTGTCATTTCTTCATGCTATTCTTGATGCCGTAATAAGATCTGATACATTGAGTATCAAATATTATACTTTTGAAAGATGACGATGAATTTTACCGCATGTGTGATGAATGAAACGGTTTCATTTTGCAACTTAACATTGTTTTAAAATTATGCTACATGTCCGACACATAGAATATTAAGTCTTACAGTCACATGTTTTAAATTTAATTTTTGGGGGGTTCTCGTGAAATCCTTAAAAGGAATTTTGCAGATCCCCAAGGGTCCGGGTAACCTACTTTAGAAACCGATGGTGTAACCCATCATGAGCGGGTAGCGTAGAATTGTAGATTTAACCTTGTTTCAAAATGAGTAATTTTTACACATATGCACTGTACATTCAAAACAAATCACACGACCAGTATGAAAGCACTTAGCTGTATTAACAGGAAAGTGAAGGTTCTGAAAGTAACTATAAAATCACGTAATTTAAACTAAAAATGTTAATTCTTATCGAAAAGATAGACAAGGAGTAAATAGAGAGAAACTAAAATACTTGGGAGTTTGTTTTACGCACATACTGCAAGAATGTATCTGATATGAAGTTAAAATGCAATGTCAACTACTCGTTTTTTTCATAACTATTTTATTGCTGTCTTACCTCAATGCTTTTATTAAGTAAACATATTCCAGTGAGAAAGCCAGAAGATATGCCGGGATATATACCTGCAAGGAAGATGAAGAAAATTAAGAACTCTAAATTAGATAATTAAAAAAGCAAACAAATTTTATTTCAAAAATGTTATATTAAGTCATTGATTAAAACAGGAAATAAATGTATTAAGAAGTGTACTAATTATTTACCAACATCTAAGAAAATATATTTTTTGTTTTCTCTTTGTAATTTACAAAACACATTCACTCATCAACAACGCTATTTTCACACAGAAGCCCACGAGAGGCCCCACAGATCAGAACATTTAAATCTTCCAGCATCCTACATAATGTTTTGATATTCCCGTTCGCAATTCTAATTTGACTTCGTGAAAGAATGCCTCCGCAAAACTGGTGAGTTCCAAACTTTTTGCTTTGGCAAAAAATCAAACTACCAGATTCAATGCGGATCTGATCCCGTTCGCCCACGCAACCCTACCTGTCAAGGAGTAGCGCGCCGCCCACGTCCCGAGCAAAGCATCTTCATTTACGAGAAACTGCATTTCACGGGCGGGATTTAATGCTCGCAGCGGCGAAAACCACCTTCCCACACCCGCGTCCTGTAGCCAATGGTAAAGGTGTCTACAAGGTCGCACAGACTGACCTGACGCTGCTCAGGCACGAAAATTGATGAGAAGTGGACTCAAAACTATAGTACATTTCGAATATCATGGAACGCACTGGCTCCGTTCGCTTCAATATGATTAGGATTGCGGATAAAGATAACGTATCAGAACTCAAACTGTAGTTTTTATCATGAAGGAAAAGTTCTACATTCAGCATCAAGTTTTGAATGATAAAGATTTTGCAATGATTTGCAATGATTTACGCGGACATGGATAAGAATATAAATTTGGAAACTTTAAATTCCTATAATTTCCTTTTTCTCGTAATCCAATACATCGTTTTTATCAATTTATCTCAGCAGGTAGCCTTAGAAAATAGGCTGCGCAGCGGTAGTTGAATTATGTCCTTGTTATCACGTTAGAAAATATGTCTCTTCACTTTCAAAAAAGGATCTCTTCATTTTGAATTTTTTTGGGTCGAGTTTAGCAGAGAATTATAGAATGCTATCTCGCTGGTAGGACAAATAAGATCGCGCGTATAAAGGCCGTACTGAAGGCAGAGCATCTTCATTCAGTTCGAAAATACACATAAATCGCTTCTGACAGGTTTAAATGTACTTTAAATGTACAAACTGACACTCATCCCTACAAGTATTATTCATTAGCTTGAATTTCCGGATATCACGCATTATTTACTGGTAACTAGTGATCACTAGTCACCAGTAAATCACGTGTGATATCCGGAAATTCCAGCTAGTTCATCCTGTCAATTTGTCTAAAACCTGAGAAACATTATCATAATTTAGGCCAAAGAATTGGATAAAGAAGACATCGATTCATTAACGAAATAATGGTGCCAATCATAAAGAGTGAAGAGTAGCCCTCAAATGGATTTGAAGGAAAATCTCTCAACGCCGTTAAATTTTATGTGAGGATAATTCCTTTACGTTAACTGACAAACCAATGGGTTACTAAATTGATACTGAGATCATTAATTTTGATAGAGGTGACATGTCGATTCACTTGAGATAATACTTATTTTCGTTACAAAAATGACTTAAATCACAGTGAAGTGGAAAAGCAATAAGCACATCAAATATTTCGAACACGGAAGAATAGTCACTTCACCCAAGAGTACTTGCAAACACAAAACATAGGCAGGGTTTCTGAGAAACTTCATCACGTGGTTTCGTTATATCCTATCGCAAACTCGCTTACAACTCTTCATTATTTTAACAATACGCAGCAAGAAGAAATGAATTCAGACACTTTATCAACAACTAAAATTAATAAATACCTTTCAGAAACTAGGCATACAAATGATAAATATTGAAATATCAATCTCAGATCAAGCGGACTTCACGCACAGGTTGTAGTAGAAGGTTGAACACCACTCTTTGTACCCTAAATCATAATAAAATCGTGAGGGACTGGAGATGGGACCTCGTTGGTGGCCTCGCGGAAAATTCCGGGAGTGCTAACCACCGCGGGATTTCCTTGGCTCTTCGAAGGCGACCTTGCCTGCAGATGCCGGGGCTCCATTGTGCAACTTTCGAGGGAATCCGCTCCTTGAACGGCTCGTTCTACTGACCGCACTCGCTTAGCTAGGCCATCAGGACACTAAGACTGTCATGCAAACTCCCCGATTCCATTCTTGAAAAAATGCAAATAGTTTCAAATTACGAATGATCTAATAGGCTGTGCACTTCAAATCCTCAGCCAGTCTTTAAGAGATACTAGAAGATGTGTTCTGCGCTTCCTAAAAACGGTTGGTACGTTATCTAAGAGCAATCCTCTATTATTTTAATATTAGACATCACTATTTCTTGTTTCCTTCTGAGGTCGATCTATTACAGACCGCTCTCCTTCCGGATCCAGTCATGCCGAGTCTATTCATCTTACTTTGGACGCAGGAGATATACAGTATGCAAGTCGCATATTTTTCACAATATTTGTATGTTCATTTCGGAAGTAAGAGTACATTGATTGATCGATACACACTCTGTAAGAAACTCGTGGGGGGGGAGGGAAAGTAGTTTCCTCTGAATCAGCAAATACACAACAACGTCGGGCTCCACACAACACTGCGCACCTCCAGGCATCGATCGATGAGTGGAAGTCCACTGTGAGACGCCAAAGAAGCAGGCGAGGTACGGCGTCGCCGTCTGCAGAAAAAGGTGTATAGTACGGTGCAATTAGTACAAAAAAACGGCCGAACCTCAACATCCAAAGTAAAAGTTTCTCTCCTACTCCAAATTGTTCAATACAATCCACATATTTTTTGCTAGAAAGTTACACTATTCTGAGCGTCGGGTTTGAGGGGTAGGAGGTGAAGTTTGTAAATTACCGAGTTTTATCATTTTTAAAAATATCTCGAAAAATATGCGGTTTAACACACAAAAAGTCATATACAAAAATAATCTACATTAAATTACAAACAAAAATAGTTCTGACCATAATCTTGCTAAAGTGAACGGTTCCAGAGTTACGGAGGGTGTAAAAGGACATTTTCCGTATTTTCTAGATTTTTTTGGGAAAAAATGACATTATCAATAAAGAATTTTTTTTATAAAGGACTGTGTTTTGTAAAAGCACATAGGGACATGGATACGAACATCATAGACCAGTGTTGACAAGGTCGATGCCACGTGCGGGAGTCCGTGGCAAGGGTGCCACGACGAAATTGCCTCTCCATGCAGTTCGTAACCCCGCGGCAAGAAAACGCCATCACTATTGTTAAACGGCGGGGTTACTAATACAAGTAGTTTCCTCTCCCAACGCCAGTGGCTCAGAGAAGTTCGTGCCATGGCACAGCGCTGCGAGGCTGTGTATGCAACCATATTTTAATAAAATTTTTGAAGTTCAGTCCTCTTCACTCTCCTCATCTGTATCTTCGTCTATGATGTTCGTGTCCAATGTGCTTTTATAAAACACAGTCCTTTATAAAAAATATTCTCCTTAGTGATAATGTCATTTTTCCCCAAAAATCTAGAAAATACGAAAAATGTCTGCTTTTACACCTTCCGTAAGTCTAAAACCGTTGACTTTAGCAAGATTATTCTCACGACCACTTTTGTTCCCAATTTAATGTAGGTTATTTTTGTGTATGACACTTTTGCGCTAAACCGCTTAGTTTTCGAAATATTTACGAAAAACTGATAAAAACTGCTAATTTACCAACTTCTCCCTCCTTCCCCCAAAACCCCACCCTCAAAATGGTGTAACGTTTTTCCAAACATTACGTGGACTGTATTGAACAATTTGGAATTGGAGGGAAACTTTAATTTTGAATGTTGAGGTTTTAGTGGAATCGCTCCGTACTAATAGGGCTAGGGAAAACCCCCTCGGCTAGAAGGGGTTTTCCCAACCAGGTATCTTCCACCAACGGGTCACTGCCCCAGCCGGGACAAGCTCTTAGCTCCCAACTGGTCTACCGGCATGTGTGGTAGTGTAGTACATGTTAGTGTGTATATGCGGAGAGAGAGGACAAGGAAGAGGTAGGAAAGATCGTCCGCGGTCCGTTTGTTAGGGCACTGCAAATTTCATAATTATTTCTATATATCGAACTTTTTATATATCGAATATTAGCTAAGGAACCGTGAGATTCAAAATATGAAGGTCCTATTATATACTGTAAAATTATAACACGACCACTAATGCTCGTCCACTGACCACTAATGCCCAATATAAACAATCGCAGACCCTACAAACACCAATGAACTCCAAATTATTCAAAATAAATATCTGAGATTAATCACAATTGCCTCCTGTTCATCAGTAACAAACAACTCTATTCTGAATATTCATTCCATCAGTACTATAGTAAACCAAATATATAACAATTTGTACATAAACTTGACAGTTATACCAGAAACATCCCATTTGAACCAGCCCAATTTCCAACCCACGCTTGCAAAAGTAGAATTTCTATTGGAAGCCTTTCTCAACAGTTTAGCTAATCAAGATTCATAACATCGAGGTTCTCCCCTAGATTATCCTCTTCGATATTTAGATTAAGTTAGTTCAGATTTTTAACTAGCACAAGCTTTAAAACATATCTGTGAAGTGATTAAGTTGTCGATATATTCCTAGTGAAAATAAATAATAATGTTAATACAAAAAAGCCTCTATTCTTTCTCCAAATAGTCCCTAGACGGCGAATTAAATTCGATTTTCTAGAATCACAAAACTATCTCTCCCGATATCGCAGAACTATCAGTTCAGATATCTCCGCAAATATGATCAATGCAACAGTGAATAGAGAAATCATTCACAGCAGCGCGGCTCAAATGTGAGTCATTAACAGTATTTCACCACTTGCGCGCGGCTAATGGTTAACAGACAGCAGTGAAATAGTTAAATTGTTCGAAGCACAATTCTTACAGTAGAGAATTTAAGCTTTAATTACATATTTAAAATTATTTTCTATAAAAAATCCAGGAAGCTATAACCTAGAAAAAGATATAATTGTATGTTTTTAAAGTTAAATTAGCCATAACGTGGCACACTGAGTCAAATAAGGTTTTATGATCAAAGAATTGTTATGGGATATAGTGAGCACGTCCTCAGACTAAAGTGCATTGAGGAAACTACCACTAAATAATATTTACTCCTTATTTTATAAAGGAGAAGTAACGACAAAAAATAGGATGTTCATATAGTTTATGCTACCCTTAAACCCATTTTAAATAGTTTCTTTAGTGACGATGTTCATACATTGAGAACTATAATTTGTACGCTAAGTTCTTGATAGATACTGTTTTTAGATACATTCTAAGCGATAATAGATTTATTTTAATTGCAATACACACATATTATGTGTGTCTGTGCTTTTCAATGCCAGACGTCTGAATACATACATGAACAGCTTATTCTTGGAATCCAATACGAGTAACTGGGCACTACATCGTAAAATGAAATCTTTAAAACTAATGTGCTGCTGACCTTCACTCCACATGCGTAAAAACGCTTTTAGAGCCCATAAACGCAAACAATGATACGTCCCCAGCGAAGCCATGACGCCTGCATTCATGCGGATGCAACACGCAACACAATGCCTCTGAGCTTCGAATACATCGAATAACCATAACCCATTAGTTACACAAGCTTTGCTTCGAAATACAATACTTAATAGGAATTTTCTCCTTCAATTACTATTCGGTGACCTAGATAATTTTAAAAAAATCCTCCCTATAGCTTTTCTTATGGAATGAAAGCAAATTGAAAAATAATTAAGTTGCAATTTATGTTTAAAGCAATTATAATAAACGGTAGTTAAGAAATATTTTTAGCAAGAAAACTCAATAAAACTTTACAGAAAATAATATTACAATTATTTTACGACTACGTAATTCATTGTCTTATTAAGCGCTGTACTCAAACAATGAACTTTTGAATGCTATGAATGGCCGAAGTACTTGCACATTACGTTTCATTTCGATCCTCATAATGTCGAACAGCCAATAACTTCTTAATAGTAATATCAACTAGTCATTCACAGAGTTTAGCCTTCCGTGCGGGTACCAAATGGCCTCAACACAAAGTGTCCACTATACGCTCGTTTGGAAACTGGAGTAACGTACTACAGAAAAGCACTCCCACGCGGCAGTCCAAGCAAGACGCCTACATACCGGCGAGTCTAGCTTGAAGCAGCCTAGACAGCCGCCCTGGAGGTCATGTAGCGGTCGTTCTAGTCGCCGCCCCCGCTGCAACCGACCTCCCCGCCGTCACTATCGACGTCAGCGGGACCGCGCCTACTCCACAGTCACCGCGCCTACCACCGCCACCGCCACCGCCACCGCCGTCTGGCAGGGGTTGCACGTAGCACAGCCGGAGACTGGGCAGTGCGGATAGGCAGGGCGAGGGCTATGCACAGTGTGAAATTACTCCAATTTAGCAGATGGAAACTTCTCTCCCGTACACCCTCTCAAGAAGTACCTTCCTGATACAATCATGTTCTTTCTATTATCATGAATCTTGGTTTAACTGAAATTTAAATGACATTTTTCATAGTTTATTTTACTGACGCGATACCGCTTTCTTAAAAATACGTTGCTTTCAAAGAAATTCTATGTAGCGGCTTTACCAGAAACAACATACAATGTATAATACATCATCTCTCTATATCGTGTGAGAAAACGTTCTGGAAAGATACGCCATGCATCCGAAGATCTTCCAGTCATGATTGTTTTTGTGGATAAAATCACGACACGAATGTCCAATGGTCGAAAAAAGAGCCCAAGTAGTTCAAGTGTCATCATATTTAGACGAATGATGACACCGATAACAGTGTAGGTGCATTCCTTACATTTGAACATCAATATCCGTGGAAATCTTATTAAATCAGAAATATTTTATCTGTATAATATTCTTAAAGCTACTGGAACCTTTTTTTTATGAACACCCTAAAACATGTTTTTGAGAGATAGCAAATGTATCAATTTTGGAGGGGGAATGTTTTCATATAAGGACATGCATCCGCGGACTCGCTTTCGTTGAAGTGGATGAAACACAGCAATGTAATTGTCTCAAATAGTAGTTTGGTAACGTTTAGTACAAATTTCTCATAACTTAATAATTTATTATAGCATGCATCAAGGGGAAAATACCTGTGATGTGAATTTATATTTAAACCACTGCCGCTGTTCTTCTGAATGAAAACCGCTAGACGGATGTTTAATTCCATGGAGAGAAACGTTTCGTGCGTGGAGAAATTGCGCACACTGTAAGGTGGAGGTGGCCGCCCGGGGGGGGGGCAGGGGGGAGGCGGCGGCGGCGCTAGGGGCGCGAGCGCAGCCGCGCGGCGCGGCCGTGGGAGAGAGACGGAACGGTCTCGACGCCGACCTCGCCGCCACCGACGGCTCCCGCCCCGTCTAGACGCCGCCCGCCCGCCGGCCTTCCTCGTCTCCTCCACCGCCGATGCACCCCGAGTTCAAGGTCGCCGCCTCCCATTCGCCCGTTTATTATTATATTTCTCCCATCGACCCACTGCTGCAACTGTCTGGGAGACGACACACAACGAGACGAGGACGAAAGAAAAACAAAAAGAGTCGAGCGAGACGTTAAGGAGGCGTGAGGGGGCGGGAACGCAGACGCTGACGGCAAGACTCCGCAACTGTCCTTGGTTCAAAAGAAGAGCGACAATTTCCAGAAAATGAATGAAACTGTACAAATTCTTTTTCAAGAATTTGAATAACAAACACCCATTACTTTCTTGTGGATAACTAAAATAGAATGTGATAGGCAATACAATATTGGAAAGCAATAAAATGGGAAAAAACATAAAAATTGTCTCATTGTATTACATAATTGTCATCGATTCAAGAATGCTTCAACGATAACTGAAAATGTCTGGAATATTTCAAAGTATACGTGATGTTAGCTTAATACTATAATAGTATATTCTTCAACGAGCGTAGAATGATAGTTATTATTCACGAGTTGATGTTTACGACACGAGCGAGCGTCGAAATTTGTACGAGTGTATAATAGCCACTCTAGGCGAGCTAGATTAGATTAGATTTATTATTAATTCTGCAATTAAGTATCATTACTTGGTGGCAGAATATTTAAATTACAAGAGAGTACTTAATTTACGGAAAAAAAACAACAATTAAGAATAATAGTACATAATTTCACAGCGCAAACCTTACTCCAATTCATTTTACTCCACTTCACTTCACTGCACTGCACTTCACAATACTTAACTGTTATGCATGTCTTTCGCATTTCTTTCCCTCCACTACACAACACTGCACTGCACTGCAGTGAAGACCATGCTTTCTCTACGACTTTCAAATTGATATTTTAAAAATACTAAACGAGCGCCTTAACCTTACAGAACGGCTACAGAACACTCAATGTTCTCTGATCCTAACTAACACCAACTCGCATACTGTTTCGTAGTTCACCTGTCTTACGACAGTTGCAACCTACAGCGGCAGACCACGCAGCGCCTCTGTAGGCGACTGCGAGGACCTTTTGTCTTGTATAATAAACTAACACGAATGTGATAGGCTAACAGTCCTGCTAGAATAATATTCTCGCACGGCTTGTGAAATCGGCATCATTATTGCATCTGATAACATGCAGAAATGTACATTCTCGAGTAGTCGTAGAGAAAAATATTTCTGTAACTCCAAAATGAATGTGATAAGAGGCCAATCGTTTCCTTGTTTGCATACTTCCCTAACACCACCGATATTCAAATCAGGTACAATGAAACATCTGCAGTACCAAACTATTACAGTTTAGTTTACATGAAATGTTCATTTTGGGGGCTAAATTCATTTAATGTATTCATTATTCAATTACGTATCGGATTGATTTCCTTATATTCACATTTTAATAATGTTTGCAATTTCCCAGAAAATAATTTCGTGATTCGAAAACTACTATATGCCAAAAATGTCTGTCAGTGAGTAAATATGAACAGAAAATATATTAGTATATTTAGCAAAAAGTGCATAAATTAGTTCACAAGATAGCCTGCTCACAGTGCACAACACTATCTTTGGTCGCAAAATGAACGGCCCCGATTAGGTCAAAATCGTTTTCTCTCCAAAACGACATTTTTTAAATTGATTTCGTGTGCACAGATAATGAAGTACCTCCGGAATAAATTAAGTTGAATGCAGTAAGTATGCAACAATGTTTCCTAAACTGATATTCATTAACGTACCTGTTGTCTAGCAGGGTTTTTCAGTCAAGTATCTTGGATCAGCGGGGCACGCCTCCAACCGGGTCAAGCTCTAAGCCGGACTAATCTCCCGAAATGTGTTTGTGTAGTACATGTAAGCGTGTAAGAAAATAGTGAGGATGCGACAATAAAAAGGGCAAGAAAAGATCACGCGTGGTCCGTGGTCCGTTTCTTAGGGTACTCCTCCGGCGTTCGCCTGATTTTGATCAGGGAAATCGAGGAAAAGTACAGATCAGAGCAGCCGCCTACTAAAATTCTCCTCCAGACAATGCCAGAATACATCCTAGCTATCTAATGTCGAAAATCCTGTCACCGTCGGGATTTGAAACCTAAAACCGCCCCAGTCAGAGGTACTGCATCAGTTTATCTGTGAAATAAATGGTATTCACAGAAGTTCAAATTGTAATCATTTCTTGTTAATGACGAAAATGACCTACCTGACAAATGTTTCTGCAATCCATCTCATCCTTCCGAAAACAACTATTTCGCTGGCGATGAGTATGTGCTTTTCGAATGTTGTGTCACAATAGTGTTCTAGAATTTTTCTAAGAATTCTTTCTTCACATTCCAATGTTTCACCAATTATCGATTTATTATATTCTCTAGTTATTTTTTTTAAATTAGCAATAAGTTATACGTATTTGTTATTTACTCTTCTTACATGTGCCATGCTCTTACACAAGTTATGTTTTTTCCTTGTGACTCATCAAGCATCTAAAATAATATTTAGTTAGTTTTAGGTAATTAGAGCATATCTAACATTTCATTCGATAGATACTGGGGTATACCCCTTTAACTTTTATCATATTTTATCATTTCCACAAAACGCTCCACGTTATCCTTTTGTCATTTTCATCTTTGTTATAATATCGCAATTCCTCTTTTTTAATTTTCCCCTTCACTGCCACTAATTTTACCTTTTCTTAGTAGCAAATTTTGATGTGTATAAAAAGAGTCACAATGACACTGAAACGCAAGTACAATTTAAAGTTAAAAACACAAAATAAAATTTCACTTTATCCCCTGGGTCTCCAGTATTGCAACTGCCCAAACAATTTCACGTATGCGTATCAAGCTAGTGACACGATACGGTGAGTACGGGAGAGATTAACAATATGGACGAATAATGACGAAAATCTTTAGAAAATGTACAAATAATGAGATGGAGAGACAGGGTAGAAAAGGTTTTTACCTTTAGATATTATCTGATCTTATTAAGTAATTCAGTTAGTGGAGAGAGGACCTGCAAGAATCATCACGTGACTCCAGTCTCCAAGAAGCTCCTGAGCTTCGAGTGGGGCGAGCAGCGAACACCGCAGCCTTCATTTGCAGTTCCACTCGCTGCTAACAGTTCCGCGCGCGCGTTTCCTTCCGGCGCCTCACGGCGCCCGCGCGCCGCCCCGTGGAGCGCCTGAGGGGACGGTGCGGCGCGTCACGCGCTGCGGCCGGCCCTGCGTGGAATGAGGCGGGGATGGGGAGAGGAAGAAGACGAAGTGGGACGGAATCAGGAGAGGGATGACGCGGAGCGGAGAGAGACGGAATAAAGTGCAACGGATGGGATGGGGTGGTATTGCGCGAGCGGATTTTAGCAGGGTGGTGGTTGGGTAGGTGAGTTTGGATTGAGATGGCGTGAGGAAGATTGGCGGCTGTCTGGAGATTGGGCAAGTGCGTGTAGTTTTGGTGGGTGAGCGATGGTTGTGCATGTGGGTGGAGGTTGGACGGAGGTACGGCGGATGGGCAGAAGTTGGGAGAGTCGGCGGGGGTTGAACGGGTGGGCGGAGGCTGAGCGGGTGGGTTGATATTGGTCAGGTAGGAGTAAGTTGGACGGGTGGACGGTAGGTTGGGGGAATGGTTGAGGGGTGGACAAGTGAGCATAGCTTGGCGAGTGGACGTAGATTGGGCGGGGGACGTAGATTGGGCGGGGGACGTAGATTGGGAGGGGGACGTAGTTTGGGCGTGTGGTCGTAGATTGGACGGGTGGGAATAGATTGGGCGGGTGGACGAGGATTGGGCGGGTGGGCAAAGATTGGGTGGGTGGGCGTAGAATGGGCTGGAGGGCGTAGGCTGAGCGGTAGGGCGTAGGTTGTGCAGGAGGGCGTCGGTTGGGCGGATGGTTGTAGATAGGGCAAGTAGGCGAAGATTGAGCGAGTGGGCGGAGGTTGAGCGGGCGGGCGGAGGCGGATGAGGGGAGGTCGTGCGGGCGGCTCGGAAGCGGCGGCGGCGTGCGGTAGGTCCACGCGGCCGCGACGGCGACCGCGGCAGCGCCAGTTCAGGCTGAGGCAGCCCCGCCGCGATATTTATGATAATGAAAGCGCAAATGCCAGCAATTAAATTTATTGCGCTCGTAACATTCCAAGGGGCCCTTGCAACAACACGGGGCGTTCCTACATATTCATGCCGCGCGCGCGGACAGCGACGCAACGCCGACGCCGAGGCTCCGAGATCGATACCGAACGCGAGCCCCCAGCGAGCGAGCGCGGGCACGGGCGCGGGCACGCCATCGCGCGCAGACATGCACGCGCCGCCCCCGCAGCCGCCCGCCCTGCCCTGCGCCGTCACGCCGCTCACCGGCCTGCGCGTCACGCGGAATACGAAGCGCTCTGCTGGAATTCTGGGCATCTTCGACCTTCTCCATTTTGCTAGAAGGCACCTCCTGCTCCCTGTTTTCTAGTACGAGCTATGAGCATCTGTTGCTTTACGTTATGACAATGTTACTTCTGTGAAAGTAACTCGAGGACATAGTGCTCTAAGGAAGCAAATGATATATTAGATATTTGCGTGTCTGAAGAAGGTATTTTCTAGTTTCAAGAGTCAGAAATAATGAATCAAAACGTCAAGAGTGAGCAGCGCTCCAGCTGTTGGAATCACGAGATTCGTGCCTCGAATGGTCCAAAATTTCACTTTCGGCACGCGGGTTTTGGCGCAGTAGACGTTTGAGCGAGTGATTAAGAGCAGGAGAGCTCCAAGCTAGCAGAAGCGCCACTATCATATATCGAATAAAATGTCCATGATCGTCTTGTGAGATCTACACAGTTGTTTGCAGTAACGTGATTGAGTGAAGTTCATGAAAACTCCATGGTGCTATAGTGTTTGGAGTGAAGCCAAGACAGATAACATTCAATATTATACTCTTTACATCCCTATGACACTTCGTCATGTCATGGTCAGAAGGCTCCAAGGAACAGCGGTAAGTAACGTTGCATCAGTTTCAGATTGCATAGCAATTTAGAATAAATAAATGTAATAAAATACGGTAACCTTCCTCATCACTGGTGGACGAAAAAATAAGTCGATATCGCACACGAAGAAATGTAACATCATGTAGATCGATAAACTTATCATAAATTTATCTTCGGCCACCATTATTCATGAAGTCGAATAAACAAATAAATAGATACAACTTAAAAAACTGGTTTATTTGAACGATGATTATTTATTCCTTCTTCCCTTGTTTTACACTAACCATGATATATCTTAAGTTTTCTCTACCCTCAATTACTTTTCGTATCTCCTCATCCTGCTTCCATCGTTTCCAATCTTTACTTTCCGAAACAACTATATAATACGCAAAAGCGTTTCCAAGCACATACGGGTCTACCATACATGTAGTGCCAGGCGCGGTAGTTCTAGAAGGCTGGGGCTGCGGGTGCGGCTGCCCTTGGAAGGGCTCGCAGTCACCCGGGGTTAACTCGCAAATGCTACCTTCCAAATAGCGTCCTCCAGGGCCTGCAGCGGCTACATCGATGCCTTTCCTCTTTTGCCATAGGGAAACACCGATGGAACTATATTTGTTCATCAAGGAATACGATCTTGCCGTATCGTTTCGTCGTCTCAGAATATCCACCAACGCGGAAAACAACATTTTTCCTTAGAGCATGTAACTTAGACAACATTTGCACTAGTATCATTTCCACTTTGCAGTTTTTACCTCGTAACCTGACAAATTCTATCTCACGGAAGCCCTTTCAGGGAAATGGTCATGGTAGATGGCGATAGTTTCATGATAACAGACTCGAAAGCGTATTTTTCGGATTTCGACGCAGAATCAAAAGCCACCACTTCAGAAAACTTCAATCGAGAGAAATAGTGTCACCATTCACCGTTTACGAGACTTACAACAGATTCCAAGAGCTTTTTCATTTCTCTGGATTTACATCGGTTTTTTAGACAACAGGATAACTGTGCGATAATTAGTTTTAAATGTAATGAAATTCCTCGTAACATTGGGCATTCACATTGCCATCTACAAGACACATGGTAAGATCGCTGTGCCATCTTCCAATTACAGAACACAATTAAAGAATACACCGGTAATTTATTTGCACATTTTCCTGTACCACGTTCAGGCTGGAAATGTGTAGAATCGCCTTCGTATGCAGTATGTAGCTCGTTTGGGAAGTAACTCCAACGTGAGGCAGGATGCGCAGGGCATAAGCGGGCAATGTTTCTTCGAGGGAGACGGTGCGAGGCCTGCTGCAGGAGATAAGAGGGTGAGAAATTTGTACTTCGACGCCTGCCGGCGCACAGCCGCAAGCACGAACGCACGGCAAATTGCCTGTCGCTCAGGCGACGCCCCAGCTTTCATCAAGTCAACCCTAAACATACATCTGAGATTTGATATTGCCAACGGCGCAGCGCATACATAAGCTATCGGAAATTTCTCGAGCAATATACTACGTTGTCACTAGCTTAAAAATACTCGTGTACCCACTCCTACTTTTTTAAATCTGTTTCTCTTTAAGCTGAACCAAGAGTACACAAGTTGAAATAAGTTATCTCACCTACTACCAGAGTACTTCTAAATGATTTCACTCTCCGTTCAGATAGTAAGTGAAGACTGCAGAAGCTACTCATGCCCAGTTCACTAAAGGTGGGGTGGGGTGGGGGAATTGAAACGATATTTTTGGCCATTGTGCAAAAAGGTTTCAATATTTTATAAAAAAAATTATGCGTACTTCCCCAAGACCTTAAATGTAAAATTAAAAATCCACAATGAGAATTCTAAACCTACAAAGAATAAAGCAGGCCATAATAATCCTTCCATTGAAATAAAGAGATTACGATGAACATTAGTACGCAGACATTGCTCCATCAAAAACATTTAACTCCGACAAAAATATTTAAAGAAGTGATTTTGTCGCATGTATGTACGTCACGAAGATAATTACATCACCAACATTTTATATTATTTGCAGTTCATATTGGTATTGCAACGCAGAATTAATTTTCAAGAGACCACTTTCTTTATTATCATCGATTGTTTGAAAATTTCTCCCAAATGCGGATTCAGTAGAACTTCGATTAACAGTGTCTCGATTATCCTTGTCTGGATTAACTGTGTCTCAATTACGCATGCACGCAATTAACCGTGCTCAATATTACGAAAAGACTAATTTATTTTAAATTAGTTTTTCGAATTTATTCGAAACGATAAAACACCAAAGGGGGTTATAATTATTTTCATTTTAAAGTTTCTTCTAAAGGAATAGAAATGACATGTTTTACATGTGACTATTATAACCACTAAAAATTTGAATAACCCAAATTATTTTTCTAAAACGCTTTTTCAATGTTTTCGTACCATCTGTAACGAAATTTCAGGATGAGAAAACGACACCTAAAAGAACTGGTATTTTGCTTGATAATGCCTTTCCACCCACCTCAGTATTTCCCTTACAACTAGTGGTGCTACAGAATGGCACAGACTTTCCCGTATTAGTTTTCTATTCCCTTGGGTCTTCGCTAGCTATTCGGAATTGCCACATACTCTTTCTTGCCAGCTACCATCTATCACGGCCAAAAGTACATTTCTTTGTCATTTTCTTAATTTTTGGGTTTCCTATTGGTAGAACAGAAATATTAATTTTAGAATATTAAATAACACAAAAAACTAGTCATAAAGGGCAATTTTCTTTTAACTATTGGTGCTACAGAATGGCACAGACATTCCCGTATTAGTTTTCTATTCCCTTGGGTCTTCGTTAGCTATTCGGAATTGCCACATACTCTTTCTTGCCAGCTACCATCTATCACGGCCAAAAGTACATTTCTTTGTCATTTTCTTAATTTTTGGGTTTCCTATTGGTAGAACAGAAATATTAATTTTAGAATATTAAAGAACACAAAAAACTAGTCATAAAGGGCAATTTTCTTTTAACTATTGGTGCTACAGAATGGCACAGACTTTCCCGTATTAGTTTTCTATTTCCTTGGGTCTTTGCTAGCTATTCGGAATTGCCACATACTCTTTCTGGCCAGCTACCATCTATCACCGCCAAAAGTACATTTTTTTATCATTTTCTTAATTTTTCGGTTTCCTATTGGTGGAACAGAAATATTAATTTTAGAATATTAAAGAACAGAAAAAACTAGTCCTAAATAGCAATTTTCATTTAAAAGTTGTGTGCCCTTTTAAAGAAAATTGCGTTTTAACGCTACTAAAAACGCAAAATTTGAAGCACATTTTCACAAAAAACTTTTGAGTTTTCAAAATACACTATTTGAAGTTATTTGAAGCACTTACACTCACAAATATAATGTTTACAAATTGCTGGTAATGTGCACATTAAAGATGTGAGAGATCTTCAAAAAAATTATATTTATATAATTTTTTAAAAAACAGAAAAAATTACTCAAAATAAACTTTACGTCATATTAAAGAGTGTAAAAATTTGAAGAAAAAGTTTGCAGCCATATATGAGAAAATGGCGTTCGATCGTTTCTGAAAATGCCGAAATTTGAGCTACTTTCCACAGAAAACGGTAGTGTTTTCGAGAAACTTAACTTCATGGTGGCGGATTCGATGGTGTGACGGTTAGCGTGCCGGACTGTCAGACTGCCGGACTGTTCGCGGGTTCAAACCCGATCGAAGCCGTGGATTTTTAAGGGCGAAAAAATCCTTCGTACGCCTTCCGCGGAGGGGAAGTAAAGCCGGCTGGCCCATGTTAGTAGATTTACTTGCATGTAAAAGATCCTCAAGCCTAAATGACCACGCCTCTGAGCTAAATTCAAATCGCCTGTTTCGTCGCCCGATATAATACCTTCTTTCTCCGCTAGGTGAAAGGAGCGTAGCGAAATTTGCGTGGTCAGACGGAAGAGCGGGCCTGATGGCCCGAGTCTCGCCACGTAAAATAAGGCATTAACAAACAAACAACTTGACATTTTTTAAACACATGTACTCGTAAATATAATAATGTGAAGAAATCGCCGATAATGTAAATATTAACGACGTGAGAGACAAGTCAACAAAAGAGACAAGTCAAAAAAATTACATTTTTCCAATTTTTGAAAAAACAAAAGAATAGACCAATATGGCGTTTTAGTCATCTCATAAAATACATTAGGCGCTATCCCCACCAAAAGTTTAAAGAAAAAATTTCGAAAATTTTTTTGAGAAAATCTAGTTTTTGTATTTTTTTTAAATTGCACATATTGCACGTAATATTGCGCGAAAATTATTAAAATTTTCAAAAAAATGCACATGACCTTAACGAAAGAACTCACTTTGGACAACAACTTTTATTTCAAGGAAAAATCTCTATCTTCAATTTTGTAATTCCAGAAAGACGCCGAAAAAATTTTTAAGTTTTGCAATTTTGGGAAATTCAGAGTTATTCGTGAAAATCGGACCTATGCCATGTTAATAAGTGTATTTTATTCTATTCTTACAAGAAATTTAAAGAAAAAATTTGGAGCCTTTTTAGAAAAAAAATTGAAAATGTCCGGGGTTTCATGTAAAGTACCCCCAAATTTTGAAAAATCGTTTTCAAAATCTCAAAGCTTCGACTAAAACCAGATCGACCGGGGAATATCCATTTTGGAAGAAATCATACGTATGGTTTAGGCGCTAGCAGTGTTCACAGACGGACGGACGGACAGACAGACAGACGGACGTTTTCCTTTGAATTGGTTTTTCGGTATCAAGGACCCACAAAAGTGCGGTTCTAGCTATACCGCGTGTTAGGGGAATTTTTCCTTAATTTAGCAACTGGTTTTATCCACTTTTTCGTTATCACGGCCCGGCAATGAATTTTTTTCCGACGAAAATTCATTTTTTTGCGTAGCATTACATAACTTTCCCTATAATACGTATATCACTCCATGCATACGTACGTATACGGGAAAGTAAAAAGGATGGTCAAATTTCTATCTGCTATCTACACACTAATGTGATTTAATAAAGACAATGGCAATCGTGTGATTGCCTGTGTGGAACGAAGATACAAAAATATTTTTCTCCGTTTTCTTTTACAAGAAAATTGATTCAATGCAAGAACTTTTGAAAAAGTCAATTATGAAAGGTGTCATTTCCACAGCATGTGGTTCTTGGGAAAACGTACCTACAAATTCATGAAGACTTTCCTGGATGAAAATATTATATCAAAGCTATGATGACGAACAGAATGTAGACGAGGGAGATGTAGAATTTTGTCTTGAGCTGACTAAATTAATTACAGATTGCACTAACTTTGATAAGACGATATTGTTGGTTAGCTACAAAAATGTTACTGAAGAGGTATACGAACGTCTCAGTGACATTGACATAGCAGCTCGTTATAGTAGTACAAGTACATAGTATTTCATCAACATCACTATTGGATGATTCAGAGGTCAATAAGAGTGACAATGACGATAGTTTTGATACTAAAAGAGAAAACAATTAGGTAAGGAAGCAGTCCAATCAAGGAATGGAAGCAGTTCATATCCTCTTAAACATATGAACATGGGAAATTCCGACTTCTAAGAGGTCACAATTTGTGATAAAATAAAAATGAAGTAAGAAAAAAGCAATTCAAACAAAAAACTAGTGGTACAACAACACCACGTACTTTCTCGACTCGACAACGTTATGTAAAATTATAATACCGTATTTTCTGAACATATTAAAAAAAACTCCTGAAAGATACTACCAAAAGAAGTGCGCCATATTACAATGTGCAATTTCGAAAATTTGCAAAATTATGCTAAACTACTCATTAAAAAACTGCAAATGACCTTCTTAAATACTTGATTATTAGAACAGATTTCATTTAACCAAAAACCATCAATTTTGTATTTTTGCAAGGTTAATTTTTCTTTGGAAATTTTCGTAAATAAAGAGGTCAACGAAAATCGGATCAGCACTACTTTCTTTACCTTTCTTGGTTATATATTAGGGTAATGTGACGGTCGCCGAGAACGAAATTAGACGAGGGCACAGAATAATATTTCACCATCATTGGAGGTCCGCCCAAAGCGCACCCAGCGCTTGGCCCGGAACGGAGGGCCTGCGCGGCGACAGGCGAGGACAGACAGGTCTTTCTGTTGTCACAGATGGCGCGTTGGAATTCAAGTTTTTAAACTAACCAGACACAAGCGCACACGTGTGCTTGTGATACCTCCTGCCCCGAGAAAATCCAATTTCGTCGTCTCTGGGTAATTTCGATTTTAATTGATATGGGTGAGTCAATCTCTCCTCACTGCCGGGCATGCGTGTCACCGAACGCGCCCACCCACGACTGCGAATGCGGCGCACGCCGGACGGCTGTGGGGCGCTTGGATCGTCGCGGAGGTCTGTACGGCGATCGCCGCGGCCGCCGGGGCACTCTGATCGGAGCGAGAGGCAGCAGTGGTGTTGCCGAAGGGAGCTGGCGAGAGAGCGTTCACGCGTTCGCGCTCGTGGGAGCGAAGAATATGACCGCGGGCCCTTAGCGCCCTCGTCGCCACCGCTATTTCCAGTCGCGAACGATGTCACTGCTCGAGCGATGTCACGTTGAGGGCGAACACCGCCCAGCTGCACTTCAATTGGTGGCGGGCGCTTGTGTGCACGCCGCCTTCGCCGCCATCATCGCCACCGACCTTCTAGCCCTCCCTTGAAGGACGCATGCCGTCACTACTGCCGCTACCGCTACCGTCGCCACCGCTGAATCGTGGGCGTCACCGCCCCCCTCCCCCGCCAAGGGGCACGAGCCGCTACCACCGCCACCGCCGAGGGGGCCCGGCACAGGCGACCAGAGCCGCCGACGCGACCCACCGCCCCCCCCCCCACGGCGTGAGGTCAACGGCACAAAGCAGAACCTTCACCGCGGCAGCAATGCAGTGATCGAAATTAATCAAGTATTAGAGTTAAGTTAGTATTATGTTATTCCATGTAATACGACGCCTCACCTCGGGGAGCCCCCAAATAGCAAGTTAAATCCTAATTTTTACTTTATTCACGTCATTTCAAAGTGTTACGCATGCACAAACCCGAATCACGCACGCATAAGTCATCACCACACCACGTAGGAGCAGCCGGGCAAATTGACTGCTACCGTCGACGCCGGGGAAGCAGGTGAGTGGGTCAACCCTGGGATGGTTATCCCGAGATACATCGAATAATTAAAAAGGGAGACATTACAATATGAGGAACAAACGTTTATAGAAAAAAATTGGTGCCATTTTTGAGAAAATAATTTTTTTAAATTAGCTTGTGTTTCACGCAAAAACTATTTATATTTTCAAAAAATTGTACATATCCTCAAATTCAAAATCTGTTTTTGATGAATAGATTTCATTATAAAAAATCTCTCATTATTGTAGTTGTAGGAAGACGCCGAAAAAATGTTGAACTTTTCTGCAACTTTTAAAAATTGAAGGAGTTTAATGAAAAAGCATGTCATTTCTTTAAGCGTCTTTTGCTGTATCAGAAGAAATTTCATTAAAAAATTTGGAGCTATTTTTGATAAAATTTTGAAAATGTTCAGGGTTCTTGTTAAGTCCCCCCCAAAAAATCTGTTTCCAATTCAAGGGACCTCAACATCAGTCAGACTGATCGTGGAATATAAATTTTAGTGCAAATCCTGCTTACGGTTTAGCTGCTAGCGTTGTTCACAGATGGACAGATAGACGTTTTACCTTATTCCAAATCCTAGATTTCACGGACCCACCAAAAATGGACAGGGCAGAACGTATTACAGGAAGAAATTTACTACGTATAGGAACAAGACTTATCCATTATTTCCGTTACCAGTGCACGAAAATAAGAGTTTTTACGTTGAAAAATCTCCGTCGAATAATCGTTTTCTCCCGCAACATTACTATGCTTTCTCTATACTGCGTAAGCAGTATGATATACACTGGGGTGACAAAAAGCCTTGGGATAGCAACTTGCAAATATATAGATAGCAGTAGCACTGCGTACAAAAGGTAGAAAACCTGTCTTTCTTCTGGACATAAATGTAAATTCACTATCTGTGCACGTCTTCTAGAGTCCTGTAGGAAATACAGTTATTCAAATTAAGGTTCTCCATGTTCTCTTGCAAGAACTGGAGCAAGGGCAAGATGAGGAATAACAGCCTAAATCTATAGCTTATTTAGGTTAGCAAATAGTTTTTATTATCCTGGAGCGAATGTTCTCTTATCAATTCTTGTCAAAAACGTTCATTTTCATCTGCATTCAGAATTGAACTTGGATTTGGGTTAGGATAGGGATTCCAGAATGTAAGAACACGTGCACAGAATACACTTTCCCCCATAGTGCGTCACACACAGTTTTTGTTTCTGACGATGAATAAAAATAAAAAGGCAGCACTTTAACAGAGCTCCATATTCTCAAGTGATTCATGTGCAAAGGTTTCTGATATGATTATGGCCGCACGATAGGAATTAACAGACTTTGAACGCAGAATGGAAGTTGGATCTAGACGCATAGGACATTCCATTTCGGAAATCGTTAGGGAATTCAATATTCGAAGATCCACACTGTTCAGCCACTGGAAATGTTGATGTTCAGCTACATGTTTATGTTGGAGACCATTTTCAGACATTCATGAACTTCATGTTGACAAACAACGATGGAATTTTGATGTATGGCAATGCGCCATACCGGGCCACAATTGTTCGCGATTGATTAGAAGAATATTCTGGACAACTGAACCAATAATCTGGCCACTGGGATCGCCCGACATGAATCCCATTCAACATTTATGGGACATAATCGAGAGGTCACTTCGTGCACAAATTCCTGTAATGACAACACTTTACTAGGAAACAGGTCCAATGAGTTATTGAGTTTATGCCCCGTCGGGTTGTTGCACTTTGTGGGCAAAAGGAGGTCGGACGATATTAGTATATATCCAATAACTTTTGTCACCTCTCAAAGTACAAAAAATGTCTCCATTAATCGGGATTTTCATTTATCTGTACAATGCCTCCCCTCATTATCCCAGATAATTGAGATTTCACTGTACGTTCAAACATTAAGATACATTACATTACATATGTGTATCACATATCCGTCTTAACCCATTAACGAAGGAGTAGTAACGATTGTCAGCAGCGTCCCGGCTGTCGGGTATATGGTATCGGTTAAAGATGAGCGTTCTCATTTCTTCCCCAGCCCAGTGCGAGGTGTGCGTTGTGATACACTACCTGAATTCCAAGGGCATGAGAGCTGCTGCGATTCATCGCGAAATCATTTCAGTGTATGAGGAGGACGTTATGTCACGGCAGCTAGTGACAAATTGGATAGGGAATTTCATTGGATAGGGAATTTGTAATTACGCTGCTACATGTAAGACAACTGAAGAATGGGATTACAGCCACAGTACAAAATTTAGCGACCAATGAAAATCAAAACTCAAATTCAAATTCAAGTTCACTTTGTAGTTTGGAAAACAATTATACGAATACAATGTCGTCACACAGTAAACTGTTCATACAGTTCATCGCGGTAGATACCATATGTAGTTTCTTAGAAATGACGTAAGCCAGGCCACATAATATGCAAGGCGTATACAGTAGGTCTTAAATAATACCTGAAACCCTTACCTCGCTATTCTCGACGAAGCAACCACGGTGCACAAATAACTACCTGAAGAGAATTACCGAGTAAATTGAGCGTGAAATAGCCGGCTACTTCCGAGAATCAACTGCAAACTAGTTTAAAACCCGTAGGTAGTTTTTCGTATTTCACGATAAAAAGTGCTCCAATAAATAGGCTTCACAACATTTCATTAGGAATGTTTTACGTACCACTGAAGTAATTATTGAACACTTCAAGGTTTGATAATAAACTTGACCACAGGCAAAAAGAACCCTGCATTACCGTGTAATTGTAGCTACTTTTACTAAAAATAATAAATCCTCTAGCAGCAAACATATTTTTCTCCATTTCAACTACAATTCAGATTACTTTGTATCATTTTTCATTATCGCAATCGTATTACCTCCAAACAATTTCAAGTCAAATCGCCCTATAATTAATACGATATAATCGGGAAACGACAATATTACATGAGCCAAGAGATATACAATGTAAAACAATAAAACGCAAAAACGATGATTTCTAAAAATTACTTAATACAGAATCAGAATATTAGTCGATGTTTGATTATCTAAGTTTCGGAAACACTAGGCCCTATATCCGAGAATGTACACTGAGGAGAAATGAATAAAGTAGCAATACAATCTGTCATGCTGATCACCCCTTTTGTTTAGCTACTCACATCACAAATATCAGTAAATGGTTCCAGATATATTCAGTTAAATGGAATGGATTAAGATCATCCCAGAGTTTATATGAAGTTAGCCTGCCTGGCATCAAAGTCTATGTAATCATTACCTATCTAATGCTTACGACCCTACTTACTATATATAAGTTAGGTAATAAATTCCTGCTTATATTTTTCCGAACAGTTCTCCTTCTTTCCTTTGTTTCAGGGCTAACCATAAGTTTATTATTTACCGAACGGCCCAAACGAATGTATCCAAGAACTTACTCTGGTTTCTTTCTGACAGGATTCGAACAGTAAAATTTCGTGTACAGAGTTTCCTTTTCGCTGCGAAAGGTCGCGACGGGGAAACAGGCGACCAAACAAGCAGATTGTCAGGAGCGGGATCGAGGCAGAAGAAAATTACCACACCCTCGCAATAGCAGCAATAACCCTCTGCCTCAGTCTTTACCGCCAGATGGCAATTGCTGGGTCCTCACCGCCGAGCCATCTACTTTTTCTGCTTTTTCTGTCAGCAATGTTCAACATGAGATACAAATCGCAATATATGTTTTTATTATTATTATTATTATTATTATTATTATTATTATTATTCCTCTATATCACGACTAAAGATGTCATGTGTCTGCTGAATATAAATTCTACTCCAGGTTGCAACCAGCTACCCAAGGAACCAGTGGCGGCTCGTAACATTTTTTCCTGGTGGGGCCAGGTGTGAAAGCACGAATATCATCTCAGAATCAATAACTTGTTAAATTAAAGAAACATCATTTAATCAATTGTTTAATTCATATTATTAATCAGTTAATTATACCTTTAAATCTATGTTTTCCACAAAAAACAGAAGTAGGAATTTTTATTAAGTCATTTATTCAAATATTGGTATGTCAATGGAAACAAAAGTGTTTTTACAAAAATTACGCTAGTGCCATAGCTTATCTTTCGGAATGATGAAAGTTCGAAAGGGAAACGTATCGTAAAATTAAGACAAGTTGACTTCGACTTATTATAACAATAGTTTATTCGGCTTGTAGTGAAATAAAATCCGCTACCTGTCTTTTTTCCATTTCCTCCAAATACACTTCATACATATAATTTAGCACCTCGTTCTTTGTCATGTTTGAGTTATATTTATAAATAGAAGAATTGTTTAAATGATCATCTAACACACTATCTATATTGCCGAGTAACGATAAGTCTAAAAAATTGCCACGGTCTTTTGAATCTTCAAATTCATCATGCCCTCTCAATGCTACTAGTTCATGAATGATGAGTGCCATGGTACTTAACTAAACACTCAGTTATTCTACCTCAAATGTCTATTTTTTGCGACTTGTTCATTATGTTTCTTGAAATTTTCATCGGCGAATCAATCTGTACAACAATGTTCACAGTTCCAAATGTTTTAAATTTGCAAGCATTTTCTAAATGCAATGCACTTTCTTCGTGCTTCTTTATCCTTTCGCTCAAATGTTTCAGATCCTTACAGCCTACTGTCGTCCACAATCCCTCACCAAATAATAAACAATAAAAGCAACGTTCGCTTTGTTTTTCTTCACTCAGTCAACCATGATTTTTTTCTGAAACCTCGAAATACAGAATGTTTGTTTCTTCTTTCCATCAACTTGTGTAAATGATAAGTCACTCGGTTGATGTGCTCCTAACCGTGTAATATCATTTTTTTTCTTCAAATCTGAGTGAAGAAAACGGAAAACAGTGTAATGAATCCAATGAGTTCATCTTACAGCGCGCAGAACTTCACGTGCACTTTGAAAACGGCGCGCTCAGACTACCGTTTCTCTGCAAAGGGCCCGCTGGTGCGGGCCCCTAGGACAGCTAAAATTAGCAAGCAGTTGTCGCGCCCAGTACGAAAGGGCGCCGACCTTGTAAACGGAGTGGGGTTACAGGTTTGGGGCCCGTCGGGTCGGGCCCCTTGAGCACTACTGACGCTATCTTTGAGTGCTGCAAGGAACTATGATCCTCAATTCTTGGTTATTAGGACTTGGAATGAGTTCTGGAGACGAATTGTCGATCTTCACGAATAAAGAATTTCAATGAAGTATTACAATTATGGCAAAGAGATTACTGTAAAAATATATATAAACATGTTTGTGCTTTATCAAATATTGGTGGGGCCCGGCCTCTGTGGTCCCTTTGGACGAGCCGCCCCTGCAAGGAACAGATCCGGTGACTGTCAGTGGCTCTACAATACTTTGCGCAAAATGTGGGCAGTTCCAAATAAAGCAATTTCTTGCACTTCCCAGTATTTTGAATTGCCGGGAAGTTTAGACCAGTTCTTACTCAAATTTTGCGAAACAAATCCCAGAGCTCCGATAACTATCGCTACGACCTGTGCTTTTACGCCCCACATTCGGCTGATCTCGATTTCCAAACTCTTGTATTTAAGACGTTTCTCTGCCTCCTTGGTAACGACGTTTTGATCGCAAAGCACAGCAACATCGACAAGTAAACACGATTTTCTCGCCAAATCCCGGATAACTATATCCGGTTTGTTTGCCGCTATCGTGCGATCAGTTTGAATTTGTTGGTCGTACAATATCGTACAGAATCCAACAGACGTTACCGGCTTTGGTGAGTGTTCGTACCACTTGGGGCATGTGTTCGGAACTTCGAGGGCGGTACAGAACTGCCAGTGGAGGTAGCTACACACCCTGTCATGTCTTTTCAGGTATTCCGTCTTTGCTAGGATTGGACAAGCTGAGACAATATGATCAATGGTTTCTACTTGCTCCTGGCAGATGCGGCATTTATCATCTGGAGAAATTTTGAGAACTGCTTTATCATAATGTCGTGTTCTCAACGCCTGATCTTGAGCAGCTACTAGAACTGCTTCCGATTCTGGCTTCATTCTTCCCCTTTTAAGCCACATAAATGATTGATCTTTATTGATCTGCACCTTGTCCATTCTTTTTAGATATTGTCCGTGGAGTGGTTTGTCTCTCCACGATTTCTTTAACATTTTTTGTGTCTCACATTTCATGTTTAGCAGCATTAGAAGTTCAGTGTCTGTGTTATTCGACGTGTCTTGCCTAGTTTTATTCGCAATGCTTCTAGCTACACTAACAATGCCTCTGTCTCCCATTCTTCGATCAGATTTCATGACCTGCCTCATTAGAGGGTCATCTTGATGGCTGACTACATACTTCCCCAACCCGACTATTGCGTTGTGCCAGGAGGCCTCAATTTGTCTGAGGCCTCTTCCTCCTTCCTTACGTGTCACATAAAGTCTATGTACATCAGCTCGATGGTGGGAAACATGATGCATTGTTAGCAGTTTTCTGTTTTTTCGATCCATGGTGCGAATTTCTTGCTCAGTCCATTCCACTAGTTTATTATTATTATTATTATTATTATTATTATTATTATTGTTGTTGTATCCTGTACTCACGAATAAAGATATCAGGTGTAAGTTCAATATAAAATCTACACCATACAAACAGATTCCCTCCTCAGAGCATCAACTGACGTCACTAACGTCACTACAGTCCTTCTGACCGGGAGGTCCTAGGTTCGAGTTCCGACGGCGGCAGAATTTTCGACACTAGCTTTTCAGCTAGGTCGAATTCAGTTGCTGTCTGAGGGAATTTCTAGTGGCCGGCTGCTCTGATCGGTAGTTTTCCGTGGTTTCTCCGATCAAAACCAGGCGAATGCCGGAGCAGTACCCTAACAAACGGGCTATGGACCGCGCGTGATATTTCCTTCCTCTTCGTTGTCCTATCCTCATCCCTTGCACACACACACACACACACACACACACACACACACACACACACACACACTAACATGCACTACACTACCACACATGCCGGTAGACCGGTCGGGAGCTTAGAATTCGTCCCGGCTGGGGCGGTGCCTCGCTGGTGGGAGATACCTGGTTAGGGGAAACCCCGCTAGTCGACGGTAGGTCGGCGCCGGATCTCGCCATCCGGCGGGGAAAGATCACCGCCACCTCCCGAGGGACAAACTACACTTACTGGACTAATGACCCAAGTAGTTGACACGCCCGGAATCACGAACAATCAATCAATCAATCAAACAGATTCCTAAGTATCAAATCTAGTGACTCTCCTACACACATCACGCTCCTACAGACGTCACAGGTTTTGGTGAGTATGCGTTTCATTTCGAATATGTTTCAAATTTTGAGAGCGTGTCGGAACTACCAGTGAACATGACTATAGATTCTATCGTACCTTTTCCTGTATTCGTAAATTCGCTAGAATTGGACAAGCTGAGAGATCATGATCAATAGTTTCTGCAGGTTTCTGACATATAACGGCATCTGTGATTCTGGAAACTTTTTAGAGTACCAATTATCATAACGCTGGGTTTCCAATGCATGATCTAGGGCAATTATTCCCACAGCTTCCACTTCTTGCTTCATTCTTCTCTTCTGAAGTCACATAAATGTTTGTTTTTTATTGAGCCGTACCTTGTCCAATTCTTTTTAGATACTGTTCGGTTTAGTCGTTTGTGTCTGTACGATTTCTTTAACATTTTTGGGGCCTCAGATGAATATCGGGCCTCCTGCGAAAGAGCATCAGCTGTTTAATGACTGCCCGTCGTGTCTTGCACAGTTTTTTTGTTTGCAATGCTTCTTGCTACAGTTACAATGTCTCTACACCCACAGTATCAGCCAGATTTGGCCAGCCTCCTAAATGAGTATTTTTTTAAATTATTTTCTTCTTGTTCGGCATAATATCAACGATATACTCTGTTACTCTTAACAATTGATGGTTTGTGGAATGGTTTCGACGAAATCCGAACTGTGTATTGGGTAAGGCATCGGTTTCGGTGAAACATTAGAATAGACAGAATTTTATAAGTTTTTCAAATATTTTGGCAAAGATCGGTAACAAGCTTATTGGTCTATAGCTACGAGGATCTTGTGGAATTTTGTTCGGCTTGCATATTGGTGTTATAATAGCAGTTTTCCAGGTCTTTGGATAATATCCTAATCTTAAACATGCATTGAAGAGAGCTGTTAATGCTGCAATTGCATTGCGAGGTGATTCTATCATCATTTTATTATTAAGTCATGACCTGCTGTTTTTCTCGGTTTTAATGCCTTAATGATTTGATGCGTCTCGGACGGACCTGTAAATTTAGTTTTTGTTGGAACACGATATCCTACGAAGGAACACGATATTCGGAAGGTTATATTTTTCTTTAATTAAATTTATTAGTGGCTTTGGAAGAGTATAATTTTTTGCAAAATTCCTGATTTTAATAGATCTTTTAACAATATTTTTAATTCCGTTTTAGAGGGAGCTAATACAAAAATGGGTAATTTTGATAGCTGACGACATATTTTCGAATTCCAAATTTTGCATTCCGCCTTGTTTCAATTTGGCTGGTGGTGAGTCCTCTTAATTCTTCCCAGCGTAATACACCATCTCACGGATGGATTGATTACGCAGTAATTGATTACACAGTAATTGATTACGCAGTAATCAATTGGAATGTCTTGTTAGGTCAAGCCTACCAGTTCGGAACTGTACTCGGTATATGTACCGTTGTACGCTTAGCGAATTCTCCTCATGGTGCCGTTGGAGACGTCACATTCTTCTATCGATTTGTACGATCCACAACTAATATCACAGACTTCGTACCAACTTGAACACTCTTTGTTTTATTTTGGCTCTATTTTATTTGACTTTTAAATTTGACATTTTGATATTTTGTCAGGTCCACATTTCAGGCAGATATCATAGATTTAATTTCTTATTTTCCTTCTTAACAATAATATTGATTATAATAATATTAATAATAATTTTCCCAACTCAAATTATTTAACAAAAATCCCCCTAAGTCTTTGCCAAATCTGTTGGCACAGGCGGCCAAATTAATTCAAATTTGGCGCGGTACTTGGAATGCAATCATTTATATCAATACTTTGGGGCTAATTAGCAGCGAAGAACACAAATTTCAAACATGGCGGGCGGGCAGGGAAAGAACTATTAGAATGAAGAGGAAACATTGGTCAATAATTATGAATTTTTCTCCTTTTCATTTATAAAGCATCCTCATTTATCATAAAGTAAACAGTTAAACCAACAAAATTTAGTACCTATTGGGAACCTCTGTGACTACCTAAAGAGGTGTTTTATGGACTCTCTTGAAAGTTTGGGAGCGGGCCAATCTATAAACTGGGTCCTCAGCACCTACGACCTCATGGGAGGAAGGGGGCTCCCTCGTATTTGGTACGTATTGTCAAGGTCCTAGACAACCTAGAGTAATGGCTAATTAAGAGGCCATTTGAAAGATTGGGGGAGGTTACCTCTCTTCACATAATGTCCGCCTCGACGGATGTTTCATTTACTTTCATACAAAATAAAAAAAAGTTCAAAAGTTGTAGTAAGACATTCGGTGGATCAATTAATTTACAAATTCAGAAGAACTTGAACCGACTTCTAAACGCAAGAAAATGTATTATAGAGAAGTTCGAATATCCTATCTTCCTAAGCAGTGTTTATCTATTGTACGAAAGTCCAGAGAACAATAAAAATCTTTAATCTCATCACTGCAATCAATGTTTATTGTACCAGATAATAAACATCAGAAAAATTAAAATAAAAACAAGACTCCACATCCTTTGTTTTAAAATGGAAGTAAATAATTGTGTCAAGAAACAACGAAATGAAAAATATTTCCGTAGCAGTAAAATACAGCAAATAACACTAACAAATTACAGTTTTAACACCAGTTAGGCAAAATTTTATAGTCTACATGTCAGAAGGGGACCATTAGCCTTCTAAAAGCCTTGTGCAGCAGCGAGCTCTAGTATTTTCTATTTTAATACAGTTTCGTTCAGCCTGAAGCGACAAGTATGACATTCCAACACGGCTACACATACATACATCTCTTTTACGAGACAGAACATACTAAAAACCGGCTTACTACATCCGCTATTCTGCTGTATGCAGTGAGCTCTCTAGTTGAACAGCAATGTCTACGCGGCGGCGAAGTTCCAACGATTGTTTTCGAAGTTACTCATGAACTTCATTAAAGAGTAGATAACGCAATGCGCTTTGGAAACTAGACACATCTCGCCGTTGTAACCTCCCCGCTGCGGAAACACACAACGAACAAGAAAACAGAGTCGTCGACCGCCTATGAGATGACGGCATCGATGGTGGCGCCGACAGCGAGACAGACGGCGGGACTGCGACGGCGGCGACGCTCCACAGACATTTCGTCGTTTACTCATTGCAACTCAGATAACTTGCAACAACTACATTTCAAATGCTAACAACTATGCACAAAAACGTACGGAGAACAATAATTCCTATTAAGTAGTATCATGCGATGTAGAAAATATATATTTACCATTTGTGTCGATTGGCCGACTTGGCCAGATAGCTAATGGTCCCCTACGCCTTGGCCTAATCCCCAGGCTTTGTACAAAATAGAAGAAACAAATAAAATAAAACGATTAGTTTTAGTGACCAATATTTATTAACAGACAACTCTTTTTACACCACTTTCTATTACAATCATTGGCATTAACTACGTTTTGATCATGTGTTTGTAACGAATCTGGATAATTTGAAAAAAAAAGTACATCGCAAAATCAGAACAATTGTATATAAAAAGAAGAATAAAGGAAATTATTCTTCAATCAATACTTTGAATTGTTGTAGTACATTTATTTAATTACTTATACATCGCCAGAATCTTTTATTCCTTTCTAAACCAACACGCTAAGATAATTATGCTACATACACAAAACTGTAAATGTGCAATTTCTGGATGGAGATGTAGACTAGAGTGCATCACCAGATTTAAGACAAAGGAAAATTAAATTTTATAGGTTGTAGACTATCTTGTGTAAAAATCAGTAGGTGCACGTGCAAACCTACAACTTCCTTTACGTTGCAAATCACTTTTACTATTGTAATTCGAAAACGGTCATTACGCCCCTTAAAAGTCTGTTTTGTGTATGGAACTCACCTTACGTTTATTGAATTGAAATTCACGAGAGATACTTTTTTGAACTTTCTATTACATGTTTGCAGGTTCAGCTCTTTTGGTAACCCCCTCTCCGTACTATTTGTGATCAGAAAGGTAAAATTTCGAAATCTATTTATAATTAAATTATCTCACGTACCCAATTTTTTTCACTTGGTTAATAAAAGCTTTAGACACGTTTAATAATGCTTAACCACACACAAAGTGCAGAATCATTTTGATTATAGACAACACATTAGTCTCATTAAAGAATTAAACCCATTTATTCTTCAATCTTCTTTATACATTTTTTCTTACGACGTTTCGAGGACAGTTCGCCTCATCATCAGGCTCAATATAAAAAACATACACATGTAAACAATTTTCTTTTACATATTCTTAACGTCTAGTACTTACATACAGATACAATGTTAAAATATTAAAATTATAAAAATCACAACTTACCAAGATATATAGGTTAACATTCATACTACTTACAAGTTGTATAGTTACGTACATTAGTACTCTGGTCAATTACATAATATTACACTTCACATTACTCGTCCACCATTACTCAGTCTCATCTTATTTTCATCATTATATATCAATATCATCCTTTTCCTTTCTCATACCTCGATGACTGAACTATATTATACGAGCTTCAGCCACGCACAACAAACATCAGAGGTCAAAAAACTTACATTTGTTCTCATTTACGCTCTCTACGAGATTGCATTATTCCATCGTAACATTTGGTAAACTGATTCGACTCTATCACAGAATTTACAGTTTTATTGTTTTTAATATGAAGCGTTTCTAAGATTAACCTTTTCTTTTTATTTGATTCTTTACATACAATCTCTGTTTCAGCAACATTGAAGTCGTGTTTAGTACTGATTTTATGCGTAGAAATTGAATTATGGAACTGACTGTTTTTCATTATGTTGTTCTGATGTTCTTTCACGCGTTCATTCAACCTCCTACACGTTTGTCCCACGTAACGTCTTTTACAAGTTAAGCAAGGAATCTTGTAAACAACATTTTGTTGTTCTTCTGTCTTGATTTTATCTTTTAGCTTTTTGACATTTTTTTTGGTTTACAGTTTTATCAATTATACTTATATTATACTTCTCCCTAAAGCCGTAGTATAAAATTATACTATGAGAAGACAACGAAATTGAAGGATTCTGAAAACAAAGTGCAGAAGTTTACACCGGTCTAACTACTCTTTCTTATGAAGACTTAGATCAGTTTTCTTAATTTGTCTTGAAGGCGGAGAACATTAACCATCAATGGAAACAGAAAGGTGACCGAAAAGCTTACTAAAACAAATAATAATGATCCATTAGTGGTGATATAGTATTGCACATGACATATTATAATATATTTATATTTGACTCTTTAGATGAATTAAATTTGTGTCAATTGATAAGATGTTTAAACGTCTTTGGTTATACAGACTGATCACCTATTACATCGAAAATCTTTTGCACCTTGTTTCTAAATGGTTAGTCAAGGCAATATTGATGCATTTAACGACCTCAAATAATAAGGTCCATGGGTCACTGCGAAGTGAATTTGCGAGAATGACAGCAATGGAAACTAGACAAGAATTTTATATAACTCGGTAATTACAATATTTCCTGAAACCTTGTTTCTTGAGAGTTATCTCTTGAGAAGAATGTTTTTGTTTTTAATTCGTATGATTTTGTAGGGAATTTCCTATTCTCTCATTGTTCACTATGTTATAGATCCAATGTCGAAGAAAACTTTCGCTCTGGAGAAAAAAATACACAACTGCTGCCGCTTGAGTACTGATTTCAGGAGATAGCAAATCATTTTATGAAAGAGGCGAAAAAATTACATCGCCATCAGCAAATATTTTTAGCGACCGAATAGTCATGACCCCTTCATGATCGATACAGCATAACACAATCTTTTCAAACTCTACGTCAGTGGTGTCAAGGTCTCCTACTGGTGGCAGTGGCACGCCTCGCGGCACCGTGCCACGCCACGAGCTTCTTTGCGCCACTACCGTCGGGAGAAGGTAATAAATGGTTAGTCATTAATGGTTTGTTTTACAATAGTGATGGCGTTGTATCTTGCGGCGGGGTTATGAACTGCGTGGAGAGGCGATTTTGTTGTGGCACTCGTGCCACGGACCCCCGCTCGTGGTATCGACCTTCACAACATTGCTGCACTTATTTTTATTCATATTTAGGTTTACGATGTTTTATCCAACAAATTAAAGTTCCTCCACAAACTGAACCAGTAAGAATTACAAATGATTTTCCATCAACCCAAAGGTTCTTCAGCGACAGCGACGCTGACGACTACGGCGACTGCAATGACAGCAAGCACGTTCCTCCAGAACCCACTACCGTTCACTTTCATGCTTCTCCACAGCAGCCAATCAAGCACTCGGCGCACGAGGCGAACCATAAAGTCATCGACGTCGTTTCCACAATTATTCCTCATGAGGGGCGGGTCTTAAGCGTGCACTAGTGCTGTCCTTGAACTCCACGGACTCCGCAAGACAGCGAAGCTTGGCTCTGAGACATCTGAACTCACCATGGAGTACTAAAGAACAGAAAACGTTGACCTCACAATGCCTCCTCGAGGTGCAATGCCCTTGTTATGGATTTTGTGCTTCAGATTACGTAAGTGACCTCCACCAAGCAGGCAATGCTTTCAAAATGTAGCCCAAAACAACATTAATTTCACTAAGATGTCAATTTCAAATTCCTGATAAAAAGTCAACAATTCAAATAACTGCATGCTGTGTTTCGAATACAAATTATTCGAACGCCGACGCATTCACTGCAAACAAAAACAACTATATTTTCCCCGATTCTGCAAATTGGAAAATCATCAAATCAAGTTAATGTATCGATATCAGCAATACAAAATCATTGGAGCAATCGTTTTTGTTTTTCTTTCATTTCTTGTACCATTATAGTGTCAGTTTTTCGCTCGTTCTTGCGAGCTTTCAAAAGTTTAATTTGAACATTTATAGTACAAACTCACCTTCGCCAAAAAGCTTTGAGCCTCCTAAGCGGTAATGGATCACCAACGCATTAGTAGTAATATCACGGGACGCAACTTCACCTCTGGTCGGGAGAGATCGAGAGCAACCAATTCTGAGTTATATACCGTAATCGACGTAGTCTTATAATTCATTGATGTGTTAAATCGAGGAATTTTACAACTTATTGTCTTTAGTTTTCAGCCCAAAGTTTGGTGTAGTTAAAGTCCCGGAAATGGCCGAAATGGCTGGTCTAGATCAATAGCCAATGCGATCCGATAGCAGATGTGGAATAACCTAATTCATATGCAATTTCTTGGCGGCGTTACGTTCACACAAAATGAAAACACCAACCTTAAAACTCTAAAATGCTGCTCGCACCTCACAACACGATCATAAAATAGATTTCGTTTTCTAGTATGAATTACTTGCATTCTTGCAGCATTCAATCTCACATTAAATATTAAACGAGGCATGAAGCAGTACATTACTAAAAGCAATTTGAGACTATGTTAAATGGATATTATGGCTTACTATCTTTTGTTTCTTAACTTCTTACTTTCTTCTTACTTACTTCTTTACTTTCTTAACTACGTAAGGAACGAACCTAAATATATTGGTATACTTTTTGAAGTGCTACTGCGAGTCTTAAGGTTGTTCCAGTTGCAGGACAACGTCCTCTTCGAAGTTCTTGTCTCCGCCGACGGCATTTCGGCAGAGGCAGCGCAGCGCTGCAGTGGTGTCGGGGCTTGAGCAACTGCGCTCATGAATGCAACATTAGCACTACGCGCCAACCGGGTCAATGGTCCTCCGTATGCATGCGTGAGACGAGGGGGGGAGCGGCGGCGGCGGCGGCGGCGGCGGCGGCGGCGGCGGCGGCGGCGGCGGCGGCGGCGGCGGCGGCGGTGGCGACGACGACGACGACGACGACGACGACGACGACGACGACGACGGGGCCGTTGAAACGGGAGGCAGAGGCCTGCAAGACCTCCGACGTCGCCAAGAAAAATGAGTTTTCCATATCCTTCAACTTAGTACGTTAACAAATTTATGCCGAAGTTTGAAATCAGGACGTTCGCTTTCGTTAACAGGTTCGGGAAGATTACGTGAAGTTCTCTGAAACCTCGCTAATATGAACGTTAGTAGACACTCAAAATTTTGATTAACAAGCAGAAACTCGCCTGTTTGGTGTTCCATTACAAAAACCTTCCTCTCGGATGACAAAGAACATAACGTATTCAACATTTAAGTCTGTTAATACATTTATTGCGTAATGCTAAATTTACAGATAGACACTCGATAGTTTTATCTGTGGTAAAAAAAATACTAATACATTACAAATGCAATAACGTAGCTTTTCTTCACACATTTTCATATTAAAAAATCGTTAATGGGGCATTTCATGTAAATCAGGAACTTTTATGCCTACGTCTTTTATTTTTTCTTCGAACTAAAAACCTTATAAATCCTTTCCTGAAACTATAAATTAGTTATATTTTTTTTACTTTTTCACTAGTTTCTAATTCCAAGAGTGGTACACCTGCTTTCACGCTAGATTGTTTTGCATTTTTTCTCATGCTCGAAACGATACTGTTTTCAGAGGTTGTAATTTGCATAACAACCATTGTTGTGAAGCTTCTGTGTTTTCCAGGACAATGTAAGTATACATAAGAATAAGTTTTCATTCTTACAACTCTGTAAAAATGTCTACAAGTAATGAACTAACCGAATGAAATTAATCAAATTCAATGTCCCCCACGTGACTCGAAATAGGTTAAATTTTGTTTTACAGAGAAAATACATTCTGCAAGAGATCTGTGAATACATTTCGTTCTTCACTTAATGACTAAGTATTGGGTTATAATAGTTTTAAATCACATTCTTAATATTAGACGCAATTATAATAATTTATGTTTTTGTCCCGCACGTGACCGTCTGTCACTGCGCGCCGTAACCTCTCTTCATTGAAAAGTTTTACTATTAAATATGTTGATTTTTATATTTTTTTACAACTCAGAAATGTAAAAATGTCAACGAAATCAGTTAGTGCTAGGAAGATGAAGAGGATGAGCGAAAGGTAGAAAGCTGAAAATCCAAATAATCGAAAAGAAGAAAATAAAAGAATTGCAGATTTGAAGAGGATAAAAGAGGAAAGCAATGTCTGAAAAAGAGAAACAGGACTTCAGGATATACGAAAGAGACAGGAAGAGAATACAGAGAGCAAATAAAAAGCTTAATAACTCAATAGTTTTTAATGACCAAACAAATTCGCCAAACACACATTACTCCTGTGAGACAACATTATCCAATGCCGTTTAGAAGACATTTCGAATTCTCCCAAAATCGCCTAGGAAACAAAAAGCTGTAGCAAAGAGTTTAGAGAAACGCATTGGCTTAAAGAAATGCACAAATATAAGTCAACCAACCTTGAGGAAAAGAAAATATGACAGTTACCATTTTTTTCCCGCCTGAACATTACTTTTACCTCTTTTATTACTTCAAAAAAGAAAATCGCAATTTCAAAATTTTGTACCCTTCGTCCAAAAAATGTAGTTGTTGTAAAAGACACTCCAGCCAACCATTGCAAAATTCACGAAAATTTCAAACTGAAATTTACTTAACTTTCTAACAAAGCTACGTACTCAAACGATTTTGGGGAAAAAGTTCTCTGTGATTAAGCTAGACTTGTTACTAAAAGAACATGTGTGATCAGTGTTCAAAGGAAACCTTATGCCTTGTCTCACTCAATCAGAACAAATTGTGATTTGCAAAGTATGGGAAAAAAGCGGTGATGGTAAATTTCAACTTTCTTTTAAAGAAACCAGTTTAGTAGAACTACATGCACTAGTGACAGCTGATCTACCTGATGTGATGAACCATGTTAACACAGAACGTATTCAGCAAAAGAAATTTCAGTTGTGAATACCAGAGCAAAATCCAACGTGCTATTTGGTCACGCAGAAGTGTACTTTTGTTTACCGCGGCAGTCTCCTATAAAGGGAAGTGCAAAACCTACGTAATTTGTTCCATCAATTAAAGAATAAAGACAGTGTTCGTGTTCATCGACTTTCTGTATGAGGAAATCATTCGGGAAAGGGATTATCAGCCAGTCAGAAATAATATGGATCGATGGGCCATCACAAGAATTTAAAAATAAATTTACAGTGACGATGCTTCGCATATTTTCTAAAAAATATAAAGAAAATTTTCTTGAAAGTATTTTGCAACTGCCCTTGGTAAATGTGTCATCAATGGAATTGGAAGCAATGTAAAGCGTCTAGTGAGAGAAAATAATGGCTCAAGGGAAAGGATGCAATGTTCAATCAGCGAAAGATGTTGCTGAAATTGCTTCTGAAGTTGTTAGCGCTACCCGAATTATTTATGTAGCAAATGAAAACACACTGACCGTGATTTCTTCCGAAAAGCCATGGAAGAATGCAGTTTCTGGCATAAAAAGTTTCATGTTCTCACTGGTGAAAAGAATGTAATCACATGTAAGAAAAATGCAATATCTACAGAAAAGCATGTTATCAATAAATATTTGCAATCATAATGTTATAATGTTTTTGTAAGTCACGTATTGTGTCTATTTATATACTCGTATTGTTACCACATTTGCCATTATTGTTACCACATTTGCTATTCAACAAATGTGGTAACATTTGCTGAAATTATAGTTTTTATGGTTATTGGATTGATTTTTTCGGCAAGCGGATAGTAAATGTCCCGCACGTGACCCCTAGTGTCCCGCACGTGACCATTATAAAGAAAAGCCTACAAGTCCGGGAACTGATGTTTACGTGGTTATATTTACCTGAAACTATAGATTTATGTACGAGGATTTCAGAAAAAAATAATACACGCTTGCTGCACCTGCAGATGGGCTGGTAACCTTATCTGAATAGAAGTCTTTGTTAATGAGGTAATATTCACTTGTCCCGCACGTGAGCATATATTTGATTGCTTTTACTCAAAAAATTAGAAGGAAATTACAACTTTCTATATGTCAAAAAATAAGTCATAGTTTGCTCTTTGTTTCACTCGTTATTCAAAAAATATAACTATTTACTTAATTTTTATGCGGTAACAACTATATAGAAAATGCGTACAAATGTCCCACACGTGACCGTGGAATGCTCCTAATCCATTCATCTGAAAAAATTGAGTTAGAGAGGAAAGATAAATTGCAGTTTCTCTCTAGTGGGGAGGAGGAGAAGGTGCCAAATGTTTACTGGGTCTACTGTGCATAAACGTAGTATCCTTGCTGTGAAAAGGATACGGATATATGTAGCTTCTGAGACTGGGGCAGGATCGGGAGTGGGCTTTGATTGATTCAGTGTTGTTTCTGTCTCCTGCTAAGGTCATCAATCCGGTTAGTGTAATATTACGGAATGTAGCAGTACTTCCCGCTGGAACATGAAATCCTGCGGCCCCTTACACGCGACTTGCGGGATTTGCCGTCCAGGTACTTCGCCCAGTGGGTTGCCGGCTATGAGAAGCTCTAATCTCCGGCTTCGCGTGAGTCACGCGTAATCAAGTCAAGTATCCACCGCATTTTACACCCAGAAAAGTGGAAATCCTACATTCCCACGTTGCTTCACGCGTTAAATGAGGACGATCCGGATAAGCGTCTCCAATTTTGTGAATGGAGGTGTGATAATGAACAGTTGACTGATTTAATTGTTTGGTCTGATGAGGCGACTTTTAGATTGAATGGAACTGTCAATCGCCACAACTGTGCGTACTGGATGAACGAAAATCCCAATTTTGTGGAAGAACGAGCTGTTAATCTCCCTGCATGATCAGCGTGGCGTGGAATGTCTGTCAGAGGACTTGTAGCGCCATTCTTTTTTGAAGGAACAGTGACGAGTGCTGTTTATCTTCACATGTAGCGGGTAGCCAGGTGTTCATCAACTCTACCCAGGTAAAGATTGTTTTCTTCAACAAGACGGTGCACCGGCACGTTACCACCAAAACGTGCGGCAATTCCCCAATGAAACATTTGTTGAGAGGTGGATAGGCCGCCGGGGAAGGATCGAGTATCCACTCAGATCCCCAGATCTAAGACTTTTTTCTGTGGGGAACTCTGAAGAACACTATTTGCGCCACAAAACCGCGTACGCTGAATGACATGAAAGCGGCTGTCGTGACTGCATGTGAGTCCATTCCTATGGAAACCGTATTACGTGTCTGTCGATCTGTACCACAATGTTGTAGACGATGTATTTCTGCCAATGGAGGACATTATGAACATCTTAAATGAACATCACTGTGACAAAAAAAATGTTAATTTTTGTTGGAGTTATCGAAGATCAAGCAGTGTACACACCTTTCTGGGACATACTTTATTTCGTGCAGTTCATGGTCCGATACGGTACTTATCAGGCATTCGCCTAGTATTGATGCACGTCATCTCACAATGTCCTCTTCCACAAAGATTATATGTAATTACCAGCATCATTCGCCTCACTGCGTTATAAAGGGAATGTATTGTTCATTACTGAACATTCATGATAACTGACAAATGTTCGTCAATAAATCAAAATACAAATACATGTAAAGTCGAAATTAAACGAGAAAATAAAAAGAACAGCAATCAAGAAAGACAAGTTTGTTTTGAGTCCACTACACCGAGTGGTATGCAATATCCACATCGATTCAAACTATCAAAATTCTCCTTTTGCCAGTTCGTGAGGTTATAGTTCCCATTAGCAAATGGTCCGTTATCCCTGGAAGACATCGTGATTGTTCAAATCACCAAAAACTATCTTTTTGACAATCAATTCAAGTGTAAGTTCCAGGTCTTGGCGAACACGCTTAATTGGCATAAGTCTCAATTGGAAGAAATTTATCATTTAAAAACTTGTAATTGTAGTGATAATTTATGTTTAAATAAAGCTGTTGATTCAATTATTTTATGTGATATTCACCAATTCAAACTAAAACATGTAGGCGAGTAAACATGTGAATGAAAAAATGCTAATGCATATTACTGAATCAATCATAAATAATAATTACGATACTCTTACTTCAACTAATAGCACTAATATATAGGGTAAAATTCTTATGCTTCATTAAGTCTACAAAAGATACGAATTCTGAATCCTTTTTACTTATAATAATTTCAAAAATATTTTTTTCCATATTTCGATTTCTTTCTACTTTTATTTGAATTTGTTCACCAATATTTTGTAATCTCCTCAAGTAAAGAAGGACATGACCCCACAAAGGCGATCGGTTGACGAAACCGGGAATTGCAACAAGGTTCTACAAGAGGTGCGGACGGTGATAGACCGTCGGCGTCGCTTCTGAAGGCGAAAACGTCAGCCAAGGAGGTGGGGTCAGCGAAGTCCGCACAGGCTACAGCAGGAGCGAAGGCACATGCGACGCCGAGGGCGTCGGGTGACAGCGACGGCGAGGCCGACGGCTGAGGGCGACGGCCAAGGTGACGGAGAGGGCGAGGGCGACGGCGAGGGCGATGGCGAAGGTGACGGCGAGGGCGTCGGGCGACAGCGACGGCGAGGCCGACGGCTGAGGGCGACGGCGAAGGTGACGGCGAGGGCGACGGCGAGGGCGATGGCGAAGGTGACGGCGAGGGCGACGGCGAGGGCAACGGCGAGGGTGACGGCGAGGGCGACGGCGAGGGCGACGGCGAGGGCGACGGCGAGGGCGACGGCGAGGGTGACGGCGAGGGCGACGGCGAGGGCGATGGCGAAGGTGACGGCGACGGCGAGGGTGACGGCGAGGGCGACGGCGAGGGCGACGACGAGGCCGACGGCTGAGGGCGACGGCGAAGGTGACGGCGAGGGCGACGGCGAGGGCGATGGCGAAGGTGACGGCGAGGGCGTCGGGCGACAGCGACGGCGAGGCCGACGGCTGAGGGCGACGGCGAAGGTGACGGCGAGGGCGACGGCGAGGGCGATGGCGAAGGTGACGGCGAGGGCGACGGCGAGGGCGACGGCGAGGGCGACGGCGAGGGCGATGGCGAAGGTGACGGCGAGGGCGACGGCGAGGGTGACGGCGAGGGCGACGGCGAGGGCGACGGCGAGGGCGACGGCGAAGGTGACGGCGAGGGTAACGGCGAGGGCGACGGCGAGGGCAACGGCGAGGGTGACGGCGAGGGCGACGGCAAGGGCGACGGCGAGGGTGACGGCGAGGGCGACGGCGAGGGCGACGGCGAGGGTGACGACGAGGGTGACGACGAGGGTGACGGCGAGGGTGACGGCCAGGGCGACGGCGAGGGTGACGGCGAGGGCGACGGCGAGGGCGACGGCTAGAACAACGGAAACGGCAGAGGGAAACGGCTGAGGGTGACTGCGACGGAAACGGCAGAGGGCGACGGCGTGAGTGGCTGCGACGGCGACGGCTAAGGACGACAGCGGCTGCGACGGCTCGTGTTTTACGACGCCAGAAAGCGCAACCTCCAAGTTGCCACTTGGAAGCTGTTCAGAATTCGCCTGGGGTACGCAGTAGCTGCGGCCGCCGTCGCAGCGACCGTATTTCTTGATCACTCCAAGAGACAGAATCCGCGGAAGGCGCGCAAAGTCGAGATTATCCTGCTCTCAACCACCTCTCCCTTGAGCGGCCAACAAGACGAGCAGCTGCGTCCTGAACAGCGAAAGTGAGACTGAGATTGGCTGTCCTTCTCGGAAGAAAAACGCATAGAAATTTCAGAGGCATGCGGATGACATTGTGTCCATTGTGCGTTCGTATGTCTGTTGTGCATTTGAAATTTCCAAATTTAACAGTATTTTTCCAGAGGTGAAATTTCTGTTTTGTAGGCTAATAATCTCTTTTGTCTGACAGATACACTAGAACTACGGACAGGCTCTATTCTATTTCGCTATATTTTACAAAATATAAGAACTATACTGAAGGCTTTATGTTGAACAACATATCACACCCAATTAAATTAGCTCTGAATTAATGCTCAGAAAATGGAACAAAAGACGCAAAATTTTAATTTATTTATAGAATTTGAGGCAGCTAATTGGAAATTGTGAACTGATTTGAATTTTTAAACTGGTACGAAGGAAATATTTGTTTAAAACTGAAGGACAATTTTTTAATATATTTTTATTTACTTTTTGGTTATTAACGACAATTTCAGTTACAGATTTCTGATCATTGTTAAAGATTGCATTAAAGAATATTCAGTACATATTTTTCACGTGTATGTTTTTTCACGTTACATTAGAGAAATTATGGTACGTGTAATTTTTTTCAAATATCATTTCTGGGTATCAATTTATTTTATAAGCATAATTTGCACTGTTACTTAAGTAAAATTCCTCCAAAGACTTTCTCCAGAGCCGTGTTTTCCATTGGCATTTCCAGGGAGCGCAAAAAGCGTAGGCTTCCAATCAAGAGAATTCTAAGTTGGATTCAGTAAGTGTCAGAAAAGTTGTCCATTTATTATAGTTCATTAGAGAAGTCCACCAAGTCATAAAAACTTGTTTGCAAGTATTGAGATTAAAATGAAATAACCGATGCGAATCGGTTCCTTTCTGGCCGTTTAATCTAGGATACCATGCATCAGTCTTATGATGGATGCGATAAAATTTCCACAAACTTACAATTTATTATTTGCTCGAAACTCAGCATTATCCTCTTTAAACTATTATTAATGGTCTGAGATTTGCATTTGTGAAGCACAGCAACTTGTTACTTTTGCATTATACACTTTCCCTTGCCTAATGCATATTTCTGCTCACAATTTGGAATTTCCAAGTCGCTTGCAACTAATAAATGCATCCATGTGTTTCATAATAAGAGTAAATTGAGTGTGTTTACCACATTTCTAAGAAATATTACACACTTCTTTTGAGAAAAAAATGATTTATTACAGTAATTGTAAAATATAAACTTGAGAACAAACGAAGAGGAAAGCTATTTTACTAACTCCGGGCAAGTAATATATTGTATTCAACAGAAATGCACAAACATTTGTTAAAAATGTGCATGGAAAGTATGACATCACAATAAGATTTAAATTCAGTATAGTCTTTAAAATAAGACATACGTAACAGTTGGTGATTACAGAAACTTTAGGATACCAGCATTCGTACTCAAGACAAGATTCGAAAATATGTATAACCCTTCGCCTAGGAACAACAAATCGAATCTTAATTATAATGAAAACGTATTTGAAGTAAATAAATGTACAGGAATATTTCAAAAAACTGTTCATGGTAAAATAAGATATTGTTTTAGAACATTGTTAAAAATCACACAAGATCATGAAACAAAATGAAATCGTTAATATTGTCACAAAGATACGTATTTTACAATTACCTGTTTAGGCAAGGCCAACTCAACACACAAACAATACGTCGAGTAGATAAAGCATAATCACGTAGGGTTTTTTTCCATCACAATTGCCTCTCTCCTCCCTTGATCATGGTATGCAATCACCATAAAAGAACTCGGGAAGCGTTCTGGCGGGTACACGGCCAACAAGCTTCACATGAGCAGGGTACAGCAGGCACATCGGATTCTCATTACGAATATTAGGTTACTCCAATACTGGAGCATATCGATAGAGAACTGACGAGCGAATCGACAGATTGAGTTTGGCCCGCGAGCGAATCCACAGGACGAGGCCTGGCCACGTAATAGGAGTGGGTCCGAAAGCGCTTCGCGTTTCAACAGCGGGATAACCTGTTTACCAGCTTCATTTTTCTACCTTTTGCATTGCTCGCAAACGAAATAAAAGAACATCCGAAACAAATAAAAACGATTGAATGACTTCTCATTCCCGAGAAACAAAATTATGAACCCAAAATGTATTGTGCTGGTTGATTTGTCGGCCAACAACTGGAGATGGAAATGAAAATTATTTTCAGTTCTTCGTTGATCAATATCTGAATGTAGTGAATAAACACAACAAACATGACACATATCATGATGACAGACAGCACTCACCGTTAAGTCTATTATGTCCGCTCCATGAATACAAGAGAGCGATGCCTGAAGGCTTACCTTGTGATCTGGAAACAGAAAAACCAAAGACATTAGTTTTCGTTTTATAATATTCTAACTGATTACCATGAATTTAAAATTAATTATAGTTGTAATAACATTTCACAATATTTCAACTCTTTGATGTTAATCACTTTCCACCCACATTGATTTTTCATTCGCTAAATTAAATATGTGACTTGCCGAACGAAACAATATGTTATGAACGTGAGTTTTTTAAGAAAATTCAAACTATTCTACACACGTTACCGATACATTCCTATTTTATTGACAAGCGACACCTCCCCGCTACTTGGATCGATCCATAACTTGAACTTCTCCCCATAGCTCGTCATACGCAGTTTTTAACTGTTTTTTTGAAGTAAATAAATAAATAAGGAAAGTTCGGAAACATAATAATGGGTTCAAATAAAACATTAGAGATCGATGGATGTACACGAAAGTGAGGCGACTAGAAATAATTAGTTTAGTGTGGTGACGAAGCAGAAAGTAAATATAATCAAAGAATACATTAAAAAAAGAAAAACCACTCAAATTCTAGAAAATAATTTACAAGGGCTATTACTGCCTGTTGGGCAGACAATGGACCACTGTGTGAGTTGTCACTACAACCAAGTCGATTTCAATAACCCAAGCGCATCGCAAATTTCTCTGCAATCTCCACTGACAGAGGCATTGCTCATGATCAATGGCTACAGACTAAAACGCGAGAAAAACGACTCTTGAGGGGAAATGCTTACAGAAATGAATGTTAAGCAACGCTAGAAAATCTTCTGTATTGAGACTGAATGAAAAATTAAGAAGTCATAACTAACATTGTTCCCATGAAACATACTTTGAGCAATAAAACGATGTCAAAAGAAAGTTCTACACAAATTACCAGAATGTATGTTGAAATTAAATGTATTGATAACTACATTTAATCTAACAGCATAAGAAACTGCACGAACATCCGTTTCGAGTATTTGTTCAATAAAAAATCAGAACTAAAACATTTTCATTTTGAATGGGGGATATATGGCACGTATGAAATGGAAAGTGAATGACACTATTTCTTCGTATTTTCTTTGTTGTAAAGTTATAAAAATTTTCCGGCAATTCACGTCGTGGTCAAGAACTGTGAATCCAAATTTTATATCTTTACAAGCGCACTTCAAGCACACATTCTACCATTTGACGAATAACATTATCAAGGCCTAGCAGAAATCAGAATAGAATGTACTTACTACACACTGTAAATCTATATTGCTTATTTCGTATGTGCCCAGAAATCAAGAAAAAGCTAGGCACCCTACGACCATATAACAGGAGTCAATGGTTACGTCACTCAGGATTACGGGGAAAATACAAAAACAATGAAACAATTTAGATTTTCACCAAAACGCAAATAAAACAAAATTTCGTTCAGGAAAGTGAGCGGCGCTCGACTAGGCAGCTGTGGCTCCCGGGTTGCAGTTCATTGCACCGATTACAATTTGCAATGCGCGCAAAATTTGGAGAAAATGAAGTAGCCTAGGGCAATGTGAGAAGTGTTAATGGTTTAGTTACATACGCAGGAAGTCGGAAAAATCCAAAAATAATTAAACGTATGCAGTCTTCACTACCACCACTGCCAATATTTGATGGTGAAACTGAGCCCACTCTCAAACTGCCCGCACCGACTGAATTGTTCTTCAGCAGTGTGCGTGATACTTTCTTACTACATATCTTGTGTTATTTAAGGTCGCATCAACATCAAGGTCGTTAGCGACCACTATTGAGTTTAACGTTATGGTAACTGTGAAAATGACATGACATGGTGATATGGAAATGACATGATGGGGGTGAAAGGACGTACACAAATACAACCATGCCATGTAAACCATTTTGTGTGGTGGTTCAGCAGCATGTCTGGAGGCCACTAGTATTTCCTAATCTTTCAATAACTATTAAATTACTAGTGCCCTAAATATTCATTTGCCCAAATGTTACTTGAAAAATTAAATTACATATGAGTACTTTCGCTTCACAAGAGCTCATTGAAACTGGCGGTACAGGCAAAATGGTTTCGTTCTAGACTTCAACATCCCAGGGTACTCAAGAATCAAACCTACAGATCCTAGGAATGTGCAGCGGCAGCCTACAGAGCAGGCAGGCACCCAGGCAGACAGGCGGTTCGCTCGTTCGCGGCGCGGCGGAGGTCGGCGTGTTGTTCGCCCTCGCCTTGCTGCTCCAGCGCAGCGTGGCGCCGCGGCTCGCCGGCGCAAACAAACAAAACGCGAGTGCCACTCAGTCATAATAGTTCATAAAGCGGCTCCGCGCGGGATCGTAAAGTGATTACTTGCGGAATGCAAGCGCTGCAGAAACGGGGGCGGCAGCGCCGACGAGGCAGGCGTGGGTGGCGTTGGAGGTGTGAGCGGTGGGGACGACGAGGCAGTTGGGGCGCCGCCGTGGGAGGAGGAGGCGACGAGGAAGCGTGGGTGCAGAGATGGCGGAGGAGGCGGGAACCCAGAGGCAGCGAGAGCCTCGCGGGAGGCGGGTCCAGCTAGGGTAGCACAGAGTCCCTAGATACAGAGAGCAGCGCATTCCGTTGTTCCACCGATCCCGCCATTTTATGTCTAGTTGACAGGAGAATTACAACTGTAAGATATTATGTGTGTTGAGAGTCATGAATCTATCCCAAATCAATATTTAAAATCTTAAACATCTCAATAATGTCATCAATTGTTATCATTTCTGTTCAACGTGTGAATTCTGCTTGATCGGGTGAGGATATTAAATGGCGACTGTCGCGCTACTCTGTGTATCGAGTGACTGTAGGGTAGCAGAGGCGGCAGGGGCCGCTGAATCGGCTGGGGGCGGCAGGGCGTCGGGGAGGCGGATCCAGGCAGAGTGGCAGAGGCTGCTACAGCGATTAGGGGCGGCGGTGGCAGAGGGCGGTGGAGGAGTGAGAGACGGCGGTGCTGAGACACACGCGGCCAACGGCGCTGCGTAGGCGGCTGGGGCGGTTGCGGCGTAGGCGGTTGAAATGTACGGTGATGCGCGGATGGGGCATAGACACTGCTTAAGGCAATGGAGTCGAAAGAACACGCTGAGATGTGATGGCCCACGTCCGTGGATAGAACTTCGGTAGAAATTCATTGCAATACTAAAGGTAATGTGTTGTTTCTCGTTGAAGTGTGGACAAGAAACGAGGTAAAAACAACAGAAATACACATTACTTTACAGCTAATCGTGAAAAAGTTTCACAAACTAAGAAATGATTAGAGCATTGGTCCCCCATATATTTATTTTATCTGATTAATTCATACATGTTCATTACGTATCAAAATTGCAACGTTTCTATAAACAAATGACATCCTGAAACGTAAATTAACGGAATATTATCACAAGCTAAACACGTCCAATGGAAGTCTTGGCAGCAATTTCCATTATATTTTTAATTTGATTTGTAACACTAACACTGCAAGTTCATTCTCTCGCTTTTTTACTTTGTACCATCCAAAAGTACAATATTATAAAAAGGTAATGAATGTGACCATTAAGTGTGTAAATTAGCAAAGTCAAAAATAAAACTTAACCCATCTAAAACTGCAGCTAAAATATTCGCAATTCGACCATAGACCTCTCCTGCTCCATTAACATTAAACAATGAAACAATAAACTGGCACCCAGCAAACAAGCCAATAAAATACTTAGGCCTAAACATCGATACAAAACTAAACTGGAAACATCACCTTGACATTAAAGTAAAACAGGCTAAAAACAAACTATTACAATTAAAGCCAATAATCAACAGAAACAGCCATTTACCATATGATACAGCACTCGCAATATATAAAACAATACTTAGACCCCTCCTTTTATTTATTTATTTATTTATTTATTTATTTACGTCAAAAACAGTTAAAAACTGCGTATGACGAGCTATGGGGAGAAGTGAGCTATGGGGAGTCCTCTTGTATGCATGCCCAATATGGCTAACTGCAGCTAAGACAAATCTCAACAAACTGCAAATAATCCAAAATCAGTTCCTTAGGACAATTACCAACGCACCATGGTTCGTATCTAACTCAGAGCTCCACAAAGAATTCAATCTCCAACCCATAGCTCAACACATCCTATACTTATCCACCCAATTCCACTCCAACCTAATGCAGATTCCAAATATAACCGGATTCAACCTAGCTAGAAACCCCACCTATTCCACAAGAATCAGAAATAAGTCCCTAAGTAAATTCCTAAAGCAATTTTCCGAATTGGACCCTGATTAGAGGTGACCAATAGGTTTCCTCAATCGCAAAGCTAGCTGTAAGTTTAATTTTAGATTAGTCAGTAAGTCAACAAAACATATGTATAGTGCACTGTTACTGAACGATGTATTGCTATCACAGGAAAAATAAATTAAAAAAAAAAGTGTGTAAATGAAGCAAACTCACCACTTCAGACGTTGTTTCCTTTTGGTTCCTTAAAAAAAATACTTTTCCTCATCCTTACAATCTAAACCTACTTTCTGTTCTCTGGATGACAGTAATTCATTTTATAAATTTTCAAAATGCATTCTCTCTCAAATGTAAACTTTCTGAAGTGTAGGCGACATTCTGCCCTTATGTTTACTTATTTATTCCTTTTAAAATTTTATTTAAGGTTGCATTCTAATACCTCAGGACCTAATACCATATAGACACCACTGTAATTTTTAACACTGATTTACATTTTTCAGTGAAACGGTAAGTGGAACACACAAACTGACATGAACACACAAACATTCTACATCTATACCCGCAGCGGGATTCGAGCCCGCAACTCTTCCGAGTCAAGGCAGCCACGGCCCTTCAGTCTTAGCGACCTCGGCTATTCAGGCCGGCGGCCCTTATATTACGTTGTCTAGCCCGTGCTACTTTCCTACATATGGATGGTGAAAAACTGATTTGTGAATTTTGTTTTTCTTGAAAAAGCACAAGAACTAGCACAATGTAGATGCTAATAGTAATGACAGCGTTTCTAGGCCAATTTTTTTTCCTAAACGTATTTCAACCTTCAAAACTGTGCTCTAACAATGACAATTTTGACATTTTGTGAGAGCGGTTTCTTGTAAGTGTCCTTAAAGTGACTCGAATTGATCTAACGGTACACTGCAGTTCAATAAAAACTGCCAGAATATCCAAGAGAGTGACTGCCCACATCCAATGTTCCTTTCAAGGCTTCGAGAAAAAGGAAAAATCACCTTTCGCATCCTGACGGAACATATGAACAAAAAAAAAACTTCGAATTCATGAGCATGGCAAACCTTATGAAAGTCCTATCGTGAAACGCAGCAGCTTTTGAAAGTCGGCATTGTTTTTCCGAAGAACGAAAACGACCGCATCTGACAGACATCTTTTTTTCCGTCCCGCTCGCTGACCCAGTGCACCAGAATTATTGAGAATTTGTTGTCCGGGCGGCCTTGAGGAAGACGGTAAGTTTCTCCTATCCCTGTTCTGCCGATTGTAACGGCATCGCAGAGCAGGAGACAAAAAGGCAAGAAAGTCTCCTGCAAAAGAAGCAAGAGGAGCGAGGAGCGAAGGCATCTATACGTCTCGACTGCTTCGCCGAAAACAAAGCTTATCGCTCATGCGCCTTCTCCGCGGAATCACAAAGCTTCCTACCAGGTTGATTGCATCGGCAGAAGACGGTGCTCATTTAATGGCAATAAAAGGTTCAGATGAAATAATGGCTTACCGGTGCGAGCTTATATAGTGAATTATTATTATATTAGCATTGCATTAATCTCAAAATTTGAATGAGAGAGGAAATACATCTATCTGTTATTAGGGAAGGTTTTAAGAAATAGACTAGAAGGGTTGTAACTCGAGAATCTCCTATCACTCTTTGTGAAAAAAAGGTAGTTTTCGGTATCAAATTGCAGCAAAAAAAGGATCATTTTCAACACTGGAATTGAAATAAAATATCGTTTTTGGGGGCTTATTTTAATATTTTGTACATATTTGCATTGTGGCACTACAATAAACGCCTTATATTTAAACATTTTTATGACTGTAACCTTAAACCACGTGCGTTCCGTTCCGTAAGGCATCTTAATATAAAGGCAAACAAATTATAGCGCAATAAATTGATTTATCAAGTAAAGGAAATCACCCTCATACGAATACATATGCTTTTTCCACTTGCCTGAAACGGTTCATAGTATATTTACTGAAACAAATTCGTTTGGTAAAGGTTTTCCGATTCTACATCATTATTTTTAACTGTTGTACAATAATTGCATAATTGCGAGAGGAATTCTAATAATTTCAAGAGGAATTTCAGCAGCCACTTATTTTTAAATCGTTAGGTTTCTCAAGGGCAAAAAATGTACATTTCTATCTATCTTCAAATTCTAGAGATGCAAATGGACTAGAGCCGACTATCGATCTACGTAGCTCTGTTTGTAGCGGCACTCTCCCTGTGTGGCCAAAAATTGAAGGAACCCGAAACCCGTGATAAGATGGATGATTTCAAACGACTGTAGGGGAACAGAATATCCGCATCTACCCATAATATCATCCGTAACATCTTTAAATAATTTACATTTATTCAGGAGAGACGTAAACACGACCTGTCTGCTTCTGAGAGATGTTGGAATTTAGGAATAATGCAAACGGACATAAGTACAAAGCAAAATACTTGTTTTCATTTGATCATATTGTCGAGATTTTTTAAAATTCTATTTTGCCCACTTTTGGAAGACATTGTATGGGTCCCCATACAATGTCTTCGTTCACATATATTGTTCTCTCAATCCCACACGGTGAGTATTAGTCAGTGTTGGATATGGGAATATCTAGCCACCTCTGTATATGTACATCAACTAACCGAAGATGTGAACTACTGAGTGCTTATTGCGGCTCAACCATTCGGAATATCCACGTAGTTTATTAGACAAACTATTCTTAGAATTGTCTTAAAAGCTTGTTTTCGAAGTTTCATTTCCTCGCCGGACACCTGTATATTCCTGCATTTTGAGGATTTGTCCACGTCGGTGCTGGTTTCCAGGCGCAAAGCAGACGAGTATTTTCTTTAATAAACACCCAAATATAGGCACAAATGACCAAATGTGTAAAGTGCTATTCAGTGACAATATTTAAAAAGGAACGCATAACTATAACTCAAACTACTTGTATAAGTTAGCTACTCAGTGTAATACAAGTAGAACGTAGTAAAATGTAAGTGGGTAAAATATAATTTTTGGAGGTAGATGCACAAAATAATAATTTGCATATTAAGTACGCAACGTGGGTGTTTTCTTCAAGGTCGAGATTCACTTTTTTGCCGAGACATCAACTATGGAAAAAAACATCAACTTCGCTCACGACATATCAACATTTATTGTATAACTGAATAAACCTTATAAATACGGAAATTTGTATTTTTGAATTGGAATGAGGTGTTTCTATCTCGGGGAATGGAAGTGGATTATATGACCTTGAATGCGGAAGCGTTACTAATGGATACGTCGCTTTATATGTCCACGTCTGAAACATTTTTTTCGAGACTGTCTGTAAAGTAGCTCATTGTTGCACTGTTTTGCGGCAAGCAAGGTGTTCATTCCAGGACGATTCTGATGAAAGCGTCCTGTAATGATTTTTCCATGACTCCACCGTCACCAACTTATCATCATGAAAGTGCTGCCCACAAAGAACCAAGGAGCCTAGCTTTGTATTAAAAGTTCGTGACTTTAGTATTGGTTAACCTGTTATAGATTTCGTTTTTTCAACGCATACTGCACTCTTACTTCTTACACAAGCCATGTCTTCATCTAGCTAAGAAACAAACTACAACAAACAACCCTGTTAATGTAACACATGGATAAAGTTTAGATTCAAGGATATTTTTAGTCAATTGAGAAAATGAAAATCACACCAATGTGTTTCACAGCGTTATGCAAGATTGATCATGCATTGTTCCAACCCTCCCTCCTTCGTTTCAGAGCTGCCGGATACAGTGACGAGTTCAAAAATACAGCAAAGTGACGTGTTGATCGCTCGAGTATTGAAAATATGGCCCGCAACCATATGAAAGGTTCAGTTGTGGCCCTTGAGGTCTTGCAAGATCGACACCCCAAAAGTAGACGAACGGGATGACATTAATTAAAAAACTTAAGAATTTAACCATTTCCTTTTACTGTTTGTCCAAAAAGCACTCGCAGGCGGATGGGTGGGTGGTGGGTGGGTGGGTGGTCGAGCGCGCGCGCGGAGTGGAGCGGGTGGAGCGGGCAGGGCGGGGCGGGGCGGGGCGGGGCGGGGCGTACGGGCGGAGGCTGCGCCGGGCTGGGCCTGGGGCCGGGGCTGCGCTGCACATCCGGCGCGGGCCCCTGGGGCGTGCGCTCTTCCGGCCGGCGCGGTGCGGCGCGGCGCGGCGACGCGCGCCCTGGGGAACGCGTGCGGAAATAGACGTCCCTCAGCGGCGAACGGGAAGCCACGGAATCACGGACGACGCAGCGTGGAGAGGCACGGCTCGCGGAAACCAGACACTCACTCAACCACATTCACATTTTACACACGGTTTGTCATTCGTTATTCATGCAGACAGGAAACATTACATTATTATTATATCTTTTCTTTTTTCTCGTTTTTTTTCACCTGGGGTTCATGGTTTGAGGGGCCTCTAGGCATACCACACTCGTAGCTTTACATATTGAGGACTGCGAGAACAATCCAGCAGGTTTCAAGAATGACTAACTTTTGAGCTTTCGGAATAAATTTGTGAGGAGGAAGATCTACTTTTTCTAAATAATATTTTAGAATTTTGGTAAGAAGACCTCTTGCTGTTATTACAATTGGTATAATCTCAACAAACTCAAGTTTGTATATTTCTTTATATTCTATTGATAGGGAAATTATTTTGAGATTTTTTCTCTTCCTGCTTTATTGATGTGATCTGCAGGCTGTGTAACATCAATGATGAATGCTTTCTTTTTCTGTACGTTATGTAGTAGAATGTCTGGTTTATTTGCCGGGATCGTTTTATCAGTATGTATTGGAAAGTTGTAACACTTTTTGAACTGATTGCTTTCTATGAACGGGTTTGGCTTTGTATTCGTAATAAGGGATGATTTTTTCTTCTGCCAGTAGCCTACGTTTAGTTGCCAGTGCTTGGTGTACAATATTTGCAGTCAGATTGTGCCGATGTAGATACTCTGTGTTGGCGATGTTTGTGCTCCCAATGATGAAGTGATCTATTGTCTCTGATGATCGATGACATACTCCACATTCGTCGTTAACTTCTAGTTTTTCAATAAATCTTTTGTAGTTATTAGTTGAAATAACTTGTTCCTGAATTGCTTGAATGGAACTCTCAGTCTCTCCATGTAGACCCCCATCTCTGAGCCATCGTACTGAAGCGTCGTAGTCGGTATTTTCAAGAGCATGGGGAAACCTACCGTGGAGAGCTTTGGACTTCCGTACCTGTAATCTTTCCTTGACGGACGTGATATCAGGGTAGTCTGCATTGTTGCTAAGATTTAAGGGAGTATAGCCTTTGTCACATACTACTCCTGCTCTATGTAGAGGCGACAGTTCAGATTGCGAAACGAAGTATTTTTCAGACTTGTTACCTTGCGGTTGCATAATGCTTTCAGATCTAGTAGACCACGATCACTTGTTTTCCTGGGAATGTAGAGGCGTTCATTTGCTGATTTAGGGTGATGCATTCTGAACTTAGTGAGCGTAGTGCGTGCCGTTCTGTTTAGGTTATCAACATCTATTTGTGACCAACTGACAGTTCCAAAGGAATAAGACAGCACAGGGATACTCCAAGAATTTACAGCTTTTATTATATTCTATGAAATCAGCGCTGTTTCTAGAAGTCTAAACATATTTTCTAGCTGTTGCGTGCTGTCTCTGTGGTCAATCATTATATTTTGGATGAAATCTAAATACTTTAACTGTCATGTGGCTGTCATTGTTCTATTGGACTAAAATCTGCGAAATAGTTTAGTGTGGTTGAGGATTCGACTTTTCCTACTTTATCATACAGTGTGCCACATTTGTCTGTTCCAAAAGTCATGTGTATGTCTTTGCTAAATTATGATGTGATCTCCAGTCTACTTAACTCATTCCTGTCTTTTGCAAATACTTTTAATTCGTCCATGTAGAACAGGTGGTTAATGAAGTGAAGGGTTTTCTTTCCATCGAGGAGTTTGAACCTCAGACCAGATTGATTCAGCATATATGACAAAGGGTTAATTGCTAAGCAAAACTAAAGTGGACTTAATGTGTCGCCTTGAAAAATACCACGCCAAATAGGTATTTGTTTGGATCTTGTTATTTTTTATGTTTTCAACTTCAATTGAGTACGCCAATTGATTATTAGGTTTTTAAGTAGCTCAATAATTTTTGGATGAATTACATGGGCAGTATTTTTTGAACATACGGACAGTATAGAAAGAGGACACTAATAGTGACCTCTTTAAGAGGGTTTATGAAGGCCAAATTTAAGAATCAGAAAAAATATACAGATAAGGATGATGGAAAAGAAATAAGAAAAAATAAAATTACGAAGGATGAAATTTATCTATTGGAAATTTGGAACTAATTCTACGAGGAAAATGATACGTTTTACCAAGATTATTTCGCTTTTGAAAAAAAATACTCCACTTTTTAGTGTAAGTTCTGTATTAATTCGACTGACCTTCATATTACAATTTAGCTCATTTTTCACACTACGATAACTGATATCTTCTCTCCTTCATCATTCTTTTTCCTAAGTAAGCAGATATTCACCACATCTTCCTTTCCTTATACATATAGTACATCGCGCCAGGGAAGGCTCTCCGCAGTGGCACCTTGGCGCTTGCAACAAAAACTATGTTGGTAGCAGCAAATAACAAAAGAAAAGGTAAACACCGCACTCACCACAATCATAACAGATGGAAGTGTTTCCCCTTCACTTGTTTCCTAGCGATCTGTTAGTTACCAACATAAATGCATTTTTGTAATAGGAGGCCCTGCCTCGGCCTAGTGCGGAGAGACTTTCCTAGCGCACTGTATTTAGACTCTCTTAGTGTTCAAAGACCTCTTCACCGTCTACTTTTTACTTTCTGTTGTACGCAGTATTCAATACGTAGTACACGACAATACAGAATGTGATTTGATATAAACATCACCACTGAACATTGACATACGCTTCTGATCCGCAACCCACACACATTTTCCTAGGGCTGTGACGGAATGTTCCACAGAAAACGTCTTTCTCCATCGCGTCATGAAGACGCGACCACACGAGCAGAACAATGGCGTGTCGGCGCGCAAATGCAACAGAGGGTCGCCGCGGACGCGGAAGCGATACGACCAAGCGACAGCCCGGCCCGTCGCGCCGTCTGCGCGTTTGCGTGCGCCTCATGCGCCCAACAACGCCACCACGCGCCGCGCCGCGCCGCGCCGCAACACGCCACCCGGCGGACGCACATTTTTACGCATTCACCACAATGCGCGCAAGAAGCAGACGCGCGAAGGTCAAGGGAGGGACGGAAGAGGAGGGGCGGCGGCGGCGGCGGCGGCGGAGCCCATTGTGCGGGCGGCGGCGATCGCCAACTCCCTGCGCAGCCGCCGCGGCGGAGAGCTACACTTCGGTTTTTCTTTCTTGGCGCGTGGGGGGGTGTCATCAAAATGGAATATCTCACGGTATTTCGCGTCGTTCTCCGTTGTGCCGCTAGGAATCGCATGATCGCCAGTACTGCTCGATACAGTCGCGATCTTCGACTGCGACTTCTTCACTGCGACTTCTTGCGACACAACGACGCTAAATACCGTCAGATATTCCATTTTGATGACACTTGCCCACGCGCCAAGAAAGAAAAAACGAAGTATAGCAACGGCGGCGCGGCGCTTTGCTCGAGTTTTATATAAGCCGTTCTCAAAACAATGATTACCATAAATATGGAACGTTGAAGTTATTAATTAAAGATGCATTGTGGATGTAAAGATCGTAATGAAATGCATACTGCTTCAAATATTTTAGCTCAATTGTGCAAGTGAAGTGATTTGCATGTTATGTCAAGCCTTATCGTTCAAAATTGTACGACAGCTTCATGATCACATGTGATTTTATTTCACAATGTTTATTTCTTTGAAATAATTAAAAAGATACTGGAGAACAAAAGCATCTGTATGAACAAGATCATGCCAATCATATGAGCGCAACAGATCTTGCATTATCGCGTCCGCGCAGAGGGTGAAATCCAGAAGGACGCCATAGTGTCAACAAACAATACAGAACTAACGGGACCGAATATAGTGAGGGAATAATACTCTCTAGACTGTACTCAGAAGAACTTTTGTTGTATTCTTGAAATGTATTGAACGTGTAAAAGAAAGGAGAGTTGAAGAGAGTCATTGGTGCGAAATTAACATCAACCACTGAAGAAAGTATCAGTTTAAGAGCTTCTACAGCACTTTTACCTACTTTAATACAAAAGGTTATTGCCAATCTCTGCTCATTCGTTACGGGGATGGCGAGTCGAAATACCTTTCTTAAAACTGTGTCGGCGACTACAGTTTGCTATATGAAATTGGTCGAAACCTGGTAGCGTGTTAGATGACGGACTCAGCTACTTAATTCCGAAGGCAATCTCTAAGTACTGAAGCATTTCGTTAAGCACAAGTAGTCTAAAGACTTTTGGGTCGCAACTTGTACAATACTTTTCAACATTAAGATACAAGAAATACAATCGATGGTTAAAAAGAGAAAAACTTTAAAATTAATTAACATCATCATCACGAAGGATAAAGCAGAACATCCGTTCTGAGGAGATCAGATGATCCCAATGAAGTTATTAATTATCGCTTTTTTCGAAGTATTATTACTTTCCCGTATACGTACGTCTATACGAAGGTCCTCATATATCGCGCAGCAAATACATCTATCTCTATCTCAATATTACATACTGATTTGGAGTGAAAGAATCGCTGTCCTTAAGACGTAATCACTAAACTGTGGATCAACAAAAGTGCAAAGGGACAAACAATAACAGTATTCAAAAATAATAAAATCTTAAATGGATGAAAGGAAGCACAGTAACAATGCTTCGTCGCTGTTCTGTAATGTCCTGGGTCATGAGCCGCGGTCAAACGTGGTAGCACCGGATGCAGGCTGTTTGGCAAGGGTGCGAACGAGCACTGGGGCGGATGTGAGTCGCTTACGGGAGCGGCGAGCGGCAGAGCTACGGAGACTGACAGTGCCGGTGCCCCTTGTGTGTTGCGGCTGCTCTTGCTCCGCTAATGATCGGCTAGTAGACTTGCGGTCGTGGGTGCTGTGATGGACGACTCCTTTGCGACGTGGACACCGGAGTGACTGCTTGTAGTAAGTACTGTGACGATACCTTTGGGGATATACGCTACTCTGCTTCACAGCTACAGAGAGAGCTTGCCTCCTCGCTAGCTTACACACGCGAAAGGCAGCGGCTTCCCGTAGCGACACTGAACTACCTGAATTCCTATTCCTCGAGTTTGGAGGGATACAAGACAGTTCTAAAAGACTAATTTTTTACATAATATAGCTACTCAAATATGTTCCCGCAGTTCTCCCAAACAATGGAATCATCTGTTTACGAAATAAACAATTATAAACATTACGCTTACGTGAACACAAACTCACATTTCGACGGCCACGATGTGTTGTGTTCATTTCATTGTCTTTCAACCAACCTGAACCTCTCGCCTGCAATCACCTGGAGGGACCCGAGCTCCGAACATTTCCTTTTATTATTTCCCGACGGTTTCTGCATACTCTTAACATGTCCGCACCCCCTCTTCGCCCTCCGAGGTCCCGCCCCCGAGCAGCGGCGCGCACCCGCGCGTCCGGAGCGTCCTTGAAGGCGACAGGCGCGTCCGCAGCGGCGCGAGACTCGAGGCCGGGGCGTGACGCCGAGACCACACAGCGGCGGCACGGCGCTGCGCGGCGCGGCGCGGCGCGACGCGCGCGGGGGCGGGGGCGGGAGCGGGAGCGGGGGCGGCGCGACCCCCAACGGCAACATCCGGCGGCGGTGCGTGGGGCAGGTCGGGGCCGACGAAGCCAGACGGACGACGGCGGCGGTGGCGGCGACGGTGACGGCGGAGCACGTGTGCGCGCCCGGGCACGTTCCGAAGAGCTTTCCTGGTCGTATATTCTACTGCTGCAGCCGCCGCCGCCGCCGCCGGCTACGGTGCCTCCGCCCCCGCTCCAGTCCCTGTCCTCGCAGTCGTCTTCGCCGCCGACGGCTCCGCTTATAGCCTGCTGCGTAAGTGCTTCGCGATTTTACTGCCCGTCCAGACGGTCCTTGGCAGGCGCGTCGGTGCACAGCGTGGCGTGGCGTGGCGTGGCGTGGCGTGGCGGTGGCGGTGGCGGCTGTTGTTGAGACGAAGTTCGCGTCGGTGGAGGACGACGTCTGCTTTGAGAGTTGGTGTAGCAGATATGTACGAGGTGCTGGAGACCATATGAGGATTACTTAGCCCAACAAAAGCAATCTGCATGAATGTGTAAAGATAGAGAGGAGGTTAACCCTTTATTGCATAGTAAAACTCAACTGTAACAATGTTTTTCAGGTCATAAACGCATTCTACTGATTTAATTATGAACAATATTATTTTACATGCGATGTACATAATGCGTTCATGTCACCCTATTCATTGTTAGGTGATAAACGGGATAAGATGACGAGTTGAAAAGATAGAAATCTAGGGGCATCATGAATCGGAACTTCACACTCAAACTACAAAACAAAACAGAAAAACTGCACTCTCCGCAAATCACAAACAAAACATTTTTAGAAAAAGAATAAAACTAAAATTCGAATGATACTGCTTGATACTTTATCACATAAACAGTCTGAAAAGTACGTAAATTTTTTAAATCGTGAAATGTAGCATGCTTTTTATGTTATTCAGATGTAACATCATGTATATACATAATTTAAATTTGTGTTTCTCTGAAGCAATATTTACTTCTGAATTTTTAAACTATTTTCCCCTTAGTTAAAATAAATAAATATATTGAAGTACGATTATTGCAAGTAAAAATAAACTACTGGTGTCACAGAATGGTACTAGTTTTGGTACTAGTTTTGGTGCACAGTTTTGGTACTAGTTTTCTATTTCCTTTGGTCTCAGCTAGCTATTCGGACTTGCCCCATACATCTGCCAGCTGTCATCTACCGCCGCCCAAAGTATATGTTTTTGGCATTTTAAAAAGTTTTCTATTTCCTAATAGTAAAACGAAAATATTATTTTAAGAATGTTAAAGAACAGTAAAACCTCGTCCTCAATGACATTTTTCTTTGAAAACTTTGGAGCCGTTTTTAACAAAATGGCGTTTAAGCGCCACTGTAAATGCGAAACTTGAAGCTCTTTTCACAGAAAATTGTCGATTTTTCAAAAAAATTCAATTCAATGTGTTTACACATTGCTGGAAATGAACCTATTAACCGCCTGAGAAATCTTTCAAAAAAATTACATTTGTGTAATTTTTGAGAAAACAAAAATGTACCCCCAAAATGAACTTTACGACATATTAAAGAGTACAATTAGCACCACCCGTTTCAAAAGTTTGAAGACAAAATTTGGAGCCATTTATGAGAAAATGGCGTTTGAGCTTTTCTGCAAATGCGGAATTTTGAGCTAGTTTTCACGCAGAACAATTGAGTTTTCGAGAATCTTTATCTGACATCATTTAAAGCGCATGTACTCCTAAATGTAATAATGCAAACAAATTGCCACTAATGTAAATCATAAAGGCGTGAGAGGCTGTTCAAAAAATTACATTTTTTTAATTTTTGAAAGAGAAAAGAATACAGCAAACTAATGTTAATGTAATCTAATAGAGTACATTTAGCACTATCCATATCAATAGTTTGAGAACGAAAATATTTGAGAAAATTTTCTTGTAATTTTTTAAAATTGCACAAATTGCACGCATATTGCGCAAAAACTAATAAGGTTTTGAAAAAATGTTCATGACCTTAACGAAAGAACTCAATATGGAGAACAAATTTTATGTGAACGAAAAAATCTATATCTTCAATTTTGTAGTTGCAGAAAGACGCCGAAAAAAATCAAACTTTTGCAATTTTCGAAAATTCAGAGCTGACCGTGAAAATCGGACCTATGCCACCTTAACAAGGGTATTCTACTCTACTCTTACGAGAAATTTAAAGAAAAAAATTGGAGCAGTTTTTGATAAAATTTTGAAAATGTCCGGGGCGGGGCCTTCATGTATAGTACCCCCAAAAATCAATTAATGTTTTTCAAATCTCAGAGCTTCGAATAGGGCCAGATGGGCAGGGGCTTCTTCAATTTGGAAACAATCCTACGCATGGTTTAGGCGCTAATGTTGTTCTCTTACACTGAACGGACGGACGAACGGACGTTTTGCTCTAAATTGATTTTTCGGTATCAGGAACCCACAAAACAGGGATTCTGGTTACACCATGTGTTATAGAATTTTTTTTCTTAATTTAGCAACTGGATTTATAGAAAGAAGTAGAAAAACGTAAAGAAATCCCTCCCCCCAAAGGATCAGGCGAAGTTGTACCGGAGCTAGCGTAGATCGATCGCTCTGGGATGAAGTATGCTGAAAAGATAGCTGTGCATTGACGAGGCGATAATGAATAATGGTGGCAACGCAACCAGTAGAAAGGAAACAATACGAGGTAGATGACAGAACATAAAGCCAGGGAAATGTTTGCCCGGGAATAAGTTGCCTAGTCGTATAAGCCTGTAGAGCCTTCAGAGCGGCAGCATGCGAGTGGAAGTCTATCAAAAAAGGGACTATACAGTGATGTACGTACGACTGCGGAAATTCACTATAGATTTGTTCACAATCCTCTCGACAGTTATTATTGCCCCCAAAACATAAGACTCAAGACACCTGAGAGTTGGCTTCGCTACCATCGCCTGAGCACGAGCGCACGCCTGGAAATACGGCTGAGTGCTGCGCACTGCGCTCGGCCTTGGAATTGACCTGCATTAACAAGCACGGGCGTGCGGCACCGGTGACTGCATCGGCCCCCGGCGCTGGTCTCGACCCCCGGTCTCCGCATCTAATCCCGCCCACTCTCCCGCTCTCATCCGCCCGTCCCTGCGGCCGTGCTCGCGCCCGTAAGCTGCTGCGAGAGCAAGTATTCCAAACAAGCCACACCTGCGACCGTCGCGCACGACCTACGCCCTCGCCTGCCCCCTCCCCCCCCCCCAACTTCCCTCGCCGCCAGCGCAGTCCACTGCGTGTTCCGCAGTGGCGAACAGGCTGACTCAGTGGTTTTATCCTCGCAAATTGTGCTAACAGTCAACTTGAATCATCAGTTGTCCGAGCTAACAGGGGCAAGTTACCTAAAACGATGTACAGAATGAGATAGAAATTTGATGATGAGTTCGGAGGTTTACCTTCATAAACTTTAACTTAAACTCCCTTTTTCTGCCTGCAATGGGTTAGAACCGTCGTGATATGGGCAAGTAACGTGGTAGGTAGAAAGCCTATATTCAGCACTATGACAAAACTAGATACAAAAAGCATTGCAATCCTGATGTTCTCAATTCGTCAGTAATGTTAATTAACATGAACATATTTCTCCTCAAATAACTACATTTTATTATTATATTTAATTATGTGTTTCCACAAAAAAAGAAACAAGATGTTTATATCGGTTAGGGTTCCCAAGTACGAGTAGTATTAGTAATAAGACTCACTTCAGTATCTGCTCTTGACACTGACAAACTGGATGGAGTGCATCTTCACGTATCGACAGGCCTTTTCTCACAAAGTATATCTGTAACACAGAGGCTTGACTCATCACACGAGGTGTTAGTCTCGCGAAAGAATTGTGAAGCACCTTATATAGAACTAACAACATCCGATAGAAATTCTCGAAACCAAGGCTGAGAACTACAAGTTTCACAGAACACAGCTCGTATACTACATTACGTATCGAATAAGTTCTCGTATCATACGATGTAGGTGGACGCAAGTAACGTTATTCACGACAACACCCAAGATACAAGAGCCTTAGTGGTTGTCCTCGACGAACTTCAGCAACCAGCTGGGAAAGGCAGCCTCAAGAACGGCGTACTTCAGCAGCAGTTTGCATGTTAAGAAAAGGAAAATGGTAATCCTCCTCCAGGAAAATGAAAGTCTTCGCTCTGAAAGTTGAAGTTTTCCTTCAAAAAACTACTTTTTCAAATATTGCATTTCAGTAAAAATTAGAAACTGGCCTATTCAAAACCGGGAACGTCAACTATTATTGAAAAATCGAGATGTTTACGAGAAAATTGGTGAACGAAATTATACGTATCTTGAAGGTACTTATACGCAATTGTTTGTGTCATGATTACCGACGTTTGTGTCATACTGATGGATATTAGAGAAGAGGGTCGATGAAGCAAACAATTCGTTTAAAAGAGCAGATGAAAGAAAAATATTGGGAATCCCTGCCTATACATTCGACGTGCCGTAAACAATTTTTCCATATCGAGGACCCACAAAACATGGATTCTGACTGCACATGTTGTAGGAAGAGGTAATACTGGTAGGAAAAAGAATTGTCCTCTTTTTCAGTATCAAAGCTTCACAATACGAGTTTATCTGTCGAAAAATCGTCATTTATTTTAGGGGCACAACATTACAATACTTCCTCTATGTTATGTAAGTAGTATGCGAGAAAGTAAAAATATACATTGAAATAAAAACTAGCAAAATTTCTAGGGCGTCGCTAGATTCTTACATTCAATAAATACTATGCGAATACATTTTGCTGTTTCGGCAGACAGTATTTAACAAATGATAAATGTTGTATACTTAATGAATTCGTCGCGTGCTAAATATCTTCAGTCAGAATATGCTTGCGTGTCTGTTGGAAGTAGAATAATTACACAGATCTTGAAATATCAGAAGTCAAAAGGAGAAACCTGTTATCACCTAAATAATTCTTGAGAATACGCGAGATGATAAACATTCAAAAGGCACGACTAGGCGCTTCCCATACGATGAATCAGACTACTAAAACACCTTCGAAATGGAGAAAGCGTTCCAAGAAATTCTTTATATGCTTCATTTCAAATTACTTTTACCCTATCTAGAGTTTCTTAAATTTGAATATTTTTCAAAAAGATACAAAAACGATTATTGTTGTTATTATTTTTCTGTTTGGAAGGAATTGCCAAGAGATCTATAGCACTCTCTTATGATTCCAGCGTAGGTGTAAAATATATAAATTCTGAGTATTTAAATTTCTTGCTACCTGCTGCAAACATGACACATTAACCCACACAGACATTGCATTGTCATTCTATTTTCTCATCCCTCTTTGCGTCAAAAATCACAGTCTTCGCAGTTGTCAGTTGCACTGCAATGTCCCTCAACACTGACGTTTTCTATCTCTTCCTACGTTTGCACTCAAACTTCATGTTTCTGTCACCATAATCTCTACAGTGGTGATCGATGGGATGGCACTGCAACTTCTTACTTCTAGAACAGCTACGCCCATTGTAATCGACAATAATAGTTAAAAAATGTTACAATGTCACCCTTCATGACCTACATATTCTCACGCTCCCTCAATCGAAACGTGGTCTACTCGTGACGCAGACGCATTGGGAATCCATCAATACCAAAGCGCTGACGCCGGTCGCCAGACCTTCATTCCTCCTCTACAGGTCTGCTTCCTGCTGCGTAGCCCCCGATGCCCTAATGGGGCCGAAGATAGATTTCTCTTGTATTTGAACCACAATTGCCAACTGCACTGAAATTACCATGTTACAACATCCATCTTAATCCGATTATGATCTACATCTCATTACTTTTTAATAAAATTCCGCCCCTACTTCCTGTTTCCCTCCATTTACCCCACCAACTTCTTTACATACCGCAGAGCTTAGTAGAATTGCCCGTTGATCATAGTCTTCCTGCTGTTCTCATACGACACCTTCATATTGTCAATCTACAAACTGAGAAAACAGCGCCACCACCGCATATGCCAGTGATGTCAAGGCCTTCTACTGGTGGCTGTGGCACGCGTCGTGGCACTGTAGCATGCCACGAGCTTCTCTGCGCAACTAACGGCGGGAAAGGGAACTATTACAAGTAGTAGGAACCCCGCCGTTTTACAGTAGAAATGTTGTCTCTGGTGGCGGGGTGATGAACTCCGTGGAGGGGTGATTTCGTCCCGCTCGTGGCATCGACCTTGCAATTCCCATCTGGTTGTAGATCACCTCCACTTCATAAAGGGTCTCGTGATTCTCATTCTCTCCACAATAAAAATGACACACTCCTCTAACGCCGACCTGCAGCAATCTATAGGTCAGTCAGTGGCCGTCCCGTCTCTCCTTCGCTTCCTCCTCCGCTGTGATCGATGAGTCCGCGCTTCGATCTCCACGACTCGCGCGCTCGGTTGTTGACCTACCCCACAGCGCCTTTTGTTCCCGTCCGCGAGGCACGAGGTGAAGGAGGGAGGACATGCTCAAGTGCGAGAGAATATTTCTAAGTCGCGAGAAGCGAGCGGCGACAGGAATGATAGTGGAGGTGTGGTGAGCGGAGGCGATGGATACGCAAGGGACGGCGGGAATGGGGAGGCCGCTGCAAAAGTGCAGTGGCGGAGGCAATGGCGGGAACGAAGGCGATAGCGATGACTAGAGCGGTGTTGGCGGCAGCGGAATTGGAGGCGGGGGCTGTGGCGGCAGAGGTGGCGGATACGCCGATGGCCGTGGAGGAGGTGAAGCCCGTGGCGGAGGCGGTGGCATTCGGTGGCGGTGGCGGAGGCGGAGGCGGTGGCAGCGCTAGCGGCGGTGGTGGCGGCGGCAGCAGTGGCGGTGACGGCTGTGGTAGTAATGACGGTGGCTGCGATAACATGTCGGTGGCGGCGGTCACGGTGATAGCAGAGGCGGTGGTGGCGGTGGCGGCGGCGACGGCGACGGTCGTGACAGTGGTGGTGGTAGCAATGGCGGTGGCGACGGTAGCAGTGGCGGGAGCATTGGCGGTGGCGACGGTAACAGTGGCGGCGGCGGCGGCTGTAGCAGTGTCAGTGGTGAAGGCTGCTGCTGCGGCGGCGGCGGCGGCCTGTTTTTAGCAGCGCGATCCTGACCAGCCGTAACGCGCCTCAGCGTGCGCACAAACTCGCGTCCGCCCAGCCGCCAGCGCCCCGGCGCGCCGCGGCGGCGGCGGTACAGCCTCCGCTTCCAGAACGTTTCTTCGCAAGCAGCTGTAGCGCAGAAACGAAGGCGACACATCGAGTTGAAGAAGCGCTCAGCTCAAATCTTGATGATTTTCTATTTCTTTGATCACAGTCACAGTAACGACTGTAATTATTTTAAAGATCTCGTGCAGTTGGAAATGCTGTAGAGAACATATGAACGTCGCCTGAAATTAAATTTTCTTGAATTTTCTCTTCTGGACAAAAACGACGAAACCCTTCACAAAGTTAAAACATCAACGAATAGTATTTCATAGCATCAAATCACACAGAGTTTTATAATCTCTTGTACAACCCTCGTACTGTAGGTTTAATGCTTTGCTCAAATGTCTCCACTTCATTCACAATAGTGCCTTGTAAGTTGTGAAACAAACAGGTAATGAAAATTTATTTCCATTTGAAGAAAACCCTACGCATTTTTATGACAAAGTAGGTGAACAGTTTTCACATTTCTACTTACACAAATACGAATGAAATTTAAAAAGAAATCTATGTAATTTTACTCTTTGTATAATTATAATTTAATCTTTCTAAAATCATGAATACATGTTTATCAATTTTATGGAAGAGTAATTATGTGGAATTACGCGTATTTGAAATCTATTTCATTATGTAACTATTGCACAACTTCTAACAAGTATGTAAATCAAACCGAGAGGTGAAAGCAATGTTTCCTTCCTAATCAGCCTTCTCATTACGCTGTATATTATATTTGTAATGCTGTTTTCATGGATTACACAAAGATCATCCATGAATACATCTAATCCCCGCCTATTTCCATGCGTTCAGGACTTAATAATGTAAGTTTGTAAGAAAAGACTCATGAATTTTAATTCACGTAGGTGCACGCACAACATTTCTTGGAACTGCAGTCGGCAGAACTTGGCTACCGTACAGACAGCCGCGAGAAATGCTTTGGTGGGTGCGGCGAGTGTAGTAGACGCGTAAGGAAAGATACGTATTGGGCAATGAAGTATACGATTCTAGCTCATCAGGTGGACCTTCCGGCGGATGAGACTACTGGCGGTGCGCGAGACGATATTCTTCGGTATGAAGGTCACTCACGATGGCCATTCAAGCTTTAACTTTCCTCTTATTGTAAGCTACATGTGTAAGAAGGAGAGTGTTGAGATACAGAATCGAAAATAGAGCAAACAGTATAGTACAAATATATATATATATATATATATATATATATATATATATATGATATACAGCATACGAAATAATATAAATTTAACAAACACAACAGTACGAGTTTAGCATGACAGCATATCTTTTCAGCTTCGATGCATCTTTGTGGTTATTTGCTAATGTCTTGGAATGAGTAATTGCCGGGCGCGTCCACTACATTGGTCATTAATCCCGTGAGTGAAGTGTTTGTCGTATCTGGGCGTGGCGTTACCCCTACCAAGCTGGAACCTGAGATCCAGCACCGACCTACACGTCGGTTTGCGGGGTTTCCTCCTCCAGGTTTCTGCCCCCTGCGGAGCGACGCTCCAGCCGGGATAAACTCCGACAGATCTCCAGAAATGAGAGTTAGTGTACCTCATGTGTGTGTGTGTGTGTTTGTGTGTGATGTAAATAGTTATAAGAAGAGAGCAAGAATGAGAAAGGAAAGAACGCGCGCAGCTCGCGGCCTGTTCATTTACTGCTCCGGCCTTCGCCTGGCACTGATCGCAGAAACTACAGATAATTACCGATCAGAGCAGCCAGCTCCTAGAATTCTCCTCCAGACATCTGCAACACTTAGCTACGTCGGTAGTTTCGGAATACGCTACTGTAGGAACTTGAAACGTAATATCTCTCGATCAGAGACGCTGCACTGGGCATGGTGGTTGTCACTGGGCCTTATACTTATGAATGAAACGACGTTACATCATGTTCATGACAGATTCCACTATATCGAATTCAAATTCCCAGAAATCCGAATCGTCTTCATTTTGATATTAATCACTCTCTTTCGCCCTAAGTCTCGTTCACCGTTGGACAATAGAAAAAGCAGACTAAAAACAACGTTGAACTCATATGTAGTAGTCAAACAGGCATATGAGTAGCCAAATAGGTATATAAAACTGACATCACATAATAAATACGCCTTCTTCATTTATCACAAAAATAGAACATCTAGAAAATTAAAAAAAAAAACTGATAAGTCCCGTGCATTACATAGACTGCTTCTGGCACGATACGCGAACAAAGTAAATGTATACCAAGTCGGTGCAGTTGGTAGGCAAAGGCTAGCCGCGAGAAGTCTTGGCAAGCAGTCTCCCCTAGCAGTCGATCAATGTCGCAGCTGGTCGCAGAAACACCGAGGCGCAGGCATAGGCCTTCGACCCCCCGGAGCTCGGCGAGCACGAGATTCTTTGCTGCTGCCTTCGCCGGCATCGACATCGCATCTGCTCGGAGCTGCGGTCATAGCGGACGCCAACAAGGGCGGTCGCTATTGAGACTTCAAACGCCACTACCACACCGCCGCTTCTAGTTCCACCGTACCTCATCATCGGCCCAGCAAACTAATTTAAAAAGAACAAAAAAACTTTCATTATCTTATTCTTTTTTATTTTAACGTCAGCTTACAGGTCTGGACAATCCCACACATCAAAAGTATCAGAGGTCAAAATGTTCACCTTCACGAAAAAAATATAACATTCAAAAGTGAGGTGAAAGATAGGTAATTTACCCAGTATATGTGAATCAACCAACACATCTCATTACCAATTATTTTGTAAATAGTATAATCTGCAGGTCTGAAAAATTTGGAACGAAAATTTAGAGTTTTCCTATAAATTTCGCGGGTTTTTTTTCAGGATTTATTTTGGACATTAATGATATCCGAAAGAGTTCAATTCACCCGGTGTATGTTTACGTGTACTCTTTGGCTACAACATCTTCCTGGAATATACGAACCACAGTGTCAAAAGGCTATTTCGAACCCAGCTTGTGATGTGACATTGTATTCTGACATAACGTGGTACTGTACAGAGTTGTTGGTAGCGGGGTGGTATCGACATCACAAGGCATAATGCCGGCAAATTTTGACATCGCATATCGCAAAAGTGAAAAGAAGGGCCTAGGTGCGATATAGGGACTGGAAAGTGTTGTGTGCAGTTGTGAGCCATTGAAATGTGTTGAAAGGAAATAGGTGTGCGTGGCAAGTGTGTTAAGGTGAGATGTGTTTCAGTATCTTTCGTAAAGATGGGAGTAAGTGTACTATGATGTTCGATAAGACACGTGCAAGTGAGAAATAGTGATGAGGCGCTCGGTGTGATAGTGTAACTACAACCGGATGCTGGGGATGGCGAGACCTTACACAGCATGATGCAGCTCCCATTGTGATGTGTATCGCAGCTCATTATGTGTGGTAGTAAGATGAGATGTAGCGTGTGGTGCTGTTCGAAATGTTACGTTGGTGATGCGGAAGAAAGGCCACAATAATGAACTGAATGGAATGGAATGGCTTGCCGTTTGGTGAGGTATGGTGTGTATAGTATGGTGTATGTACGTGTGAATGTATATCATCGATGTATGTGTGTGAGTGTGCTGTAGTATGCAACAGTACTGCGCCTGTGTGCGCATGCCCTTTGGAGCTCTTAAGCACCCGGCTGGTCTCCCGGGATGAGTGGTAGTGTAGTATATGTAAGTGTAAATAAGCGTTGAGATAGGACAAGCAAAGGGAAGGAAAGATCGCGCGCGGTCCGTGGCCCATTTGTTAAGGTACTTATCGTGGGGGCAGGGGTCTGGCACCACGTGCAGGGGAGTGGAAGAACGGTAAGGGCAGAAAGTGCCCTCTGGGCCATTCCCTATTCCCTTAAAGGCCTAAGGCGGATGAGAGAGCAATAAGAACAGGGACGACCTCACTCATGGCAAACAGTAGTTTATTGGAGAGGTGTTACTTACATAGGCACCTGACGTAGCCCAGCTTCGGCGAGGACGGTCCACCGAAAGAGCGACTTTGCAGCGGCCCTCGAAATGCACTCGAAGTGCACGGCGATCAGGGGCAAGGGCGGGAAGCTGCTAGCAGGACCCCGCAGGGTCGCTCTGGACTAGCAGGATGGAGGAGTATGGGCAGGGCCAGTTTGGGGCTATTTCAACCGACTAGGGGTGAAGGGAAGTCGGCAGGGCCAGTTTGGGCCTATCTGAACCGACTAGGGGTGAAGGGAAGTCGGCAGGGCCAGTTTGGGCCGATCTGAACCGACGGGGAGCGGAAGGTCCGTGCACGCGGGCGACGACCTCACGAGTAGCATTCTCCCCACCCCCTAAGCGGAGGTTAAGCTGTTATATAGGCCTTTTCTGCTGAGACGCTCTTTCCGCGGCGGAGCTACGTCATTATGCTTACGCGGGCGCCAGCCGTCTGCGGACACGCGACATACTGTTCCAGCATTCGCCTTGTGTCGGAGAAACTATAGAAAGCTACCGATCAGAACACCCGGCTGCTAGAATTCTCACAGAGCAGCTAAATCCGACCCAGCTGAGTCGAAAATTGTGCCGCCGTGGGGACTCGAAGCCGAGGCCCTCCCGATCATAGGCACTGCAGTGACATCGATCGGAATGGTATGGAATTTGCCCAGTTACAACGTGTGGGCTGTGTGGTGGCGAGGTCGGATGTGGCGCAGTGCAGTGCGTCGGGACGAGTCGCGGAGGCACTTGCCTCGCACTCGGACACCCAACAAGCCACCACCATGAAACGGCGCGGCGCGGTGGTCGAGGCTTCGCGAGGATTCCTCGGGCGCGCGTCCTCGCCCTGCGGCCTCGCTCGGGACAAAGCAACCCGCGAGCGCACTTGGCGGAGGCGCGCGCGGCCCGACGCCCGCCGAGTATTTTCGCCCGGCATCCGCGGCCGCGCCCCGACGCGTGCCGCCGCCGCCGCCGCCGCGACGCGCCCGCTCGTCATGGAGTAGCCCTGTTCCCCACTCTAATAGCCGCCAGTTTGTTGTTTTTTCAGTTAATTCGATTGATTACAGTGGTTCGTTTATTGTGTTAGCAGTAATAACAACTAGTCTTAGCCTTGACAATGCTCACAATGCGATTTGAACTATAGAACTGTTAAAGTGATTACAAACCTACGGGCACAAAATGCAAAGCTAGTATTTGTTCTGTTCAATTTTTCTATTCGCTTTCTCGTTCTTTCCATCTAAATATTATAAAAGCACATTTTCTAAAGTAAATCAGGTGATCACTTTCACTTTTTTGTTACTAAAATGTCCATGAGAGTATTTGTTTCTTCAAAGATGATTTTTTTCAGCAAATAAAACGAGAAAAACAGTTCCTTAAATAAGACCATTTCAATTATGATGACATCAACATGATTGTTACTCTACTTAGAACTATCAATAAAAATAATCAAGATGAAATTTTCTAAAGAAAAAGCCACAACTGGTTCTAAAGTAATGCTTTTCGGTCAGACTCGAAGTTCCATGATCACGTTTACATGAATTAAAAGAGCCAAGGATTCGAGGATACTTTAAATGAAAACAAACAAAAATTAAGCAATATATTCTAATAAATACTTGCAGAGACCCACCGATTTTTAATAACTTTTCAATTATTTTTTTAATTACTTACAATTACGATTTTTAATTACTTTTATTTTTGAGTCGATATTAACGCAGTTGTGTTTTAAGCTGGTGTAAGAAACGCGGAATTTGGATTAGTAGTCACTCGGTACACAGGGAACTCGAACTAAAGAAAACAGGAACCCTGCATTCATTTAATTTCATCACGAACATGTAATCAACGAGGCTTGCTGTGCTCCTCTGTTGCAAACGTTCCTCAGCACACACACTTTACGCCGTTTCCCCCCATTCTCCACACATTCCCATGGACATTCCTTCATTCCCTTGGCACGTTGTGATCCATCCTGCACTTTTTTTTTCAGAATGCTACTGTACTGCGACCGGATGTGCTGACACCAATGCCCCCGGCTAGCGTATCAGCGGCCGTCTGCCACTTTGCGGGAGTCGACGCACAGAGACGCTAGAAGTACTTGGAATTTCTGGAAAAGGCTTTCTCGTGGGAAAACCTCTACTGATGTAGTTCAAATGAACGTAAAGTTGAAATACTATCTCTTTTAGAAAAAATGAGGAGTTGATGGCGACTATTGAAGGGTCTTCACGTAAAAGAAAATATCGTTCTCCAAAAGAGCCCTATTCAACAGATGTTTTCCAGAAGACGAGAACTATTATCGCATTAAAATGAAAATGGATTATGCTGTGAAAAAGTTGGAAAGGATCTCTTTTATTCATAAAATTCATTTTTCTATTTACTGATCATTGCTAAAGGGTAATATTGTCCCAGATTGCAAGGAGGGCATTCGGTGTTATGAAAGTATACTTGAAAATACTGCATTAGTATGGTTTCCTATAAATATATAAAACGTTACTAGTGCTTTTTCATCTGGGAAATCTTGAAATCGGACACAATTTGAACGAGGGAATGTATAACAGAGAAACTCTGATTCCCGGGAACAGTGCAGAAACTAGCATTTGTGTTCGTTTCAGAGATTTCCTTACCAGTCATGAGCCAGCCAAAGGAACAATGTAAAGATGTTCATCGAATGAATCAATCCTTCTGAGAAGTAGTAACCACGGTATTTTTTAAAACATATACACATCGTAGAGAGAACGCGCAACTACTAACCCATTCAATTGCTTTAAGTCCAATGAACAGGAGGCCTGCTATTATTTCTAACATTCTGAACATCTCTATGAAGTGGTTGTAAAGCACATTCCGTCAAATAAAGTTCAATGAATACGCGAAAAATATAACATAAATGTAAGTAGGTGAACGTACGAAAACGCTGTTTTGTAAATGACCGCATAACATTCTAAAAGTCAAGTCACGTGGCATTATAGACAATCACAAAAAAGACACATTACTAAGTAAAAGTCCTACGTTATTTAAATACAATGCAATGCAAACATCGTCAGACATTTTTACTTGAATTTTTAAGATCGTACCTGCAAAATATTCATAAATATTGATGAAACTCGGCATACATCAACATTTATTTTCTATTCCCTTCCATTACTTGCATTCGGGAACGAAATACGAGATATATAGACATCTAGAGATATATAGATATAATCGCAACTATGGTCTTCGATAGGCCAGAAGACAACAACCAGTGAAACCTTCTTGCATCACTGGCCTGTCTCAACAACGGACCAATAACCTGAATGTAAAAAGTGGAGGTGGACAGATGAAAACTGCCGTGACGAAGTAATCAATGTAGTAAATGGTGGAGCGGCATGGGTCTGGCTAGTGACGATGTTTGTGTTTGAAGATTCTCTTAGTAACGCGAATAGAAATGAAGTAGATAGTGGAATGAACGCCAGGTTTTCTCGGAGTTCGCATTCTCATTTGGTTCACCACAAATTCCATAAGGATCGACAGGGATTTGAATTATACTATTCAGAGATGGAAAACTAGAGCGCTGTTACGAGACAGACTGCTTCCAGCAGATAGAGGAGAGGTAAATAACTTGGAACCACGCCACAAAAATACACGGCAAGCACTTTTCGACCGACAGAAATTTGAAGGAGCACGATCAGAATTTCAAGATTAATTGTATCGATTACTTAGGAAAGGCCACATCTTCACCAATTGTTCGTCGTGCTCACGTTGCTGGAAAACGTCACCGTGCCCCAAGAAACGGCCGGTTTGAGGCAAACCGAGAACTTGCCACAATTATTTTAGTGAACAACAAATATGTTGCATTTTCACATGTAATAGAAACGCATATTGTGAGTCAAATGGAACTCATTTTCATAACATTTGAGGAGGTGAACTTTTCGAAACAATCGGTTCGGTTGGAAGGCCGGTCCTAAAGGTAAGCAGCGAGCACACCGGCCGCGGGCGAGGTGGCGCGCATCCCGTGTGGCTGAAGCCGAGGACGATGGGAGCTGGTGCGCGGCCTTATACGGGCACACGGCCGCCGCCGGGCCCGCCGTCGCAGCAGCCGCCACAGCCGTAGCCACTACCGCCGCCGCCGCAGACGGGCTGCGGCAGAGCCGTCCGCTCGCCCGCCCGTCCAGCCGACTGCGACGGGGCTTGAACCCCGAGCACAGCGCAGCCATCCGCGGCCGCCGTCGCAGACACAAGCTGCTGCTGCTGCAGAATGCAAATCCAGCCCTTCCTTGGCATCTCCCTCGAAGGAGTTGGGGACAACCGCATCCGCGTCTATCCGGAGCGGATCGCGGCGTCGCATATTAGACTAAAATTCCTTTCGCGAATAATATGCTCTAACAGTTGAAAACAATCCCGCTCGAATTTTCAAAAACCTCCAGAGCTGTAACTATCAATGTGAATACAACTTACTCTAACACATGTAACTAACTTATGAGAGGTAAGCCTTGCAAAAATTTCGCACATTCTTTTATGAGAAAGGACACTGAAATACTTGGCTTTTTCTGAAATATTCCCTTTCGAAAAATTATTTTACATTTTAAACGAAGTACAATAGTCAATCATCATTCCAACGTAAACCTCACTCGCTCAAAATAATTCTCTGAGTCAATTGATTCACTTTACTTGCACATTTTACAAGTCGGCGAGGTTCTGACCGTCGGACGATGGGAGTTATATAAAACAACCTAAAACGTGTGCAACGCATAGATTTATAAGCATTTTTATGTCAACTCATAAATAACAATCTGTATCCGCTCGAGAATCGAACCTGTGAGCCCGCGATCATTGGCTAGTGCGTTACCCTTTGTGCCCACTAACGGAGAGACAGTACAAACGTATACGAATAGTCGATGTCGAATCTTTTTCCGATTATTAAACAACAGGTAAGATGGCATCGCACGTCTTAGGCCTCGCACTTCACGAATTTAAAAGATTTTATTTAAATTGTTATATATCACAGGTATTACTAAATATGGATGATGAGTAACACCATTTCAGTCAAATTGTCTGCATAGTTTAAAAAATACTTCTCTATCTATACCTCACTTTCGGTTCTCACTACAGTTTTCATTTATTTTTTTTAAAATTTATTTCAGGTCGCATCAACTACTTGGTCATTAACGACCACGCTATTGGATGTAACGTTATGGTACGAGGATGAAACGATATGGTGATGAGAGGGTGTGAAAAGACGAACACACACAACCATGCTCGAGGGACTCGAATCCGCGACCCCACGGTCCAAGGTCACTACGGCACTACTGCTTTAGTGATCTCGGCCACAGGTCCAAATCATTCAATTTTTGTTGATCAGCTTAAATCGGTCAACCAAACTTGACTACTGAGAACACGCCTTTAACCGCACTAGTGCTTCAGTTGGAACAGAGTTCCCTCCGTTAAAAATAATATGTTTGGGATAATCATTACAGGAAAAAAAGAACCAGCACTCAATTTTTAGAAAAAAAAGTTAAGAAGATTAATTTTTGAAAGTATGTTTATTCTAGTAAATATTACAAAATATGCGTGAGAATAGTGGCTCATTCATACATTTCTCATACAACTGCGAATGCTCGACGGTCATCTTCGATCTCACAATTACTGGCGGCGTCTCTTACACAACTACCGTTTTCAACCGTCACAGCAAAATCGGTGGATAATGCACGCTCAGCATCAGCAGCATCTGCCGCATGCCGAGGTGTGATCAGTCGAAGCGCGGAATTTCTTCTTTTACAGCCGTACAGTTATTAGTCAATAGGCTAGTCTCCAGAAGCCCCTGGCCCCTTCTTGTGAGACTTGTTCTGGGCAAGTATACTTAGAGTAGTTTGCCATTCCTTTCCTTAGGGGCGCTAGAGCGCCAATCTTGACGTTTTATTTGAATACCAGAAGGTGGAGGCCGAGACACATATCCGCCATCTTATACAGTAATTGAAATCGAAACTCTAATTGGTGCTAAATTGCTAGAGAATTTAATTTTGCCAGGATTGTCCAAGTTCCTTTCCTAAGATCTGATTTACATGCCGACAAGCGTCCGCATGCCTGCCGTCGATTTTTGGCACCCTAAAAATCCCCCTACTTTCATCCTGCGAACTCGGGGATCAGTAGCACGGCATGATAACCACTATACCGTCAATGCAGGCTGTACAACACTGATATATTTTTAGTCAAAGCCGATACAGTGAATAAAAAATCGCTGTTGTCTGGGTTTTCCTGTTCGTTTATTAGCGTAAGTAATATCCGATCGCATCACTATCATCTTCAGTGCTAGCTGGCAAACACTGCGCAGAAAAGTTCTGCGGTAACCACATTATTCCCTCGCCTAGTGGCTTCTAGCTAGCGCTAAAGATGTACAAGAAATACTTCAACAAATAAACAAATAATAGATAAGATTGGTCAGTAAATACATTACATTATGCTTATCGATCTCTCCAATAACGAATTAACCGTAACCCATACACTGAGTCTGACAGTTAAAAATTAATAAGCAAAATGTTTGAGTGTTTGTTCCGATACAGCTCAGTCTGATTTTTTTCTACATTATTGTGAAAATAAATGTTAAGAAAAATGGATTAAGTTAATACAAATGGGACCCGAGTTCGATTCCCAGTCAATCCATGTGCGTTTTGTGGAGGACAAAGAGAGTTCACGGCAAGAAAACTTGCCGTGTTCCACGGGGGTTTCCCTTGCCTCTCAGTACATCGTTTCTCCATCATTCATCTTACCATCATTATCGCTATCATCTATCTACTATGGACCAGAATGATGACAGCTGTTAAAAGATCCCTCAACCCTAGTAAAAATAAATGACTAATAAACTTCTCTTTTCTATGAATTCTACGAGATCGACTCTCATTCATTTCTGGTATATGGGCTCTATTTTTGATCTAAGACGTAACCAGCAGTTGCTCTTAGGAATTACATTTCCGGCCATTCAATTTGTGTATGTCAATTTGTGTTGTGACTTTTTGATAGTCTAAATTTTAATTACATATAGGATTATTGGCATCGCCATAATTTTATAATACTTAAAAACTTAATTCTGACATTTACGTACCAAAGTTGTAAGGACGTCTCAAAGTTGTAGTATCACGCGTACTGCAGAATTTGTTAAATTTTCGTTCTCGCTTAGTCCCCTGAAAAACATAAAATCTGCTAGAGGTTTCTCAGAACCCTACGGGACACGCAGTGCACGGTCTGCCGTCTGGTCTTGAGTGCTCGTCTTCCGCGTGTTACACCGCCGGCGCACCTGCCCCTGTCCGCTCGCGGGCAGTATCTCTTCACCGCCTGGCAAAAACACGCCCCGACGCTGCAGGGACGAGTGTGCAGAAGCAGAAAACAGCAGCGTGAAAACTCGGAAGTTCCAATGACAAGCCTACGAAGAGCTAATTTCTCCAGCAGTCACACTCACGTGAACGGAATGCGAAAAATATACTGCCAAGACTGACCCTCAGTACTTGATGACTCATGGTGTTTGAAGTATTTCCCCACGATTCGGTACTTTTGTAATTTTTTTCACAATGTTAATCAAGTGTTATATAAAATTTTATATGTACTAGATTTGTTTATATAACTGGAAATTAACTTTTTTAAAGATTTTGCTATCTCAAACTTCTTCATGTATACCATTTTATATGTCTCCAGTTAAAGTGTATCCATACAATTTTGTAAACAGAGTGATTTTAAATATATCTGATGCATAAAAATCTCGAAAAAATCCATTCTAAACTTGGATGAAATAAGGATCTTTGAATACTTCGACTGCTGAAAAATACAATACGCCAGGAAAGTGTTTCCTCGCCAAGCCGAGTCATGGCCTCCTATTACAAATTGTATATATGTTGGTAGCAACCAGATCAGTGGGAAACAAGTGAAGAGGTCAACACTTTCAGGATCTGCTATGATTGTGGTGAGTATGCAATTTACGTTTTATTTTGTTACAAGACGTATCTCGTGCTACCGACACAATTTCTGTTGCTAGCACACTCACCAGCAAAGTGCCACTGCGGAGAGACTTTCTTCACGCACTGGATATTTTGATGTATAGTATTCAGAATGTTTATAATTACACATTTGCTTACGTTGTCATACTAAAAAATTGCATTGCAATTCTTACTCTATTTTCCTGCCTTGAAATAATCTCTTAATTTCCCATTTCATTTCATTTGCATTGTTGCAACAAAACATGCAAATTTCCGCCCAAAATTGATGTTACCACTTTAGATTCACTACCTACTAGGAAACCCGGTAGATGTTGTTCTGCCCTTCATCTCCCTCTTTCCCCTTTGATCACCCTCTCACAGTCTCTCCCTCCCATCCTCACCCTGTCCCTGTCTTTCTCTGCCGTTCTCTGTCCTCTGCCTTCGACCTGAAAATTTTAGTTTTTAAGGCCCTTAGTTTTTAATTTTAGTTTTTAACGCATCGTTTAGGAGTTATTCAACGATATATATATATACATATATATATATATGTATATATATGTATATATATACATACATATATGTATATATATACATACATATATATACATATATGTATATATATATACATACATATATGTATATATATTGTGATGGAACTGCTAACAAAATGGAGGCGCCGACACACTTATGGTGTGACATTCGTCCCAAGTCGCAGGAGGGGACACGCGCTGAATTTATTTAATAAGGGCGCCAAGCGCATGCCCACTTACCTGCTTAATGTCGCCGGCGTTGAGCGTCTCAGGGGTGAGCGCCCTGGGTCGAAGGGTTGCATTTGGTGGTTTCTTAAGATTTAGAATAATAACACTTTGCTATGGTATTAATTGGTTCACCCGACCAAATGGCGGGGACTAGTTTATTCAAAAAATTAAACGAAGAGAAACTGTTCAGGTTGATGCTGGGTTATTGTCACTTTAGTAGCCGATTAATGAATGATGGTGATGACAACTTACAATCTGTGATGTTAGATGGTAATGTCACCGCGACTGGATTGCTCGCCGAGCGACGGAGAAGTGTAGTCGGACCCTCAGGAGGCGACGCCGGAACGTTGCAAGGTTGGCCTCCGATTGCCTCCGGGGTGATGACTCCGGCGCACGGGACGTCGGCGGTGGATGACCGGGCGGTCGCGACGTGATGCTCGCGCGCGTCTCAGGCCGTCACACGACACCTGGACCGCGTATGACGCTCGAAGCCAAACTTTGGCTATTCGGAATTAATTCCGTGAAGACCGGGCAAGTTTCGCAGTGGTCGGCTCAGTGTGTGCCTTACCCACTGCTGCTGTTCCCTTTCTACCGCAGGTTTCATTAACTGACTAATATTCGGTGGCTTTCTTAACTACCACTATTAATCTACTCAAAACTTTACTTGTTGGTTTCTATCTCCATACGACTTCTCCTGCACGACCGTCCTCTCTAGCGTCTGTCGCCCGTCCTCTCTCTGGCCTCGCTCGCCCGTCTGTCCCTTTCGTTTTTTCGAAAAAAATCTCAAAGTGCTCACGTGCTTCCTGCCTAGTGATTTTATTGGTCGGATTTGAACTTCTCGAACCTTCTATTTCATCAACGGTGCCTTCTGGTTGTTCATTGGCCGGCATTGTTAGGCCGGAGGAGCGCGCACGTGTCCCTTCTGCTTTGGCATGTGATGATTTTATAGGCTTTTAGAGGATTATTGAGCCGGGTGCGATCGCCAAGTCGCTAAAATGGTTGTTCCGGCTGTCGATCATCCAGTATTGTTGGACAAAGGGTAAGATTTATTGTTAGGGGCTTCTGGAGAACTTGGGCCGTTGGGCGGAACTAAATCGGGTCGCGGTGGACGCGTGGCCCTTTCCAACTTCCGGTAATTTGGCGTGACGCGGGGGTGAGAGGGTGCGATGGTCACCCGACGCATCGCGGTATTGTCAGAAAAAGGGTATAATTGATAGTTGAAAGTTTATGGGGGACTTGAGCGGCTGGGCGTATCTAATTCGAGGGCGCGTAGTTCTTTCCTGCCGTCCGGTAATTTGGCGTGACGCAAGGGTGGAGGACTGCGATGGTCCCCGACACATCGCAATATACATACATATATATACATATATGTATATATATATATACATATATATAATATCCCCCTCCTCCCATTCCGGCACCGAGGCATCAGGCGTCAAGGCGTCAAATCAGCTCCGTGGAGAGCTCGGCGGGCAAGCACTCATCGCGGCGCGCCGCCTTCGTGGGACAAACGCGTTAGCTGGCGCGCGCGTTCCTTGGCGGCGCCGCGGGAGCACCGCAGGGCAGAGCGTCGCGCCGCAGGTTTTGCCCGCTCGCCGAGGACATAACTGCCGCCTTGTACGAGCAACGAGGGCGCGGCGCGGCGACCCGTCAACCCGCAACGGCCACGGGAAGGAGGAAGTTAACCGCAACACGGACGCATCGTGCGAGCTGGCTGCTGTACCAAATGTTTCTTTATTCTTTAGTAGGTTAATTTTTACTATCCTATCTGGCACGGATGTATTATTTCGATGGGTAAGCGGTTGTGAGTATAAAATAATATGGTTATGGATGATGGTGATGGGGCAATGGTGGAATGAGAGATACAGGAAACGGGGAAAAAATACCGCCAACCAGCTTCGTTCACTATAAATTTTACATGGAATTACCGCGATTTGAAACACGGTCACAACGCTGGATGGTGAGCAGTCTGACCGATGCCAGAAGTCCATCATAACTAGAGCCCTTCCACCAAAGTTCAATAAGTAATCTCACGATTGTCTGTATTTACTTCAAGAAAGAAACTAATGTGAGCATGGCAACTATCCCCCTCTCCTCCAACCTCCCTACGTTTGAACTGGTTGTCGTAATGCAACTGGCATAAGCTGTGTTTCTGAAGAAAAAGAAGAAGAAGAAAAATTTAAAAATCTCCAAATGCATCAAATGCACGCCAACATCTTCCTTCTAATCCACTACCAGAAATAATTACCGAAATAACGATCACTGGTAAGCCCGTGATTCTTAGGTTTGAACCTTTTCAGTCTCCATGCATATATTCGTAAAATACCGGCTGCCCTGAGCAGCGGCCCTTCGCCCCCTGTTGTGGACAAGCCTACGCTGGAAGAACTACCTTGAAATCATAAGAAAATCCCGAAACGAAGCTCACACCTCTTATGTCGGCACTGTTTGTCAGCATTCAAGCGGATTTTAAAGCCACATAGATGAAGGCTTCCTCCGAAAATATCTAAGTACTTAATTATCCAGTGGCCTTTCAAGGACTTTCAATTCTCTTCTTTTCTTCGACTCAAATAGGCATAGGATTAAAACTTAGGAATAATCAATAGCAAGGCTAAGATTCTTACTTCTTGCCTGTGGCTCAGGCGTTTGGTGATTTCGATGCAAGTGTGGTATCGTCTGATCGTTTATTTGACTCTATATTGTTGACTTCATTCAGCTATTCAAATTCAGTCAGACGGCAATTTTACTTAGTACAAATATTCGCCAAAGATTATCAATGAAATTTCGGTGCATACTCGTGTGTGTACAATTTAAATTATCACTAATTTTCTAGAAGTCGCATTAGTTTCTTGAAAACCACTTGCTGAAGAGTTGAACTAATCACGAGATAAGAATTAATAAAGACGCTTTAAGATTACTGGAATGAATTTCTTCGCGGTCCTTCAGCTTTGAATTCTCTTTTTCAGCTCACTCAAATAATGAAGAATTTTGTCGATTATAAGTGAAGCAAATAGGTAGTGTACACAAAGAATGACATGATAGCAAATATAGTATCTTAAATTATGAGTACTTGTATCTCTTTTCAGTTAAATTGAATTTACCACGTATCGCGCGTTGCATTCCTAAAACAAATGCAATACAGGTTAAATGTAAATTAAATATATATTTTTGGAGATACTCCCTCGCAAATAAACTCAAGAGAAAAAACTATTTTAAAGAATAGAAAATGTTATATATCTACTTTATATTTTTCCCTTTCCTCCTCATGTTAAGCAAAGAAAATAAAAAAGTCGCAATGAACAATATCGTTGTAGGGTTGGTGGGATAAACAAAAACATTCAAAAGACACGATCCCATGATCATATTCACCTCCAATTAGGTTGGAATAAATACTGGAGCAAATAAAAAAAATATGAGTCATGTAAAAAACCTAACAGTATAACAGCACATTAATGCAGCAACACGACGCGAGACAACCGCGAAGGAGCGAGGGCGCAGCAACGATTGGGACGTCGCAAAAAACAGGCATTTCCCCAGAGCGGAAGGGCGGATCGATAAGTTCGACAGAGCAGGCGCAACTAACGAAGTGCGGCAGCCATATCCGCGCCGGCGCAGACCTATTTATAAGAGAACCATTGTTCGCAGCCCCGGCGGCGGCGGCGACGGCGCTTTCGTAACGGCCCAGCCGACTCGGATTCTCGGAGAGCACATAAAACGGGGGTGGGGCGGGGCGGGGCGGCCCGGGGGCGGGGGCTTCCGTCTGCATGTCTAGACGCTCGTCCTTGCCCACCCGCCGCCCGCCCGAGTTGAGGGAGGTCGCGGTGCCCGCGGCGCTGCGCGGTGACCGCCGTGACCGCTACGACCAGACGGCGGCGGCGGAGGCGGAGGCGGCGGTCCATGGCGAGGGCGTGGGAGGAGCTGCACACCAAGGGAAATTGAGACGACGAGCGAGAAAACTGAAATATGGTTCTGAGAAATACGATGCACCCCCCACACACGGGTTCTTCCATAGATGGGAAAAGACAAGGAACCTTAAAAGGTTAAGAAAAACGTAACAAGTTTAATATCTAAATATCATGAATGGAAATGCAAATGAATGAAGCTATAAAAAGGAGGTCTATTATGACGTAAGGCGAAATAGTTTGACCGAGGGAGAGAAAAGGAAAAAAATATTTTGTAATCCCTATTGACTGAAGTCACAAAGAAAGCGAGGGCACAGAAAACGTACAAAAATAGGAAAACACCGTCGGGGCAAGTGTCTACGACGAGGAGGAGAAAAAAACCATGGAAAGACGAGAGAGAAACGGAGAAACAAAACTGCAGAGAATGAGAACATCCGCCTCAACCTCCAGTGCGTGACAAAGGCGTCGTCGCCAGGGCAGCGGGGCTGTGGGTCGTCGTCGGAGGCGGCTGCTGTTGCTGCTGCAGGGGCGGGGGCGGGGCGGTGGCGGCGGGGCGCGAACGGCCTTGTTGGCGGCGCGCGCGAGGGTGCTGGGGAGGCGCAAAAGGAAATGCAAGTACTTCAGACAGACGCGTCTGGCGCTCGTAAATTCCTCGGGCGGCGGCGGCGGCGGCGTTGGTGTTGGTGTTGGTGGCGAACGCGGTGCGCAGACGGCGGGAGTCCGCCACCGCACTAACGCCCGGCTACCACCCCCTCCGACGTCTCCGCCAAAATAGCCCGCGCTTGCCAGAATAACCCACGTCTCGCCCGACCTCTCCATCGTCGGCGTCGCATTTGCCGCCGCCGCCATCAACGCCCCCCTCTTCGTCCGTAAAGTCGGCGACGCCGAACTCGTCTACTTTGCATCCGCTGCTCGCGAAGCGACGTCCGTCCGCCGGGTCTCCGCCGCAGCCGCCACTTGCAGTCTCCGACGCTGTCTCAGCTGCAGCCTTGCCCTTCCTCAACGTCCCCGGCGTTGTCTGTCGCGCGCAAACGGCGGGAGAGCAGCAGTCTCTGACACCACTGACATTTTTTGCACTCGTGAGTCACTGTCACCTTCCTTTTCCATGTACACTAATATCGGACGACAGATGGGTATCAATATTTTTCAAGAAATATGAATGGGCTAAATTGGGAAGAGAATCAAACCTCTAATAAAAATACACCCAAGATGACGCAAAGATTTGATGTGCTCACATTACAAATGAAACTAATTCATTTAGCTATCCAAATTACAAACGTGAGTCTACGTTAATATTTCAAATATAGTTTACAATAATTCAACTGTAATTAAGAGAGAACAAGTGTTGACAGTGGGAGTTCTTGAGCCCCTTTTTGAAATTAAAATTATTTGTAAACATCTTAAGAAGTGGGAGTTCCAGGATGTGAACTCACAAGTAGGTGTAGACTGACAGATACTGACACTCTGGAAACTGAGATCATAGACAGAAAGAAAAAGTTAGCGGCGTGAGGAAGAACGAACGTATGGATGGACGGTCAGACGACTTTAAATTGCAACACAATTTTAAAACACTTATACCATAAATTATATTCCAATCAGTGATCGAATTGCGGTAACCAGAAGCTCTCGCACTGAAACCTTCTGGTAACATCTGAGCATTGAAACTTCAATTGTGTAAATCTTATTGACGTTGGTCTCGAACCGACGACTACAGGGCATCTTAAAGTAAGTCGACTTCGACTACATTCTAAGGGTGACAAGAATGAATGAATAAGTGAATGAATAAATGAATGAGTCAAGGAATAAATGAATGAGTGAACGACGAAATCCATGAATAAAGGTATGAATGAACGAATGTTGACACGGAGAGGAAAATACGACAAAGGACACCGGGGATCTCGTGAAACCTGCCAGGACTCCGCTGCATTCACACGAAGTCCACATGGGCCGACAGCGCATTCGAACCATAAGAAACACCGTATCTATTGCGAGCAACTCCCCCGTCCACCCCAACGCACCTGCTTCCCTTGCTTTCCCACAAGCGTGAGCAACGCTGCGCCCGCTGCCCTCCCTGCCCTGCCTCAACCGCCGCCGCGTTCCCCCTCCGTGCGCGCCGTCTGGCAGGAGCCGGTCCGCCCTACGCACTCGCTCATTAAACCGGCAAGTGAAACCACCCGCCCACTTCCCCGCCTTCTCGGGAGCACGCCCGCCCTCTCGCATACCCACTGGAGTGCTCACTCTTCCCCTTTCCCGCCCCCTTCCTCTTTCGCCCTTCCTCCCCCCCGCTTCCTGGATCGCCGCCCTTTCGCTCGATCATCCGACTTCTCGTTCGCCCGAGCCCGCCCTCTCGTTTGCCCGATCCCAAACTCTCGTTTTCCCGATTCCGAACTCTCGTTTGCTCGATCCAGAACCCTCGTTTGCCCGATCCCGAACTCTCGTTTGCCCGATCCCGAACTCTCGTTTGCCCGATTCCGAACTCTCGTTTGCTCGATCCAGAACCCTCGTTTGCCCGATCCCGAACTCTCGTTTGCCCGATCCCGAACTCTCGTTCTCCTGACCGCCCGCCTGCTTGCTCGCTCGTCGTGTAGTTATAACAAAGAACGGTTGCGAAGTGCTATGCAAAATACGCTGCAGCTGCCGTCGCCGTTGCCGCGGCCGCCGCCACGAGCGTACATACGATGCGCTCTGGTACACTGGGCAGATCGCCAATTTGCGTTGGACGCCACTGATATCACATTGTGTGAGAGACAAGATGGTTGTGTTCGTAGCTTGAAGTCGCTGATTCGATAATGCGAAAGAGAATACGCATTACCATACAGATTATGGAACCAGACTCGTCTTTTGCTTTGGCACTCTACTAACCTAGCCTAGTTCTTCGAAATTTGTTCGACCGTAGTTTTGTCTAGCCAAAGAGAAAACATACTTCTGATGGAAAAAACTACATTACTAAATTTCCCGAAAGCTGTTTTACTCCTAAAAGCCTTCTATTGTGAGGGTTTATATAACAAACGTTTTTCACATCAAACAAGATTTTAGCATTATGCTTGATTTTGCGATAAGGTAAAATGCAGACCAACATCTCTCTAAATACATAGTCCTCGTCTCGTTATATATTGCCTTTCAGTTGGACTTAATAAAGCACTTGGCGACAAAAAAATACTTATCCAAAATCTAGATATTTTGAAACGAAACATGCTAATTAATATATGCCTATCTAATACATGCCGCATACATGGAGATCACAGCACTATTAAACTCGAAAAGGACGTGTTCATTCATGCTTCAGATTCTCTAGTACACGTGCCATTCTCCCGTTGATGTCAACCACCACCACCATGGCGTGGCGTCCAGAACGCGGTTCTTCTCCCTAGCACGCGGAACTCCACTTGAAGCCTCTAATCAATCACTGCCCGACCCTATAATGAGCACGTCAATCTAGGAGACGGATCACGTTATCGAGCAGCCAGCCTCTCGGAATAAAATGCCTGGAATTCTGTACCAAGGGATGAGGGTATGCGCGATGTAGAGAACACGCGAAGCAAGAAAATTCAAAGGTAAGGTATCTTCGAAGATGTCTCTACGCTATACAGATATCTGGCTTTCAATGAAATCTTGAAATAACGGATAACTGCACACGTTAACACTGTCAACAAACAAATCTTAATATATCATTAATTAATAGCATCTCAATATGCGTTTTAAGATTTGACCACGTATGGTATAGCGAACTTTTTTTTCTTTCACTCTGGAAAATGAAACTGATAAAAATGTATAAAATTTCTATGTCAAGAATCCTCATACGTCTGGATAAACAGAATTGCAGCTTGCTCAGTAACGCAGTCGTACGTCTACAACTCCTGCTCCAAGACGTTAATTATGGTTATTAAAAATATAGCTTTTACTAATTTTTCATATTAAAGAAAGTCAGCCAATATATAAATTGTTTGTGTTCTAATCCTAAACTATAATACAACAAATATAAATACATTTGATGATCAGCATTAGTGAAGAATTCTTCATAAGAAAACATGAAATTGAGAGATACTACACCTGTACCCCCCCCCCCCCCCAGGAAGATCCATGGTGCAATTGTGCAGGATGTTTCATCGCTTTCAAAATGTCATAAATGTACAAAAGTACATAACTACATAGGTATAATGAAAATTGAATTCAATTATCAATTATAAATCAGCTTAGAAAAAAGATTTAATGTAAAGATAAGGCCATTTCTTTCCCAGCAAAAAGTTTAAAAAATTACCAATTTTAATCTATTTTACAGTGCTATGACGCGAAACAATTTCGCTTGTTTAATTTTTTAACATCCCTTGCAAGACATCTTCGCTTTCGACCCCTTCGCCATTATATTAGTCATACGTATTCATTATCCTCGAAGAGAAGTTTCCAGTCCGTACCTTGGATGTTTCCATTAAGGATGACAGTACATAATATCCATAGGCATTTCCGTTCAGGAAGACAACACTTAATACATGTGGGTATTACCGTAAACGAAGACAGTACATAACATACATGGGTATTTCCCTTAAGGAAGACAGTTCATAATGTATTATGTTCCACCTCAATGCACACGAACTTGTTGCATAAAATCAAACAGCAGGAGGCTGACCGATCCTCCAAATACGGATACCACTTTGCGACCGGATTTCCATTACATTATTTTTACTACGAGAGAAATGTCACGTGATTCATACTACGACGAAAGATTGCAAACCAAAATTGACAATCAAAGTGATGCATACAGCTCCCAATCAGGCAAATAAAAATCATTAATAAACTAGTTAGAACTGCACAAACTTTCTCGCACTGTTGGAAACAGTTACGTAGTATTGTTATATTACAATTTCTACTCTACTAACACCTCAGCTATAGCTTGAAAAAGGCCAATTTAACCACTGTAAACGAAGCGCCTTTGGTGGATTTATTTCAATAGACAGAAACAGTAGTCATTTCTTACTTCTATAAATGAAACAAACATGAATCAATTTAACTGTGGCACATTTGTGGCACATTGTACAGAATAGAAAGAAACAATTCACACAAGCTTGCCTTGATTACATCGAAGTGAGCTTCCAATTTTTGAATATCATTATAAGAGATCAAAACTTTCTGAAGTAAAAGATGTGTATTTGTTAGTTCCAAGTTATATCTATTATTTTTCTGAAGAATATTACCTACATCCATTTTTGAGAAAATTTTGAAAATGTTGAGGCGTCGCGTAAAGTACCTCCAAAAATCATAATATCCGTTTCAAATACTCAAGGGGCCACAACATCCGTCAGATCGATCGGGGAATATCAATTTTAGTGAATCCTGGTCTCGGTTTACCGCTTGCTTCTAGACGGACGGACGGGTGGACGGACAGACAAACGGCGGGCAGATTTTTTTTATCGAAGTTTTCGAGTTTATGTGTCGAGTTTTTTTTATTGTCAATCGAGTTTTCGGTATCAAGGACCCACCAAACGAATTATAAATACACGTCGTGATAGAGGAAGAAATTTACTATATACAAGAACAATATTTATTCGGTTGTTCGTTACCAGGGCCGGCGACATAACATTTCCTGTCGAAAATTCGCCATTTTTATCCGCAGCGTTACAATACATTTATCTTGCGAAAGCAGTAGACGAGAAAATAAAAAAAATACATAAATGACTTATCACACTCAACTTCAAAACTACATTACCATTTTATAAATCATAAAATATTAATTATTTGCGAATTAGGTATATCTGCACAAACACACAACACGACACAAACCAATTGAAAACAGATTTCTGACGTCCAGGACTTTGGAGATTAAGATAATCTACCAAAAACTACTATGTTTTGGGTTTCAGTATTAAATTTTCAAGTTTCGTGTTTGATTACGCGACACGGATATGGATATACGGAGATTTGAAACCGCTGAACATATTCAACACTTTTTGCACATATCTGATAAAACAACACTTTTCATCTGGAGAAAAATATTAGAATTCTTCTGTGAAGTACTTTAGTCTTACACTCAGAGAAGTTTTGTTCTTCGGCGTTTTTAAGTATAATGCAGATTAATTTGTACTAAAAAGATAAACTGATTCACGGTTCAGTGTTAGGGTTAGGGAATAAAAACAACACTGGTTCAGGTTTAACAAATTAACTCTTAGATCGCACAAATTCCAGTTTCATTAATGGTGTTCTTACCCTAAGTGCTATTGTTACGATTGTTCTGAAAAGATACATCGTACTTCGCCTGTGCCCAATTCTCACTCTGCGTTACCATCGCTCCACAAGTTTTAATCCAATTGCTGTGAATTGCGGTCCTTTTCTTGTACAAAAGCTACCGCGCCACATCGGAATTTTACTTCAGATTTTCATCCCTAGGCCCAAAGAGGTAATTTACAAACAATTGTGGAGGCAAGCTTGTGACAAACGGGGAAAGAATCTCTGAAACTGGGTTGGTGCGTGTAGTTTGTCGGGAACGATATTAAGGTCATGGAAGACCTCTGAAAGATGCGAAATGGGCGCGTGATATCGCCTGCTTGGCGTGTCATTTTCACACCAACTTCCTTCCTAAGAAGTAATCTGTTCAATGCGACACTCGCGCGCAAAAATAACACTACCGACTATCACACAGCAAGCTACGGATTGCATAGACGCCTTGCCCTTTTGTTTTTCAGTACCTCCCGTACTTATGACACATACATTTTAACTTGATGCAATAGCGCAGCTTAGGAGACAAGGCTGCAGAAAAAATGTGTTTGACAAAGTGGAATTGTTTGATTGGGCGAATCCTTACCCAAACTAATGGTGCTCCAACAGCATACACTTTCTCGCATTATTTCTAAACTTTCTATTTTTGAAAATTCAGAGAGTTCAACGAAAATGAAACCCGCGCCATTATTTTACGCATTTCTTCTTCTACACGTAGAAAAAAAAAAGAAAAAACTTGGAGCGGTTTTTGAGAAAAATAAGGTTGATTTTTTTATTGCCTATATTTCGCGCCAAATTACACGAAAACCACTCATAATTTCGAAAAATTGAACATGAACTAATTTAAATTGAACATGAATTTCTTTAAATCGTCGTAAAGATTCGTTTTAAGGAATGGATTTTATTAAGAAAAAAATCTCTATCTTCAATATTATAGTTGTAGGAAAATAAGTACTTGGCTGTCCGGGAGACGCCGCGTCCAAGGCATAAGTGCTAACGTTTCGGCCGCTATTCTACGACCTCAGGGCGGCCGAAACATGGCGGCCGAAAAGTTGGCACCTGTGCCTTGGACGCGACGACCCCAGGACAGCCCAGTACATGCTGACTCCATCCGCGGAAGCCTACGCACTCACTTACAGGAAGATGCCCCAAAAAATTGTACTTTCGCAATTTTGAAAAAATCTGGGATTTCAACGGCCATGAGACCTGCACCATTCTCTTAAGCGTCCTTTACGCTACCCGAGAACAAAGTTTTATCAAGCAATTTGGTGCTATTTTTGAGAAGAGTTTGAAAATGATTGGAGGCTTCATGGAAAGTATCCTCAAAAATCAAAATATCCGATTGAATCTCCCACACCCTGGAATTCATTCAAATCGATTGGGGAATAACAATTTCGAAGAACATCTGCAAGACGGTTTAGCGTTGATTACAGACTGACGGACGGACAGAGAGACAAACGGACGGAAAGGCAGACGATTTGCCGTCAATCGATTTTTTGGTGTCAAGGACCCACGAAACGCATTCAGGTTCCACCACCTGTTAGAGGATTTTTTCTACATTTAGCAATAGGATTTATCCACTTTTTCGTTACCGGGGCCCGGCAATATGAGATTTTCTGTCGGAAAATTTTGAAAATTGTCCCAGGGACTTCATGTAAAGTAGAACTCCCCATAAAAATTAAAATATCGGTTTAAATTCCAGAGGACTTGACACCAGCCAGATCAATAGGGTAATATCAATTTTGGAGATATTCGGCTGAACGGTTCAGTCGCTGGCGTTGTTCACAGACTGACGGACGGACAGATGTTTTGCAGTCAATAGATTTTTCGGTATCAAGGAGCCATAAAATTTGGATTCTGGTTGCACTACGTGTTAGAGGATTTTTTTTTAAAATTTAGCATCTTGATTTATCCAGTTTTGCGTTACCAGGGCCCTGAAATAAGACTTTTTCTGCCGAAAATCCTCCGTTTTTCCGCGCAGCATTACATACTCTCCCTATATTACGTGTATTACTCCGTCTACGGGAAAGTAAAAAAGAACTATTGGTCGAAATCGACGAAGAATGCAAAAAAATTCAAATAATAATGGGCCATTTCCTTTCGTAAAAACAAATGTCTCTTCTAAAAGGAATTGTTCTAATGTGAAAAAGAAAAAAACGACATTCCATTAAAATCCGCAGACTTGTCGTGAGTTATTTTACACTCCGAACGCGTAAGCGCGCCATTTAAAGCCGATCGGTTATGATAAAATATATTGTATCTTTCAGAAGGCTCAAAGCGAATAAGAAGAGAACGGTAACACATGTTTGAAGCGCGCAGTGACGAATTTTCTGGATCTACGAGTATTCAGAGCAGCAAGTTAACATATTTGCGATGTCACGAAAGAAATGCGGTCATGCTGCAGCAAAATGTACAGACGAGGCTACGCCAAGAATGCCGGCACCCCGAATGCGAGAAACACTCCAGTACGCCGTTGGCAATGGCTATCGCTATTCCCTCACAAGACGAGACGGCGGCAGTAAATACATGACGAGGGAGCAGTAAAATCGCCGGTAAAGCCGGAAGACGCTCAGACTATACGACAGTGGAGCTAGCAACAGTAGCCTGCAGCCTGTGACCAGAGACACGATCTGGAAGGTCTCAGCGTCATGGCGGTCTGTTAGACTGAGGTCAAAAAACGCAAGCAAATTAGTGAAGCCTCGTAAAAGTGGACAGGCATTGAACGATGAGAATGAAGAGGTATGTTCCATGAAGTTTAAGCTCCTTTCGTCGGGTTTTGGCTCTCGTACCCACGTTCTCGCTATACTCGTACATTTCGTTTCCTCTTCCTGCATCAAAACTGAAGACTAATAACATGTTGTAGAACACAGATAACTGCTATGAATAACGATCAATACCATTTTCTCATTAAAATTAGAACGTAACTGTCGTTTGTACATCGCATGATGTCGCAAACGTCTAGTCTTCGAACGTCCCTAACTTACCGTTTAATAGAACTGGCGATCATTTTGATGCCATCTTCGGGCATTTTTACCAAGACAGAGCCGTATTACTAAACGGGGTATTATTCCCGAGGGCAAGGATGCACATGTATCTGTGACCCGAATAGCGAAAAAGAAACGGAAATACACAAATAATTACGAAATACTGCTTGCGCTACTTGCATAAGAAATTTTTGTTAGGTGGGAGATAATAACAACGGAAGATAGAGCGGTATAGCCATTCAAAGATCTTAAGAAACATAAAAATATTAAAAGTTAATATTCGATAAGTTCACTTTGGAGAACTTGTCACAAGTCACTTCTGTAACCATCATTCGTTTCCAAAGAGTCTGAAATTTGCTGTTAGAAATAATTTTTTTGGAAAAGAGAATAGTTGTATGTGCAGTTACAACGCAGTTCATCCTCGTGCAGTTAATGCATTTTTTTTTAGAAAACCAAATCGTGAGGATACAGAAAAGCAGATTAATTAGACACCACGTGCGGACGTAGAGTGTCAGCACACAACCTCATGACCATTTTTTCTGGAATATCTAAAAAAAATACGGGCCAGAGCATAGGGCATCACTATTCCATCTGGAAACTTGCTCGGCCCGATCGGCGGCGCCGCGGGCGACAGCGCCACCGGAGGCGAGGGGCGCCGTCGCCAGCAACCGCAGTATCGACCCCGTGACCGCCAAGTGAGAAGGTCACCCTGGCGACGCCACGCGGCCGTCGCCGCTGCGCACTGGTCCGAACCGGGCCCAAACGCGCGCGTAACAAAAAAACATTTTGTTAATACTAGAACATTTAAAAAGCTAGAAACTAAGTAAATGTTAAATAAAATATTACAATGTTATTTATTAATACATTAATTATTAAGTATCTACTATCTATTCAATATTAAGTAATTATTATTTATAAAATAGATAGTATTTATTGTTTTTAAAATATTAAGTATTTATTATTATAAAATATTAAGTATTTATTATTATAAAATAGTAAGTATTTATTATTATAAAATAGTAAGTATTTATTATTTATAAAATATTAAGTATTTATTAAAATATTAATTATTCTGCATATACTCTATCATATGTTTCCTTCGTATGAATATCTTCTGACAGGGTGTACTGAAGATGTAAAATTCCTCGAAACATGTTTGCTAATATTAATATCTTGATGCAATGAGAATCACAATTTTTTTATTGTGAAAGATTATTATCTATTTATCTATCCATAATAAATGTTCTTTATGAATTTCTACATTTAAAAGACGTGACTGAGATGTGTTAATTCTTGCTCATTATCATTGGAAATACATTACATTTTGTATTAGTTCAACAATATTTTCTATAAATTAGAAGTAACTTCGCAAAACGTCTTAAGTGTATTTCAACTTTTAAAGCAATATCATTCTAAATTTCTAAGTAATTTACAACTACAGTCCAGAAAAACGAATTTATTTTAACAAAATAAACTTTCATGACCGATTTAAAAAAAACACCAAAATACCTCCAGGAAATTAATATATTGTATTAATTTCTTGAGGTGTTAATAAGAAAGACTTTTAGAAATAACAGTAAATATTATGTTGAGCCAGACTAACACTTTCCTCTAATGCTGGAACCCAACTTGAAACTTTTTCTAACATCCGTGAGACGGAGTGAGGGTAGTCCGTAAAAATGTAATGGAACGTCTACCAGGTCTCACTTTGTACATTACGGCGAACGAAGTAGAACTGTTGAGGACTTAGGGTCAATCGCTAGCGTCCATTTAAGGACCTAGGACGCTGAGTTAGAAACGGTGGTAGCAAACGTGCGTAGCATTTGCGGAGTTTCGGGTTGCGTGTGCTCCTGTTGCTTTCCAACCACACTCAGCGATCGTTTTTTTTTTCTTTCTTTTAATTTTAGCTTTTTGGGATAGGATGCAATTCCTATTCAGCAGCCGCACACGGAATTTTGTGTCGATAGTTTCTTATAAGTAGTACAAAAATCATCCTTTCTTAGTCCACAGTGTACAGGTAGGTTAAATCTTTTGGCAGAACATTATTTTGCAGTATATTTACAGACGACAAAACAAAACTGGACGCGCCTTTGGACCCTTTGCAGACCACTGTGCGTCGCAGCTGACGCCGTTGCGCGACGCGTCGGTCGATTGGCCATGGCTTTCGCATTCCTTTCTCAATTTCTCTCGCTCCTTTTCTCCGGGTCTCCGCAGCTGCTTTTATTCACACCTCAAAGCTTCAGGGAGAGCGCAAATTTTTCAGAACTCTACATCAAGTACCACGATTGCTTTCTAAATGGAACGAACTCATGAATGAGGTTAGTTATTACGAATAGTCATTTTGGTTTTAATTTATGGCGACGCTTCGAAAACATCCTTTTACTCGAATAAATTTCAGAGAGCAAAATTTTCTTCCTAAATTTATATTAATGCCATTCACACCTTACAAACTGAATAAAATTCACTCTGATGAATCTTCTTAGAAAATCGCTGATGGCATTTGTGTTGTAGACATCTTCACACCATCATGAGCATCTACATGTGAAATAATGAATACGGTCTTATGTTGACTCAGAGACTGTACCTCAAGCTCTAATGAAGTTCACATTTCGTTTCGACGGACACGCGTTGCAAACGTGCCTCGGGGGAACAAAATTCCGTGTGTGGAGAGTGAGCAGGGTACTTGTCAAAGACTTGAATGTTAACATTTTCTGTTGTTCATTACTGTCTCTTGGGGCAGAAATCTGTTATCATGCATTATTATACCTGTGAGTAAAGTATAATAAGTATTGTTGATGCTAGAACAATGTTACAAAATGAACAATTCTTCCAAATGAACAATTTAAATGAATGTCTGAAAAACTGGTGACTGAGATTGAAAATGGTATCAAAAGCACATCAAACCACGAAACTAAACACTGAGCCTCTATAGTGTTGCCGAACACACTCATTCCAAATCGAGAGTAGACTCCCAACAATACGTCAAAGTGTGTATAATAATGCAGATGTAAGGTAGCTGACAGTCAATGGAAGACAGGCTTTGAAATGAGAGTCCAATTTTCTTTCCTGTATTATTAACATATTTACAAGAGGAGTACATACTGTATTTTAGAATGTTATATTCTATTGTCAGAGAATTATGCAAGAACGAGTATCTGAAATTACCTAAAAATAAGATAAGCACGAATCGCAACCTGAAAGAATATTCCGGAAAGAGGATGTGATAACACTCCCCGAAACCTCCCTCGGCAGGTATAACTGAAAAAAGGAATCTAGGTTGCCTAGAGACAGATTTGTGCGCCAGAATCAGACAGACACAGCTCCTCCGAGTTGCGTCGCCGAAGTCGGGCGCAGCCGGTTCAATCAGGGCGACGCGACGCGACGGCGAGGAAGCCATCGCGATGGCAATTTTCTGGAACAAAGGAGCCTTGTGGCTGCCTAGCTGGCGCACGCGGTGGCGGGGGCGGGGGCGGGGGCGTCGCGGCGGCGTGGGCGGGTCGGGGCGACTGGCGCCACCTGCCTGCACTGGGGGCGGCTGGTACGAGCCCCCCGCCTCGTCCCTGAGCCTCCTTCCGCCGCATTTCGTATTTAAATAACCGCGCAAGAAACGCGCCTCAAGGTCACTGGCGACGCATCCGCCTGCCCCCACTTTGATCCGCTCCCTTTCTCCGCGACCGGGGCGAAGCGACGAGCGGAGGCGACGGATGGCGGAGCGAGAAAAGTTGAAATGGGGGAGGGCGAGGGAGCAACTCTGATGTACACAAAGGCAGTGGTGGTTGGTTAATATTGGTTAAAAAATGGTTAAAAAACAAAATTGGTTGAGGTTAAACTGTACAAGGATGGTAACAGCAGATGTAATGATATTAGAATAAAATGAGTAATACTTACAGGAACTGGAAATTACAGACCGAATGTATAAACATTTATATTTCTTCATAAATGTTTTAACTTGAAAAATATAATTTCGAAAATATGAAGAAACAAAATCAGTAAAAAATAACACATTTTTTACGCGTGACATACTATACAAATTATGAGCTACTCTTTAATTCAGTGATTAGGATTTAAACTCACTAGTGTCCCACGATATCAAGAAATTGGTGTGTTCTTAAATATTCTTTTAATCCCTTTAAAACTAGTTCAAATTGAAAATAAAAATGGAAGAAAGGTAAATTAAAATTTTCTTAAACACGCCTGAAATAACCCTTACGTATTCCATGATGATAAAAATCATAAAATCAAAAGAACCTACAGCAATAATTATAATACAAGTAGCCAATGTTAAGTAGAATATGGATGTTGCTATTGAGGTAAATATGAGACGCCTTAACGGGGGATGAAGAACACGAACGAGAAAAGTTACTAACGTCGGAAATGTAGAGGAGGGATTACAAAGTTCGTAAAAAGAGAGAAGAAAGTAATTTTGTTCGTTGTTGAATCGGGAAAGGTTAGACGCATGCATAAGTCATCCGCTTTCAGCTGTCGAAGATATTTTGAATGAAATGTAAGGAAAGCATCCCAGATAAACGGGCGTGGGAAGACATGCTATTATTTATATTTTCCATGGCCACCAGAAACACAAAAAAGCATTCTCACTGAAAACAGACAACGTCCTGTAAATGCTCCATCGGTGACTTGTTAGAGTTAACAATTCTTTCAATTTGATTTATTTGTTCAAATTTAAGATATTATTTTTTACAGCTAAATACAGCATATCTTCTCGGGTCCATTTACATAAATAGCTGGTGTATAAAAAGTAATAATATTATACAAACATTAACACACAAATAGCATCAGTGTCTCAGGTAAAGCTTCAATGGAGCTCCAAAAGTTCTTTCTCTGTAATCCTCAATTAATTGGAAGAAACGTTAAACACCACTTTTGATACGCATAATATGCATCAAGCTAGGAAAAGTGAAGTTAAATGGTACACATTCCTTAACCTTCTTGAAAGTTACATCACTTGTTTGCAAAACAAAATTAGGGACACGATACGACGCAAAACAACTGACTTGAAAATATTTAATCACAATATCAAGGGTCATTTGTCTGAGCACACTTGTCGGCTTGTTTAAAGAAATGTCAACAAAAGATAATTGGATAATTGATAGTATAAATATATATCTCACTTATTGAACATAGTATTTTTTCCAAACACATCACTCATGTGTGAAATGATACTAATTATTGAAACTCCATATTAAAAATACATATGAGAATAGCTCACTACATCATGTACTACTAATTTTAGTTGAAAATATCTAATAGAATTAATACAACTGACAAGAAATAATGTTCTTAATTCCTTAAGTAGAAAATCCCTGCACAAGTCAGCACCAATACACAAGTCTAGCACTAAACGTGCAGTTCAGCGTTTTTTTCTGTTTATAATAATGCTTAAGAATGCTAAGTTGCCATGCAATCTAAATCGAAAAATGTGTGCAGCAATCGGGCTGTTACTCAATTTACATTATTTTGAAATTATGTCCTTTAAGACAACTTTTTAAACGTAGGATCATAAAGTCAGTATCTTGAAATTACAATCTTAACGGCGGAAGGTTTTGAAATTGTTATCGAAAAGACGCAACATTTTGTAATTGTTATCGCAAAGGCGAAACATTATGTATTTACTGTTGTAAAGGCGAAACATTATGTAATAGTGAGCGCAAAGTCGCGACTTCATGTGTTTGTGAAAGCAACGGTGAAACATTTTCAAATCGTGATAAACAGACGCGGACGATCTTAAAACTACGATTATCCTCTCGACTCAACATCCTGAAACAGCGATCGAGGCCATTGTACACCATTTTCAAACCCCGACCGCCATACTGAGATTCTTTCATAGCTGCCTCGGAAGGCCCATCTCCACGATGGAATATATCACGGCATTTCGCGTCTTTCTCGGTCGTGCCTCTAGATGTCGCATGATCAAGCGTTGATCGCATACGGTCGCGATCATGCAATATCTAGCGGCACGACCGAGAGAGACGCGAAATGCCGTGATATATTCTATGGTGAAGAAGACGGGCGATCATGCAATATCTAGCGGCACGGCCGAGAGAGACGCGAAATGCCGTGATATATTCCATGGTGAAGAAGACGGGCGATCATGCAATATCTAGCGGCAGGACCGAGAAAGATGCGAAATGCCGTGATATATTCCATGGTGAAGAAGACGGGCGATCATGCATTATCTAGCGGCACGGCCGAGAAAGACGCGAAATGCCGTGATATATTCCATGGTGAAGAAGACGGGCCTTGAGGGGCAGGTGTGGAAAAATCGCAGTATAGAAAGAGCGCACGCACTGTCGAGGCGAGCGACGACGGCAGCAGCGCCTGCGCCGGGCGCACAATGGACGACGGCGTCGCCGCCACCGTGCGCGCGCGAACGAGCCCGCGGCGCACTCCGATTAACGCCGCGCTAGCCAGTTATATTCGCATCAGATGCGCCGGTAATAACGCGCGCAATTCTAACACATCAAAGGAACATGCGTAGGTAGCAGGCAGCAGCTCGCGCTAAACGGCCATTACGGAAAACGACCGCGTCATCGAGCGGCGCAAATGCGCGGCGCGACGCGGCGCGGCGCAAATGCCGGCTGCTGGTTATGGAGCCCCGAAGGCGCGCGGGCGGCGCCCGAGGGCAAGGTCAGCGGCGCGAAGAAGTTCCGAGCGGACGGCCGCCGCGCCGCGCCGCGCCGCGTCGGGCAGAAGCGTTGTCGGTTGGGTCCGCCGCCGATTCCGGCAGCTGCGGGCCGCGCGCGAGGTGAAAATGGGCCAAGGTCTCGCACGGGGCCTTTTAACGAGCTTCCGCTGAAACAGTGGATCGGCGCCATCTCGGTTGGGACACTGGTCAGCGTAAGGGACAAGACGAAGAGGGGAGGAGTGAGTCGGAGAGGGAAAAAAGATGCTAAGAGGTGAGAGAGGGAAAAATAGAAGAGGGCACGAGAGAGAAGACGAGAGAGATATGGAGAAAAAGGGAGCAAAAGCACAAAGAACAAGGGAGAAAAGAGGGGGGAGTCAAAAAGTTGAAAGGTCCAGAGAGAAAATAAATAATAATTATATTTAGGTTTTTGTGTGGGGCGTTTCGATACGATATGCTCGCCTCCTTTATTTGTCACGTAAGTGTAGTGCATGTTAGACCCTACGGATGGGCATGTTCCTCCCCTACCCCCCACCGCAACAGGAGTTCCGGCTCCGACCGTTTTTCTCATGAGATTTCGCTCTCCAGGTATCTCCGCCAGAGGGCACCGCCCCAGCCAGGACAAGCTCTAACCTCCCAGCATGTGTAGCTAAGCTCTTAGTGACGTATGTAGGTGAGGGAAGAGAAAGGGACAAGGATGAGGAAGGAAAGATCGCGCTTGGTCCGTGGCCCATTTATTAGGGAACTGCTCCGGCAGTCATGTAGTGCAGATCGGAGAAACCATGGAACACTAAGGAAAACTACCAATCAAAACAGCCGGCTGCTGGAATTCTCCTCTAGACAGCGGCTGAATTAGACCTACAGCTAGTGCCGAAGCCCCGCCAGTGTCATGTTCCAAGGATCTTCCGAGATTTTGAGCCGCTACAACTCTTCAAATAAAAATACATAAGGATGGATGAATTCTAAAAAAATCTGGTTCGTAAAAAATCCGTTGACGTGCAAGCAGGAAACAATATCTTATGATTCCTGTAACTTCTGATCCCATTACATAACTTTTGATTCTTCGCGAGAACATTAAGCTTCCAGTTATTGTAGCAACATCACAGGACTGCTTTCCCGCATTAGGTTCACATTAATTTTGTAACAATTCAATGGATTCTTTAAAAAAAAAAAAACTTCCACCTAGAACAAAAAGTTTAAGAAGCGCGGTTCCCTGGCCAGAGAGCAGTGAGAGATATTTAGGGCAAAAGGAACACAGCGTAGAGAACAAGCGGGACGAAAGAGAAGACGCCACCGCCTGGCGGTGAGTGGGCGAGGGAAGGGGCTGGACCGCCCACCGGCATTCCCCGTTCCGGCAGGTGCTTCCTGCGAAAGCTAATTGGGAGACCGGGGCCCAGGGTCACCTCCTCCGCCCACCGCCCCGCACCGGGGGCGAGGGAGCAGCGAGATGTACTAGGGTGGGGCTTCTAAATTTTTACTAATTACTACGGACAGGATTTTTATATCCTAATTTTTTTTTTTCGAGAGTGCTTCTAAAAATATGCATTTATGACCTAGAAATTTCTGAAATATGCACTTAAATGTTCTGACCGGCTGCTCCTCGCGACTCTCGTAACCATATTTACTCTACCAAATATACATATAATTTCAACCAAGATCCCTCGAAGCCACCCGGTCAGGGTAACTTTTTATTTATATTTATGGGTCCGATAGTCCGCCTACACAGGAACTCCATAAAAACAATATTACGTAGGATTTGGAAGTCTTCCTTGTAGCTATTTTAAAAATAACAATACTCACTTCTGTTTGTCGCGTTGCCTTTGTATTATGTTGTAATACATCAAATTACACAATGTTGCAGTTGGAAACAAAACAAACACAACAAACACAACCGATTAGCAGACAATCTCTTACTAATGCGATATGTTATTATTTTATAATTACCTATCATTTGGCATGCTTGGCCATTTTCGCTTTTAATTACTAATTCTGAAATCACGAAAATTTAATGATTACAACACTTGGTCTTCCTACAATAGTAAATTTGAACAAAACAAAATGTCCCCGTTTATTTACTTCCCTGTTGCGTAGCCTCTGCTCTCTTGAACGCTGTCACTGTCCATTCCATTGGGTTATCGTCCACCCACATGGTGTCCATTTGTTCCACACACGCAATTCGCTCCTAAATTCCAGTCCCAGATATTATCTACTAATTATCCATTATTACAGAAAAACAAAAAAAAACATTATGACCTTTTACCACTGTCATCCACGTTCGACATTACTACTTTACAAAAAAAATCATGAATTCAATCTAACGTCGGCGCGTCATCTTTTCGATCCGCTCTCTGCCACGCCACAAACCCTTCTGTCTACATTGTTCATCTTACGAGCTATTCAGCTATTGTCTTTCCTGCGCGAAAAAAACCAAACTACGTTTTTCTTCTTTCCTTCAAGTGCGCAGGTCGTTTAACATTTCGCACACGATCATATCGTGACTGGTCCTTCATCCTTTCATGTTGGAATTGTTTATTCCTTGGATGCTTATTGTAACTTTTCGTAAATTATTTCTTTACCCACGGATTTACTTAAGTGTCCTTTCCTAAATTTGATCATTAATCTTTTTCTTCTTTCCGCGAGGTGAAAATGGGCCAAGGTCTCGCACGGGGCCCTCATCATCACTTGTATCGACATTTTCTTTTAATTAAAACTAGCACTTTGTGATCATTTTCCCCAACCACTGTTGCGACCGTTTATGTTTGCACTCAATATTATTTTTCCATTATCAGCATTTATTTATCCTGTTGTTGTTGTTAGCCAACGCCCATCCTTGGCATGTTAGCCATTTGGTGACGCGCCGACTAGTATAGACGTGCAGATTTTCCCCTTAGCTTGTAGTGATCCGCAAGCCCACAATGGTCAAGCGCGTAGGTGGCGAATCACTGTTGCTCGTTAGCGTTACCCAGGGGACACGTGTGGTAGACCATGGACGCGAGCAACTTTGTCTCCGCTGTGAATTATTATTAATTATTATTATTACTATTATTAATGGATTAGGAGGTGATAGGATGTTGGTAAAAGGTGATCGTGGACTTTTTGAGCCATCCCAGCATTCGCCTTAGGGAAACCACGAAAACCCAAGTCAGGATGGCCGGCCCGAGAATCAAACCCGGACCTCCCGATTGCGAAGTCAACGCGCTATGCACTGAGCCACTTCGCTCGGTATTTATTTAACGTTGTGATAACCTATCACAATATGCAATCAAAATTAATAATATTTTACTTTCTGTATAAACCTTTCCTGATAAAATTCAGGAGAAGTATGCTTGGAATAAAAATACATATTCTTGCGTAAACATAATACTACCTTACTTCGCGGGAGAAACATTGGAAGTAAATATTGACCTTAGTGACGAACATTGTACGTCTTGTATTTGTTCTGCCTGGTTTAGAACAAGCGATATGAAGAAATATCTTACATTTGCAAAAGTATTTTATCATCAAGAGAAAAGGAAAAAACGCAAACTGTGACAAGCTCTTTGTAATCAATGAACGCTAGCAAATAAATGGATTCTATGAAAGATGTTTTATTTTAACGAAATATGTCCAATATGCGCCTAAACAAACATGCACCAACAGGAAAAATTGGCCAAGATGGACAAATATGCACCATGTCAATCAACATTGCATCCATCCATTTTAACGAAATGTCAAGAAATTTCACTTAGCTATGCCATGAAACAATAATGCAAAAACGTATGCAAAATCCTAGAAATCCGTTCCTTTCTATATAATTACTAACATTATTGAATTACTAAATACAATATGTCAAAATTATTGAATACAATATATCAAAAATGAATTCGGAGTATGTCATTTCGACTCAAAAAGAAAAACATCGTGTTCTGATAACAAATGTTCCTTCCATCATTTTAGTGAGAACGCTTCGTTTCTGTACAGCAGTTTGTCGGAAAATATTTGTTGTAGCAAATCGTTTAGAAGCTTGTGCTTACGGCGAGTTGAATCGGCAAGTACATTCCAAAGGATCATTGGAGAGAACATGTAACGCAAATTTGGGAATTGATAGAATTGTGGTGTGAATAACGAAAGCGCTGGGTGATGTCGATGAGATGAAGCTACGACGAAATTCGCAAATAACTCAAAACGTTTTCTAAACCTTCCAGTCCTAACATTCAAATAATGTCCATTATATTCAATTATAACATGTTGTGCAAGATCAATACAGACTATTAATGTTATCGACCTGATGGTTCTCGAGCCCAGAGCGGGCAGACTAATTGTACATTTCTAACAATACTGATGTGAGGGCTCCTAAACCCTGACCCTGAATAACGAGGAGACAAATTATAGAAACGTAGTTACATTCGAAAGTTACGAAAGGGAACATCTAACTGCGCAAGCAGCTTGGACATATATGGACGTTTATTACATCCCATTCGTAGAGAATTGGGAGGAGGGTGGCTATCAGCCCCATAAATTTACAGGTTTCTTTTAAAAGTTGTCTCCTTGAGTCGATAAGCAAGGCTTTTGCATTGCTGTTATCATTTTACGCGGTTCCGCTGCGCTTTTGATTCTTTTCGTACTTCAACGGACATGGCTTCTGTACTTGAGCATACCACTAACCATCATATCACGTTCGTTCATAGGACTCCTCTGCGAATCCAAACATTCTGCGTCCTACAGCAGAACTTCGTAAATGTTGCCAACTGGTAACGCTGCCAACAGTGCCGGTAGCACTACTTGCCGACAACAGAAGGCTTAATATGGTTGCATAATACAAGCAAGTGTTATGTAGCCTTGCGCTAATAATAATTCCATTGTATATTAGAGCAAATCTCAACACCCAAAACTTTATTGTATCCAATCAGCGTAATCGTTGCCCCCCTTTTGGGAAATATTATAACACAAAAAATAAACTTCTATGTTTCTAGTTTCCAGCTAGAATCTAAACTTCTAGTTTTCTACTCAGAATAACTACAATGCATCCTTCATAATATTATACTCAATATAAAATTAATTACTAACTAATTGTACTTACATAATATTAAAAAAAACTAGTAAAGATCAGACATGTAGTAATGTTCATTTCAATTCGAGTTTCAAACATAGACGAGCATTAGTTTGAAATAAAACGATTAAGTAAGGCAATTACGTATGAGATCTGTGCCGTGTTTCCGGAACATTTAAAATCGCTGCAGAAATAATTACAAATCTTGTTGCTCCAGCGGCAGCAACTAGGGTTCAGGTGTATTGGACCACCCAAGAGCAGACTTTAATAACCACACGAGAGTGAAGGAAATGCAGCCAAATACTGAGAAATAACGTCATAAAGATCGATGTTCTAACACACACACAAATGCAGAGAAAAGCTTAAAGAAAAATTACCTCTCGCGACTCTAAATAACCTGACCTCACTCACCACCGTGCAAAAAAACTTGTACATTGCTAGATAGCTGGAAAGTAAGCCAACACACCGTCCCCAATTAAAATTAGTTATTTGTCTCGTATCTTCCCGTGAAAATAAAGTGATATAAAATGCCCATCACAAAAGAAAAGAAAAATAGCACAAATATCTTGAAGTTCAATGTATTCAGTCATATTTATGCCAAAGACATTGACAAAGAATGTGGTTTTAGTAATATGACATCAATAACTCAACCACCTCAGAGAATAAAACAAGCGGTGGTTAAGAGCACATACTTTCTCGCATTATTTGTAAAGGATCCGGAATACTACATGAACCTACAAAAGTATTTCCAACAAGACAAAATTGTTTCTCCACGTTGGTATTCGAACTCACGTTCCTAAGAGTTAACAAGCCAGCCAGTTACGTTACCGCAATATCACTAGCCTCACAGCTAATCTCAATTTTCGAAACACTTAAAAAAAGTTGAACATTTGCATTGACAAATTTGGCACATATCATGTGCCAAATTAAAAAACCCGTGTGCCAAAAACTGCCACAGAACATGTGCGAGTTTTTACATTCACAGAGTGATAGCGCCTCAAACAAAAACGAGGGAAATTCGAATTTAACATTTCCATTTTTACTTCCTTGCTAGGGAGTAGAGAGAAAGTTATGTAATGCTGCGCGAAAAAAAGGCGAATTTTCGGGAGAAAAACTCTTATTACAGAGCCCTGGTAATGAAAAAGTGTATTAAATCCAGTTGTTAAATTTAGAAAAAAATCTTCTAGCACTTGGTATAACCAGAATCCATGTTTTGTGGGTCCTTGATTCCGAAAAATCGAAAGGCAGCAAAACGTCTGTCAGTTTGTCTACCTGCCGTCTGTCCCTCCGTCTGTCAACAACGCTAGCGGCTACAGTGTTCAACCGACTTTCTTCAAAATTGATAAACCACAATCGATCTGGCCAATGTCATGACCTCTTCAATTTGAAACCGATATTTTAACTTTGGGGGGGGGGACTTTAGAACTTGCCCTGGAACATTTTCCAAATTTTCAAAACCAATGGCTGCATTGTTTTTTATTAAATTTTGTTGCTGGGTAGTGTAAAGAACGTTTAAGAGAATGATGCAGGCCTCATGTTCCTTAAAAACTGATTTTTTTCGACTATTTCACTCATGTCTGTCCGCGTCGTAAGTAGCCAATGGTACGCCTGGATATATTCAAATTAAACCAATCCCAGATGTTTATCGCCATCAGCTTGTTTACCTTTTTTTATCGCTGTAAAACCTTTGTTTACCTTTTTAAGATAACGATAGCAATTGTTTCACCTCCAAAATAGCTCATGTGCATCAAGATAATATTAAAATGTGTGGTTTTGGTAATGTTTAAAACTCTGAAATAGAATCTATTATTAAAGATTCAGTGCCGAAAAACAGCAAAAGGAACAGAAAAAGTGTGTAAAAGAAATTTCAAGAATTTTGTCAAGACAGAAAATACAAATGGACAGCACAAATTACAAATGAAGAAATTACACATGTTTTAGGCAATTAATATGCGAAGATAAGATTGTGAAGAGAACAAAGAATATGCCATCAAAACGATGTGGAACGTTACAACCAAAATTATTCAGGAAAATATTTTAATGTGTACACACGTGTGTTCAATCCATTCGAAATTGACGAATTTTGCTGCTAATTCATCTTGTACGTCTTCCATTTCAAATACTTCTATGGAAGACCAAGCCTTGCAAACCAACTTCCTACAACTTTAATGATTGTGCTTTTAATAAATGTTCTTGTCAGTAGCCATGTTATAATTGTTTTCCGAAAGTTTTATTACCATAAAATTGAAACATATTTGAAATCATTTTCTGCATTAAACTGTTATTCAAATGTTACTTGATTGTAAGTTATTCCAGGACGCAGTGATAAGTCGGAGCTGAATGAAAGGTTTTCATTTTTCGGTTGTAATTTTGAGAAATATGTCCCTTTTTCGTAATTCCTGTGATTTAAATTATCCTTTCAAATCATGTAATGTGTTTATTCGTGAAATAGTCACACTAAATATCATTCGAAGTGCTGTTCTAGCTGGTAAATTCACTCCTCGCTACGCGAGTCGTGAATTTACCGGCTAGAACAGCACTTCTCCTGATATTACTTATGAAAATTCCAAATTTTTCGAAAAGTTCAAACTTTTTCGGAGTCTTCCTACAACTAAAATACTAAAGATAGAAATTTTTTCCTCAAGTTCCTAGATTTTAAATTAAGGTCATATACAATTCTTACATACATTTTTCATTTTTTTGTATACCAGTATTGTAAACAACCCTTTTACATTAACAAAAGCGTTCATAGTATGGCATATTATTGCACGAATCATTAAGTCATCGCTATTTCTGCACGAAATATGAGCCATCACTGACGTAATAGTCACGGCCCCTATATATTTTCAGTTATGGAGTTTAAAGAAGGCAGTGGTACCATATAAATAGATTGCAGTGTTCGCAGTAAAATCAAATACGTTACGAAAAAACTTACTTTTAAAAAATTGAATTGCAGCTGCATTTGCCATGATTGTAAAACAAAAAAGTTTTTTGTGTTTAACATGTAAGGGTCTTAAGGAAATGTATTGTTTACAGACCTCAACATAATTAAATTCTTCACTGGATACGATAGTAAATATTCCGGGCTTGTCATTTTTTGTTCACTATCAAAACAGAACCTTCTTCATTCACATCGTTGATGCACAAATTGTACAATTCGACACGTCTACAAGCAGCAAATATGCCAAAAATAGCAACAACCTGAAAGTCATACCAGTTATTAACACAATACACCAGTTAATAAATAAAACTTAACTATTATTGCCACTGTCATTATTATACCTTCATTAAAGAAAAGTTTCATCATCAGATTTTGTAAGAAGTGTGTTTACATCTCGTTAGGAAAATACCATTGCCTTTATAGGTTGATATCCCACATTTATGTGTTTCATAAATAAACTTACTTTGTGAAAAGTTCCAATATCAATATTCTCTTTGATCTTTAGCATTTCCTTTAATTTGGAATAAGTGCACCATAGTGTCGACGCTTTACATGCTGTGGACTTAATGTTTAAAGAAGCATGCATTAAATTAACAAACGTCTTTATTCTAGCATGTGCATTAAACTTACTTAACCAAACTGCTCCGATAGATACGAAACAAAAGCAGCTTTGCATAATAAATTTGCATATTTTTTATCCATAAATTTCCTTAACTCTGCTTTTGCAGCTTCTTCCACAATTTATCTTGGCAAATCCATAATGTTTGAATCACGACTTTGAAACTAATTGACATTTGTAAACAAATTTGTCTTAGTAAGTAGTTTTAGTAAGTAGTCTGTAAAAAAAACTTAGGTAGCATTCATGACAAAACATGAATTTGAGATCTACTACAACTACGAATTACAACTTAACATAATTAATTTCGCTCCCTTAAATCCTTATAATACTGTTATACAAAAAATAGTGTATGCAACTCGTTTATAATGTTAATTATTTGCACTCGTAAGAAGATATTACAGAACTCACTTCTAACGTCGTTCGTTCGGTAATATCTTCTTATTCGTGTAAAAAAAGGACAACCTTATAAACTAATTGCATAATATGCTATTGTCATTTTCTCAATATTTCGGTTTCCTATTGGTAGAACGGAAATATTAATTTTAGAATATTAAAGAACACAAAAACCTAGTCATAAATGGCAATTTTCTTTTAAAAATCATGTGCCCTTCAAGAGAAAATGGCGTTTTAGCGCTACTAAAAGTGCGAAATTTGAAGCTCATTTTCACAGAAAATTTTTGAGTTTTCAAAATACTTTATTTGAAGTTATTTGAAGCACTTACACTCACAAATATAATCATCTTTACAAATTGCTGGTAATGTGCATATTAAAGATGTGAGAGAGCATTCAAAAAAATTACATTTATATAATTTTTGAAAAAAACAAAAAAAACTCAAAATAAACTTCACGCTATACTAATGAGTGTAATTAGCACTATCCGTTACAAAAGTTTCAAGAAAAAAATTGCAGCCATATACGAGAAAATGACGTTTGAGCATTTCTGAAAATGCCGAAATTTGAGGTACTTTTCACAGAAAACGGTAGTGTTTTCGAGAAACTTTACTTGACATTATTTAAAGCATGTATACTCGTAAATATAATAATGTGAAAAAATCGCCGATAATGTAAATATTAACGTGAGAGACAAGTAAAAAAATTTACATTTTTGTAATTTTTGAAAAAACCAACCGATAGACCAATATGGCTTTTATGTCATCTGATAAAGTACATTTACCACTATCCCTACCAAAAGTTTAAAGAAAAAATTTGGAGCCGTTTTTGACAAAATCTTGTTTTTGTAATTTTTAAAATTGCACACATTGCACGCAATACTGCACGAAAACTACTAAAATTTTGAAAAACATTTACATGACCTTTATTAAAGAACTCAATATGCAGAACAAATTTTATTTGAAGAAAAAATCTCTATCTTCAATTTCGTATTTGGAGAAAGACGCCGAAAAAAAAATCAAACTTTCACAATTTTCGAAAATTCAGAGCTGTACGTGAAAATCGGACCTATGCCATGTTAATAAGTGTATTTTACTCTATTCGTACAAGAAATTTAAAGAAAAAATTTGGAGCCGTTTTGGAGAAAATTTTGGAAATCCCCGGGGGGCTTCATATAAGAAGAATCTTTTTCAAAATCTCAAAGCTTCGACTAGAATCAGATCGACCGGGGAATATCCATTTTGGAAGAAATCGTACGTATGGTTTAGGCGCTAGCAGTGTTCACAGACGGACAGACGGACGTTTTCCTTTCAATTGGGTTTTCGGTATCAAGGACCTAGAGAACAGAGTTTCTGGCTACACCACGTGTTAGGGGATTTCTTTTCTTAATTTAGCAACTGGTTTTATCCACTTCTTCGTTTTCACGGCCCGGCAATTAATTTTTTTCCGCCGAAAATTGGCCATTTTTTCGCGCAGCATTACATAACTTTCCCTATACTACGTATATCACTCCGTGTATACGTACGTATACGGGAAAGTAAAAATTGCAGTAAAATTGGAATTTCGTAATTTTGCGTGAATATACGGGCGGGAAATTTTTTTCAGTTTTAAAAAATATAGAGTGAGCCGAAAATGGGACCAGTCCCACTTTCTTTACCGTTCTTTGCTAAATACGTGCAAAATATTTATAGAAAAAATTTGAAGCGGAGAAAGTAATAGTTTTATATTTAAAAATTTCCGCAGATGTTCGACGCAAAATATATTAATTTACTTTATATATTAAGACTAGGTGACCCGGCAAACGTTGTTTTTCTATATAAATTATTCCTAGGATTATTTTAGTAGAAAAGAAATAGTAACTTATTGTCAGTGTTTGAGGATGTGTGTATATATGAGTTGAAGAGTCATGGAGCGCTGTGAACGATGAGAGAATATAAAAATAACACAATACCATACATTTATACTTTTAATTTATTGTAATTTATATTTTAAAATGATGTAAATCGCTATTTATAATAATTTTATTAAAAAGAATATCAATCCCTCAACGTAATAGAGTGTACAATATTTTTTGTTATTCCATCTTTAGCTAACACAAATAAACTCGATGGCTTGCCCACTCGAGAGCATGCCACGTTTAATTGACCATGTGAAAATCAAGGTGTGCTAAAATCTAAGCCACAAACAGACATCGTTTGGCCTTGAGACTTATTGATAGTCATAGCAAATGCCAATCGTAAGGGAAATTGAACACGTTTAAATTGAATTGGCAAATCTGTGGGTACAGTAGGGATCCGTGGCAGTAATATATTATCACCTCGAAATTTGCCATTAAAATGGCTTCGACAACGTTTTTCATTAATTATTTAACAACAAATCGCGTGTCATTGCACAGCTGTGGCGGGTTCAAATTACGAAGCAAAATAACCGGAGATCCAACCTTTAGTTGTAAATTATGTGGCGGCATTCCTGGTAAATCTAATGAGTTTAAGAACTCTGCTGGATAATTCACAGCTTCGGTGGCATCGCAAACTGTGTCAATAGATTTGTAAGACACGAAGTCCCCTGGCAATAAATGTTGTATTTTCAGATTTAATTCGTTGACGTCCACATTTTTTGCTGCTAACATTACTCTTTTTGCCAGCTACTCAAGATTAATGTATTGTGTATGTACATTGGGAAATATCTGGTCAATGAGAACATCTTGCGACTCAATGATTGTGCAGAAATCGGACGGTAATTTTATGCATCCACTTTCATCTACAGTAACTTTTCCATCGCCGATATCTAACAGTTGTTTTGAGAATGTTTCAGCAGATGGATCTCCAAGCATTTGAACACGCATATTTACTTTTAGTTGTAATTTTTCAACATAACGCCACAGTAGCGATGATTTTAAGCAGGCATTGATTTCATCGGCATACGTTGAACGTGGAATGATGGGAAGTGTTTGTCTAAAATCTCCTGAAAGGAGTACCAGAGTGCCGCCAAATACTTTGTCATTGTTTTTAAGATCTTTCAATGTCCTGTTCAATGCCTCGAGTGAATGTTTGTGTGCCATAGTGCATTCATCCCAGATAATAATTTTACACTGTTTCAGCACTCTGGCTATGGACGACTGTTTTTTTTATGTTGCATACTGCATCTGTGTTATTTTGAATGTTTAGTGGCAGCTTAATGCGGGTTGCGGATTAGGTACATCTGGCAACACTGCAGAAATGCTGTACATCTGGCAACACTGGTCAGAAGTGACGCCGATAGACGCCTGGCGGAGATACTGATCAAGTGATAATTACATTATTACATCATGTAAATCAATCAGGGTTCTCTTTACCTATTGTTGCACTAAATGGCAGTAACAACGAAGATCTTTAACTCGAACATATTAAAAGACGGCAGGAGAAAATAATAAATAAATCTTCTCTAAAGGACAATCATTTAAAAATTCGTTATAAAATACATGTACACATTTTTAGCTGTTCAACAATGAATCTACTTTCCATTTTGTACATTCGAGAATTTAATAGCAACTTCCCAAGGCTAACTAAACATTAATTAATTAAGACTAATTAAAGATTTCACGTAACCAAACATCACAAATTATTAAAACTGTTTATTTAAGATTAAAGTTCCTAGTCCCAATGTCATTTTTACCTGCAGTCAAATAGTAATTGCCGTTTTTCCTGCTAATTATGGTATTAATTATATATTAGTCTCTAATATGCTTAAGAGTCCTCAAACCTAACGCAACAATGTTTCGCGGAGACAAACATTTTTCTAGCTGACCCCGGCAGACGTTGTTCTGCCCCTATATATCTTTCTTTCTCATTCCCTCTCTCTTTCCCCGTCTCTCTCTTTTTCCGTGTCTCTCTTTCTACGTGTCTCTCTCTCTTTCTACGTGTCACTCTCTCTTTCTACGTGTCACTCTCTTTCTCCGTGTCTCTCTCTTTCTCCGTGTCTCTTTCTCTGTCTCTCCTCTCTCTTTCTCCGTCTCTCTCTTTCTCCGTGTTATTCACATTTAGTAGCAGATTCTGCACGTCGCTGAGCAGGTGCAAAATTAAGAGAAACGCCGTTGGTGAAATACATACCGTATGTGAAATACACCTCTGTGTGAAATACATACCGTGTGTAGCGGGTTGCCTAAAAGTTTAGTCCGAAAAATTAAAAAAAATTGGGGTGGATCACCCTTATCACTAAGGGGCATAAAAAATAGATAACAACCTATTCTCATACCTACCGAATATACATATAAAATTCCATCAAAATCTGTCAAGCCGTTTCGGAGGAGTATGGTAACTAAAACTGTGACACGAGAATTTTATATATAAGATTCCCTGCGCCATTTGCATTGGAAGACTTCCGTTCTAGCACTTCGTATGTTCGAGCGCTTCGTTCTAGTGTACATCGGTGGCAACAGTAGCGATTGTTTTCTATGTGTTAAGTATAACAATTTGATTGACAATGAAAAGGAAATTGAAATGAGTGCAATGACCCTTGTTGTCGCCTCAAACGTCATTGGCGTGGATTCTGTTTACCGCAAATGGCTAATGGAGCGGGCTTCGCTTGCTGAATTCCTTAACTACGCTCGGGGAAGTCAAGGAAATTAAGTGAATTCGACACATGTATTGAGTTCACGGTTGGGTGACTGCGAACCCAAGGATCTAACGACGCCGAGCTCCTGGTCGAAGGGATAAAAGGCAATGACTGACCACCACTGACAATGACTGACTAAATTGAAGGAGAATTACTCCAGAAACGTTCCATTCTAGTAGGACAAACAGAACGTTGTTACAAATTGTAATAACTTTTTTAACCTTAAATGGACGTGTTGGCGGTCAGCGTGCGCCATCGGCGGATATTGTTGCACCATTTTTGATAGATGAGTCGACATTCGTTATCACTTCATGTAACCATGCAGTGTAGTCTTGGCTTCCCGTGTGTGAAGTTTCGTTTCCCTCACTCAATCCTGGGTTGATTTATTGGTGGATCAGCCATCGATCGATCGTCTATCGCATACTGCCGCGAGTAATGTAGATTTTCAAATTGTCCTTTTGTTATGAACTTTAATCTCTCCACGTTGATGGAAAAAATCATTTTATAGTCACTGTACGTAAACTAGTAAATCCAAAGCGTACTCTTTTGAGAAACAATAACTTTTTGTTTCAGAGATGATTTTGAGAGAGAAACCTGTCGCATTACAAAACTTTGGCTCGAATACGAAGAGGAGGAAGAAGTGGGTTGTAATGAATTGCTTGTGCCTTGACTATGGTATGTGCCATAAATTGAAACACGAATATCAGAATATAGTCGCAGAAAAAACAGAAATCCGCTCGGCGCACTCCGTGCGCCGCGCGCTCACTTATGTTCCAAAATTTGACGCGCGCGCTTAAGCGTTAAAAAACCGTTTCGTCTGCCCTCCTCCCAGAGGCGCAGGCGTATTCCGCGAGCGAGGAGGAGGCGGCGGCGGCGGCGGCGGCGGCGGCGGCGGCGGCCGCGAAAGCGCGGTGGCCGAGTGCGTGCAGGCGGAGCGGCCTTGGGGGCGCCCGCTTTCCTTATGGCGACCGGAAGCGGCCGCGGGCACCTGGCGCCGGCGGCGACGGCCACGGCGATGGCCGCCTCCTTGCGCAGGCAGCTCGCGACCGCCAACGCCCCCGACGGCGCTATCATCGCCATCGCGATCGTCATCGCCACCGCCATTCCCGGCGCAACTACTGTCGCTTTCAGACCGCTCTTTGTTTTCGCCAGCTCTAGCGTCTTGTGTTATTACTGTTATTACGACGTCATTTTGGCCGATCACACCGCTGGTTCAGAGGAAGGGGCGGTTCTGAAACAACAGGCAGCTTTTTCGTAAATTATGTTTTCTGATCTGACAAGTATTCAAAATAACAAACATTATTATTATTATTATTATTATTATTATTATTATTATTATTCCCGTTTTCTGTTTTAAAAACAAGCTGAATCAGTGAAAAGTGGTTTTTTGAAGGCGCATTAGAACAAACCTCTGCAAACTACAAGGACATTGAGTGATTAGAATCAGACAGTATCCATTAAATTCAAAGACACTAAAACAAAAAGTCCATAATCATTCCCAAGAACTCCTTGGGAGACTTGGGGACATACCCTAATATCTTATTTCAGATGACGTCATAGACACTAAAAGAAATAGAGCTCTGATGCTTAAACCAGGCTTTAGAATGAGCCTCCATGAATAAAAGTGATTCTGAGACATCCCATAAATACCCCGCCCTTTTTTCACGCCTACTTTTACTACAATACAACCTGGGCTTCAAGGTTTCATGAAAGAATTGGAGAACATTGTGTACATTACCTACTTACTAGTTACAATTCTGAAGTTATTTTGCTTTGGTAAGTTCATATATTGTGGTAACTGTGAGAGATATTTTATTTAAAACTTTTTTGTTTAGTAGTTGATAATTTATTAGTGAAATGTTCAACATTTGAGGCGTGACTTGAGGACAGTGTTTTAAACTCATTATTCGGTAGAGACAGTTCACAGATTTCACAAACATACAAGAAAAAAAAAAGAAAAAGAAAAGCACATAAGAGACAGTTCAGGAGGGAATCATCCAGTTCTTCCTTAACCAATCCAGGAGAGATAAACCCACCAAAACAGCCACCTTCAACTCTTCAGATTTACATTGTAGACTTGAAATAATAATTCATTGTAATTTACTTATTTATTCATTCTTTACTGGTAACCAATTATTTCCAGTGGGGTGAGATAACATACGTTTTGAAAGGATAAACATCAAGTTAATAGACTTGTGTACGAATTCGCCTTCATTTTTCTCTGTTATAAGTAACAAAATAAAAAAAATACTCTTGGATTAAGAAGCCCCCAAAAACTCCTTTTTCCTAGTGGTGAAAGTTTTTGTAAAAAATATTATTTTATATCGGAGATAATATAAAAATGCCCAAAATCTGTACCCAAGTCACCCCTGTCTACGGTACCAAAGACCACCAATGAACCACTTCCTCACACCTCCATTAATTTAATTTTCCCATGCAGTTGCCATGCTTTAGTTCTATCTAGCCTAATTCTTTCACCACAAATAATCCATTGTAATTGGGACCATACATCCATATTCGTTCCACAACTCTAATTATTCCATTATTCTAATTAATCCACGCTCTTCCCGTCACTGCAATTAAACCAGAGACGTAACTAGGTTTGTTTTCACTCCGAGAAAGAACTCAGAAGAAGGGGATAAAATATGCATTTCAAAAGTAAATAAATTAAATTTAGCACCTGCTCCTAATCTGGCTCGAGGCATGCCGAGGGCAGGCCCCCCTAGTTACGTCCCTGAGTCGAACACATCTTGTCATTGTCCTACATTGCTTATCACCTCTACACCCAATTACCTATGTCCATCTCTCTCACCACCTCTCTCTCGTCATATTTCTGTCTCGTTCTCTAGCCACACTACCAAAAACATCTGGGGCCAGATTAAATCTTCCGCTTGGTCGGATCCAGGCTGCAGCTCCTAGTCCTACGCCGGTAGAGAATCCTCGAGAAGAAGTCTCGCGAGAGAAGAAATTTAAAACTAGGGACGCAGCAATCTTTCGCTTTATTATACTTCACACGCTACTGGTAACGTAATGATTGTTAATCACGTTTTATGTTACGATCTGCTAAACTTTTAATAGAGACGACTTTCTCGAGACCATGGGTTTGGTCTATGTTCTGGTTTGGACATGGTTGTAAAGTATCTTATTGTTACAACATTCTCCCTCAAGTTTGGGCATGCATTCGCTATGACACTATCTTGGAGAAATTTGATTTACATGTCCGACATAACGTAATAATACCGGCAGATATTTCACAATCACAGTGGCAGAATATGCAGCGAAGATGCGCTTTATACTCGAGGGTGCGGCGGGTTTGCGTCTCAGAGCATCTGTTCAGGGGCATTAGAGGCAGCATAAACGCATAAAATCATCAACGCGCGTCTATGAGCGACATACATACGCATATACTATGCCTATATTCTTCGCGCATATGCAAGCAATAAGTTGACAAAGTTTTATCGCAATCGGATGAACGCGCATAAAATACGAACAAACTAACATTGATTATTATATTAGATTTAATTGCTGATAGTTTACAAAATATTTCGTGCGGGCATGGAAGATATTAAACAGTCTCGCAATCTCGTAAGATCATAAATCAAGCTCGTAGTTTACAATTATCTAGCATATTTCCGTGATAGCCCCTTCATATAAATATTTCCCTCCACTTCATTTCTAAAAACCTAAGATTGGCAATGGATCTTGTGTTCTAAGATAGAAATAGTTACAGCCATTTCTCGGCACAACTCCGTTAACCAGCTCTTTCATTTCGACTTACGCAATAAATAATGTATTAAAAAGTTGATTGAATGTATTATCTGGTAATAGTAACTGGCAAATGTTTCAAATTATTACTATCATTAGTGTTTGAAATAGTTTCATGAAATTGTTGTTGAATTAATGAATACATCAAAAGTTTTTGTAATAATTAGTGAGAGTATGTTTGAACTGAAGCAGGTGAAGCAAAGCTCACCTAAGACAAAAGCAAGATGCTGTATTGCGAATAGAAGCTTTAGCGATTTTTTTTAAATTTACGGTCGCATTCACTACTAGGTCATTAGCAAACACTATTGGATTTAACGTTATGGTATGAGGATGAAACGATGTGGTGATGATAGAGGGTGAAAGGACGAACACATACAACCATACCGGAGGTGGGACTCGAACCCGCGACCCCTCGATCCGAGATCACTACGGCACTACCACTTTAGCGATCTCGACCACGTAGCAGACAATTTAGCGAAAGTTGGTAACTCTTTAAATACAGAATTAAATATGTCTGCGATTTATACGAATGCAATTCAATATCTATTTATTTACTTAAAATTAAAATGAAAGGAATTTACACTTCGGCTACAAGTCAGAATATACATGTATCTCACGAACATGTTTATATCTCTCTGACGCGCGCATGAATTACACAATTTCAAATTTGGCTAGCGATCTCATTGGTTGTCACCGTCCAACTAAGAGAGAACGTCACCTATGTATTTACACCATCAGTGAGGACCATGACGACAGTCCCATGCCAACAAGAAGTTGCTAAAGAAAGGCTTCGCTTGCCTAGTCTCAAGGAGACGAGATGTGGTTTCTTCAATGCGAAAAATTACATTATTCTCCGCGATGTAACACAGTGCACATCATTAGTCACCGTCACCGCCGCGGATGAGGTCTCCGCCAGCTCGCTTCCGCGTCCAATTGCGCTCTTGAAGTTCCACGCGAAGCCGTGTTTCATAAGGCAGCTGCCCTCCCTCAACTTCGCTCCGAACACACAAGGAGGCAATGCCTCCTCAACGTCCCTTCGTTTTTCTCTCCGGTAATGGAGGCGTTCCCGAAATGACCGCCTCCGCGTTGTAAACTAGGGTTCGGGAAATGGGCTTGTCTCACGCAATGGCACGCCGCTTGAGCTTCTTTTAAGGCGGTTCTATTTGCAGGGACTGTCTTGAAAGAAAGCTGCTGGAGCTATGGTTTATTTATCGCACAAATAACTCGGAACACTGTAGAGTAAAACAAGTCCCGTTTAACTATTCCATTCAGGTAATATATTTCTTCTACGTATTGTCAGAGAAAATATGGCATGATTATGGCAATATATATACATGCATACATATATTTGCTGCTTAACAAACATTGGGAAATTATTTCATGGGGGACGAAAAAATGAGAATTTTCGCGGTTCTGAAGCAGTACTTTACCAATGAAGTTATTTAAATGGGATGAATTTGTTTTAGAATTCGAAGCAGAAAAACGCGAAAATCTTAGCAATGAAACCTAATTTCATACAGGACTATTAGATTAATTCCGGAAGTCCCAGAAGTTTGAGCGAAACCAGTGTGCTGCATCCACAAGACGCCCCCTTAAGCACAGACACTAGAGGATTTCACTACCGTTCATATCACATAAAGTAGGCATATCAGAAAAAGTCGTAGTAACTAGCTCACTAGTTCACGGGCACTATGTCAAAAGCATCTAGCGCGAGATTTAAAAGTAAAGTTGTAAAATTCTTCGGAATGGCGGTACGTCACTGGAATACGGGGCCAGTCTTTAAGAGAAGTCTTTAAAGAAATCAGTTGGCAGTTACACCTCCAAAAGCGATATTAATTCCCATTTCATCTACCAAAGCAAAGCGATGATCCATGAAGTGAAATAATACAAAAAGCAGATTTCAAATTGACAATTATGAGCAGTGGCGTATATTGTGGGCTACCAGAGCTACCGGCGCGGCGGTACCCTGAGAAAATTACGAGAACAAAAATGTGTCAAGATAAATTATATTACCTCCTACTGGTAAGATACGCACGGGCCAGCCAAGGGCTCAGGTTGCCGATTTCCCGAGCGGAGCAGTTCGGAGGTTCTTGACACGCTCGGATCAGTCCGGAGGCAGTGGGCAGTAAACAGACAGAGTAAATTAGATGTGCGCTTTTGTGCAAGACACACGATTGGTGGTAAGTGTACATATACATTTATATTTAGAAAATTGCAAAAAACTAGCATGGCAAAAGTAGTTCAACGTTTATGATAGAGAGATTTCTTCTTAAATAAAATCTGTTCTGTATTAAGGTTCTATCTAAGGTACCTACAAGGCTCAACCTCGTTTCTTGGATTTTTGAAGAGATCTTGAAGGAAGATACTACTGAAGACGAACACTGGTAGGGTTTGCGTCCCAATTCCCTGTGGCAATTTCTTGAGAGCTTTCCGATGCAGCTGTGTATCAGAGTTTGAAATGTGTGTTTACTAGAACGAGCGATAATTGTCGATAAAACTTAGGTAATTCAGAACAACCCAAAATGTAGTCCAAAAAAACAAAAATAAAATTTAGAAAATTTCTGTAAAGGAAAACAGGAACAAAGGACAAAAGTGGCGACAATTATAGTTGCCACTTCACATCGACGGGAACAGTTCTTAAACAGTTTGTATCTCCAGGAAAATTGTGAGTTTTGCTTGTCCATATTGAAGAAATCCTGGCTTCAAAAACTATGGCAACACACTCCCAACCTCCCTACAGCCCAGACCTTCACCACTGGAGTGTTTTCTAAGATCTGACTATCAAATCTGAACTAAATGGAAACGTTTTCGGTTCATTCACGTCGTCGCGACGAGTGCACTGAAGACTGTGAAAGAAGAGTTTAAAAAGTGAGTCGTTTAAATGGCAGACCTGTTGGAAACACTGGACCTGTTGCACGTTGGACGTTGTATCGATATCGAAAGAGCCTCCTTTGACGTGTTTTAAAGGGTCAATTATAAAATGCAACCAAAATCTTTCGAAGACGAGCTTAGAAAACTCGGTCTCGAACGGACAGGGAGAGGAAGTTGGAGGTTTGTCTCACGGACGTCCGTACCAAGCTTCTGCATTCATTCGTTACGTTCGGAAAATAAATAATCCTTTATTGTCTTCTCAGTATAACCTAATGTAAACAATAACACTACGATAGTTGATGTACTCAATATTGTATATTGACATAATTTATAACTAAAGCAAAAAAAAAGTAAGGTATGAATACCCTTACTGACGCCCATTCAAGGGGGGCGGTGCTCCTATTATGAGCACTGGCAACTGAAGGGGATGAAACATTACAACAAAAACCGACACACGTCTTTCTTGGAGGTCTTCTAAGTGTCCATTAAAACATTCCCAATACAACGAGTTCAAAGCCACCAGTGTCATTCCGTTAGGGGCGCTCTTCCACCACTTCCCGTGCTCCTCCGCTCCGGCGCCTCCTGGGCCGCGTCCTTTGGGGCGCCCAAGGCCGCGCCGCGCCGCGCCGCCGAGAGGCGCTTGCAGCACGCCCGCATCTTGGCATGCCGGTGCGGCGCGTGACGTCAGCGGCGGAATTCGTATAGGCCTCCTCGGCGCGGCGCGGCGCGGCGAGCGGGCGGCGGCGCCGGCGGCGGCGGATTATTCGGCCGCGGGCACGTCCATCTCCTCCGCGCGGGGCGGGACGGGGCGGGGCGGGGCGGGGCGGCGTCCAGTGACATCATGCGCTGCGCTACGCAAGCGCGCGAGGTGGAGGTGTTACGTGACGGGGCCCGGCGGGCCGGGCCCAGCCGCGCCGTCTTCCGTGGGTGAGCCGGAACGCCGCGCCGGTGGTCCAGCGGAGGTGCCGCGTGCGCTAGTGGTATGCCACGTACGGAAACAACGTGTGCTGGGAAGTCGGCTGAATATGGTGTACGACAGGGAGAGATGGCTCATGGCATCAATGATCACTGCAGTCCCTCTGACTGAGAGGTCCTACGCTCGAAACACCACGGCGGCAGCATTTTCGACACTAGCGTGTCAGTTAGGTCGAATTCAGTCGCTGTCTGGAGGAGAATTCTAGCGTCTGGCATCTCTCATCGGTGGTTTTCCGTGTTTTCTCCGATCAACACCAGGCGAATGCCGGAGCAGTACACTAACAAAAGGACTATCTTCTCCCCTTACACACACATATACTAACATGCACTACACTAATATACATGCCGGGAGACAGGTTGGGTTCTTAGAGCTTGTCCCGGCTGGGGCGGTGCCCCGCTGGTTGAGGAACTGGAAGGACTGGAGGAACAATACCTGGTTGAGGAAAACCCCGCTAGCCGACAGGAGGTCGGCGCTGAATCTCGCTATCCAGCGGGGAAAGACCACCGCCACCTCCCGAGCAAAAACATGCACTTCACTTACGGGACCAATGACCCTAGTAGCTCACGCGCCCGGAATCACAATCAATCAATCGTAGTGTACAACAAGCCCTACCAACTCCGCAGATTCGTCTTTTTGAAGTGTCTTGAAGAGTCTTTTTGAAGCTGTTTGCTGTCATGCGTTTGGGAGATGCGGTAAGAGTAGGCCTTTCTTCGGAAGCACACATTTCCAAGTGACTGGAGTAATGAAGGAACAGAAAGCATAATATCTGCGCTGTGTCCACTAGTTCACAACCGTGAATGACGCGGAATCGTGCTTCAAGAGCAACAACTGAGATAGACATCAGACGCGCGGACACATCACACTAAACGGCAGAGGGGCAAGTTAAAGCAGGCTATCCGACCGCTGGTTCAAAATATGAAATATTCATCGAATGCGCAGTCGAAGTCTTTTTTCAATGAGGTTCAACTATATGAAACTTGCAAGTAGTGTAAGAGTACACAAATTACACAAATTGATCGTACACAAATTGATCATGCCAATAATTGAGAGCTGGCAAGGAGCAGAACGTGACTTGAGGATTCTGTTCAATCAATAAAATCAGCTGTTTTTATTGATCACATATTTTTTGTTATCATGCAGAGAAATATCCTAGACGTTCCAGAACTTTACTCAAATATTTTGTTGCGTATATGACTCAATGTGTTGTGAATGTGTAGGGTCATTGACATAGTGGTTCTCGTGGTTTTTGAGACTAACCTCTTGATAAGCGAAAGGAAGTGTAAAACAACAAACCTCGCCGAGACAGCCACAAAGCGCAACGCGTACTCTAAAAGCATGCGCAAACGTTCTGGTCGTTTATTACGAGAGTAAGCCAGAACCGGTGTTGGCGGTAATTTATTTCAAAGCCTCGGCAAATATAGGGCTCTTCTTAGACCTTATGTCTCACATCACAACCAGTTTCGTAATACGTATACACATAATGTGTGTGGGCAGAGTAAGACGTAAGGTGAGTGGAATGGAGTGGGTCGGTAAGCCGAGCTTGTTCTGATCCGAATAAAATAAGCATCAATTGCAAACCGTTGAAAAGATTGACACAGAACCGGAAAATCGACTTGATAACTTAATCTCTCCCGGATTACGGTAAGCACGTTTAAAAAATAGACAGTACAATCAATTTCCATGTTTTAAGCAGTATGTTTGCAGCTTTGTATTTTCATTCAAGCTTACACCACGGTGTTGAATGAATCTGCTTTACCATGTAACTTCTTATCGGTAGAGCCTGAAGTCGTACGCGTCAAGCTGTGACGATCGGCGTTGTTCAGCAGTCACTGATGTTATGCGTACCTAAAAAGCAAACCAAAAATATAAGTTTAAAAACGTAAGTTAGAAAAAGAAGCTTCTCTCATACATAAGATTCAACAAATCAATTTACAAAAAAGCGTTTCAGAAGGAACACCATTTCATATTGTTTAACGAGAAGTATGATAATACGTTATCAACATCGTACTGAGTTTTCCGCATGACGCAAGACAAATTGTGCATATTGGGTGAAATATATTAATGTGACTGCATTGCAGCACTACTAGCCTCGTGGAATATTGAATATACGGCAGTTTCCCTTATCCACAGACCGGAATGTTTCAGTGTTAAGATATACGAGCCCAAAGCTTGACGACGGTTTTGTTCCGAAATCATCGGAAACGTGTGCGCAGAGATGCGCGGGTTTCACGGGTGAAGTACGCGGCCAGTAACAGTATCTGTCGCTCCGCCGAGCGGCACAGGACTGTAACAGAGGAGTCGCGTGGCGCAGCGATTCACTACCTCGCGCGGTAACCACATTCCAGCGCGGGATACGTAATCCGCATCAGTCGCGTTGACTACGCGGCGGCGGGGGCGGCAACGGCAGCGAGCGCGGACAGGTATCAGGCCGACTGTGCCAGCTGCGACCCGCTGCATTCATTTGCGAGATAATCCGCGAAACGATTCCATTTGCGCGTTTGCCTTATCTCGTGAAAAATGGCGCATCGACGCGTTACGACAGTGGTTCACTGGGGCAAAGATGCTGGACGAAACAACCACATTGCATTGATTACGGTTTCATGGCAGGAAGTCGGAATGATGAGGAATGAACTTAAGAACAGTTTTCCTATCTTTGGGCTATTTCACTCTACCCGAGAATACAAAATGCTTGTATTCATAATTCAAAAATACCATTGAAAAATGTCTATACAAATAATTCTTGTCCTATACCTATCGTTAGATAACAAAACATTTTTAATCTTGGAGAGAACTTGGAAAAAAAATGATCAATCGACACATGTTCAATTTAATCGAAGTTCAAATAATTGGAGCTGTACAGTGCATCGAGGACCACACTAAGAGAAGTGAAAAGAGTATTCGCCGAATGCTTTTTGAAAGCGGATCTTCTACGCTCAAGAAAGTTCTCTTGAGTTTTTTAACGCCATGTTTTTTTAATAATTTTACAGCTTTATTTTTTCCCACTCATCGTTCATGAAATTCCACATCGTTGCCACAGAATGTAATTATAAACCTCGGAGAATATTCAAAATGAGATCAACATTCCGCTGCTAATTATTAGGAAACAGAATAATCTCGTGAAAGCATTTTTAAAATCAAAAACGAGGTAGTCAAAAGTGTTGTTCGGGGAGGAGACAAATAACCGAAATTGATTTGGCTACTTGGAGAGAAAAATTACTAAAACGACAATTTCGTAGAAGTATAATTTGCAAAGATGATGAAAGATATCCCAAAATAAATGTGCCACAAGTACACTTCCGCATATCTGACCCCTTTCTGATCACTTAATTATTGAATGTTCTCATTCATATATACACGAATACTCATATACTCTATTAATAGTATTTCAAATCATTTAATATAATGAAATGTAATACATTTTTAATCGATGTGAGATCGCCTCACATTGTAAGAACCAGAGCATCATAACAAAATAATGTGAAATAAGAAAAAATATCAAACAATTTATATTCGATGGTTATCAACAAGATGATCACTTGTGCCCGGCCCGTGCGCCAAAAGGACCCACCGCCGCTGCCGGCGGGTGGGGGCGCGCGGCGACGGAGGGAGGCTTCTGGCAATGCAACGGCTGCCGTCGGCGTAAATCTCCGACCGGAATGAAATCGCCTCGTTAAGGACGGATGTCGTGACGATAAATAAAACACTTCTCATGATTAAGAGGTCATTTCTCACCGCCTTGCGCAAACGTTAACTCTCCGCTTTATTCAGCCAACTTTCTGAACGATGCTCTATGAATATGCATTTGCCTCAGCCCCAGATTTCCGCCGCGCGCCGCGACCGGAGGCTGTTTGCGCCTTTCCGCCGCGAGGAGCGCCCGCATCGCCGCAAAGAGGAAGCTGTGTCTCCTCGGGCGGTTGACAAATCGAATCGCAGTTTAAAGAGACAGGCCGCTGACTACGCCCAGTGACACGCGCCAGAGTTTTGATGTAAATTGGCCAATAACCTAAATATTTCTGGCCGCCACAAAAACATAACTGCTGCATGTCTGGCGGCAGATCGTTACGTAATGTTTTTAAAACTCGAACCTCTTTGAGGAGCATAAATAAGAAAAAAAACCTATACATTACGGAAGTGGCATATGGGATACACTCGGCCACATGCTTTTGATTATTTTTCTTGTTGGATAACGTGCTCGAAAATTGCTGTGTAATTGCTCTAGACATACATTTGAAAAAGTATGAAGAGGTTTCACATACCTTTTAACACAATATACATTCATACCCTATACTTAAACGGGGCATAAAGAAATTTTAAGTGACATTTGAAAAGTGAAACACACTTGCTCACAAAATTGCTAATAAACATCAAACGTCACGATGGTTTTGAAGGAACAAATATTGACGGAAGTCAGTATCTCGTATTTTTCCTTTTTGATACGTGCGGTTGGTGACTGGAGGTTGCTGTCTCCCAACTTGGTACATGGCAAGAAAATTATACTATGAATTCCAAACCACGCATACGAAAAATCATATTAGATAGTGGGGTGTGGTTACTATCAGATTTGGACCAATCGGTTTCAATTAAAAAATCCCGTTTTTTTTACTCTTCGACCAACAACATCCACATGAATCGTGATATAAATTGAATCGAGCCGTGAAATCATGGCCTGGGAGATGCCATGTACAGAGTAGGATAAGAAGCAACAGGAAGGAAATGCGTGTAACATGAAGGTCCAAAGATGAATGGGAATACGAAAATGATAGGTAAAAAATTCGAACAGTTTTATTATTCAGCAGCGTCTTTTCTGCATAAGAATATATTGCCAACACTTACAATGATCTAATGAGACGGATTGGTTCAGTTCCTGAGAGATCGGCACTGCCTTTGCAGTGGCAGCATCCGGACCCGGTGGGTGGGGCAGGCGAAAGCCGGGCGGGGAGGAAGCAGGGGGCGGTGGCGGGGGTGGGGGTGGGGTGGGCGCTGCTCTTCATTGCCTTATTCGTCCCGCGCGCGCGCACAGAGGCGCCTTTGTGCGCGGGTGGGAAGAGGACGCGAGCGCCGGCGCGACGCCGCGGCGCCGCCAGCATCATCAGCCCCGGCGCGCGCCTGCGACGGACGGCGCCGGCCTCCTCCACTCCCCACAGGTGTGCGCAGCCTAAATCAAGAGCGGGCCCCATTTTCCACTATTTTTTTTATTTACAAACGACACATTTTACTACAAAATAAATAAGAAATACAATGAGAATGGAATTACAACTTCAATGCACTTTCAGGAATGTTCCGGATCATAGGATTTGGTCTCAGGTCAAATCAAAATATTGAAGCAAATGAACCATGAAATATTTTAAACTTTTGATTTGAACTGTGACCGATTTCCATGATCTGGAACTTCCTTAAATGTACTTACATGGTTGTGCAACTACAACGGTTTAATGATACAATTAATAAATACAATTCATTTTGTGTTGAACCATTCACAGAGTTTCAAGATGGCTTGGAAATCTTCATTCGCAAATGCCGTATTCCACAAATTATCAGTTCAAACAAAAGGGAAAATAAATATTTGAATAAATTTACGAAAACAAAACGTTTAAAAAACGCGGCCGCTTTCACAATTTTCAGAGGGGCGATGCCTCCTGCCCGTCTGCGCATGCCTATACACTTTGAGCGCTACACCCCGGGGCAGTAAGACTGCACCTCCATACAGAAATTAGGTCCGAAACACTAAATACGTCCAATTTTATTACACCAAGTTTTCTTTTCGCAGGAAAAGAATGGGATGTGTGGAAAAAAGTTACTAATTTTAAACTACCATATTGAATCGCTACGTGCAATTTACATTCACAACAAAATTTCCCTGTACTTGCCATGTTTTGTAAAGTATTTCCTCTAGATGTCCACTTTTGTGAGCAATGCACGCCTCCCTACGCACACGCACGTTCTCCTGGACTTTGAATCTCCACCTTAAATTCAATCGTGAAGTTTTAGCACATCAAGAGTATTAAACTACTGCTTCATCCAAAGAAACCAACGGCCAGCAACGCAAGAAACGCGTCTATTGCAGCAATCTATTATTCGTAAAATATTAATATCTTTTAAAGTTACAGATTGATTTTTCCTGGAGATATCATCAATACTCTAGTGCGTTTATAAATATTTTTAAAAATTTTTAGCTCATCGAGTTTACAAAAATATTTAATTTTCAAAATATCAATTATTTTAAAAAAATTGAAGATTCAGGAAATTAAATATTTTGCAAACTCTTAAAAATTAAACATGTTTTTGAGTTACGAATGGAATTTGAACGGAATTTCTATAATTACTGTATTCAAGTATATGCTATTTTTAAGTTAGTGATGCGCGTCATTTTTAGCAAATTTCATTATACAATATCAATAATCAAGTTAGAAAAAAATAAAAATACACCTGTTAACTTATTTTATGCATATAACAAATAGAAAAAATTAGAAAATAATTAAACATATGAAGGTCAAATTTTGGTCTTTTTGTGCGATTTGACATGGAATGGCTCCCCGATAGTTATCAGAGCTCTGGGATTTGTTCCGCAAAATTTAAGTAAGAACTTGGCTAAACTCCAGATATTCAAAAGACTGGGAATCTTCAAAATGATTTATTATTATTCACTCAATGGTCTGATAAATGGAGAATTAAAATAAACTTGAAAAAATCACAAGCAAAAATATTTACTCTGCGAAAACCCACAATCCCACCTCCACTCAACACAAATATTAATATTCCCTGGCTCTCAAAATCTAGTTAAGTTAAATATTTAGGCGTTACCTTCGATACAAAATTAAATTGGAAAGACCATATCAAAAATACAATAGATAAGATAGAAAATAGAAAATAAAATGTTCAAATTGTATCCTATTATAAATCCTAAATCCACTCTCAGCATTCAATGTGGATTACTAATATATTCATCTATTATAAAACCTACAATTTCATAAGCTGCTCCAGTTTGGTGTAATGTAGCCTCCACTCATTTAACAAAATTACAAATAGTACAAAATAAAGTTTTAAGAAAAATTACCAACGCATGTTTATTAGCATTACACAGAGTATTCAAATTAGAACCAATTAGAAAACATTTAGAAAAACAAAATTCAAATTTTCTTAAAATTCTTCTCGAAGCTCCTTGTTCTTCACTTTTAAATTTAGGCCAATCTTATAATGCACCAAATAGAATTAAATCTCGTTTCCCTAGAGACATATTTAAACCTTCGTAAATCAGAAAGATTTAGATTATTATAAATAATAAACTTCATTACTATATTTGCTATTTTCAAAGATAACTAAAGTTGCAAAATACATCAATATCGTTAGCCGAACAAGGCAGTTACGCTATGAGTGGCGGACTCTAAAAGTTCTTATATATCCATTACAATACACTTCCTTGGAAGGCAGTAATGCCGAACAAGCAGAATACTAAATAAAAACTAGTGGTGCTACAACAGCACTTACTTTCCCGTATTAGAGGAAACAGCTAAGTAGTACTTATTGCACTTTATGCGCTACTAACATCTTCGCTTGGAACTCACTATTTCCATAGCAGTGTTGTCAGAACTATGTGAATTCTACAACTTCACAAAAATAGAATGCAAAAGTTTTGTAACCCTGTATTGGAAAAAGAAGCCTGATACCCTGGAAATATAGAAATGCCTTCGATTGGGCCATGATTAGGGAAGAGTATTTTAAAACCATGCAACAAATTCTCTACTCACTACAAATGGTACAGCATTTGGTGCAAAACTAAATATTTGCCTGCAAATACCAACATAAATTAGACAATTTATAAATCCGTTTCATACAGCTCCATTAGGTCACAACAATGACACTAATTCACAGATATTCGCGAGCGCAAAGTGAATTCCATTGTTGCAGACCCTGCATTGTCGCTATTCTGAGGGCTATTAATTCTTTTTACTTATTTCAAATATTTCAAAATAAACAATTTCTAAAATATTAATGTGTAAGTCTATAACAAAGTTCGAATGTAAGAAACGAAGAAAGAAATAATATACAAAATTGCACATTCTAATTTACGACGCATCCAGCTGTCCGAAGCGCAGTAAATTTACAGCGGCCTATTACGTTTGTCACAAAATTAAAGAAAAACTACTCGTATTTTGAAAAAATTAAGCATGACCGTATTTATTTTATTTATTTATTTGTCAAAAAACAGAAACAGAATGGCACAGACTTTCCCGTATTAGTTTTCTATTTTCCTGGGTCTTCGCTAGCTATTCGGAATTGCCACATACTCTTTCTTGCTAGCTACCATCTTACATCGCCAAAAGTACATTTTTTTGTCATTTTCTTAATTTTTCGGTTTCCTATTGGTAGAACAGAAACATTAATTTTAGAATATTAAAGAACACAAAAACCTAGCCGTAAATGGCAATTTTCTTTTAAAAATTATGTGCCGTTTAAGAGAAAATAGCGTTTTAGCACTACTAAAAATGCGAAATTTGAAGCTCATTTTCACAGAAAAATTTTGAGTTTTCAAAATACTTTATTTGAAGTTATTTGAAGCACTTACACTCACAAATATAATCATCTTTACTAATTGTGGATAATGTGCATATTAAAGATGTGAGAGATCTTTCAAAAAATTTACATTTATATAATTTTTGAAAAAAACAAAAAGACTCAAAATAAACTTCACGCTATACTAATGAGTGTAATTAGCACTATCCGTTACAAAAGTTTCAAGAAAAAAATTGCAGCCATATACGAGAAAATGACGTTTGAGCATTTCTGAAAATGCCGAAATTTGAGCTACTTTTCACAGAAAACGGTTGTGTTTTCGAGAAACTTTACTTGACATTATTTAAAGCATATATACTCGTAAATATAATAATGTAAAAAAATCGCCGATAATGTAAATATTAACGACGTGAGAGACAAGTAAAAAAATTTACATTTTTGTAATTTTTGAAAAAACCAACAGATAGGCCAAAATGGCTTTTATGTCATTGATAGAGTACATTTACCACTATCCCTACCAAAAGTTTAAAGAAAACATTTGTAGCCGTTTTTGAGAAAATTTTGTTTTTGTAATGTTGTAAAATTGCACATATTGCACGCAATATTGCACGAAAACTACCAAAATTGTGAAAAACATTTACATGACCTTTATTAAAGAACTCAATATGCAGAACAAATTTTATTTGAAGAAAAAAATCTCTATCTTCAATTTTGTAGTTGGAGAAAGACGCCGAAAAAAATTCAAACTTTCACAATTTTCGAAAATTCAGAGCTGCACGTGAAAATCGGACCTATGCCATGTTAAAAAGTGTATTTTACTCTATTCATACAAGAAATTTAAAGAAAAAATTTGGAGCCGTTTTTGAGAAAATGTTGAAAATCCCAGGGGGGCTTCATATAAAGTATCCCCAAATTTTAAAGAATCTTTTTCAAAATCACAAAGCTTCAACTAGAATCAGATCGACTGGGGAATATCAATTTTGAAGAAAATCGACCGAACGGTTTAGGCGCTAGCGTTGACCACAGACGGACAGACGGACGGAATGCCGTCAATCGATTTTTAAGTATAAAGAAGCAACAAATCATGAATTTTGACCACACCACGAGATAGAGGATTTTTTTTCTTAATTTAGCAACTGGTTTTATCCACTTATTCGTTTTCACGGCCCGGCAATTAATTTTTTTCCGCCGAAAATTGGCCATTTTTTCGCGCAGCATTACATAACTTTCCCTATACTACGTATATCACTCCGTGTATACGTACGTATACGGGAAAGTAAAAAAGGAAGACTGGGAAGTGCAAGACACAGCTCACATTTTGTGCAAAATATTGTAGAGGCTTTAGCACTTTTAGATAAAATTAATAACCGAGTGACTGAAATTTAAACGGGATTTAATTTAGGAATTCGTCCTTTTTAGAACTTATGAGCATAACATTATTTTCCAAAGTTTTGACATGAAAATATATATCATAGTTTTCTCCAGGTTTTTTAAAGACATGTTTAAAATGATCTCTTGAAACGTTTTGTTGTAATGGTTGAACACAGGAGTGGGAGTCCTTCATTACGAACAGTGACACGTTTGTACTCCGTGATGTCCTGCTCCTGCATAATATCGGGAGTTCCTTGGCAGCTTCACACATGCTGGAATCCAGTTTTCCGGATGTTGAGTTCAAGCGTGATGCTACATAATCTTATTGTAGTCCGGGGTCACTGAACGTTGCTTACTAACGAAAAGCTCAATATGGAAGGAAGAATAAAATCAGTCACCATATGGAGTACGCCAACTGATTTTTTCCTTTTTTTTATTTCTTTCCTTTTATCTACCTTAAATCATCTTTCATTCATTATATTTTATTTTAACCACAATTTCGTTTAGCACCTGAAGTACCTATCTAAAAGTCAAAATATACGTCAACAGCACATCAAGTAAGCAGAGGAACGATTTCTTGCATAAGCCCCTAAAAAGTCGAAATCAAATTTAATTAAATTCTATTATCAAATGAACAGGTGAATAACTTAGAACATTCGAAGCACTGCATTCTCTCGGAGCTCGCAGACTCGTCAGGAGGTCTCAGCAGACAGGCAACGTCCCGCTATACGGCGCTAATATTAGCTTAGTCAGCGATTAACACCACTCTCGAGAGCGTAACACAGTTGTCGAGCGAAACTTCGAATCGGTGAATATTCTAACAGTTACAAAAATAAATCGCAGACAGAGAACTATCTCCAGCGACAAATGTAAAACATTTCCTTGGAGCGAATTCAGAGAATGACTCTTACTTTTTACAGTTAATAATAATAATTACCACTTCAATACAATTTTATGTCTAAGATCATTTTCACGATCTAAATAAATATTCAATTAGGACAAAATATTTCCCTAAACCATTTACAATCGATGTACTCATATTAGAAAATAGGATATTTTGATTACTGATTCTGGCGAGGAAGAGCTGAAAATTACACATTGTGCAATCGGGCCAAATTGTGATAAGGTTTGCCTAATTTGGACCAAATGCAGACGATAAAGAAAAAATCATACAGTTGAGTTCTCAAGTAATATCAGTTTTCTTGAGAAAATATTCTCAACAATCCAGTAATTTATTTAACGACTTCACACGTCATCCTAATAATATAACACCTAGAATCGATCATTTCAATATTTCGAACTAAACTTGCCAGCAAGGGTTAAAATATTCCAAATTATTGAAAAAAAACTATGTAATTCTACATCAAGGAAGCACTGAATAACGCACTTTTTATAAAACAAAGAACTAAGAATAGGCTACGAGAAAAATTAATGGAGGTTAATAATATTAGTCTACATCATTGCAGTTTCAAAATATCAATTTATTAATGCTAGGTCTCATTTTAACAAACTGAGTGTGATCTCACAATCCATTTTTTCATCCCACACACACTTATCTTCTTCCTTATCTCTATTACCTATACAAACCAGCCAGATTCATCATCATCATCACAATATTCTTTGTGATATTGAGAATAGTTTTTTCTTACTCTCTCAAATACTTTGCCTTCCTTTTTAGATTGCTTTAGTTGCTGTTTGGATGGGGTAATCGTTTAAAACTATCCTTTCTGGTTGTCTACTTCTTCTAACAGACGAAATCTCGAAAACTTTAGAAAATGAGTTAATCGACACCTTAAACGTTTTAATTCCATTGTTTACTCTCTATTTATTAAAATTATCATCAGAGGGTTCTTCATAACCATTTGCCTAATGTTGCTACAACTAGACTTGCTTGTGGTGTATTCCAACAGCCAGGACATCAAATTGCGCACAATATCGGGTTCTATCACGTTCCACTCAACTTTCTGTTAATATGAAAGAAAAATTAAAATAAAGCAGTGCTATCTCTAGAGATGAACAGGTTCAATCGTAGCAACGTTCTGTGTTAGTTTAACGAACCAAAAGTAGGCAACTCGTTCACATATAATAAACAGATAACACTGCTCTAATACTTAAAGGCTAACTTTAGTCTCACTGTGTGGCGGCTCGTGCAGGATTCTTAAGAGGGCGAAAGAAGGTATGCAAATCCTTATTACATTAAATGAAGCATCCAACAAAAGAGATTACATATATATATATATATATATATATATATATATATATATACATATATACACACATATATATGTATATACATATATATATATATATATATATATATATATACACACACACACACACACACACACACATATTGAAACGTTCCTCGAGCTATCGGTGTATGTGTTGGATATCTTCCACCACGTTTCACCTATTTTTAAAATATCCAGCTTCAAAGGATATTTCACGAAACCAGTTTCCGAATTTCTAAATAATTTGGGCGCCAGGAAATGATTACAGTTAAATCCCTGATTGTATATTATCAATTCTTATAAATAAAAAATCCTGCTATCCCAGTCGATTAGGTTCCTATAAAATAATTGTTGCTGCTTGCTCCGCAACCAATTACTCAATCTGCCATTCATACGAAATGGCGAGGAATCTGAAACATCTACTCTAAGATTGCACGTAATGGCAAATGAAAATCACCTTACTTTCAACAATGAATTACAGTTTATTAAACATTAAAGATCAATCATTCAACTTATAATGCTTGTTTCAGATTATCATTAGGCCATGAGCATCTTTTTGTTATTGCAATAACGTTATCGAACCTTTATCCGTTCTTCCTTCTTCGCGCGCACGACGCTTCCCATTCAACGTCGGCACGTAGAATCTTCTTGTCGCTGTAGTCCAATCTTCACTCTTGCTGAAGTCCACGAGGATCCCAGACCAAATCGAAACTTCTTAATTCAATAGTAACATTTTATAAGTCCACACTTGTAGCTCCACCGCGAAAATATTCTAAGTTCACTTTCCAGCATTCACTCCCACGAAATATTACAAGTCTCAATAAACTTTGTATTAACTTTCTACGTTTAGGTTGGAAAGTTCACGAAGATTCTTGTCTGTTACAAATGTTGTCCATCCGCAAAAGGAACTTGTTGATTTGTTCACATTATTGATGTGTAAAATTTATAACAGAACGATTTATAATTAAATACGACACAATGAAAAATATAATAGATTTGTTCATTCAAAGAAATTTCTGATCTTTGGGAAAAATGTTTATACGATGCAGAATTCAAAAAGAAATTACAATTACACATGAAATAAAGTAATAAGTAGTAAAGTCAATTAACATAATGCAAATCTCGTTTGTTCGATAGAATCAGACAAATTTACTTTCGTATAAATCTTTGTAATATTTGGAGTGTTCTCTATACTTAAATTTCCTGCTGCACCTTGCTCTTGTACACCCGTTTCTGGATTTGGAGGGGAAATGAGAGTGGGGTCAGGGGGAGTGGCCTGTGCCCGCAGAAGCACCGGCAAGTAGCTCTTGCGGACTCAGTTTGACTTGCCTGCAGGGATATCAACTGCACTGCAGAACTCAATTGCTCAGCAGAACTGGCAGATATTATAGACTATACGAAATCCGCTCGACCCGCTGTTGAGCACTCGAAGCAGGACGAACACCTCTCTTTTTCTCTCACAACCGTTAGACTTTCGGAGCCAGTTCATCGGAGTTGCTCTATGCAAACACAATTTCTAGGTTTGATAGTGACGTAAGCGATGACGCGTCGAGGCTGCCAGCTCTACTTGTTTCAATAAGGCCCACAAAAGAAACCACTCGATGGCCCGAGGCCTTGAGTGCTCATCGAGCGAATGGTGGCGGTGTCAATCGCGGCCGCAACTCAGGGGGCAGTGGCTGAGTGACACGTCCGCCCTCCGCCTGTGCAACGCCACACACACATCAAACATTCACCTTCAGGCGCTCCTTCCCAACGCGAGGCGCAACGCAGCTCTGGAGACGAGTTAACGCGGTGGACCATGTACCCGTCCCCGCGTCACTTCCCAGCGCTAAAAATACGCCTGGACCACTTGGCGTCATTTGGGATGCAGGACCCCAAGGAGTAAGGTCGTGCGAGCGGCGATGCTTTCCCTTGTTGTCGACCACCGCGAAACGACGACTCGGGGGAGGGGGGGACAGGTGAATGTCACGCGAGATCCACGTGATGCGAACACACGACACACATCTTCATCTTCCGTATCAATACGAATAAATTAATAATTACCATACTTCAATGTAAATCCATATCGATATACTCATAAACTGAATAATTAAACTTCACAGTAATGTAAAGTACCAATAAAAGATTTCTCTTCACAAAATATACGTATTTTTAATTATCTGAAACAAAATTACCTTCATATTTTTATCCAACACAAAATTCAGTTTTTTTTTCTTTTTTTTTTTTTTTTCCGCCGATACGAATGAACTCCCTGCTTTATGTCATGCGATCTCATAACGAACTGAACTTCCCAGGGATAATTCATTTACTATTATCGTTTGCAAAAACAATTATAGTGGCAAAACCTTGAAATACCACAAATTCTCAAATACTTAATACTGGTAGGACGATTTCACTCAACTGAATGTGGAAGGGTTCTGAGAAATGGCATGATTTGTACACACATATTCGTATTCAAAAGAGTAACATTTCCTTCTCAAGGAGATTCTTGTATTTACGTTTACTCTAATCACTAATATTAAGAGGATTTGGAAACTCACAGATTAAGTAAATTAGAAGGACGAAGGAATGCGTCTTAAAATGAATGCTCCATTTACTACGGGTCAAACGGATTGACAGACTGTCTAAAAACAAAGTCAGTTGAATTTGGGGCGAAACTACTGGGAGTGACGTTATTAAAAAATTAGCTTCTAACCGGAATGACTCGCTCCTCTTCTCCCAAAATAAAAAAAATTAAAAAAAAATCCAACCGCGCGTATGCGTGGTCGTCTTGCAAACGACCTTGCCGACTCGCACAGCCGCACAGCGGCGCCATCTGCCAAGCGGCCGCGCCACTAACAGTGCCACCGGAAGTTGTACGCGCTAGCGTATACACAAGACTGACTTCTATGTGCCTGCTTAGTTTTTCATAAAATCCAGAAAACGAGAATAATACTCTATAAAGAAATTTGAAATATTTAGCTTGAGTGAAATGTACAAAAGAAAAAAACCCACCACCAACGATATATTAGGAGACGCAGACCTTCAGTGAAATAAAGAAGTCATGCAGAAGAACATGTGTCCTTTAGTTTATTTAACGTAAGATTTCCGTATGGAAGTCATGTACAATACCTATTTTTTCAAAGGTGTGCTAGTGCTCCCGAACAATGTTAGAAATAGTGCACAAATGTATGACTGACATTTTAAACCAATATCACTGACAAAAAAAAAGACATGAGGACTCCATGAATCCATTAAAGAATGTTGAAACACGTCTATAAGCAAAATTTCTAGTAAACTAGCTACTACCACGGATCTCTCTGACAATTAAAATTGGAGGGGGAGGGACAACAAATTAAAAATATCTGCCAGGAATTTTAGTATAAGCCACATAATTTTATTGAAGTTAACATGGTGTACGCAGAAGATAAAAAATGTCGTTTTATCTAGCAACTATCCATTAATTCAATAATAACATACCTGCCATCCTGGGAAAGAGCTGCCTTTTTCCATCATGACCAGCAAGCCAATCTCCGTACATCATCATTCCCTAAAGACATCTTTAAACCCACTTGATATAAATTAAACCTACAAAATTTTTCACTCTCACCTGTGACAATATTAACACTCTTCCAAATTTTAGCAATATTATACAAAAATATTATTTTATAAAACCAACCAAATATCTTTGTGTACTAGTCGAGTAAGACACGCGTAATCAAATTAGAATTTTTTTCATAAGTTGCTGCATTAAAATTCACAACTGTAGGACCTCTAGATTGATAAGGAAGATATCAATTTTAAAAAATAATAGTATCTGACAAGCGTCTTAGGAAACGACAGCAGCCACGGAGACGATTGTGGCTGATGTGATTAGAATAGTGGTGATGACAAATAAAGTGTATCTTGGTCATCTTCGTGTGATGTGAAAAATACACGCTCGCGGGGTATCCCTACAGCTACTCACCAGTTCGGATGCATGGCCATAATATTCCTTTCTAAAGCATTCATTGCTTTTTCACTAACGAAGGACGGCAAAACATGTTTGAGTATACCACGTCATCGTTTCCCAGACTGCATGTCATAAAACGAAAAATATCATCGTTATAATATGTAATACTAATGGTTTCTTTACTACAAAAAAGAAAAAGAAAATTATAATAAAATTACTAGATGTTCTTGGAAATATAGGGGGAGGGGCGTGTTCCCCATCGTCTTCTATGCCCCAAGCTACTGCGGTCCGCCGTGGCAACGTCAGTTCGTCTTCATCGGTCGCCGGCGAGGGGAAGGCGAGGCGCGAGAGGGGGGGGGCTGCACGATAAATTTAGCCTCCGAAGTCGCCGTCGCCACCCCACGCACTCTCACTGCCACAGCGACCGGGGGCAGCCAACCACAGGCGGGAGAAGGAAAGCGAATGGACAAAGCGGGGGCGGAGAATAGAATGAGGAGCGATAAGAGGGAAACACCGGATAAGAGTTGCAGAGCATACAAAGGGGAGATACAGCTTTCAGCGAAAGGCGGAGCGTTTCAGATTGTATCTGAGAATGAGTGTGACTAGTGACAATAAGAAAAGGGACAACAAGGTAAGTCAATTGAACAGGAAGGAATAGAGTACGACAAGATTTGCGATAGATGAGGAAATAGCCTTGAATAGTCATGGGTCGAAGTTTTTGACAAATTCAGAGGTACAACAATAGTTTCATAAACACAACGTTTTACAGTGTTAGTTTCTCGAACCAGAACATCTATTATTTTAGTCCGTGACTCTTCATAAAAGGAAATAGAATTTATTTCATCTAAATTTCGTTTATTTACATATTGACGCTGCACTTCATTTCTATTTAATGTGACGGTTTGATACATCGACACATGTTGTGAAACACACATTCCAGGTTTGAATTCGATACTGTTTCAGACGCCTTAAAAAAATCACCGCAATCAACTCAGATACACTTCACTGAATAACCACTTACATCATCGCCGAAATGTCCGAGAGTAAACAGAATTCCAAATCTACCAGGAAGAGCCAAGCAAGGAACAGTACACGGGAGTAAAACGAAAAGAAAAAAAGGGGAGATTTAAGGTGGAGGAAAGCGGCGAGAGTCCGCGTGAAGGACGAGCGGGGGCGGACCGGCAGGGGCGGGGCGGCCGTGGGCGCGCACGTGGCCACCACAGAGGGAGCGCGACCACGACGCACAGTGGGCGGGAGTGCCACCAACAGCGGCCACACCTCTTTTCCTCAAGAGAAACGGGAGTAAATACAAATAAAATACAGAAAACTCGGCTCGTTTGTTGCCAACGTCTTCCAAGGTTCCCGTTTACTTTCAAGGTTTATTTTCGTCGCGATGTGTCATTCAATAACATTTACAGCAACACCATCAATTCAAATGCACAAATGAAGTACATTCAATACTGGTTACATCGATCCCTTGAACATAATTACGAGAATAAATGGATTTATCATTATCTTCACATCATTTATTCCATTAGTGAAAATCACGTAAATATATTACTTTCTTCACATCCGTCGCAAGGCACTCGAGTAAGAGATGAATGTTCAAGCAAGAAGTAACCATTTTTTGCAGTTGTTTTTTATGCGCGCCTTTCTCCCGAATTCGGGCCAGTGTACGGCGACCATGGAGCCCGCGGCGGTAAATTTAACACGCGGCCGTAGCAACGGCGCGGCGCGTAAGAGCGACTCGAGCGGGCGGCTTGAGCGCGGCGGGAAGCGGCGGGGCGCTCAAGATGCAGGCTCCGAGGGGCGCGGCGGCGGCGGCGGCGTCGCAGAGCGGCTGAACCGTAGCTATCGCCTACGTAACCTCTTTGGCAGAGAGTGCCGCGACTCTGCGCACGGTGCCAAAGCAGCTTCAAACGTTCGATTCACTTTCCGACTGCATCGAACGTGAGCCGATGTTTTCTTTGTGAAGGTCAAGGGTCCACTGGTTCCCTCCAGGAGGATGTGTTTCGGGGAGAGATCGAGAACAATTCTAGCTGCCAGCTGCTCTGATTGGTAGTTTTCAATGGTTCCTCCGATTAACACCAGGCGAATGCCGGAGCAGTACCCTAACAAACGGGTCACAGACCGCGCGCGATCTTTCCTTCCTCTCCCTTGTCCTATCCTCAACCCTTACTACACACACAATAATATGCACTACATTACCATACATGCTGGGACACCGGTCGGGAGCTTAGTGCTTATTTCGGCTAGGGAGGTGCCCCACTGGTGGCGGGGAAACCTCGCTAGCCGACGATAGGTTGGCGCCGGATCTCGTCAAGTGGGGGAAGACCAAAGAGAACTCCCGAGGAAACCTGCACTACACATACAGGACTAATAATCTTAGCTGTTAATGCGCCCGCAATCACTAACAATTAGTCATGAAGACTCATATCAACAATCCCATTCAATTCTGAAACGGGTTCTTGACAATCTTATGTTTCAGCAATGTCCTTCTATTTGCCATCAGAGTGCCTTGCATCTATTAAAGTCTTCCCGATCTGGAATTCATGTCATCAGTAAATATTGGCTTGTAGCAGCAAAACTTGCTCAACTACTGTGGGCATTTTAAAAATTTCTAAAAAAAAATGATTGAAGAAATATAATCACAAGGAATGAAATCAACTTTTAAGACAGCTTTTGGTAGACAACTTTGCAGAGCCACATCATGCTTCGCAAATTTGTTGGGAATGTGAATAATATTGTTCTCACCATTATTACATTGAAAATTGAAGTTTTTCCATTTATAGTGTATGTAATCATTTCGAAAATGCGTTCATTATCATTTGTACGTTTTTATATCAAAAGAAAATTGTATGGTAACTTCAAAGAGTGGTTGTATGGTAAATGCAAGATTCCCCGTCATTGATCACGGTTTCTAAATAACATCTATCTTAAATCTCCAACGGGGAATATTACTTTTGCACCTTCTTGTACATTAACTGTCGCTGGAATCTCGCAATTCATAATGTCATTCAGTAAATGGTCTGCACAGTCAAGTGGTGCAGCAAGGACAATATCATTCTCCCATGTAAACGATTAGCTCTTTCTGAGAAAAAAATCTTACCTAATCAGCCATATGTATGTACAGGACTAATGATCTTAGCCGTCGACGCGCCCAGAATCATTATCAATCAATCATGAAGACTCGTATCAAGAATCCCATCGAATTCTGAAGAGGTCTATTGAGCAGGGACTGAATACCGAAATAATAGCGGTGAAGGTATTTATACCGGTATAGAAATGCCTTTACCTCTATTATACCTTTATTCAAAATACCTTAAAAAATACCGGTAAAAGACATCAAATACCGGTATTTTAGAGGTATTTTACCTTTATTCGACGTCTATACCGGTAAAATATCTCTATTTAGAGGTATTTTACCGGTATTTTCTCATGAAAATACCGGTATTTTCATGAGAAAATACCGGTATTTCAGAATAATTATACAGGTTTCGGAGGGGAAACATTCTGATCTTTTACGCTGAGATGGCTCAGAGAAACAATTATGGACTCCGCAGAGTTTCTGACCGGGGGTCCTAGGATTCGAGTCTCAACGTTGGCGTATTTTCGTCACCAGATATTCTACCTAGATCGAGTTCTGTTGTTGGTTGAGAAAGAATAATTATAATAGTCTGGGGACGCGAAGGCGCGTGTGGGGGAGCGAACGCGCGTTTGGAGAGTGCACGCGCGTTTGGAGAGCGCACGCGCGTTTGGGGAGCGAACGCGCGTTTGGGGAGCGAACGCGCGTGTGGGGACGCGAACGCGCATGTGGGGCCGCGAACGCGCGTGTGGGGACGCGAACATGCGTGTGGGGACGCGAAGGCGCGTTTGGGGGAGCGAACGAGCGTTGGGGGAGCGAACGCGCGTGTGGGGCCGCAAACACGCATGTGGGGACGCAAAGGCGCGTGTGGGGGAGTGAACGCGCGTGTGGGGCCGCGAACGCGACACTATTTCCTTCGAAAATACCGGTATAACCTTTATGGACTTTCATACCGGTATAGACGTCCTATAAAGGTATTTTATACCGGTATAAAAGAATAAAGGTATTTTATACCGGTATAAAAGAATAAAGGTATTTTATACCGGTATGAAAAATACCAGTATTTTACCGGTATTTTTACCGGTATTCATTACCTTTTCGGTCCCTGCTATTGAGACTACTGTATATGAAGATACAACAGTGTTTCAAAAACTGAATTACCGTGTACTTGATCACGGAATAGTTTTGCTCTAACTGGAGAACAAAAGATGCTAAATTGTTTCCAAGAAGTTTGAACGAACTTCGTGCTGGAGATGTTGCTGCTTGCACGTATCAATACGTCACACTTCGCAAATGGTCTATTCGTCTGTATAAGAAAACTGATGACTGTTTGCACAAAAATGTCACCGTTTTGTTTTCATCGCAATATCAAGAAATTGCACTGACTTACAGTTTTCAAGTCCGCAAAACGTCCTTGAATATAATTCACTGTCAGAAACGGTTGCAAAATACTAAATACGTGCCATTCAAGAAATTACTAAATTAGAACTGCACTTGAACGAAATATTACCATCTTATCATAATAACGAATTTGCAAGCTTCACAATTCACCCCACAAAAGCATCAATTAAAATTGCCTTTCATCATTATTCCCAATATTTTTGCAATGCAGCGATTACATGCAGCGATATCAAGAATATGACGTCCATACAAATGTCATGCCCTGTTTGGAGAATAGTCAAATTGTCAAATCCGCACGCTAAATAATCGTGAAGGAGACAAAATCTTACTCGCTTTTCGCTTTCCAACAACAACGGACTTGATCTAGCCCCACACGCTCCATTAGCACAACATATTCTCCTCCTAGCAAGCTCACAACCGTTCCGAAGCGTCCTCCTTCAAAGTGTCATCACCGCCACACTGCATCTCCCCCTTGACACTGTGCCGGCCGGTTCCGAATCGTGAACGAAAATTTACGATCGGACGCGATACATACGAAGTATTTAAAGTCCAGAGCGCCGGAATAAACAGCGACGTTGTTGTCGAGTTGGCGGGCCTACGTGTCCCGGGCGCCACGCGCCATGGAGCCCGGCCACTTCAAGTGAATTCCTGATGGCAATGCGCCTTGAAATAGGCCGCATAATGAAACAGGCCGCCGCCGCCACCACTGGGTGGCCACCTGTCGATCCCAACTCCCCGCGCTCTCCGAAGAAGGTGACCCTGAACCAGCGCTTTCCATACGATATAGGGCGTTGGATGGCGCTCACGGCCTCCAAACACTATTATTTCAAGGGCTTGGGGCACTAACGAGATAAGCCGCAAGCTCCCCGTTATTCGTAAACATTAATATCTCGATTTTATTGAAAGTGTGGATTAGCCTGGTACTATGGTTTGTGTCTAGTATTTATAGTAAGTCTTGTTCACACATATGAGGAGCTTCAAGCAGTAACAAGATGAGATACGCTTTCGATTAAACCCAGATATTAACTAAAGAATAGTGGGAGGCGTGCTGTGGCAGGTGGAGCTTATGGTGTCACTGTCCCTATCCCTTCATCTGAAGATGGCGGACCTGTGGACTTGGTAGTAATTAGGGAGCGTATTTTAATAACCAACAATTGACTATGCCTCGATTTTTCTATAGTGACCAATGGAACTAGGTCATTGTTTCACATCCTGCTTCATAAAATAAATATTTTTAACAGCAGTAAGGCACATATCTGAGGCCACGAGCCTTGTTGAGAAGGACCTTTGCGAATTAATTAAAAGGGTTCATTTTAAAACGCAGGGGATGTAACAATGACCTAATGTCATCAAACACTACAGAAAAATCGAAGTATAAAAAAGAATGCGTTGATGACAATTAATTGTGGTAGATAAATTTTAAAGAATTACATTATTTGACAGCATATCTAAGAAAAGAGTGTAGTCTTTCATTCCGATTAGAACAATTCAAATAAAAAGACTCCAATCCTGTTAGGCCAGATCGTAATTTGAACCACTTCGTAATTCCACGGAGATAAATTGTTCCCCGCTACTTGAATTTGCATTCTAGGTATTAAAAATAGTCCCTACAATAACTTCAAGGAATTTGAGGTAGGTACTTTTAATGTATTCTGAAAAACAATTCAAAGAAAATTTCAAATAATTTCCAAAAATATACTGATATTTTAAAAATTCACTGGAAACTCTTTCCCGTAAAGTTAGCTCATCCTGGCAATTACAAAATGGTTGTATGACAAATGCCCAAAACACACAATAATTATAACATTAGGTCCATGCTAAGATCCGGTTGAAGTTTCAGACCTAGGCGACACCTGAGGATTTTTAACAAAGCAATTTTGCTCTTTGTGATATCGGTAGTGTGTCACCCAATATTTTTCATAATACCACTTTTTTATAAGAAAAAGTCAAAAAGTAAGAATTAAATTTTTCTTTAATACGTGTATTCCTACACTTACTTGAGCATCAACTATTTATTTCTATTGTTTTTAAAAGAATGTGGGCTGTTAAATTCTTAAACGGACGCCGACTGTTAAGAGATGTTTTTCGTTTCTCGGTGTGATCGCGTTAACAGCTTGCGTATTCAAGAACCTGTCGAGACAACCCCTTGTCGAGACGACCGCTTGTCGAACAACGCTTGTCGAGACAACAGTTTGTCGATATAACAGCGAGTTGATGTAACAGTACTGAATTAAGAAAATGATTATAGCACTGTATGGGTTTTCGTTCAGCCCGTTATGGTTATTTTCATGCTTGGTAAGGACCCGACTCCTCCGGAGCTCTCATTACATCTCGAAACTCCTCATTGATGTAATATATTTTAGAAAATACTGACTTACCATCAGATAAGCTAGTAACGAGATATTTAAGAACACAGACCATTTGTTACGTAATTTTCAATAATGAAACTTTCCACTCTGGAAAGAATTCCTATCAACATACACAAGCATTTCCACACTGCTCGGACGAACAGTTCTTGTGACACAATGTGTGAGAAGAAAGCATGGAAACAAAACAAGTTCGTTGGACCGCATCAAAAGAATTGCGTCACACAGAAAACGAAGGTCAAGGCCAATCGAGACGGTTCTTGGAATGTTTAGGCGTACATTTTACACGAAACATCGAGACTTACGACGCAGTACGACTTCGAATGTCACTTCGTCACGACATGAAAAGATGCCTCATCTGGCCGGTCTAACACTTGTTAATCTCGCCAGCACACGCGCGTGAGACCCACTTTGTCTCGCCGGCCTGCCTCTCGACGCACGTGTCGTTGACAGCGACTCGCCGTACGCACGCCCGTGAGCGCCGGCAAACAGGCCCACGGATGGAGACCGAGCACGAGTTTTCTGCCGGAGGGAACGGGGACCACGCACTTCTCAATATTCTAAGAGCATCCTGCAATTTTATTCTAAAATCATATCTTTTCCTAAAATCACTTTCAGTTCAACATGTAACAACGACTTTTTTCGTTTTAAAACATTCAGATTGTGAAAAAATTGATAAAATATAAGTATAACACAACTTTTTTGCTGCCCTTCATTAAGCAAAAAGTAAAAATGTGGGGAAAATGAATATTAAGGTGCTCCCAAACTGGTGAGTAGATGTAGGGATACCTCTGCAACCTTGCGTAGTCGTATCAAACGATGAGGACCAACAACTACTGCTATATTGCATCCAGCCACTACTGTTCTAATTGATGCCACTACCATCGTCTCCGTGGCTGGTCTCCTATTCTAACTTTGTCAAGAGTATTACTGAATTCATGAATAGCTACGATAATAAAAAAAAGATCGATTACCATTCAAGCTTCTGTATCACGTATGTATTTCTAACGTAACGTTCAATGGAATACAATTTCACTCTACTAGTAGGAATGAATCTGTGACATCAAAGCACAGAATAATATTATCATTGGAGTTTAATCGTATTGGCTTTTGGCCATGTCTTTCCATGCTTTAATGTTTCTCTGGTTGCATTTTGAAAATGGCTGCCATCTTTCATTCAAAACCCAAGTTCGCACACATAACTTTGCCCAAATATTCGTTTTTATCGACCAGTGTAAACGGCCCACGATCGCCATTTATTCACCAATATGTTAATGCATAAAGAGAATGAAATCAGCAGCACTAGAAAAGTATATGAGACGATTCAGCGCACCAAGGTCAGACTCGAAACGAATTACAGAAATGTAACGTAAAGATGAATCTATTGCATTTGCCTTGGCATCCGGGAAAAATTAATGAAGATATCTCTCTTTTAAACCATCAAGGAACTATTTGTAAATCACAGCAGTTATAATCACGTTTCTACTCAACGAAATGGAAAGACAGCGAGAGCGAAGAAAAAGAAGTAAGGAATGGATAGGAGTAGGGAATGGATATTCAGAGCAGAAACTATCCGTCAATGGTAAAAGAAGTAACGATAAAAATACTTAAACGGCGCGAGTTCAAAACAAGCTGCTCTTCACGTTAATAAAATTCAGTAATGATGAGATGAATAGAATTGAAGTTGTTGCTACGTACGTGTAAACGTACATCATGTCCAGTAACGGAGTTAAGAATAATACAATAAATCAAACGCATAAACAATTGTAATTATGTAACAGAACAATTGTAACCGAAATTTAGATAAATATCGCTAATTTTCAACCTCTACACTCATCATTAGGGAGCGGATTTCTAAGATTTTGCATATTTTTGCCCGTTGCTTCAGGGCATTTCTAAGTAAAATTAGAATTGGATGCCATTTAGATTAATATGTTAGTCCACATTTGTGCATATTTGGCCGATTGTTCCTCTTGGTGCATATTCGTGTAATAATAGGAGCATATTTTGCATATTCCGTTAAAATAGAGGCTCAACTCTAAAAGGTTTCATGCTTTCATATAATCTATTTATTTGTGATCGTTCATTGATTAGAAAGAGCATGTCACAGTTTGAGTTTTTTTTTCTTTTCTACAGATGATAACATATTTTTGGAAAATGTAGGATATTTCATGATGTATTTTTAAACCATACCAAAAAATTGAAACAGACGTACTTCTTGGTGCATATTTACTTCAGTTTTTTTTCGCTTGGTACTTCAAGGTGCATATTTACTTTATTTCTCCCGCGAAGTATGTTAGGTTATATTATGTTTACACAAAAATATATCTTTTCTTTCCAAGAATACTTCTCCTAAATTTTATCAAGAAAGGTTTACACAGGAAATAAAATATAGTTAATTTTAATTGCATATTTATGTGCATATTTTAGAATTTCTAGAAATTGCATATTAATGTGCATAATTTAGATCATATTTTTAAAAGCATATTTCAAGATTTTATAGGGCATAAAAATCCTCTCCCTCTTCTTTATCCTTAGCGTCTCCTCGTTGGCAACACAAATATAAAAAAAAGCTATTGTTTAATGGAAACCTGCCCTTGTCTTGCATAGGCCGTCTCCTCTGATCAATCGTATCCCTGATTTTCCTATCCAGTTGCAAGGTCATCTGAGAGCGCCTACGTTGGCGTACGACAACGGGCTACGGATCGCATGCGAGGCTTCCTTCTCTCCTGACACCATTCCCGTTTTAGGGATCTGGGAATTCCAAGATCCTCATACCCACGATCGAGAAGACGTCTTCCGTACTGGGAGAATGAAGATATCTGGGAAAATTCCATTGAGAAAGGACGATGGTGTGCAAATGACCGGGGAAAGCCATTGAACGTCTTCATCTGCCACTTACTCATTTATGTGGAATCTTTTGTAGGCCTGTGTTAACCTTTTATTTGAAACTTACTGTTGCCAGAGGAGCCGCGGAAAGATTCGTTTAGGCCAAGGAAGCCGTGGACGAAAAAAGTTTGAAAACCTCTGTTCTAGAGTAGTAAGTAATAATTTGTTGCTGACACGGGCAGAATTAATCCGTATGTAGTACCTCATTTATAATTTCCTCGACAATCCTTTTATATGTCGAAATCAAGGAAACTGAAAGGTAAAACTTTCCCAACTTTCCCTTGGGATTTATTGAAACTGTGCGACGGAGGCGAAAACGGCCTTGGTTTTCATCGTCGCCTCTCCTCCTCTAGGGAGTTTTGAACGTCTCACACAGGAGAAATTGCCCATTCGCACCCCCGAAAGACGAACCGTGTTTCAATGTTTCTAACGCAACTTCACTTCACCTTCCGCAGCTCAGCCTCTCGCGCCGACTCTGCCACCCACGCAGAGTCCAAGGGAACCTACGCACGGCCAAGTTTCGGGGGCCCAAAATGATACTGAAATATTGACATAAGTATTCAAAATTAATATTTAATATTAAACTATACCATTTATCGTACGCAAATATAAAATTCTGTTTAAAACACATGGGGGCATCTATCCAGCGGGAGCCGTGAGTGAGAGCTTAGCCCGCACCCAGCGTGAGGACGAGCGCGGACGCGACCTTTTTGTGCCCCGAGCGCCCTCTTCGCTCTCCGCTCCGCTCTGCGGCGCGGCTCACGTGTCAGCGCGAAGGCGCGGGCGGCGAGGGCGGCGCCCGCTTGGGCACCCCTGACATTGCTAAGGTCACGGCCGGCGGGCGCACACGTGGCGGCTCCCCAAACGGCGGCGGGCGGCGGCGCCGCGACGCCTCGGGCGGGGGTGCCGGGCGCCGGCGGCAGAGCGGAGCGACGCCCGCCGACGCGACGTCCCCGACGGCGGCGGCGCCGCGGCCGCTCCCGCCCCGTCGGGAGGGCAGCGGAATCCCCCTCGCAAGCCCCGGCCGCGCCGCTCCCTAAGCCGCGGGACCGTCAACATAATAAAAGTGAGTCTACACACGAAATGCGCGATAACGTCTTAAGGCCGCCCGTCAGGGTAGTGACAACACACTCGTGGGAGGGTCGGTCTACACAGCATTCTGCTCAGGGCCGGTGGAAAAGGATAGGCGAAACAAGCGAACAAATACTCGATAAAGAGGCTGAGTATTGACGATTCAAACGGATCATCAGACCGGTCTGCGACTGAAGATCCTGGAAGAAATAGTCGTGATCCTCAACGCGGTGCAATTATATGAAACAATGTCCGAACATAACATAGTGGTTGTAAGGATAGACTTTTAACTAGTATTCATGCGTTAATTACGCTATTCGGAATGTCACATAAAAACAATGCGATTTACTTCATATCTTCGGGTTTGATTTGTTACTAGTAGAAGTATCGCTTAACATAAAACGAGGCGATTACGCCATGCTATTTATCAAATGACAGGATCTAAATCTGAACTGAGGTAAAAAATTCATTTGGTTTGATTACTCTTAATAGAAAGGACAGTACACACGTCTGAAAACATAGATATCATATTGCCATTAAAACGCATCTGAACATAATGTGATTGGCAAAACACTTCGTTATCACAACAAACTTTTTTTTTTCGAATACAAACATCATAGGCCCACATCTTAAAACATCAGAGTCATCTCATTCACTAGTTCATACCCGTCACCTTTACCAAGAGCGCCCTCCCCATCTTGGCGTAGGCTCACTGTATCACCGGTTTCAGCCACTGTTCAGAGAAGCGCCGTTCGCCGAAGTGGCACAGCCCTGCGCCCCGTGCGGATACCCACGGGAACCTAACGTCCGCTGGAACTTAACTATACTGCGATTTTTCTAAGAGCGACTCTCAAGGAAACTCAAATCCCATCTTCGTGAAGGAATATGTCACGGTATTTCGCGTCTTTCTCCGTCGCTCCGCTAGATTTCGCACGATCGCGACCGTACGAAGCAGTGCTTGCGATCATGCGACTTCCACCGGCAAGACCGAGAAAAGACGCGAAATGCCGTGACATATTCCATCGCGAAGATGGGATTTGAGTTTCCTTGAGAGTCGCTCTTAGAAAAATCGCAGTATATTGGGTGTGTGCGCGGGGGGCTCCGGGCGTCCTTCGGGCGTCGGGGTAGCGACGTGCGCTGCGGCAGGCGCGACGCGGAGGCCATCGGCCAACCGCACCGCGGCCACCACCAACGCTACACTGGCTAGCGAAACTCAACTCACGACCCGATTTAAGGATAAGCTGACTGGGCTCGGAGAGGTCCCCACTACATGAAAATAATTTTTTTTCGATTACTCCAACTTCAACATGTTTCAATCCAATATAAATATCCAAGCTTTAATAATTAAAACATTTTATTCAATATTCATAATCTTGCAATACTGAATTGGGAAAAATAGAAATTGTGTGTTTACTAATCAAGTTTGTTAATAGAAATAATATTATTGACAATACTATACACTCTATAACGCTTATTGAAGCGCGACGAAAATCTTAAGAGAGCAAACATGAGTATCAACGTTGACAGAAGCCACTTCAGAAAATGTATTAAATGTTGAATATACTTTCAGAAAAAGTTGTAATATAATTTCGATACAGAAATTAATATGATAACAAACAGCCTCTGCAGCGTCTCAAACGGAAAGTCCTAAGGTTTGGGTCCCACGGTGGCGGATATTCGACACTAGCGAGAGAGCTAGGTGGAATTCCACCGCTTATTCTAGTGGCTGGCTGTTGTCTCGTTTACCGTCGTACCTCCCATCAACGCTACGGAGAAGTACCCTAACAAACGAGCACGATCTTTCCTTCCTCTTCCATGGCGTATTCCAGTGGCGTAGCGATGTTGAGCATGCCCACGTAAAATATTAATCAAAGAACCCTAAATATTGTATTGATAATCTTCTAAGTCAGTGAAACACATTGAGCGAAACACGTTTTGTATTAATTTTAAAGTGTTTTCCTATGATTGAATTCGGCGAGTTGTTACAAGCTAGCCTCTGATTACTTGGATGCTAAAATGCTTTTAGCGTCTGCCGCGAAATTGCGAAGAGCAATGACGCATGCGCAGACGGCGAAGTTCCCCTTCCCCTCTTCACTCCTGCCCTAAATGCCCGAGGCCCGATAATCTAACACACGACTGAGAAAATGCTCGTGCACGAAATGTGTACGAAAGCGCAGTACACTTGAGGTTGTCAGAGAAATATATTTGTTTCTCACTCGTGACTGTGCTTGGTCTTGGGCACAAATAGCAGAAATAGTGCTAGTGAAATATTCGACTTGCGTTGATCGGACAAACCGCGTAAAACTACCGATCAAAGAAGCCGTATTCTGTATAATTTTTCTGTACTTTTTTTTTATCATTGTTTTTATAACTACAGAAAATATAATGTAATGTACAAATTTGTAGTCGCTAATAACCATAGCTGTTGATGCGACTTAAAATAAACAAATTAAAAAAATTGAAAAAAGAAGCCGTCCACTAGATTTCCCCTGTAGGCTGAATTCGAATGGCCATGTACTGGAGTAGAAAATCGGCCACCGTTGGGGCTGGAACCTAGGTCTGACTCCCTGCAGACCAGCGTCAATGATCTCTTCTCAGCCGGTCAAAATCCAATTATGTTACTCTAACTTAAATGTTGATGAATTTCTTATTTGATTGTGAGAGACTTTTCTTTTTCCTGTAGAATTTGGTTCATTCAATGGATGATTTCTGACGAGTTTCTTCTCTGTGAACACGTTTATTTTCCCCTCAGAGTAAAACCTGTCATACACAGATTATACATTGACATGCCTCTACCAAAAACATTATCTACCTAACAAAAATCAATTTATATTCATTATACGGTGGCGGGCAGCAGTTCATATTCTCGACTAGACTTGCTTCCATTAATAAAATGTCACTATACAATTTCTATTGACTCGTCAATTTCTATTGGAATTACATTTTTCCCTCAATTTCGACTCATATGCTCTATTTTTTCACTATTATATAAAACTCTGAAATTTTTATCGCGTTAAAACATTGCAGTGCGATATTGACTGCAAGACAAATGTTACATCACTTTATTGCAAAAAGCATGGTCATTTTGAAGCATCTGTGAATAATTAAATCACCCACTTGTTCACACGCTACGTTTTAAGACGCAACTCCTAACGAGTTGTACCAATGTCCGTAACCGGAGCCATCTATATCCCATTGTCCTTCTCTCGTATCTCCTCCGCCGAAGCGTCCCCCACGCAACTCTAAGAGCTCCTTCTCAGGATCAATATCGCGATATCGAGGGGTCGACGGCGGCCTGAACCATCTCTCTTTTTGGACACTCATGAGAGCAATCGAGACGTTAATGGAACAATCTTTGTCCCAGAAGTTGGTCTCAAAAACGACCAATATACTGTCATCGCCGCCACAACAATAACCAGTCTGAACAATTATTTCATTAATCATTCTATATCTTTTATCGACGCAATTATTATTATTATTATTATTATTATTATTATTATTATTATTATTAAGCTTCTTACATTTTGTGTCCCATATGCATTATACCCTTCTTGATTTTACCAGACCCGAAACAAAGCCCTGAACATTTTTTTCTGCGGCACAAGGTTGAACACGTCTCTAAGATTTGGTTTGCTGAATTGAAATCTGGTAGCCAAATGTACATATCAGGAAAGGTTTTCGTGCCACGTAGAAACTAAAAATTCGATGTTTTAGCAATTTATTGCCAGTAGCCGTTTTTCGCAAATCGTAAAACACCATAACGTATGGAAAAATATTAATAGTACTGACACAGTAATTTAAAATGAATAGTGAAATATCAAAGATATCTCTGGAAATCTTTTCTTTTCTGCTTTGTTAAATTTGAACGCTGTGTCGCAAACGTTTGTACTCCAGGCGAATGTTATCTCCTCTTAAACACCAATAATAGCCACTAAGGAGACATTCTGTTGACCTTGGTAAGTAATTTCTATCTGTTTTATATCCCGATAAAACCTTTCTCCATGTTCTTCACTTATTTCATTCTAAGTTTTCCGAAAAGTGTTCAAGATGCGAATGGAGAAAGGATAACTGCATGCTCATCACTTACTAACGTAAGATGTAGTGCGATTTTTATAACTCTGCTCTTCAAGCCTCTATGGTCACGATGGAATATCACACAACATTTCACGTCCTTTTCCATCGTGCCGCTAGGAGTCGCATGATCGCAAGCACTGCTTGACACGGACGCGATCATGCGATATCTGGCGGCACGACTGAGAACGTCGCGAAATACCACGATATATTCCATCGTAATGACGGGCCTTGAGAGGCAAAGTTAGAAAAATAGCAGTATAAATGTATTTCTTCGAAGTTGTTCATAAATATATGAATGTACGAGGCTGCACATTGTGTTAGTGATTTAATTATTTCGCTGAAAAGGAAAATCGACAGTATTACGTGGAACATGTTACAAGCTACTGTTCATGGGTAATTATGTTGCCATTCATTTCTTTTAGAAATAATAATGTAATTCTCGGAATAACTGCACGAAGAAATTACTTTCTGATTTACATAGTATACAGGTAACATTCCAAATGCAACCAAAACTGAGACTGATTTTTTAACCAACACATGTTCTAGACAGCAATGATATATTTTTTTTGAATTTCGTTTGCTGATACAACGTAAGCATATCAACAGAATCCAAGCAGGAGTTTCGTTAAAATTACGCCTACAGCATATTAGACATACTTCGTGAATCTTACCACTAATGATTTGATAATCTCAACATCTATGAATAACCTCAAAGGTTAATGAAAACTGATCTTCAGATACAATGTAATTTCCGGTTTAAGTACGTAATAGAAAGAAATGTTCTTTTAACACAGCTTCCACTTCATAAATTCGCAGAACTTCTATCCACTATAATATTACTCAGAGACCAACATTTATTTTTTCAAGCAACAAAAAAAATGACTAACCACATAATTTAAATAAATATTATTATTTTAAATCCATTTTCATGCTGTAAAATGATATACGAAGTATTACGTAATTCTTGAACGTTAATTAGAGGCATGTGGGATAACAACCAAAGTATGAGGAGTTGAACAGTGGAGCGCGTTGAAGAGTTGGCATTTGGCATGAGTCATATGCCATAAATTAAGAAACACGAGTGCAGGATAGGATTAAACCGTGCTTCAAGTGCTGTAGCTCACTGCCCTTAACAAGCCGAAAGATCGTATAAACAGGAAAAGTTGAAATAACTCTCAATTCTAAGTAAATAGATTAAAAATTAAAAGTTCTACTAGGCTTCTCAGAACATTTTGCATGAAACACCCTAAAAATATCACCGCCCGAACAACCACAAGGAAAACCTACATACACGTAAGGACAATATTAAACAAACATCGGTCAAACGACTCGTTCCCAATCACGTACTTTATTTACTACACACACCTCTTACATCGCAAACCAGCTACACATTTTTAAAACAAGCCAGTGTGTGTTCAGTATTCGTAAAAAGCGGTCACCAATCATTTTATATTTTTTCCACTGAAATCTTCGTAACAAAAAAGTTCTCACAAATATTTTCATTACTTTGATAGCAATTTAGCTGCTCGGCGCCATTTCTCAGAAGTTTTTTTAGGAGACCAACGAAACAGTATTTCCAGATGCAAAGGATCTCACTGGCTTATCTCAAGAGGACCAGATGACATTTTCACCATGCATATACTAACTTCAAAAAATGATTTTGAGATGAATTAGCAAAATTCCGCAAGTTTTCAGGCTATACTGTCAGTATTTACAGACATAGAATGGAAAAAGACAGATCGTAACACGATCGCTTTGTACATCACCTGCATACTACACATGGTATTCATATATGCTGGCTCAACGCAGACAAACGCGGCTGCTGGCGACAACGAACAGTAAAGATCTGTGGGCTGAAACGGCCTTCATCTTCCGGAAATGCCTTCCTTTTACCAGTCTCTTTTTTGTTCAGTTTCTGAGTAAGGCGTCTGATTATCTTGTGGTCTTTTCACGAGGTCTCTGGGCTATCCCAGAACCGGCTCTCTGACACCGAGATAATTTGGACGTCCTCTGGATGTAATGCGTTCGGGCTAGAGGACGATCGTTACGTAAACGCTTACATTATTATTTCAACAAATTTAATAAATTCTTCGATTTTCTATCGTTTTCATGGAACAATGACGAAAATAATTACGTAATACTATATATTCTAATATTTCGAACTCTCTGCAATATCCCCAATTATTCCCCTCCGTATGTGAAAAGGGCATTTTGGTTGAAGCTCTTGAGAACTTGTAATTGTTCAATATTGAAAATATTTAGTTACACACATCCCGACAAAAATGAGTTAACAATCAATGTATTCTATGAAAAAGGAGCCCATTATTAAGAAATACATTCACGGAACATATTCCAAAAAAATTATTCCTCTGACTCCAACTCTTAACAAATAAAACTCCTGGTATCGAGAGAATTTGATTTTCTAACGATGTACTTTCCTTACCTTCCTGTACTATCAGAGCTTAATTCATTACTCTCATTGCAAAACTTATTTCATATCTGTTTATTATAACAATTTAACATGTACTCTTTCTTTAAATGATTTCCCCAGCATCATTCACTGAAAGGAATTGCGTACATTTTATGTTACACGCAATCTCTCCCTCTGACTAAATTATTAAATAAATGTATCAAGTTATCTTAACTAAACACCTCGAACATTCTTTGATCAATGCTGAATAATTATTGCGTGTGGTATTCCATTTGCTTAAGCACGATTATCGCAACGTGGATCGATAATTTACGAAAAATTCACAAAACTGCTTCAAGCATTTGGCTCGCAAAATTACCATATGAAATCTAGTTAAATGTTTGAATGAAAAACGTTTTCTTTTCCTTTGAAGAACATGAACATACCATATTATTCCATAAAGAAGGGTTCAGTGTATTTCCCACTTTCTTTTCAATTAAAAATGAACACATCAGCTGATTACTCTTTTTCTGTATTTCCTCCCTTTCCTTTTCTTCAAACACAATTTTAGTGACTGATATTTTAAAGCACAAATTCAAATGATAATTATAACTTAATGTTATTTCATAAGCTCGCCCTTTCTTATCCCTATTATTTTTCTTTGATAAATTCAAACCTTGACGTTTTATTCTTTATTTCTCATGTTCTATTATTTGTTCTGAGCGGGACGTTCAGCTTCTCCATACACTTCCCCTTTCCGTACGTTTACACACAAAATTACCTTCAACTTCAGCACGCACGACGCATAGATACTGGTATCTGGGTTAAGGTTGATCGCTAGCGACGCAGAGTGCCATCGATTCCACTTTTCCGTGAAAACCGAAGTCATGTTTCCCTCTATGCTAACTGCACGTCCTGCTTAGGCTCGTTCAGTTAAATTTCATCTCGCCAATCGGATTATATCATGTTTACGGCATGATTACACCTTAGACTGCCGCGCAATTCATATCATATCGTGACTCCTCCACTTTACAGAGTAAAACTGAAACAATCACTTAAATGTTTCTCGCGACACAACTAGCACCTGGGGCACGATTTCCTTGTAAATGTGTTTATGGAATAGAGAGTTCGTAAGAAATGAAGAATTTCGCCAGAAAACACCATCATTCAGTCGTTGCCTCCACTCACAAGTAAGTAGAGCGAATATTTTTAGTCACGATAATGAGATACTACGATATTAAGACGTGTTGAGCAGCTTAGCTCCAGACGTGACCCTCTCCTCCAAAATCTCTTCCCGCCACCTTCCAATTTTAGAACAGATTTGGTCGTTCTTTGATTATTCCGTGTCAACGGCTGTTGACATTGGTAGTGTAAGTTTTATTCAGAGAGGTGCGGCGATCTTCCCCACCACATGGTGAGATCCGGAGTCGACCTACACGTCGGTTTGCGGGGGAGGGGTTCCATCCAGATACCTCTCACCAGCAGAGCACCGCCCGCCCCAGCCTGGACGAGCTCCAAGCTACCGACATGAATGGTAGAGTAGTACATGTAAATATGAATGTGTGTAAGTACGGGGGTGATGATAGGACAAAGAAGAGTAAGGAAACATCGCGCGAGGTCCATGGCCCGCTTTTTAAGGTGCTGATCCGATATTCGCCTGGTATTATTCGGAGAAACCACGGAAAACTACCAGTCAGAGCAGTCGCCCGCTAGAATTCTCAACACAGCGGCTGGATTCGATTTAGATGGCTAGCTAGTGTCGAAAATCTTGCCACAATCGGGACTCGAACCCTAGGATCTCCCCGTCACAGACTCTGCAAAGGCATTGGTCGACGTCCTGGGACACCTTAGTCGGTGATTTCACTGTGTTCGTGAATATTCTCTGTATTAGCTTTTCAATATGTGTGACATGATTCAATCATTTTTTTGTCATGCTCTTTCTTAAATACAAATTCTGCCTTTGACAGGTACTAAAACTTTACTCATATTGACAGTACGTCTGCTCTAATGCATGCTAATGAGTACATTTAATCTATTTAATACGCTTATGTTAGTAGTAAAAATGATATGAGATTAAGGACTGGTATTGTATGAGTTTGAAAACATTGTGTGTATGGCGGTGGGACGTGACCCCCCCCCCCCTTCAGCAACGCCAATGTGCCTGGTAATAACGTGCTTGAATAAAACGAATCACGAAACTGTGATTGTCTGATTGTCTACCTACGTGATGCTAATGTAAGACAGTAGTATCCTCTGGATATTTAAAGACAGTTAAACACTTTCTTTACCACAACAAGTTTTTATTCATCAAATTGGACTAAAAAACAATGTTTCGCGACTCAGCATGAACATATAAGAACGTAGTCTCGGACAAAAAGCTAAAATATTTATATGAAATGAAAATGAAATGAATGTTTTTCATACAAGTGTTTTGTCTTTTGTCACGGCTACCTGATGATGCGGCCATATTGACTCGCGAAACATATTTTAGTGCACGTTTATGAGGAATAAAACGTTTCTGTTGCAAAGAAATTGTGTTTTGGTACTTAAGAGACCTGAGGATACCACTGACCTTCATTAATAACGATCTTTGCTGAAAAAACGAAATATCAAATAAAAATAAAGGGACTACAAGTGGAAGGAAATGTTTGATAAGGTCAATCAACGGTGATCCGTGGAACAGTCAGTCCGATCGCCTTCCAGCGCTGGGATCCGGGTTCAAATCTGATCGGTCTACAAGGAGTTTGTGGTGGGCAAAGCGATTTCACAGCAGGATTTTTTGGAGTCTCCCGTTTTCCCAGCCTATCATTCTATCATTGTTCCACCAGCATTCATAACATATCTTCGCAACCACTTATCTATCAAGCAAAAATTTGCACATTCCAGGAATGAGTAAGGCTTATAAATGGCATTATAATAAAAAATAATGCCAATGCAGTGAGAATTAGCGACCATAGTATTGCATTGAAAGTTCGTAATTTAGATGTTATATACACCTTTTTAACACGATTAATTTATTTGATACAAAAGTGTTTGTTTGCTACTTTAGAGACTTTTGCGTCGATTCCAGGCCTGTGCAGCACCTGACAACGAGTGGCGGGGGCCGTCGCTCCTATCGCCCGCTGGGCGTGGCTCTGGGCGGCGGCCGCGCGCCGCGGCGCCCCACGAGAGCCTCCGTCGCGTCGCGTCGCGTCGCGGCGGCCGCGGGCAGCGAGGGTCACTCGGTCAGCGCTATCGCACGTTCTGCCCGCTGCCCACGGCTTGCAGGGGGCTCTGACGCACAAGCACACCACCACTACCAACACCGCCACCTCGCGGCCCGCCGGTTAAGCTAGTCTCATTCACACGATACGACTTTAAAAAGGTTAACCTTCTCCGTTCCAGGTCCTGCACACGGCCCGAGGGTACGTGGTTTAACATCTATTAGATTTCACAGTTGAGATGAGGTGACTTCACAAGCATCACTTCAGCCGTGTTTGTCATTCCTCGGAAGATAGGGTAATTGGCAATCGAAAATCAAGCTGAATGTCATGGGAATCGTTCTGAACGTATCCTAGAGAGGAAACTGCCCTTTCAAACTTCCTTAACACGTTTCACAGATGCAGCACCATTCCAGATCCATATGCGAAAACTGAACCCCGAAAGTGGCAAGTTCCGTTGGGACTGCGTACCAAGTCGTGTTTCCGAACAGCAAAATTTATTCAGAAAATTTGATGTAAAGTACATATTTCTTCAACAATGTTCTTCATAAAATATGCTTGGGAGATAAAAAGTGTAGCATGTCAGAGATTATACTGCGATTTCTCTAACTGCGTCCCTTAAGGTCACTCAAATCTCATCTTCGCGATGGAATATGTCAGGGTATTTCGCGTCTTTCTCAGTCATTCCACTAGATTTCGCACGATCGCGACCGTATGAAGCAGTGCTTGCGATCATGCCACTTCTACCGGCAAGACAGAGAAAAGACGCGAAATGCCGTGACATATTCCATCGCGAAGATGGGATTTGAGTGACCTTGAGGGACGCAGTTAGAAAAATCGCAGTATATCTAGTAGGTTTTGATGTAGAAGGGCACCTTTCTTTAATCTTTTAAACTCAAAGGCAAAAATCATCGATATATCTATACACGAAAAGTTCATTACAATGACTATAGAGACTTTACCAGTTTCAATGTTAGTTCTTTTATAAATGCCTTATTAACAGATCAATCTAGTGATCTGCAGCAGCAAAAATATTGCTGAACAAAACCACACAAAAGGGTTCTTCAAAACTAGCAAACAATTTTTCAAAAACAAAAACACCTTTTCTCATAATATAAAAATAAATTAAAATAAAAAAAAACAGCTTTCATGAATACTAGAATAGGAGAGTATAGTGTAGTATATGGGGATTCACAGTTCAACAGTTGTTTACATACCAATAAAAAAATTGCTGTTCTATAATCAACACGTGAAAATATATCTAATAGATGATGGACTCCTTTTTGAAGCTTCGCAGTCGCAAGACGTCAGCTGTGTCATAATCAGTGACCCACTGAATATGGCAATTTATTCGGTACGTGCAGTATAAGAAAAGGCAGAATATAACATTTAAAAATTTGCCTTTGACAGCCAAAATCGAAAATACTTCTTTAAATTGTTTCAGAGTTACTGCGTATTTAACTAAACCACAAACAACTTTCAAATAACCGGAGGCTACTTGGCTTTCTTTCAATTTTTGCACGTATTTAAAATTAGTCATACTAATTATCTCATCTTTTTTAGACACAAAATCATGCATTTAAACAATGAACAAAACGCTCTTACCGTGAATTTTTTCAATTTGCGCCCCAATATCTCAACATGCAGTACACGAATCGGTGTTTATCGAATGTATCAATACCATAAAAAAGATGACTCAAAAGGTACCAAAAATGGAAAAATGTTTTGCCAAGACAGCAATACTGGGCGCATTATCTCACCACACAGACATAAATGCTGCTACCCTTATCGAAAATCCATTAAGAAGATCAAACGGTTCCCTCTTCCACAACGCTTTCCTTGTTCCCAAGAGCCTGTCTCCGAACACACACGGAAATACTGAACTACTGTCAACGAAGATAGTATTCTCATACAACTAACAAAATAGATCGGATACAATCCCGAGAAATCAATCCGGAAGAAGAATATGGATCCCCATTCATGTAGGTACTGAAGTCAAAACTAGGCATTAAGGCAAATAAAATTACTAATGATTTGCAGAAGTTCCCTATTTAACACGTATTCCGTTCGTGTACCCGTAAAAATTGATTACGAGTAGTGTGCACCACATACTATACCCAGGAATTCTTCAATGACTATTTTAAGAAAATGATGCATTTTTGGTACACATTGGATAAGTGGTTGTATAACAATGATCTTATGTATTTGGCTTACGCTAATGCCAGTGAGTGCTGAGGAAAATGCCTTTGACGAATATTTTTTAATTAAAAAACTAATGATTCTACATTAACCTTTTTAAAGAATTACGCGTTTTAGAAATGATGTACAAATTTACATTCAGACACCCACTCTACTCTCTCTCTCTCTCTCACACACACACACTTCACTCTCATCTGAGAGCTATAAAATTATCGCTTCAAATGTAAATACTACTACCCTTGGCACCACACCCCATGGTGTGAGGAAGCGCACAGCTGGCGTTACGAATATCACGCAAGAGGTATCATATGCAGAATGCATGCTTGGTACATTACATAACGCACGTGAATTCAAGGACGAACAATCCGTGTGCTCTGTCACAACTAGGTCATGACAACCTGGCACACAATGACGAGAGAAACGATACCATCAGAGTGTGAACTACTCGTGTCTAGCAGGAAAGTTCCTGGGACGTTGGCCGTAGGCTAAATGTACATACAGAGAGAGCTTTGTTGAACTTATGTAAACATCTCATTACTTTGATGCATTATAATAATAAATTACTTTCCGGGTATCGGTGAACTCAAATTTTCATTTAATGAGGAATTCGTAACTACTTTATGTTAAAGATATTAAGATTTTTTGTAACTCTAACTGCTATAGTCCGCCAAAGGTAATTGTTCTGTTACAAAGAAAGTAGAAAACGTTTAGAAAAAGATAAATTATTTTATGTGCAGACAAAACGTTGGCCAGCACTTTTCTAGAAAGGCTCTTCACATACTAATAGCCAGGTAGATATACACATATAATAATTTTTTTCTACTGCCATTGTATAATGCTGTCATTGGATGGCTGCAACCAGTTGCATAATGATGGTCATTTCGATACAGTTTTCATTATGATAGAGGTTCTTGACCAATCACAGAGTCGCTTACAAACCAATATTGTCACTTCATTAATCATTGAGAATCTTTGCAGTAAATGTTTCGTTCGAGTGTGTATATTAACATTGCATTTAATATTATTTTATGCTTCTCATTCTAATTTATTTTATTAGTAGTGATTTTTGCGTGAAATATTAGTTAAAATAAATTGGATTGTAATTTCACTTTGATCGTATTTGACTAGCGCAGTGGTAGTTATTGCAGAGAACATTTGATTGACGTTAAGATCTCCACGAGTCATTTTGTGTTATTTGCTGCTGCCGTGTGGTTGTCCTTAAAAACCGGCCAATTCTTTAGTTTAAAATATTTAGTGAATGGTGGTTCTTCCCGGTGGTGTTGACATTTCAAGAAATGAAAGAAAATGCAAAAATGGTGACGTCGGAATATTAATCCCGGAACTTTTGTAGTCTCTTGCAAGCGCTCTGGTAAAACAAAGCTACCTGTGCGTGTAGGGTAGAGAGGCCCGCTAGGAGGCCTTGGCCGAATCTTGAGTGTCGACCAGTGTCGACGGCCAAGAAACGATTCAGTGGAGAAGTTTAACTTATAAAAGTTACCATAAGTCGTAGAAAAAGTACCGTATGAAACTCGATGTAATGGGTATTAATACACTCGTGTGAAGTTTACGATACGAGCGAGGAACGAGCTGTTAGTGTAATGTTAGTGTAAATATATGTAAGTTAGGAGGATGAGGAAAGGACAAGAGGAAGGAAAGATCGCGTGTGGTCCATAGCCTCTTCGTTACGGTATTGCCCCGGTATTTGTCTGGTGTTGATCGGAGAAACTACGGAAAACTACCGATCAGAGAAACGGGCTGCTGGAAGTCTCCTCCAGACAGCGGCTGAACTCGACCTAGCTGACAAACAAATGGCGAAAATACTGCCACCGTCGGGACGCGAAATTGGGACCTCCTGGTCAGAGGCACAGCATTGACATCAGTTGATGCCCTGAACCACTTTTCCCGGTCCTTCTATTTATGTTGCCACAACAATTATACCAATCTTCTGTTGCTTTTCTTTACCTCCTCTCTTTATTTCTAGCATTTTTGAGGAAACCGTGCAAGTGATTCCTTTACGAGTTCGTTTCGAGACGTTCGCTAGTTGATTCTCCAGCCCGCCTTCGGCTGCAGCGCCGAAACTTGTGGCGATTCCAAGGAGCGCGCGCCTATTCGCTGAGCGAGCTTAAAGCCGATCTGCTGAACGCTCCGCGTTCGCCGCGCGGGGATTTTCCTCTCTTCGAATAAACGCGAGTGCGAGGCGAGGGTGCACCTTTGCGTGGCCAGGAAGTGTCTTTGAACAAAATGCATCAGCGTCGCTGCAATTTTTCTTCCCATCAATTAATCTTCCGGCTTTACTCCATGTAGAGGCTCACACAGGTTCGGGATAAGCGCCAGTTTTACTCTAACGAATTTGGGCTTCTGGAATTTAATCGCTACCAGATTTACCCGCTCGGCTTTACTCTCTCTCCAGCTTAACGGGACAACTTTCCTCTTCACACTAACACCAAAACCGCACCCGTTACAGATATATGCACGCAGACGTTTAGGATTAGACGTTAGGATTCACGAACTCGTATGCTGACGAAAATCAGGAACCGACAGGTTGCCGTCGTGGCAGTTCAGCTATAGGGATGCGGACGCTCCTGTACACCCGCGTGGATAAAAACGGTATGGGTGAAACTGCCGAATATCCCGAAGAATGTAAGAGCCCCTTTCTGCAAGGTTAGAACAAGATACGGCTAATACGCCGCGAAGGACAGCGAGATGACAAGGACGCCGACTATTTGGGCCTAGACAATTTGACGGTATCAGTAGGGAAGACCTCGAACAGATCAGTACGCCAAAATAAGGAGGCAGAGGAGCTATGAAAATCATTCGTATGTTGTTCTTAAAGTTACTCATTTGTTCTGAATTTTATTTAAGATACGGAAAGACAACAACAAAGGATCACTTGCTATGAACACAACCTGGAAACAACACTAATACGAATGTTCGGTCTATTCAGAAATATCATTTACTAGACTTCAATACAGGCTCAATAAGAAAATGTTTTTCAGATAAGGATGTTTGTTTTCAAGATGTGAACACGTAACCTGTTTTCGCTTTCGATCACAGATACACATTTCTCGCAAAAGAAAAATAAAACAAAATGTCATACTCAATCTCGGTAGAATTTGTTAACGAGACGCCTGTCAAGTTGCCTAAGACACGACAGATAAACACTGGCGCTAGCCAGGCTCAGTATTACGCAACTTGTTTGCGTACAAATCTCCCAGTACAATCAAGGTGTAACATTCTTTTGTCTACCAGTTATTTATGAAAATGTATAATAATATTTTGTCAGCGAAAAACACGGCAGAAAATTCAATGGCATTACTCGTAAAACTTACAATTTAAAACAAGTACAGCTCAAAAATTGTTGCCGACTCTTCATTTCCTGGTATTACGCAGTATCTACCCCAAAATCAAAGCAGATTATTTTATACAATAGAAATAACATTACACCGTCTGATTACTTTATCTACGAAAAATTAGTTCATAACTGTAAATCTAATGGAAGTTAAATTTACTCAAACATTAAACTATAAGAAACGGAATATTTAATTGAGTGACTGCAAATGCTCCATAATCGCTATGGCCCACCACGCTATGTTCTATAATCGCTATGGTACACAATAAGTACGTCTGCTTATTTTCAATTTTTAGCATGAGAATACTTCATAGTGACACCACTAACAGAACACACTCATACGCCTAGAGTTGCCGACGAGATATTACGATTTCTATGTATTACTACAAGCAAGCAGAAACCCTCACCGGAACCAGGCAAAGGCAAGCAATCCAGTCCCCGCAACTCCAAATTTCCATAAATTTCTGCACGTTCACAACGTACGAATAGTTTTTTTTCTTCAATATCAAAGTGTTAGCTACCTGCTCCAAAGAAAAGAAATCTCACTGAGACACGCGCGCCCGCAAGACACTTCTGCGACGGAGGGGGAGGAGCTGTGGGTGGGACGCCACTCCCGCAGCGGCGCCTCCGACTCGGAGGCGATGAGGCCTCGTTTAAACGGTCTCAATTGTGCTCCGGACGTTAACAGGGCTTCCCTGCTCCCGCAGACGCACAAGTGATGGCGACAGGGGGCGGCTCGAAGGTTGTCTTTTGTTATCTCTGCTTCGTGCTCTTTTATTTATTTGCTTTTCCCGCCCTCTATTTTTGTGTCCGGACGCCTAACCCGCTCTTCCCTCTCGCCCGCTGGCGCTCGAAGTAGAGGACGGGCCTGTGTCAATCGGCATGCACAGAGTGCGACCATGTGTGCGCGATAGGGTGGGCTGCAAGACAGAGAAAACTAAGAAAATAACAATGCAAATGATACAAAATGCAAACGCTACAAAGGTCACTCGAAACAAAGCGCAGGGAATTGTAGGATATATATGGAAAGTCCCGAACTAAAATTATAGTCGGCAAAAAAGTTTCAGCGGGAAGGATATAATAGTAGGAAGGATGTAAGGTTGTAAGGATGTAAGGATGTAAGAGATCAAGAGTACAAAGACGGATGCATCAGAAAAGAAAGTGAAAACGGAAAGGGAGATGGTGGCAGCGTTAGAAAAGGAGAAGAAAAAGAAGAAGAAAAAATTCAGTCATTGCCGCTGAGTGATACAAAACATAAATATAAAAAATATAATGGAACTTCATATACCTATTATGTGTATAAATATTATTAAATTTGAAAAAGACAATTCCCTGTGTAAAAAGAACATTAACAAAGGTGGAAACAATAACTGTTTTTTGTCAGTCATGCAAGAACATGCAAGAACTGTGACGTGTTTGGCAGATTATGAACCTGCATTTGAATGTATTATTTCTTCATTCTTTTGTGCAAAACAATTCGAGTACCATGTGCGTAAGTGATTTAAATTCTCAATACAAAAGCAAGGTAGTCCTAACTGGAAGTCAACGATTCCCTGGGTAATGGGATTGATCCCGTGGAGACATTATGGTTAGGCAAAATGTGGTGCATATTTCATGTTAAGAATGTAACTTCAATTATAATGCTCGCAGGAACTTATGTTTTGTCATTTTAGGAGACAGCAGAAGTCCAATTCAAGAGTCGTGCCCACTGCCCAAACCCGCTGACCAGGACGATGGAGGGGGCGGGTGAGGACAAGGGGGAGGGCGGTGCCACCGCGTCGTTGCCATGGCGACCCGACCCGACCCGATATTTGCTTCGATAAATGCGGAGATGGCGGGCAGGCCGGGGCGGGGGCGGGGGCGGGGGCGGGCGCGGGCGCGGGGAACGCGTGCCTGTGCGACTGCGCGGCGGCGGCGCGGCGTGGCGGGAGGCGCACGGCGCGCCGCGCAGGGGCGGACGGGGAAGAGAGGGGAGCCGGCTGTGTAGGCCAGGGTCAATGTCAATGTCACGGCAGCTGGGTGGGGCGGGGCGCAGCGGGACGGGGAGAGGAGGAGGAGGGCGGGGCGGGGCGGGGCGGGACAGAAGAGAGGGAGGAGGGGCGGGCTGAGCCGTGCAGGGCGCGGAGGCAGTGTGGCGGGGCGAGGCGAAGAGGCGGCGCTGGCTGAGGAGACCAGAATAACAGCGGGCGCCCTGTTGGCCCGCGGCCGCCGCCGCCGCCGTCACCGCGACTGCTAACGTTGCTCCCGCCCCCGCCGCAGCCGCTCAAGAGAGCTGCCTGCCCGCGCATATTCATATGCTGGCCCTGCCAGAGGGGTTAAAATAACCTCCCGGCGCAATGCCGCTGGGGGGCGCCCGACCCCTTGGCTCGGGACGGAAGCGGCCGGCGGCGTTCCTGTAACCAGGCGCCCATTGTTGTTCCTTGCCTAGCATTTGAGTGTAGGTCAATATGTCAAATGGAAGTATGCATTGAAAAGGCTCTCACTCGCAAAGGTGGAAAAGAAAGCTCCCTTCTAATTTGCTTTTTAAAAACTACACGAAAGAACCAGTCACTCAAACATACATACGTGTATATTCGGATTCGGATGGTATAACGGTCAGCGTATCGGGTTGTTGTACCCAAGATTGCAGGTTCAAACTCGATTGAAGCCGTGGATTTCGGCGAAAAAATCCTTCGTACGCCTTCCTTCGAAGGGGAAGTAAAGCCGGCTGTCCCTTGTATTAGATGTACTGCTTGTAAAAGATCCTCAAGCTTAAAAGAAGCCTCTGAGCTAAATTCAAATCGCCTATTTCGTCGCCCGAGATAATACCTTCTTTCTCCGCTAGGTGGTGAAAGGAGCGTAGCGAAATATGCGAGGTCAGGCGGAAGAGCGGGCCTGATGGCTTGAGTCTCGACACGTAAAATAAGGCATTAACTTAACTGAACTTAACTATATTTTATATTACAACTTGGCTCCGATTAAGCAGCTCTTTAAGTATGATATCCAAAAGTGAGATTTCAACACAGTTGAAATCTGAAAAATATAAAAGTATTTCAAAACAGAAATACAGGTGCCAAAAAATTAAAAAAAAATAAAAACCCTGACCACAACTGCCTGAAACCTTTTTCCTAACTGCAATTGTCAAAACATTTTTCCGCTAATGATATTCGTAGTTGACACTACTTTCAATGTGATGTTCATCTCTTGTAAAAATGAGACAGTATTTACTCACGGAGCAGAAGTACCTATCAACGCCATCTTTAAGGAAACACATCAAACCAGAGGCTAATGACAGAGGTGTCGTGTAAAAATAAATGAAGTAAATTCTAAGGAAAGATTTGGGTAAAAAACGAGGATTCGCAAAGATTTCATTCAGCTTGAAGTGAGTGAGAGCGAGAAGTTGGCCTTTAACAATTTCTTCATGGTAACACATTTCACATTAAAGATCGCATCTTTATGCCTTCTCCTCCAGTCCTGTGACATGAAATATGACCAATATTAATTTTGTTTTTAGTTTCTTCCAGGAAATACATTCTACAGAAATATGTCTAATGCAACCCTTATAAAGAAACAATGAAGATCTACAATATAATTATATGTGATAAAAAAAATTACAAATACATTGAGTAGCCACTGAATACTCATTTACAAGCAAACGTAGGCATTAAGAAAGAACTGAAGTTGGTAATTGGAAAATAATATTACGTACGATATAAAAATATGAATTGGCCCCCAACTGGACGTACGGCATATGGATGTGTGGCTACTAAGCAACAGAAGTAATCATATATTTCAGAATAAGATCCTAGAAGAAATAGAGCATATACCTTGGAGTATCCAGGATTCTAACTTCCTTGGAAACAATCAATAAGAAATGCAAATGTATAATGAAACGTAATTACGAAAAGTATTTTTTTAAGTAATTACAAACATGTCTGCAATGCAACATTAAATTAGTTGATTCAAAAGAACTAAAATATTCACATAACGATGACTAAACATATACACATACACATGTGTTGTCACTATTAAAGCATGGCTCCATAAAGATTCCTAAAAAAATACGGTGATTCTGGCGAGAAGTACTTCTTTTCTGTGACAATTTGTACCGAAAAACAATAGATATTCGTAGTTTAGTAGGTTAGATGTTAAGCAAATTCTGTACAAACACACTCTAATCTCAATTCGAAACCTTAGAGGAAATCTCTGACAGTAAGTATAAACTGTAAGTACTACATAGACCATTCTTTCTCGCATTATTTGTAACTGCAATTTCCCAAAAATTCAGAAGATGATTCGAAATTCAGAATGTTTCAATAATAACCTACTTGTATATCTTACATAAAATTACGGAACAACAGCTCACATTTCGAAAAATTGTGCATGGTTTTCTTTAAATACCTGTATTTAAATATTAGATTTCATTAAGAAAAAACTCTGTCTTCAGTATTGAAGTTGTGGGAAGACACAGAAAAAATGTCGAACTTTTGGAATTTTTTAAAATTCGAAGTTTTTAACTAAAATGAGACCTGCGCCATTTTTAAGTATTCATTGCTCTACACGATGAAAAAATTTAATAAAATGTATGGATCCATTTCTTAGGCAAATTTTCAAATGCTATTGAAGCTTTATGTAAAGAACCCTCAAAAATCAAGATAACCGTTTCAAATTCGGAAGACCTAGAATTCGGCCAGATCGACCGTAAATATCAATTATGGAGAAAATTGCCTTAATGACCTTTATGCGCCAGCGTCGATCCTGGACAGAAGGGCAGATGGACGTTTTTCCATACACCAATTTTTCGGTATCAAGGACCCATAAAACGTAGTTTCTCACAGAACGTATTAGTGGCCTAATTTACTACATATAGGAACCAGATTTACCCGCTTTTTCGACATCATTCATCCCCGTAACGCCCACGGTTTTCTGAGAAAAATCTTCACATTCCGCTGCGGCAGTACAAACTTTTCTCTTTATAACTGAAGTATGCCGTGAAAGCAAAATCGAACTAGAAATTTTCGTTTCCTCGTCAACATGCATTTCCGTTTAGCTGTTTTCTGAGGCCGGGAATTTTTTTCCCTTCCTCTTTTTCCTTCTTCTAAGGATGCATTATTCTTTCCACATGTAGCGCGTTGTCCCTCCTTACTTACTGCCAACGTCATAAATCGTACAGAAAAATAACTGCAGTTGCTTGACAACCAGAAGTGCCTCCACGGAAAAAATTGCAGCGGTCGAGTTTACGACGCTAAGAACACAAAAATAACTACGCAGCTTTCGCAACTGGCAAACGAAATTTACGCGCTCTTGGGAAGAATTCCAACATAAATCATTCTTGCTTTAAGTTGCAGTTTATAGGAAATACTGTAACAATCGTATTACACAGGATGTCACTCCTGAATTATTATTATTATTATTATTATTATTATTATTATTATTATTATTATTATTAATAATAATAATAATAATAATATGTAGATGAATAAGATGTAGATGTAGAAGTACTTGTAGATGTTGCTGTACCTTGCAATTAAAACGTCGTTACCAAGGAGGCAGGGATACGTCTTAAATACAAGAGTTTGGAAATCGAGATCAGCCGAATGTGGGGCGTCAAAGCACAGGTCGTCCCGATAGTCATCGAAGCTCTGGGATTTGTTTCGCAAAATTTGTGGAAGAACTTGGATAAACTCCCAGGCAATTCAAAACGCTGGGAAGTGCAAGAAATTGCTTTATTTGGAACAGCTCATATTTTGCGCAAAGTACTGTAAAGTAGAGGCACCGAGAGTCCACAGATCTGCTCCTTAGGTAGCTGGTTGCAACCTGGAGTAGATTTTGTTTTCAGCCGACTCATAACATCTTTAGTCGTGATGAAGTGGAATAATAATAATAATAATAATAATAATAATTATTATTATTATTATTATAATATCAGCGTCAATTAATGCTATATACTGCAAGTTAAATTGGAAGCGGTTCAAATCTCCATATTCTGACCTTAAAGAACTAATGTTCTTTAGATTTAGTATATATTTTTAAACACATGCGAAATAAATCAAAGGAAAAATGCTAATAGTAAGATAGTCAAGGGTGCCTGTGTTTCAAAATTTTCAGCTTTCAGTTATCCGAGAGTTGGACATTTCACACAGTGTCCGAGAACATAAAACCCATTTTACAAAAAAGTTTACGATGTTGTTGTTAAAAATTTACTACACAGTTATTATTACCGCCAATGGTGTATGGAGAAGGAAAAACTTTACATGGCACAGCAATGTGACAATACAGGTGCGCAAGGCCAATAGAAAAAGAAGACGCAGAACAAATTGGAAAGAATTTCCAGAATTATATAGACAGTTACGCGTAACAATAATACTCCATGATTTAATTCATTTCCCCGGCCCCCTTGAAAATGTGGAAAGGGAATCCCTTAGTCTTATGTAACAGAACATTTTATTTTCGTACATATGGTCAATCTATTGCCCCCTTTTTTAAACAAGGAATCTGAGAAATCGTTGCACATTTGGGGTAGATGCTCAAGTATCTGGAAATTCTTTAAATGATCCAACATAAAGTCAGTTGCATTTATTATTTTTATCAGTGAAGCTATAATTCATTTATCCTCGACGAGTGTTTTGTTTATTTACTAGTACAATTTGTAATATACAAAAAAAGTTTAATGGAAAAGGGGTTCAGATACGTATTTGGCCCCATCTTTAAGGCATTTCGCTGACACGCTCCAGAAATGAGCTAGAGTTTTTAAGGGATATGTGTTAACTGGGGATAGCTGGCAAACCCGTCATATCCCGGATAAAACATTGCCTTGTGATCTACATTTCAGAAGGGAAAATACTTTGCTTGATCCGCACACCGCCAAAATACCAATTTTAAATCTTTTGAATTGGGGATTAAAAATTACCTAACATGCATCGTCCGGAGCCCTTGTCTGTTGGCGGAAATCTCTTTGCAGGCGCGGCGTGCAACGGTGCTCCGAGGGAAGCCTGGCTTTAGGGCACCTGCACACCAAGGAACGCGCGTCGTAGAATAACATTGCATCTTATGCGAAACGGCAACTGGGCGTTTTGGCCGTTCTGCCTAAGGTAGTGTTAACCCTCGGAGTTTCAAGGGGGTACATTTAAACCCTATAACATAATTTTTGATAATATAATTGCTTGTGTCAATTTTTACGTGTCTATATTTCCTGAACCAAAATTTTTTACCATTTGGCATTGAATAAACTCCCTTTAGAAATATTGCTATAACTTCCCGGGTTTGAAAAATAAGCATTTTTGCTCTTAGGGTCCAAAATGTATCCCCTTAGGGCTGCGTGTTACAAAGGGCCGTTAGGTTTTTGTTCTTTCATTCGAAATATGACACTGAGTGATATTGAAAATTGCCGCTTAACGTTGCTAGTTACCATTTTACCGCCCAAATGTCGTGCATATTGCTTTTCTCTTATCTAAGTAAACGAGTGAGATCATTTACACTGGTAAAACCCTACATTCAGCGACGCGCTGTCGAACATACCAATTTACCTATCTATTGCATGAATAGAGCAACTTACATGAATAGAGCAATAGCTACTATTATTGAACCTACGACAAAAGAAATGCAGCAGCATCAGAAAGAAGGTGACAAAAAACGTGGTAGATGCACCATGTGTGAGAGAAAAGCACACGGGTAAACAGACTTCAAATGCATGTTATGTGGAAATTGGACACAAAAAAGACAGTGTCATATCAATGTCAGAAATGCTAGCTGTACTAAAAAATCAATAATCGTTACTAATTGTATTTATGATGGTTTGAAACATATTGATTTTGGTTAACGTCATTTTTTCTTGCCCTTATATACCATTCATATAACTTCTATGTTTAAAATAAATATTGGTGGAAAAAAAATTTGTAATGTACAAATTGATACTTAGAGATCAGGTTAAGAGGTTGGTTGAAGTAAAATGATTTTCAATTAAAAATAACTTTAAAAATAAAAATAAAACTTTGGGGTACAAAATGTACCGCGTTCGGACACCGAAGCTGCAATTTGGCTCCGAACTCCGAGGGTTAATCTACGACGCGCCTTACTTATCTTGCATCAAACGCGCGTCAACGCAACGCCCATGTAACACAGACCTAATAAGATCTTAAATTTACGGAATGTTCCGCAAATAAAAATGCATGAAAATAATTTGTAGTTTGTTTTTGTCTGAAATTTTCAAGTAACTGTCCAATGAATTCAATGAAGGAGAGTTAAGTTGGGTGAAGTGAATCACCCTGCTTTAGAACAACAGCGAAGATAAGTCATCGCCAGCATTTCATTTATATTGCATGACATATTCGGGAGTAAAAGTACTGCAAAGAGTTGCAATCGAAAGCAACTTCGATCTTCTGCACATGCGCAGTTCGAGTTTCGCATAACGAGTATCTGTGCAAGCGCAGAAAAGTGATATTCCCGTCGATTGTCGTACGCTTCGCTGTGCTTAAAACTTCCTTTTTACTTTCTTGCTTCCAAGTAGAGAGAAAGTGTTGTAAAGCTGCGCGAAAAAACCGCGAATTTTGGGCGGAAACTCTTATTACAGGGCAGTGGTAACGAATAAGTGGATAAATCCAGTTGCTACATTTAGAAAAAATCCTTTAAAACGTGATGTAGCCAGAATCCATGTTTTGTGGATCTTTGACACCGAAAAGTCGAATGACGGCAAAATGTATGTCCGTCCGCCCGTCCATTTGTGAACAACGCTAGCTGCTAAACTGTTCAGCTGATTTTCTCCAAAATTGATGTTCCCTAATCGATCTGGCTGATGTAGTGGTCCCTTCAATTTCAAACGGATATTTTAATTTTTTGAGGAAGGGTGGGGGCTCTAGAGGAAGGGGGGCCTGAGACATTTTCCAAATTTTCAAAAAATGGCTCCGTCGTTTTTGATTAAATTTTGTCGTTGGATAGTGTAAAGTACGTTTAAGAGAATGGTGCCGGTCTCTGTTTCTTACAGATCGATTTTGAAATAAAGTTATGTACGATTTTTCTAAAATTTTAGTAATTTTCGGGTTAATTTTGCGGCGAAATACGAGGGAGAAAGTACGTGTTGTTTTAGCACTCCTACTTCTTCAGAAAACTGCGGCTACTGGAATTGACTTGCGCGTAGTTGCATGAATTCGTGAACTCGATAAATTTTACGCCCATGATATTTTGCGTGAAGGCGCGGTGGGCCACGCAGAGGCTAATGCAGAAATTGCCCCCTTCCATCCGACACTCATACTTTCGTGGTGGCCATCAGCATCTTGTAGCAGCGAGTTACTTTGATAATGACAATGGCAAATTCTGCATGTCTTATCGACTTAAACCACTCTCCATCGAACACACTTTGGAGCGAATCCAAAAAATTAATTCCAGGATTCGAATTGTTCTTCTCAAAAAACTCTAATTATTTTTTTCACGTTGTTTTCAAATTTACCTTAAATGGCATTCATCATGTTAACGGAGGTTCTACTGTATATATATTTACATACACAGATAAAAGTTACAAGTATATAAATTTAATTTATTACTTACATAAATAAATCTAAACAATCACCTGTTAAAATACATATAATGGTGGAGGACCCTGACCTACAAAATCATAAATAGTTGTAAGACACTTTCCTCATCAGAAGTCTAATAATCAAAACAAGAGATATCGCAACACTTATCGCGCGAACGCCGTGAATTCTACGTATCACCCGGGAGAGCATGCTTTCCGCTTATCTGTAGTTGCGCTGATGTCAACTTGTACATCTGCACGAGACTAGTGTTTGTTCAATTTGTTTCATTAACTTAAAATGTTACAAACAGCCGAGCTGAATACAGCATTCGAGTAACTGAGAAATACACTTCACAGGCGGTGGTCAGGAAGCCAAGAGGAAGTTACACTGCCATAGGAAGAATGCGTAGGAGTCACGCAGGTTTCAAGAGGCCAGCACATTCAAACGACGCGCCATGGAGAGCCAATAGGAAACTGTCTTTCCGTAACCAGGAGAAGGAAACAACAATTTAATATGACTGTTCGGTGCATTTATATACGAAATACTCATCGTGAACAATGTAGATCAATAAACAAAAGGTTAAAATTTTTAGAAACAATTTCACATTTACATCACATAGATCCTGGAACACTGAAACTTTCTTTAAATACATGAAACCTGTGAACTAATATTCAGGGGGTCCGATGCCTTGGGGATCTAACGGGCTACGGCCCAACAGTCTGCAAACCCGCCTCCTGGCTATCAAAGTACCGCTTACCCACAAGGTGGCGTTGACTCCCTTTTGGGTCCAAACGCACTGATAAATAGAACCAGAGATACTAATTTAGGCACTCAAAATCTCATGTAACTTGCATATTATTTACAAATTATTGAACAGAATTCGCAAATAATAAATACCTACGAAGTTCAAAACCCCTTTTGAAATAAATACTAAACAGTAAAGGGCTTGTATTTTGAAAATTTAAGACAAACTGGCAAAGTGTGTGCAGTGTTTTGAACGTCTCTTCAAGGATAGTCACTCTATTTGTTATTTTAATCATACACTTTTATAAACAATAGACACAAAATTGCGTTGAAAAATATTCGAAAATGTTGATCACAGTGTGAAAAATTAAACGAAATAATGTATTTTTCTACGAAACTAATTAGAAGCGCATTATAAAAATACAATTTAACCATGAAACGGACAAAAACGATATAAAGATTTCTAAAACTACGTTCGAAGTTCCCGATTTCCTTTCGCAAGTCACAACAAAAAATTACCTGATAGTATCTCTATTACCATGTTCAAAAAACTTTATCTTGTAACAAATATTAGAGGTTGATTTAAGTTGAAAATTACGAGAATCAATAGAATTTCTACGACATTCCGGGATTTCCACGAATAAAGCCCTCTGGAAGCTGTCAAAAAGCATTGTATATTTTCTACTTCTAACAACTCTTTCGTTGTGTCATTATAACAATATTAGTATTTATCAATTTAATAGACTAATTGGAATTGGATTCCAATCAATCCAAAATATCTGCTACCACCACGGAAGTTAATAGACTAAATACATGAAAATGTTTCCATAAGAGAAAAAAACAAATTTTAATTTTTTAATGAATTATTTAGATAATGTTTCATTAAAACTTTTATCAAACATGAAGAATTGCACTAACCTTACGACAATTTTGAGGTATGAAACATACGAAACACATGCAGTTTACGTAGAGGTTGAAGAAAGTGGAACGGGAATTCGAAGCCGTCGTCTGCCATCTGTTATCTGAAGCGCGCACTACGAGCGAACACACCGTTCAAAATTCCCGCCTATGTTTAAGCATTCAGTGGCCGGCAAATTCAAACATAGAAAAACCGGTCAACGAGCTTGTCAATCTCGGAATGCGTAGCAAAAGCATACATTTCTAAAAAAAAATAAAATCTACTACTCCTGTTGCACTTGAATTTCCATTGCAGGGCATTGCAGCTTTTAAAATTAAAACAATAATTAAAAAAGAAGTCACGGAGCGAAAGTTGAACAAAAACGTTTTCAGATGCACACTTATAACGGATAAAAATTCCATACCAATCCTCAATTAACCCTGCAGCGCGGGCGCCAATTGTCATGACGATTGAGAGCGCGCGGCGGCGTTCAGACCGCCCCGACCGCGCTGTTAGAAAACAATCTTACAATTTTCCGTTTATTTCAGTAGCATTACATGATCCAACACCCGGAGATAACGTTGGGGCATGCCGGTTCAGCTCTGTCTGCGTTCGTCGGTCTTGTCACTTCTGCGAAAGGAAACAATCTGACCCCGCGCTGATCATTTCTGAAGAAGATATTTTCTCACACGAGCGCAATCGCTTCACATTTCGGCACTTGTAGGTGCGTCACTTTAGAATTGAAGACCTTGGGGGCAATAACATGCAATGCCACATTTCTGATGAAATTGATATATTAGTGTTTTTCGATGCCCCAAAGATATATATATATATATATATATATATATATATATATATATATATATATATATATATATATGTTGGGTTTTTATTTTAAAGAGTCGATGCAAAATGCAGTGTAATTGATAAATTAATGTTCTGTATCCCAATGTGTACAATTCAATGTCTAAACATTTACTCTCTATTTTCTCAAAACTTACGTATTGTGGCACAGGCATGTTATAGTCCAGAGGTCTTCAATTATTTCCTGAATATTCAAATTCGTTACTTTCGTTTTATGAACAGTTTTCTTATATGCTATTTTATTCTCATTAACACAAAAACATAATGGCGTTATTGTTTTGCTTTGAAAATAAACAGCAAAAATTCAAAAAAAAATAAATAAATAAATAAAATGGAATATTCAAAATAAATAAACATCACAAGATGATGGATTTTCACCCTCAGAGTCAAGGCTACCATATAAATCACATGTAATTCTACGTTGGCTACTTACGTTTTCTGCACATATTCCGGTAGACGCATCATAGGCACGAAATTGTATCTATTTTGAGTCATATGTAGACCTCAGAGTTTTACGCACAAAAAAGACAACAAAATTACGAAATTAGGGATAATAGGCATGAAAATCAACGTTTTAAGCACTTACAATAAGTTACAAAATGACTAAGTCAGGCAAAACAATATACATGAAAAAGTTATATTTCTGACATCTAGAACTGATTCCAAAAATATTAAATTACGCAATTTTTATTACATAGGAAAATGTATTTTTATTGGTATGAGAGAGATGACAAGCATATTTCATTTAATTTCATAATTAGCAGTATAGTGTTTATTTTCACTGTGTTTATTGTTTGTTTAATTTCATAATTAGCAGTATAATATTTTCTCCAAATTTTCTACAAGAAGACTGTCTTATCTATTAAAATCATTCTGAAGGCTGAAAATGAACTTTTCACTGACACAGATTTATAGGAGCAAACAAAATTTAGTCACATTTCTCATGTTTACTTCTCCTGGAACTTCTTTATTCCCCACTCCCCCTCCCACAAAAATACTTTAACCATACAACCCATTTAACCATTGGACCGTATTTTGCAATCTTCGCCTGTGCGAGTGTAGGCTTCTGCCTTTCCTCGCCCGGATTCCGAAGATCACGCGCTGCAAGGACAAGCCTCAAACTGTAAACAGCGCAGCTGCACCAGGAATGGGTGCAATTGTCAAAGAAGTGCGTGCTGATCGGACACGAGCACTTGAAAATCACTTGTTTTAGGCAGTTTTAGGCAAAACATATTAAAACAGGCATCAACCACCTTTTTATGACATTTTAGGCACCATTAGATACTTTCAGTAGATCTATTTTCTCAAGATTCGTAAACATCTGCAATTATTTTCCTCAACATCCTAAACGAACTATATAGGCATTTATCCTAAAATCCGAGGTCCAGTCATACGTAACTCAAGCAACGTAAGATATCCTCAGATTTCTTCAGAATGCTTTGAGATCTGCAACAATATAATGCCAGCGTCGTAGAAAAATTAACATCAAACCAGAAATATATAATACATGTGAAGAAATAAATGTAGAAATGTCGGTACAGTATTAGTTTATACAAAATACATTTCGTTTGTGCTGTAGAATTCGTTTCACGAAGAAGGCGAGTGGTGCTGTTAAGACTGCTCCTGGAAGTCCTTCATTCTTCAACAAATAACACGCCACACAGATCTGAAAAAACCTAAGCAGCATTATCTAATAAGTAAACATATCCCAATGGAATACCTGCCCTCTGACTCATTGCACTGACGAGAGATCTGGCACACAAAAGTGTTCAGAGGCTCCAAATACCACCCGCGCGCGATGCAGGGTTAACAGGAAATTTTTTCTTAATATATTCTTATGTAAATTGTATTTTTACAAGAAAAAATAAATACTTTAGACGAACGATAAACACAGTTTTCACTGTTATCCAAATTCCAGTAAGAGTACACAAAACAAACTAAGCCTGAAAAACCGTCAAATTCCAATGGACACTTGATACCGTACGAAATGCACAAAAACAAGCGGATTTACGCAACAAGCAGTCAGTGCGTCGTTAAAACGCATGTAAAAAAGGAAATATGAAGAACACACTTGAGTAGACAAAACATCTCGAGGAATGTGAAATCTTACAAGTCCTACAACCATATGGCACCATCTTACAGAATGCATTTAAAAGATATGGCTTAGCAACAGAACGCGAAAACGGAAGAAGTCTCGGAAAGACGAATAATTAGAATTAATATGTCCCGAACTCTAACACATCTTTTTTACTTCCCGCATTACTGTTAACGCAGTAGTTTAAAAAATTAGCCACACGACTCCTCTCGTAGCATAAATGCACGTCTCCACCCTTGCCAAACTAAGAAATGAAAAAGGCACTTATCCACAATCCGCCACCATTAGTGTTAAAATAAATAACTGTTTTCGGGCATGTCAACTGCTATATCATTAGTCCCGTTAGTGTAGTGAATGTCCTATCCTGGAAGGTAGCGGTGTTCCTCATCTGCCGGATGGCGAAATACGACGCCGACTTACTCGTCTTGCGGGGCAATACCTCCTCCACCCTGCGGGGCACCAAGTTCGGTTCCCGACTGGTCTCCCGACTTGCGCGGTAGTGCAGTGCATTTGAATCACTGCTTGTGAGTGAGGTGAGAGGATAGGACAACCAAAAGTAAGAAAACCTAGCACTGGATACATGGTCCGTTGATTAGGGTAGTGCTCCGACATTCCCCAGGTATTGACAGGATCGCCGGCCTGGATAGCGGAGGTAGCTAATGCTGAAGGGCCATAGCTGCCTCAACTCGGCAGGTTGCGGGTTCGAATCCCGCCTTGGGCATGGATGTTTGTGTGGGTTCGTGTTGTCCTTACGTGTTCTTTCTATAGTTCCCCCAACAGTTAAAGCAATCGCAATGGTCGCCATATGACCAAGTTGTTATAACGCGACCTTAAAATACCTTATCGACCAGAGCAACCGATCATTACGATTTTTCTCCCGTCAGCAGCTGAATTCGAGCAGCTACAGAGGTAAGGTCAAAAATCACCCACCGTCGGGACTCGAATTCTCGGACCTCCCGGTCAGAGGCGCTGCAGGCACATCGGTGGTGCTGGCCGTGAGCTAACTCAGGCGGTTAGAATACCCTCTAGCAACTGCGCGTCCCCGGGCGCCGCAGACACGCACTCCCACCGCTCCCCGCGCGGACACTTGACCCGCGCGGCGGCGGCCGGGCGGACCAATCACGGCCCGCGAGCGCGGGGGGAGAACCAATCACGCTCTCAATTGCGACCCGCGTCATCGCGTCGAAGCTCCGAGTAACCACTTAAAGAAGGTCAACAAGTAGGTGAAATCGTGCTCATAGCGGAGATGTGTCTGGGAGCGAGCGTCGAAGCTTACGACGAAGCAGCCACAACGGAGACTCAAATATCCGAACTCGCGAAATAATCTTGCTTAGGGGCGGCACCAATTTTTTTCAGGGGAAGCAGAAGAAAAAAATCAATTTTTAAATCCATCGAGAATAGGTTCTAACTATTCGATTTGGAGGATCAAAATCCAACTCCAACCATTTAAAAAGAGATTTAAGTAAGTTATGGCAAACGTGAAATAAAAATAAGACAGATAAAACTTGATAAGTTTTCCCTTTCATTGATTATTCTTTTTTCGTTCTAATTGTTTCTATTTTGGAAATTTAGAATGAAATCACATTGAAAACTCTTTGAATAAAAGTAAGAACAAATATTCTGAGTTTGATATTTGTATAAAGGGTAAAGGTCAGTGTAAATTATTGCCTTTCCCCTTTCAACACATAACAATAAAAGAAATTAAAATTATACGGCGAACAATCGTTCAGAAATTTTTTTAATACTGAAATGTAAACCTGGCATGCTCATGATACAATTTCTTCAGTACATTAGTACATTAAAATTTCAGAAATTATACTTAGAAGCACAAATATGATTTCACTCAGAATTCAACTACGCTTTAAATTTTACAAACATAAAACACAAGATTTCTTTGCATGGAATGATTGCGGACACGCGACATTACACGAGATCACATTTCTTTGGGCTGGGCTATGCAAGACAATATTTCTGTCCGGGAATATCCAAGCGCAAAAAGACTGCTCCCGGAATGCACCCTACAAAGGAGGAGAGCGAGACCCGCCGCGGCGCGCCGCCCGCTACCACGCCTCTCGCTTACGCCGCCCCGGGGAGGGGGGTGCGGGGCAAAAACGCACGGGGCGGGCGAGCGCCCGCGCAAAGGACGCCCGCGGCGCCGCCCACGCCGCCGCAGCCGGCGCTCGAAAAATTAGTCAACTTAAATTATCGTCGGCGCAGACACAGCCGGGCACCCGCCACCCGCACTCCAGCCCTGGGACGCCTGCAGTGCTTCGTTCTGCCTCCTATGCGTTACGACTGCCCCTGACCGTTCTGCACACACCACTGCACGAATTATTCAATTGACTGTGCACAAAGCCTACCAATTGTCTAATTAAAATAGTTTAATGGCTTCGATAATACGAAGACCAAGTTAAAGGAACTGAGATTAGTTGCATCAGATCGTTAGCACACGTGTTGTAATAACCCATGGACCCCTATAAACGTCGGTCACCATCAGATTCTTAACTTTCGCAGAATAATAGATTTAAATGCAAATTATAGGAATTTTACTAAGATGATAAAACGCTGAGCTATATTCGTATCGTACTCGTAACATCATACGATACTCATTTCTAAAATGACTTTTAACCGTCATTTCACCGTCTTTCAAACGTAAGATCGGCGTGTGAGAACATGTGCGTGACTGCGGTACTCATTACCCATCACTAGACATCGGATGTTTAGGCACTAAAAAATCTCCTTTAGGCTCCTAAAAAAAGGCACTGAAAATGTCAAGAATAAGGAGAAAAAAAGGCACTGTCATAAATTACATTCACAATAAAATTAAAAATTATTTCTAAAACTCCATACATATCTACAACTCTTCTACATTTTATTCTTAATAGTTCCCATTGCAATACATTATCAGTAACATTTCAAGGTTCACAACTTCAAATCTGCAACGATTGGGAGACAAAATCAGTTAGAATATAGAGAAGGATTTCTGAACATCTACTGTTGTGTCTGGCATATATTTTAGAGGTCCAACATTAGCAACACTGAAACCTTCTGGGAATTTACATTTATTTCCACTCAAAAGGTGCCCTCAGTGTATTGTCAATCGACCATTTTCTCAGAATATGGCTAGTATTTATGAAATAGGGAAATGGAGAAAAATATGTTAAAATACTTTCAGGAATTCTCTCGTATTTCAAAATACAAATATATGATTTGAAGGATTTTTAACGAATGGTCAGGTTGGATCATTGCCGATTTTCTGATATCTTAGCATTGTATATAAAAATAATACACAAAAGGCAAAAACGTACAATAATTCTAAGAAAAGGCATTTATGCAAAAAAAAAGGCATTTATGCTAAAATAAGCAAATATAAGCATTATAAAACTTCGTCATATGTCATCATTTGTCATGATTCATGCACACATATTATCAGCCTTTAAATAAGTTCGCTAGAAAAAAATAGGTATTTTCCTTAACATCAGATGTCTACCCATCACTAAAAACGAAAGTTAAATTGGCTACATCCTTAGCCAAGAATAATGTAGTGTACCTGAAACATAAACGGGAGGAAAAAGTAACATTGGGACAAGGGCGGATCCAGCCGATCATTTGGGGGGGGGAGGGGGGACCATCATAGATTCTCGTTAAATAATAAATATATTTATTATATTGTATATTATTTTTACAGTGTATATATGATACTATATAATATTGTTTAAATAATTGCATGTTTTTAATATAAATAAATATTTAAATCAATTATGCCATATAAAGTAAGGTAACAAACAAAAACCCAGGCCTTTTGGGGGACCAACATGGCCCGCCCTGGATCCGCCAATGCATCGGGAGGACACGAAAGAGCTGAGATGAGATAAGAGTGGAACAGTTAATATGGATAATCTATAAAGGAAGACGACGGTGGTGGTGATGGTGATAGTGGTGGTGGTGGTGGTGGTAGAAGTGGTGATGGTGATTATGGTGGTGATGATTGTGGTGGTGGTGGTGCTGGTGATGATGATGGTGGTGGTGGTGGTGGTGGTGGTGATGATATTTTCAAAATTTTAAATACACTGATTTACGCAGTGCGGAATGTTTGGGCGGGTCCATCTAGCACTGAAATTTTCGCAACCAGAAACACCACACGAAAGATTGCAGCAATAAAATTATTCCAACGGATGCACATCAAGTAAAATCATTATGTGTGTAATACACCACGATTATCCTTAAACCACAATACTAATATATTTTACGACTGACACATACACACACACACACACACACACACACACACACACACACACACACACACACAGATACTCGTACTTACACGTAATATTTTTTCAATATTCCACTGGCAAATAGCTGTCGTGTTCATATTTTTGATTGGATCAAAACAAATACATTGTTTAATAAAACATTCTCGTCGTGGTAACCAATTTCATCCCCAAACCACTGGTGACCCCATAAGAGAGCGAATACAAAAAAATCACATTTCTGGTAATATTTTCAATAATTCGAGAAGATGCAAAACAAAATATTTAGAAAACTTTTTAATTATCGCGACGGTTTACTTTTAAATGTTGTGCCATAGATCCTTTTTATTTCCTGTGTGTTTAAAAAACACCTACATTTTTCAGCATTATTTTGATTTTTGGGACACAAATATCTAGACATAAATCAAGCTTTAGAAATAGCAGAGAGAACTGAACTCTTTTCCACTGTCGAGAATTTCGGCTAAACATTTTCCATGGTTTTTTTAGAAAATTTGGTTGGAACATCATTTCAGAAAATTCGTCACTTTCAGTTACCTTATACTCAACGATCATGGACAATTTACGGACATTTAAAAAATCTCCATTAAAGATATTTTGAAGTTTATATGTTAAGAAACATATTGAACAATGAAATACTCCATAGATACAATGTTAAATTTAAGGACGTGAGACAAATAAAATTAAATTTTTGTAATTTTCTTTGAAACATCAACGGATAGAGCAATATAGAATTTATCTCATCTTATAGAGTACATTTGCCACTATCCCTGCCAAAAGTTTAAAGAAAAAATTGGTGCCGTTTTCGAGAAAATCTTTTTTTTTTATTTTTTAAAACTGCACATATTGCACGCAATATTCCGCAATTCTATATTTTTTTACAAAAAATGAACATTTTTTTGAAGTTGAAAAAAGTTGTAGTTGTAGGAAGACGCTGGAAAAATTAAAACTTTCGTTAATTGAGAGCTAATTCAGAAAATCGGAGCAATGCCACTTTTGTAAGTGTATTTTACTCTATTCTTAAAAGAAATTTAAAGAAAAAATTTGGAGTTGTTTTTGAAAAAAAAAATTGTCCCAGGGGCTTCATGTAAACTATCCCCAAATTTCACAGAATGTTGTTCGAAATTGGGGCGCTTCTACTCGAGCCAGATCGACAGGGGTTTCTTCAATTTGGAAAAAATCCTACGTATGGTTTAGGCGCCAGTGGTGTTCACGGATTTACAGACAGACGGAAGGACGTTTTGAGAAACTAATGGTGCCACAGAATGGCACAGACTTTACCGTATTTGTTTTCTATTTCCTTTGTTCTCGGCTAGCTATTCGGACTTGCTGCATTCTCTTGCCAGCTGCGAATTATCGCCGGCGAAATTAATTTTTTTTAAACATTTTCTTAATTTTTCGGTTTCTTAATAGTAGAACGGAAATATTATTTTCAGAATATAAATAACAGTGAAACGACGTCCTGAAAGTCAATTTTCTTTGAAACATTTCGAGCTGTTTTCAAGAAAATGGTGTTTAAGCCCTACTGTAAATGCAAAATTTTAAGCTCTTTTTCACAGGAATCTTTTGTTTTTGAAAAACTTTATTTTAACCCATTTTAAGAAATTTTACTCACAAATATCATAATGTATACAAATTGCTACAAATATGCATATTTACGGCGAGAGAGATATTTAAAAAAAACTACATTTGTGTATTTTTTATACCAAAAGAATACAGCAAAATAAATCGTATGCCATCCTATAGTGTTCAATTAGCAATATATGCATTAAAAGTTTGAAGAAAAACTTTGGAGCCGTTTTTGAGAAAATGGCGTTTGAGCGTTTCTGAAAATGCTAAATTTTGAGGACGTTTTCACAGAAAACTATTCAATTTTCAAAAAACTTTAAAAATGTAATTTAAAGTACATGTACTTATAAATACAGTAATGTGAACAAATAGCCACTAATTTAAATTTTAACGACGTGAGAGACAAGTCAAACAAATTACATTTTTATAATTTTGGAAAAAACAACAACAAAAGAATAGAGTAAACTGATGTTCATGTCATCTTATAGAGTACATTTAGCACTATCTCTACCAAAATTTAAAAGAAAAAATTTGGAGCCGTTTTGGAGAAAATTTTGTTTTTGTAATTTTTTAAAATCTTGTTCTGATAATATTTTAAAATTCCAAATATTTCGCACAGTATTCCCAGAAAACTAATAAAATTTTCAAACAAATGCACAGGACGTTAATGAAAAACCTAACTTTCAAGAACAAATTTTATTGGAAGGAAAATCCTCTATCTTTGATATCGTAGTTGTAGGAAGATGCCGAAAAAATTCAAACATTTGCCATTTTCGAAAATTCAGACTTAACTCTGGAAATCGGACCTATGCCACCTTAATAAGTGTATTTTACTACATTCTTACAAGATATTTAAAGAAAACATTAGGAGCCGTTTTTGAGAATATTGTAAAAATATTCTGTCGGCTTTATGTAAAGTACCCCCAAATTTTGAAGAAAATTTTTCAAAATCGCGGCGCGTTGTGTGGAAGCAGATCGACAGGGAAATGTTCATTTTGGAAGAGATCGCACATATGCTTTAGGCGCTAGAGTTGTTCACTGACACCGGCCGTACAGGCGGACAGACAGGCAGACGGACATTCAGACAGACAGACAGACAGACAGACAGACAGACGGACGGACGGACGGACGGACGGACGGACGGAGAGACAGACAGGCGTTTTGAAAAAAAACACTTTTTCGGAATCAGGGGACCCCAAAACGTGTATTTACGTTAAAATCTCGAAATCGATTTTCCCCAGCGTTACATAACTTTCCTACTACGTATATTACTCAGTGTATAGGTACGTATACGGGACAGTAAAAAGGAGAAACTTTACTGATGAATCTGAGAATATTGCTCTGAAATAATGCATTTTACAACATAATTTTACTCCAGCTGAAGTAAAGGATGATTTTTGTTGTCTGAAAAGTAGCTTCAACTATAATTACTTTCCCAGATATATTAAAAAGGACTCTCATTTCATGACCCCAACAGTGCAACGTTTCGAATGAGAAAAATAAGTTGAAGGTTGCTAGATCGAAGCTCCTTCCCATGGAAGTCTGGAAAAGTCAGCGCTTCCAAGAAGTAGTTTCATCGCAACCACGATTGTCGCTAGCAAGCGAAGCAAAACAGAGGTAAAGAACAAAGGAACTTTATGAGTCGCGTAGATGACGGTCGGGTCGAGTGTTTTCCTTTGTGCCGCGCAAAGGATACGGCCGGATGCTAAACACTTCGAAGAAAAGCAGTTACGGGCTGCGCGTTAACAAGTCTTCCCTTGATACGAACAACATTCTGCGTGAACGATCCTCGTAAAAGGGAGCTATGCGCAGTGAAATGATGGAGAAGAAGACCTCTGCAAGAAAGGGAGATTGACCTCCTAGAGTACAAGCCGATGCGAGCTACAGTCCCTGCAAACACCTAGTACCACGCCTTCTTTAATCTGCACCTAATCATCAGGAACAAGCAATCAAGAATTGCAATTACTTTCATTGTACTTGTTTTCTGAAACACTGGATTGTCGTAATTACATTCAATCACTTCGCACCTAGCCAGAAGACTGTATTAAGTGGGACGAAGGTTGTGGGAGAAGATTCCTGATTTTATGCCAATACTTAATTATAAATTTTCTCACCGAATCCATGAACAACAATCCACCAACATGAACAACATAAAAGTAATGCACCCCAGGTACCACATCGGAGACATCAAGAATGAACCGAGATGCAACACGTCAACATTTACCTCGATTGATAATTCCATTACTTCTATTGAAGAGTTCTGATGTTGATACAGGAAAACCAACTTCCAAGACAATGTTCGTGAGGAATCCACATTTCGTCCTGAAGGTCGTACTTCAGATTTGGCAAAACAGAAATACATACGAAAGTCACAATGCCCTGAACATAAAAGGTTGTCTCTGGGAAGAACTATGTCCATAAAAGTGTGAGCCAGGGATAGCCAAAATGTGGCGCACGCACCAAACGGCGCTTTGCATCTACAATTTATTCTAAAAGCGGAAAAAATCTCAATGAATCGGTCTTCATATTATCAGCACCAGAGCGATCTTGGTTCAATTCACGATCTCGCCCACAATAATGCATCAAGAACTATAGATCTGAGTTTTCTTCCCCAAACGACACTCTCCCATCGTTTTAGCGCCTCCAGATAGGTTCAAGTCCGCGACCGCCCTCTCCTCCAAGAGATCATCTCTCCCTCCTGTAGATTGGTGCTCCAATAAATGTGTCTTTAAACACCGATGAATCAATTTAGTAGGGAAATTGCGTCATCTCTTTTCCTCTCTTAAGCGAAGCAGATCCTGAAACTACCCTTGTTTTCCAACTAATTTTTTTAAATTAATTTTTTTAAGAAAATACCTATACTTTTTCAACCAGGCCTACGTGCGCACAAAATACCAATTGAAATTTTGGCCCACATTTCAGTCATAAAAAGTATAAACCTTAAAGAATTTACGAAATACCACGAATAAAATAGAGAAGAATCATTACCCAGAATTGGACTACACATCATAGAACATACGTTTTTAAGAACGTGGTATAAATTAAACGTGTGAATTCTGCTACAAATGTATCTACTCTCTCCCACAACCGAACCTCGAGCAAACGATGCAATCCCAACTGAAACGAGAGCAAGACACACACCACCGAGTAGAAGCCGAGACTATCGAAAGAGAAACGTATTATGTAGCACCAAAACAAACAACAACCCCCACCTACAAAAACAGACACGATCTATTTCTCCGCTGCGATGGTCCGCGTGCCGCAGTGGCGTGGGGCAGGCGGGGGCAGGCGGGAGCAGGCGGGGGCAGGCGAGGGCAGGCGGTGGCAGGCGGGTGCAGGCGGGGGCAGGCGGGGGCAGCGAGAGCCGGAGCGTTTCGGCCTGGAAAGTGGCGGCGGCGGCGATGGTGTTTACAAAGGCGCGAGAGCCTCGGCGGAAGAAAGTGCGAGAACAATTGAGAGCGGAAGGAAAGCGGTGGCGGGCGGAAGCTGGCCGCCAGGGCGAGGAGCACTCGGCACGAAGAAGCGAATGAACGGTACTTGAGCCGAAATCATAGATCCCTTTGAATCTCCTAGTGTGCCTGGGGGCGACCTGCACAGAGGGAGAACAGCGTGTTGCCTTTCCAATCTGGAAATCATCCAGTATGCTCCAACTTGAACCTGAGCTGGAAAAAGTGGGTTTGCGGTAAGCTTTATCGGCATTCTGCTGCTTTTTCTGCCCCTCACTGTTCCGTCGTCACATTATTATCAACCACAATTTATGATTTTATATCCATCAGTTCATTCACTGTCTCAGATAAGACCTTTTTCTTCTTCTTCAACATCAAGGATTACACTTGAAGGCCTGTTCCGTACTCAACGTTAATATCATCAATCTACCAATCAACTCTTCCTCTCCCAGTCGGTACACAATTTATTATTTGTCTAGAGAATCTGACGTTCATTCCTACAATACGGGCGTAACAATTTTGTTTCTGTTGTAATAAGAGGTTAAAATATTTACTTCTTGTCTTATATCTACATTCTTCTTGTCTAATAATGTATAGTTGGCAACACTTCGCAGGAACTTCATTTCGCTACTTTGAATTTTACTTAAGAAACAAGACCTCAAAGGCCAAGTAGTGAAATAAAAATAAGTCTGAAGCTCCCTATCCTTCTTGCGCAACACGCTTCCAAACGATTGAAAATTCCGTTAGAACCGCAAAAAGTGTTCTATCTTCAACACAAAACCTGAGCAGAATCAGAACCTGAAATTAATTACGGATTGTTGAAGTACGAAGTAGTAACGTGTATGTTACCGTAAAGTCACTGTGCAAAATTACAGAATTGAACAACGCACGACCATTTTGTTTAATTCCTCCAATTCTATTTGGAAAAATGTATTTCTCTGATTCAAATGAAAATTAAAAAAGATGGCCAGATGTGCTCAACAGTGAAACACATATTCCGCACCACACGCGAAATACTATGTTGTACATACAGTGTTTTCAGCTGTCAAATCAAACACTTATCGTCTCATGAACTTCCCAATCGGAGAGGAAATTATCATACCAGTTGACAGCATTCTGCATTCTAATAATGAACATTCTTTAAAATGAAAATTCTCACTTACGACTAGATCAAAGAAATTAAAACAAAATAAATTCTTACTTTGAAATGCATTAATTTGAACTAGATTTTCGATTACAGACGTTAGATATTTCAAACAACTCGTATTCGAGAGCAATGTCTCATATATTATTAAAGATACGAAAATTTCCGTTCGAATAACGTGCTCCGGGTTGTTGTTGATAATAGAAGACCACCTGCGTACGATTTTGTGAGTTGATGTAATCACAAATTTCATTTTTACTTTCCCGTATACGTACGTATACACGGAGTGATATACGTAGTATAGGGAAAGTTATGTAATGCTGCGCGAAAAAATGGCCAATTTTCGGCGGAAAAAAAATTAATTGCCGGGCCGTGAAAACGAATAAGTGTATAAAACTAGTTGCTAAATTAAGAAAAAAAAATCCCCTAACACGTGGTGTAGCCAGAAACCCTGTTTTCTAGGTCCTTGATACCGAAAACCAAATTGAAAGAAAACGTCCGTCTGTCCGTCCGTGAACACTGCTAGCGCCTAAGCCTATACGTACGATTTCTTCCAAAATGGATATTCCCCGGTCGATCTGATTCTAGTCGAAGCTTTGAGATTTTGAAAGAGATTCTTCAAAATTTGGGGGTACTTTATATGAAGCCCCCCGGGGATTTTCAACATTTTCTCAAAAACGGCTCCAAATTTTTTCTTTAAATTTCTTGTATGAATAGAGGAAAATACACTTTTTAACATGGCATAGGTCCGATTTTCACGTACAGCTCTGAATTTTCGAAAATTGTGAAAGTTTGAAATTTTTTCGGCGTCTTTCTCCAACTACAAAATTGAAGATAGAGATTTTTTCTTCAAATAAAATTTGTTCTGCATATTGAGTTCTTTAATAAAGGCCATGTAAATGTTTTTCAAAATTTTGGTAGTTTTCGTCCAATATTGAGTGCAATATGTGCAATTTTAAAAAATTACAAAAACAAGAGTTTCTCAAAAACGGCTCCAAATTTTTTCTTTAAACTTTTGGTAGGGATAGTGGAAAAAGGAATCTATCAATGACATAAAAACCATTTTGGTCTATCGGTTGGTTTTTTCAAAAATTACAAAAATGGAAATTTTTTAACTTGTCTCTCACGTCGTTAATATTTACATTTTCGGCGATTTTTTCACATTAGTATATTTACGAGTACATGTGCTTTAAATAATGTCAAGTAAAGTTTCTCGAAAACACAACCGTTTTCTGTGAAAAGTAGCTCAAAATTTCGCATTTTCAGAAATGCTCCAACGCCATTTTCTCATATATGGCTCCAATTTTTTTCTTGAAAATTTTGTAACGGATAGTGCTAATTACACTCTTTAGTATAACGTAAAGTTTATTTTGAGTTATTTTTTTGTTTTTTCAAAAATTACATAATTGTAATTTTTTTGAAAGATCTCTCACATCTTTAATATGCACATTAACAGCAATTTGTAAAGATGATTATATTTGTGAGTGTAAGTGCTTCAAATAACTTCAAATAAAGTATTTTGAAAACTCAAAAATTTTCTGTGAAAATGAGTTCAAATTTCGCATTTTTAGAAGTGCTAAAACGCCATTTTCTCTTAAACGGCACATAATTTTTAAAATAACATTGCCATTTACGGCTTGGTTTTCGTGTTCTTTAATATTCTAAAATTAATATTTCCGTTCTACCAATAGGAAACCGAAAAATTAAGAAAATGACAAAAAAATGTACTTTTGGCGATGATAGATGGCAGCTGGCAAGAAAGAGTATGTGGCAATTCCGAATAGCTAGCGAAGACCCAAGAAAATAGAAAACTAATACGGGAAAGTCTGTGCCATTCTGTAGCACCACTAGTTTGATCTTACAAACTAAAATAACAATTAAAATGATTACCGTAGACATATTTGTTGCTATTTTAAAATTAAATAACAAAAATATACCGCAAAAAGAATTAGTGGTTGCGGGCGCGTGAACTGCTAAGATCATAGGTGTCGTAGGTGTAGTATGTTTTTTTCCCTCGGGAGGTAGCGGTGATATTCCCCCGCTAGTTGGGGAAATCCGGCGCTGACCTACCGTCGGCTAGCGGGACTGTCCCCACCCAAGTATCACCCAACGGGGGCACCGCCCTAAACTCTAAGCTCCCGACTCCCGGCAAGTGTTAGTAATGTAGTGCATGTAAGTGTGTGGTTAAGTAAGGAGTAGGATAGGACAAGGAATGGGATGGGGGAAGGAAAGATCGCGCGGGATCCGTGGCCCATTTGTTAGGGTACTGCTCCGGCATTCGGCTAGTGTTGATCGGAGAAACCAAGGAAAACAACTGATAAGAGCAGCAGGCCGTTATTCACCTTCAGATAGCGTCTGAATTTGACCTAGCTGACAAGCTAGTGTCAAAAATCCTGCCACCGTCAGGTCTGGAACCTAGATCCTCCGGGTCAGAAGGACTGCAGTTAAATCACCTGATGCTCTGACCCATCACTCCCGGTAAAAATAAAACAATTAAAAAGACTATGTTATTTTGAAGTTCAAACTACGTATAACTTATGAATTGGTGCTTATAAATTGGGAGAAAAGAAGATAACCTGTAATCGTGAACAATCTACCCCATCTATCGCAGTTGTCCATTATTTCACTCGTCAGAGAGAGAATGTTAATTCGAGAATTAACGTGGGAAAAAATATTATTTGCTGTAAACAGATATTATTGAATATTACTGAATGCCTTCGAATATATTTCTATTTAAATATTAAAAATTCGTAGCTTTTGAAATCCAATGTGTTACGCACGGAACGAACTGAATGGCCAAAACAAGCGTCCATGACTATGAGTATGAAGAAGACATTACACACATACGAATGATATAGCTAATGATCGTATGATGCAGCTGCAGAGGACGTCGCTGTGTTCCCTGTAGTTTCTAAACATATCCTATGCATACCGACATTAAATGCAATATTGTAGTTATGCCACAAGTCATCATTTTGAATGGTAATATCATTCGATAAAACATCTTTGTTTCGTATCTTCGTACGCGACAAATCTGAAATTACGGAATTGTACAGTCTGAATGTACTAATTTCAAACTATTTCATACTGTAACAAAGGTAAATATTAATCTTCAAAATAATTTTCCGAATAACACGATTCCCAAGTAATGATGGTGTTACATTTCATGAACAATATTTACACCACGTACTAGGAATTTTTTTTTAATGTGGTGCTATTTAAAAAAAAAAAAGTTGAAAATCGCCTAAATTTCATGCAAAATTACGCAACATCCACTTATAATTTCGAAAAATCCCACTTGACCTTATTTCAAGTTCTGTTTTTGAAGAACTGATGTTGTTAAGAAAAAATCTGCAACATTGAAGTTGCAGGATACGCCCATAAAACAAATTTTGCAGTTTTTGAAAACTCAAATATTTCAACCAAAATAAGACCTGGAACATTAAGTGTCATTTATGCTTTGCACAAAAAAATAATAAAACAATTTGCAGCCATTTTTGACAAATTCGAAAATGTTCTTGAGGTTTCATGTAAAGTACTCCCCAAAATAAAAATATGTTTGATATTCAAAGTATCGCAAAATCAGCCATATCGATCACGGATAGCAATTTTAGAGAAAATACTGCCTACGATTTAACCATTAGCCTTGAACCCACTGATGGACGGACTGACAGACACACTGACCACGAGACAGAAAACCAATAATTCGCAACCAATTTTTAGATGTCAAGGATTCACAAAAGGGGATTCTGGCTTCACAACATTTTAGGGAAAGTAATTTACTACATATTGGAACAGTATCAAAGCCCCATCAATACGAATGTTTCCATCACAAAATCGCCGTTTTTGCCGCAGCATTTCAATACTTTCTCCTTACTACGTACGGAGAGAAAGCCGAGAAAGTAAAACGAATTTTCCCAAAGAGAATCATATCTCTTACATCAATTGCACATGGCAGAACCCTTGGTGTGCACCGTTGCTTCAACCCACTGTGCCAGCGCGTCTGGACGGCGAGCGGTCAGCGCCCTGAAGGGGTCAAGGAACCCGAGCAGCCGAAAACAGCGCGCGCCGCCGACGCCTCGAGACCGAACAATTAGCGGGCGCGAACGCGGCGTCGCGACGCGACGCGAGTCCGCTACGCAAACACCCGGGCGCCGCGCCGGCAAGACATCAGCGCGCAAGGGCTGCCAACTACGTCGCGCATGCTGCGATCGGGAGGCGCAAATCTTTGGAGATACAATCAGTTGGTACCGAAAAATCTTTGTTTCCGCTTGACCGAGGCGTAGCGGCGAGGATGTTTCCTTTTTACCTCCGGCTTGTATGTCTCTATGTGAAATTTGTGGTGGACTAAGCGGGTTCGCGTCAAATGTTCATTCATCAAGCCATTTGCATTAGGGTATAACAAAAAGGTTTAGGAATTGGAAACTATAACAAAGAAGAATGTTTAAGTTTGAGTGGCTTAAAACAAGAAAGTAGAATGTCACGAATTGTTTAGAGTTGCATTTTTAACTGCGTTTTTTTTCTTTTTTTTTCTTTTTTCTTTTTTTTTTTTTCTTTTTTCTTTTTTTTTTTGAGAAGAAGGAATGAAGAGAGAAATGTCTTTCTTTCAATGACATGTTTGTACACGACTGGCAACTACTCGTACATACACACTTACACAAAAAGTAAACCCCATAATCACTTCCTGATACTAGCGAAAGTCCACACTCGCCTGAAGCTTGGGGACTCCGATGTTGCCTATTATTAATTGTTGGGCAGAATACGCCAAACATGTTAAAGGCAACCTTGAGATACCTACTGACTAACACCGTCATCAGTTATTATTTGTACACTGGTTCTAAGATATCCTTCCACTCGCTATACATTCAGTAAAAATGAAATAAAATACAAGGAAATTGTACTGAAAATCGATTTGATGGACATATGTTGACTTCTTACGGAATATCCCAAGATGCTACAACACGAAGCAAACATTTGTACACTGCATATCAAATTGAAATGAAACGCACGGAACCATATCAATTCTTTGTCTGAATATACTTTATTGACTGAATAATAAGAACAATTACGCGGTTCTTTTTTAATATTTTACATGTCTTCTCTTTCCCAGGAGTTAGGGCATAAATCGGAAGTAAGATTAAAGAAGTCCCTTATCAATTATAAAAATTAGCTCTTACAATCTACCAGCATACTGACCTTCATTGGATATTAACTGAAGAAATGTACAGAAAAAGTGGTTAAAAGAAGATGTTTATGATCTTCATATTTTAATTTCTCAGCAAAGAGTAAGCATGCTTTAAAATGGTTCCGAACTTCTTTACGTCCCACCAGGCAAATGATTAAGATGCCAATCGTTAAATACGGAACAAGATGCATAGAAATGATAACTATCCATCATCATTATCATTAGTAGATATCATGATCGCCCCCCCCCCAACAGTTCTATCATTGTCCTTTGACACTCTGATGCACATGCACCTCCATTCGCTAAGGTCCACAGATCCATAGCTCCTTCGGACATGCACAGTTGCCTGAGGCATGCAATGCCCGTAGCGACATATTAAAATGATTACTGTTGGGGAGAAAAAGCAACGGATACGCGAAATTCACGTTGTGATTCGTAGATTCATTGGCATAGCTCTTACTGCCTACAGGCAGACCAAATCGTCCTATCAACTTCTAACCATGGACGGAGAAGGAATGGAAAGGAAAAGTTACTTCCTTAGGTGATATATGGTGGTTTGGAAGTGCCCCGAATGGCACTTCACAGAAAGCTACAATCGTGCCATCTCGAACCCTCGATACGTCAAACCACGCCGCTACACAAGTTCGTTAGCGACCTCGGCTGCCGAACCGGCTAAATGACATTCTATATTGTCAAAGAAAAGGACGAAAATAAGCATTAACGGTTAATTTATATTATTTTCGAACTGAGGTATCCGCAATATCGGAGTATTGATTTATTACAATCATCCGTTAGAGAGGAAAATGAATGAATTGTTTAGTTTATCCCCACTAGCCCTCCCCTATCCTTTCCGTCCCACCCTGCCTCGCCACAATCATCCCTGCCACGCCCATCCCAGAATTTGTCGTGTCCAGCTACGAACATCGTTACCATGGGCACCTGGAAACATGATATTGGTTGTTGCATATTCACAGCAAACTTTTAGAAACAAAAAATAAATTCCATTATCACTGCACATTGATAGCCGACCATTAAAGTGATATGATACGATCTAAAGTTACGTTACGATCTACCTATGTCTCAAAATGCAGTACAATCGGCTGAGCCATCAAGAAGTTGACCTTCAAACACTTTTATTTTCACTTTTATTTGTTTAGAACATAAACTGAAAAAAGTAGCCTATATTATTCCCAAAAAATACCCCGCCATTCAGTGAAAGTCTCATCAAAATTGTTAAACTGTTCCCAACGTTAATCAAAAATTGTAAAAACTATATTTTTTTATTTATCATAAATAGCCATATGATCTGGTAACAATACAGCTCTAAAATCACTAACATTTCAGTGGTATTAAAATGCTTTTTTTAAAATTCCTATCCCTTGCAATAACCAATATTGTGTTTTGAAGAAATTATAAAACTATCGTGGAACAGATTGTTTATAAATTTTATAAATTGCCGTATGTTTTAAAAATATATATTCTACATTTCCTTTTGAAAGTAGAAAGAGCGTAGAAAGGGACACGTGAAAGACAACACGCGAGAAAAGGAGAAATCGGAAGGCAGAGAAAGCGGAACACTGATCGTGACTTGCTTTTATTGGTACTATCTCCATTTACGCCCTATGACTATTCTACAAGGATTCTCACAGTACGGCCAACCCACATTCAAATATTTTTTTTAGTACGCCGTGCGCCAAACACATGCCAGGCTTTGCTGGCCAAGTTTTCCATTATTTTTTCATTCTAAATAATAATGAGAGAAACAGCCTGAAGCGTGAGTGAAACCTAGTGAAGCGTGTGCGAAAGATGTTTCGCACACAGCGGTTTAAAAAAGTATACGCAGCACGTGCGCGAAGTGATTCGCGGTAGATTCTAAAGAACTACTAAGCTCGCAATATTTCATAACGCAGTATGATTGTGCGTTCCGAAAGTTATGTCAAATATAAACACAAATATTCCCACAAAAAATGACATATTTATTTCATTTATATTTTTCCCCCATTATCAGAAGTCTTGAATTCGTCAAACCTGCTAAACCCTTCACAATTATCTGCCAACAGAGTTTGGATATTTTTACCACAAATTTCCTCCTAAATAAAACACAATATTGACTAATTTGACTTCTTTATGTACATATCAAGTATGCATGTTAAACAAGTATTTAGAATTTTCGGTTTATTACTGTGTGTCGTAGACAACATGCAGTGAATCCTTTTCACTGTTTTATAATCTACCACCAAGATATTCTTTTTCATCCTCATCAACTTTTGTCTTCGAACTTACCTAAACAAGTTTTTTTCAATTCCCATTGTATATAATGCTGTCATTAGATGGTTGCAACCAGTTGCATAATGATAGTAATTTCGATACAGTTTTCATTATGATACAGGTTCTTGACCAATCACAGAGAAGTTTACAAACCAAGTATTGACACTTCATTAATCATTGAGAATCTTTATAGTAAATGTTTCGTTCGATTGTGTACATTAAAATTGAATTTAATATTATATTCTGCTAGGTCTTCATTTATTTTATTGTTAGTAATTTTTCGTGGAGTATTATTTAAAATAAAGTGGATAGTAATTTCACGTTGATCCTTTTTCACTAGCGCAGTACTCCCTCGCAGGCGGACAGGTAACCACAGCCACCTGCGGCAACATGCGAGGGTAGATTTAGGTAGTTGTCCGCAAAGTGGCATTGGCTGAATCAATTGCCACGAAACTATTCAATATAATAGTACATTATGAAACGATGATGTAATGATGGGTATTAATACACGAGTGTGAAATTACGATACGAGCGAGGAACGAGCGAGAATCGTAAACTTCACACGAGTGTATTAATACCCATTACATCGAGTTTCATACCGTACTTTTTCTACGACTTATGGTAACTTTTATAAGTTAAACTTCTCCACTGAATCATTTCCTGGAAGTCGACACTCAAGATTCAAGGCCAAGGCCACCTAGCGGGCACCTCTCTACCCTACACGCACAGATGGCATTGTTTTTACCAGAGCGCTTGCGAGGGATTAATATTCCGACGTCAGCATTTTCGCATTTTCTTTCATTTCTTGAAATGTCAACACCACTATTCACTAAATATTTTAAACTAAAGAATTGGCCGGTTTTTAAGGACAACCACACGGCAGTAGCAAATAACACAAAATGACTCGCGTGATCCCGCGTGGAGATCTTAACGTCACTCAAATGTTCTCTGCAATAACTACCACTGCGCTAGTCAAATACGATCAAAGTTAAATTACAATCCAATTTATTATAACTAATATTTTACGTAAAAATCACTACCAATACAAGAAATTAAGAATGAGAAGCATAAAATAATATTAAATGCAATTTTAATATACACACTAGAACGAAACATTTACTGCAAAGATTCTCAATGATTAATGAAGTGACAATATTGGTTTGTAAGCGACTCTGTGATTGGTCAAGAATCTGTATCATAATGAAAACTGTATCGAAATGACCATCATTATGCAACTGGTTGCAGCCATCCAATGACAGCATTATACAATGAGAGTAGAAAAAAGTTTCTTATAAAAGTCGTAGAAAAATACCGTATGAAACTCTATGTAATGGTTATTAATACACTCCTCTGAAGTTTACGATACTCGTTTATTAATATCAATCATTACATCTTTGTTTCACAATGTACTATTGTTGCAACGATATTGTGACCAACACATAGTACCGGTTTACATGAGGCTGGCACCATGCCTTTCAAATAACCGGGTGATGACCGCCTAGGCGTAGACAACGCCACTTGGGATAGTGAGAGCCGAACTGGACCAAGTTTTGAGCACGGAAGAAACGAAATCCACCTAGGATTGTGGGGGCGGGGGCGCGCGTGAGGAGATGGCACAATCTATATTCTGCCTAGTGGTGTGTTTGGTAACGGATGCGAGTGTGTGACAGGGGTAGAGGAACAACTGACCCTGGCTATTACTACCATGGCCGGGGAAAACAGAGCCTAGGTAACGAATGAGTTTTTGGAGAGCCGGACTTGATGGAACGAATAGCCGCTGGTGAGGTTACGTTGTCCTAGCCGCTCCACGAACTAAAGTGAGTGGCCAAATGCTTTTTTTTTATAGAAATAACATTGAAAGAAATTCAAGTGCCTAACAAGAACGTTTTTGGGGACTTGTTAGAGGAAGAGACATTACTGCAAACTCAATACAGTAACAAAACAGCATAATATAAAAGCAACATAATAAAAAATCAGCGTAATAAGAATTATGTTTGTTGCTATTACATAGAAAGGAAATCTAGTTGTTTCGACTTAGAACAATTGAAATTGTTTTTGTTTCTTTCTCTTTACTTCTGGTTAATGTGTGTATTTTGCATCACAGAGTAAGTAGTGGTTAAAGGCATTTTGTGCAAGTCTGGATGTGTGTGGGAGGATTCCAGGTTTATGTGATCATGTGTACAACCAATATAATCGTAATATGAGCATTTTTTGGTTTTGAATTATATTTAGTATTAAGAGATTGGACATGTGTTTCATCATTGTGTGTTTTATCAAAGAAGTCATGAAAGTTTAGTGACGCCATCTATGAACTGGTGATAGAATTTGCAATTTACCTCCAGGCGGCAATATGCACCTTTCCACTGGCGCAATCTGTAAACTGGAGATATGATTTCGGTAGCTTTCCCTCCACATGGCAATATGTACCTGTCTGTGGTATGAGATGATGGTGTAAACCAAGGCTCATCACGTTTTCGCTCCGTAGAGCCATGGCCGATTGCTCCCGGCTCGCAACGGGGGACCGGGGTCCAGTAGGAGCACTATGAGAAATTCAAGTGTCAAACGCCGGGGTATGAGAAATTCAACGGTGGCGCTTAGCGCTTTACACTGACATGATTTTGTCCATAGACACCAGTGTTCCGTCTACAAGCGCAAATATGAAAACAGCTATTACCATTGCGGATAGTTATTGTCACCTCCACTAACATGACATAACAATAATTAAAGAAAGAATTCGGGCAAGGAAAGAATTTCAGCAAATACTCTTGAGAAAGTTTGCGACGGTAATAATTATTGAATGTTGAATTGTCAAAAACAATGTAAATATTTGTATCTAAGAGTTATAATGCCATCAAATTACCAAAAATACCTAGTATTACTCTTAAACGATCTTACGTAGTAATTCTTTCTACATTTTAAAATAATTTTTCTCGCACAATGCGTTCAATGTTTGGCACTAATAATTGAGCGCAACTCAACCTCAAGACATTTGTCAAGTTGTGATCTGTAAGAGAGCTTCTCAGTCTCGACGTACAATATTCATACTAGAAAAAAATTGCTTACAAACATATATTACTTGCGGAATTTAGGCAACTGTCCCTGGGGAATGCTTTTGTAAAAATGAAGTAGATCTTCCTTGTCCTGGAATTCGTCTTTCAAATCGGTAACATTTTGAAGATCTAATATTTTCAACTGTAAATCGGATTTACGCTGTCGCCATTGAAATTGGTAAAGCAAAAAACTTTGAAATCTGATTCCGTATCAGATATTTCATGAAATCTATTTCCAAATTATACGTTATTTATCGATGTATTTGTCGTACTTAGCTGCATGATTCATCGTGTTATGACTCTTTAGATTACACTCTTTAACATGATTAAATTTTTTATGACAAACGAAACATTTTACAAAATTTTCAGCTTTTGAGAAAAAACAGTTCTTCCCATTTATTTTTAAAAATTATCGGACCATTAAATGTGAAAGTCCTTTGCTTCCTTTTCCACAACACGTTTTGCAATGTCGTCTTGCGTGAAACTGAGCTGTCCGCCTTACCGCTTCTACCTCTCAACGCGCCCCTCCCCTCGCGAAGCAGGCTTCGCTCGCTGCCGCTGCTGCTCCTGTCATGCGCTCCGGCCATTGCCGACGGCCCTTTGTTTCCGAATCGTCTTTCTGATGAATCCTGGTGTAAACCACAGACGTCCAAGATATATACGCAAAGGAATTCGATGACTGATGACTTTTCATGGATTCATCCAAAAAAATTTTAAAATAGTTATGTTGCACAACGGCTTACTAGAAATACAGTATGACAATCACGGCGGGGTGGAGACCTAAATATTATTAATTTAATTAAAAATTGTATGTATTATTTGTTAGAAAAAGTTTTTTTTTATTTTTCATATACCCTTAATAATCATGAAAACGTAATCTCTGCCAGCTAAAATATTTCATAGAGCGTTGTAAAAAAATGGTGCTTGATGGTATGCAACTGAGCTCAGATATGAAATCAGCACCCCAAAAAACTGTATATATTTTGTATAAATTTTTGGTTCTTGTGACCTTTAAATTAAATTTGCAGGCATGTGTTCTTTATCACGTACCAGTGCACTAACTCGAGGTCCAATAAGCACAGCTGCCTTTTCTTCATAATGACAAAGCAAGACTAGTTCTGAATTTATCATTTGCATTTAATACCGTAACAATCTGTTTCATCAAACCCAGTTTGATGGAGCGGAGGAAATATAATCTTGAGGGCTTCGCAAGTTGTCCAAATGTGCTCGCATTGATTCAGTAGGACAATCAGTTTTGTCATTTTGATCCTCTCGTAATTATTCAGGAAGACCAATTGGAACACAAGCAGAGTCATTGTCATTAAGTAATATGTAAGTAATGAAGTAAAAGGACTAAACTTCAAATTGTCTGAAAATAATCGTCAATCAGTTGGACTGAAGAACATAATCCATAGCTCGTGGACAAAACTTGTGACATTGCGAAGAAAAATTCTAAAAATTTATTAGATTCTGTAAAATATTAAACAAACACCTCTCATTTTCAACAGTTTGAAACTGGGTGGTTCAGTTCACCATTTTCATGTAGCACAGGTACAAGTTTGGAGAGCTTCTACTCACATATACAATCTTTCAGCTCAAACTGGCTACACCGCTGAGAAGGTGAGGATTGAGAGAAATCCGAGGAATGTTCATTGGCTACTAAAAATATTTCTTCACCGGTTCATTGGCTTCCGAAAATATCCAATAGTCTCCACCTTTTGGGCGATATCCTCTTCCTTTGGATAAAATCCTTCAAAGACAGGATTTGGTAGTTGATCAGAGGACTCAGTCAAGAGATACAAATATAAGAAATTAATTTGATTGCAAACGACTGGAACTGAAGAATCTGAATTCTTTGGAAACTAGAACATCAAGAAAAAACATTTTGAGTTTGAATACAGCAAATATGAATATTAAGAATCAGTAAAAAAAGTCTCATACAACTGAAATTTCAAAAACCCTGCAGTAAAGTGTACGGCGACAAAACGTTTTGGGAAAATTTTCTCATTATGCCAGCATTAGTAATGAAAATATATTATCAAAAGTCACGAAAGATTCATAATAAAGTGAAATAAAACAAAATACAAAACTAGCATATCGAATCTTCTCAACATAACTCCAATAAAATTAAATGTTATTTCGAACTAAACAATGGAATATAATCGTAAACAAAAAGAAAGAAAATGGAAAAAAAGGTGTATAACCCAGACCAGCAGCAGATATCTGCTGAATCAAAAGTAATAAGCATTCTTCCAGATTCCAGTCTGCATGACGCCTGAATGACGGCGCCTCATTCTGCAACCCGTAAGGCCACCGTGCATAGCGGGTTGCATATTTGGCACCGTACTATACTTGCGTGTCTTCCCTTGAATTTAAACCCTCCTATTATATTCGACATCGTTCCTGTATGTGAGTGGCAGGGGGGATTGATTGCGACAATTGTATCGCGCTTTTGCGGACATAGTTGTTTCTTACTATTTTCTCTGCGACATTGACACTACCAAAAAAAATTAATCATTATCTCATCTTACTCACCTTTCGAAACATAGTTCTCAATTCCACGTAGTGGTTGAACCAAGCTACTCACGCCATCGCCCCACATCTTATTTAACTTAAACTTCATTTTTGAAAGATTGACAGAACAGCAATGACCTGTGTTTCAGTTCACTACTTCTTTAATTTCGTTTGGCCCGATTTGCCAGAACTTTGGTCTCGATATTGTGGGGTCAATAGATCTGATAAGCGTGATGAAATTTGGGGTATGGCATGGGGTATTATGTAAATAGTGTAAATAAAAATACAAAATAGACGTTCAGACAGAGATGAAATTACAACTTAATTATTTTTCTCAACACAAATGCCAAGATCATCCATCAGAATTTCAACACCGATAGAAGTATTGATTAAAGTGAAAGGCAAGGATTAGTAGCGTTTACTATCCCTAGAGCTACCCATATTCTACGCTTGTTCATTACTTTCATTCCTTCAGTACTTTTTGTAGGCCTACATATCTGAGCAAGAACAACCTCAAGAAATCTTTGAGGGTGCTATGGACTATTCGAAATACCGTTTTCACTGAAAGATGCTTTTGAACTATAATACAAATTGCAAAAGCATCTTACTCGTTCTTCTTCCAGAACTTCAAAAGCAAAATAATTTGTACACGAATTTCCGAAAACTTTAGTTGAAGACACTCGACACGTCACAGAAGAATTATTTCCTTCAAATGTGTATAACAAATGATAACATAACATACAATAGCTGAAAAACTAGCCTTTTGCTGGACAGGTTCGCCTAATTGTTTCTGTTGATATAATTACTACATGAATAATATTAGGTAAATGAATAAATGAGTGGAAAACCACACGTACATCAATTAACAAAACATTCATTAATTTAAATAAATGTCCCAACACAATTTTCCTGTTCATTCTTCAAATAGATGACAAAAAAGTTCAAATTAAAAAAACGTGTAAAGAAGAAAAATATTCGAAAACAGAACGCAATGCTAACACTGGAGATGCAGAAGACAGACTCTGAATTCTTGTTTTGATTCTAGATACTTCCCGCTTGAAAACGAAACACCAAAGAAAACGAACAACGGTTCATCCATTCTCAGAATCTATCACAAGGCCTGAGAACGTTCTCATTCCAATGAGTTGCCATTGTCTGTTGTTTCAGGAAGAAGCACAGTACATCTCTTAAGCCGCTCGCCTTCAAACGAACAATCAACGAAGGCAGAGCGTAACTTCGCTTTCCTGCTGGCGACTGAGGGAGCTCCCTGGGAGTATAGAGGCCGTTTCTCAGATGAACTGAGTTGTAAATCTCTAACAACATTAGAGATACATTACTTTCAGAAACCCACACCCACTCCGCAATAATTATTTATAACCACCGGCTCAATATTATAACATCCCAGGCTTTAATTCACCAAGTCACATTAAACGTGATTATTTTCCTCTGGTTTCGAATTAAAGTAATATTTGTTTTATAAACATAGCTCTAAACAGTATACTTCACTATCCCCATTTAGAAGTAAATATACGAAAATTGTCTGAGAATAAATTTAAGTACGTCAAATCAAATCAAATTCGAAAAGAAAGAGGAATTCAATTTTAAAATTTCATAGAAGACGGTAATGCATGTTTAAATACCTACATTTTCCCACAATTATCGAAAAAATATTCTAAAATGCGTGCTCAATACATTATCAGTCCCACAGATAGTGAAAAGAAAAATAGGTTCGTGGATCTTATCAACTTCCTCAAACTCTCCTAACCTAAAACAGCAGTGGTTTTTCCTGCAGCACGTCCATTTTGGTGTTAACCGCGACCCAGCACGTGCGTTGCAGTCTGATCTCGTGCAAGGAAACCCTATGTTTAGCTGACCGCCGCCGGCCGCAGAGGTCCGCGCTGACCCAGAAAGATAAAGTAGCGCGCGGGGGCGTGGCGCCAGGGGGTGGGCGGGGGCGGGGGCGGGGCGACTGCCCGGCAAGAGATTTACGCGCGCTGCGTGAGGAGGAAAGACTTCGCGCTAGTCCCTACGGCGCCCGTGGCCGTCTCGGGACACAGATACGTACACAGGAAACGGCATATGACACACAGTGCACACATACGAGGTGACATTGTTACAACATCTCAGACAGTTGCCTAATTGAAGAGGTTCCAGTTTGGGTTGTATGTTGTAATTACAATTGTATTGAAATTGGTAAATATTCACGTCAATAACGCACAATGTATCATTAACAGGTTAGCGACATTCTTGAGATCAATCTGATAGCAGATTGTTATTAATTTAATTTGAATTATTTTTAAGGTAACATCAACCTGTGTCCAGTATTAAATGGCGAATGGTGACTGGGCCATTATTATTATTATTATTATTATTATTATTATTATTATTATTATTATTATTATTATTATCATCATCACTATTATTTAATAGTGCACAGTTCGCAGATATATAAATAGAACTCAAACAGACATCATCTTTTAAAGTATGATCACAAAATTATTAATATATCTTATAAATTATTTCTATGAAAGCATGAAATGAGTAAAACTGATTTCTGGAGATTAACGGCGGTACTCTTTTTAATTTTCAATGCTTTTAGAGAGTACTTTAAGGTCTCGGAATGACGTCCGTTGTTGAAAGAACAACTGGGAAAGTCTTTGAATTCAGGATGTTTCATTGTTCAGTCATGTGGGGCAATTCTTTGAAGATTGCTGGTGTCGACGACTGCTATATATCTGCAAACAAAAGTTTATCCTAGTCCCATATGAGGTCTTTTGTGGTGGGCTTTTCGATTTGTCAGTATACTTCGGCCCCAGTACATTTTATAACTGTTGTTCCCCAGAACTTATTTTGGGATATGCTAGAAGTATCATGGGATGGTTACCAAACCAATTCCTGCCCTTGTCAGAGGATGCTGCCTCACACATATATTAACGATCTAATCAGCATTTTGACTGCAGTGTAGCTCCCACACAAAATAAGGCGGAATTAAATTAAGAGAAGAAATTAACAAAGGCCACGACTTCAGAAGGTGGAAATAAATCCAAAGAAAGTCGATATACACAAAAAAGAATTAAATCCATGCAAACATATATTACAGCCGTCCCCGAAACCAATTCTACCACCAACCTCACCTGCACTTCGTGGTAATTTCACTGCAACTGTTATTCGTAATACTGCCACTGGGGTAAACATGGCCGCAATAGGCTTGTTACCTCCGTCTATTCCTCCGACTTTGATCGTCCTTTCCTCGCACAATGTGACTCACACCGCCGTAAAAAGACGGCGATGGCTATCAGTAGTTACTGCAGTTCGGGAAAATGCAGTTAAAATGAGCATCAAAGCACCAAAATGTCATTCCAACGACTGATTTCGACGGTTAAAACTGCCATAACAACACAATTAGACTATCAACATACAAACTCGCTGCGACATATAGGCGGCAACTACATTGGCTCTGCAGCACGTTGACCAGAAGATGCGGGTTCAAGTCGCGACAGTCGAAATGTGGAATTTTCGACACTAGCTACATTGCTGTGTAGAAATAAACCAGTCTGGAGCGGTCGGCAGTTCTAAAAAATAGTCGTTCGTAGTCTTTGATTAATACCTCACTTAAGGGTATAAAAATACTACCAATCATAGCTCGGCCACTTAGAAAAACATCATGGTGTCGCTTACCTCGGGAGACGTGGCGACGCCATCCCCCACTGTTCACGAGGGGGAGCTCAGTTGAACTCAAGGACCGCCTGCAACGATAACTGATTCGCTCTTGCTACTTAGTTCCCAAGCTTCAACACTCTAGGGTTCGGAACGTTCGTGAAGGCCAGGCTGCCTTCTGCCCCCGCCCGCCCAGGCCGAGGCGGTAGCGGTGACGGTGGCTCCTCAAGACGGGGAAGTAGAGCCTCTAAGAGAGGGAATGATTCCCTCCGCCACTTTTCGCACATGCACAGTCCAGGGTACTTTTCTAAGTGGTCGAGCTATAGTAGCGATAAAGAATGCTACAGACTATCGTACTAGATAATTTCATATTCTCTTCGGCGTGTGAGACTACCAGGGCTTCTCGCGTCACTTACAGCTTCACTGGGTTAGGATGAGTAACTTTCCGCATCCCGAACATCACACAGACGTACTACGGCCCTTTACCTTTATATATGCAGTTCAGTCATATTAATGTGATCATCCATCAAATTCCTGAATAACTCCAGTTTGAAGCACTGATCGCTCCAAGTCGGGCAGAAAGAGAGTGAATGAAGTTCTAGATGGTAACGACAGGGATGTAGAGCCATCCCGACTGCAGTGCCGAGGCCAGGTTCCTCGGTTGCGGTTCCAGAGCGCGAAAAGCCACAACGGGACGACCCCCCATATTCTCGAATGGGTTAAATCGAAATAGTTTGGTGACCTGATGTTCTTCGAATCACGCACGTGCCCTGCGAGTTGTATGACGTACTACATTGTCCTGTTGGTAAATGCCTTCTTACTGAGGAAAAAATCTCTATGTTTTGGGGTGGACATGGCCCCCAAGGATAGCTGCATACTTCTGTTGATCCATTTTGCCTGCCAGAATGACGAGATCATCCAGGGAATGCCACGAAAACATTCACCAAACCAACACGCTCCCTCTTCCGGCCTGGACCCGTCCGGTGCTTGTTGCGGGGTGTTTGCGTCCAGACGTCAAACGGCATATGTGCCAACGATCATCTGTCCGATGGAGCAAAAAATGTTATTAATCTGAAAAAAGTCACCTGTCGGCATTCAGTGGACATCCAGTTGCGGAATTGGTGGGCAAATTCCTGCCATCGTCGCCGATGAACAGCAGTGAGCATGGTTGTATGAACCAAGCGCCTCCTGCGGAGGCCTACATACAGCAACATTTGCTGAACGGTTATTGAGGAAACCCGGTTGGTAGTCCCTTCGTTCATCTTGGCGGTCAGTTCTACTGTTGAAAGTCTATCCGCCAGTATCAGCAACCGGCGTTCCCCCCGTCATCTATGACCCATGGTGCGCCACAGTTCCATTGGCGCCGATTTTGGATATCGCTATATTGCATGTACGGTATACTTTAATCACGGCGCGCACGCTAACACTTCATGAATTTAGCCGTTTAGAAAATACTTCCGTCCTTGGCCCGAAAGCCAATGATCATGCCCGTTTGAGCGTCTAATAAATCGCTCCGTTTTTGCAATACATCAACAACTACACTGTTTTCCGCTTCCACTCCACACACTTTATAGAACCTCCACTTTCACGGGGGCCACCTTTATCTTTAGGTTATTGCAGGTATCTTTAGGTTATTGCAGGTTTACGTCGAAAATTGCAGGTGGTAGTCACTTTAACGTAACTGGACTGTGTACTTGCCCAAGGTATTACGTGGCCCCATAGCAGTGCTTGTAACATGGTTCAGGGTGTGGGATTCAGTTCGTGAATGAAATGCACTGATTACACAGTTTCCTGTCAGACCCATAGATTATACTGGGATACATTTAAAAAACATTAAATACGCACTTCAATTTTTCCCGAATATTTATTCATACACAACGCTTATTAAGAACTCGTATGTACTTTTATCTATCACGTACAGTTTTTTATGCACGGTAACTAACAATATTAATAGAAACATTAAAAGTAAACGTCCAATATACACATTGTTTTAATTAATTACAGTACAAATGTAATTAATTAATTAGAGTACAAATGACGATACAATTTATTATAATATATTTGCACACATTGTAATATATAATATGTAGTAAAAATATATTGTAAACAACAAAAAATTAAAAATATATAACAATATGACTACACTCACAGTAACTACACAATACATTACACAACCATTAATACATAATCAACAGTTAATCAAAAATACCAAAGTGAAATGAACCTATTTTGTCAATAACGACGTTTACTAACATCGACAAAATGAGGGACGTTTAAAAAAAAATCGTGTTATGGAAGCATTTGACATGGTATAGAGTCTCCGTCTAGGAAGTCGTCCCTTATCAAGTCGTTGTGCAACTTTACCATTCCTGTGCCTTGCATTGTCTGCCAAAATCATTAGCTCGTTCCACTCATGCGCATTTCGCATAGGAGAAAGATGGGCGAAACGTGTCCTGAGACTCTGCTATCCAGACAAGAGATTCAAAATGCCCCCAACGCCTCAAGTACAACTTGAAACAAACATGCCTATGGGGGTTTCGACGCCACAGCCTTAGTGTCCACGTGCTATTGCTCACGAGGCGCCCCGTGCCCCTTTCTCACGAGACGAATCACTTGACCGTACTAATTGTAAAAGTGTTGCGACTTTAAAAGAATTTGTTAAAACTACTAATACAACAAAAACTGACCTTCATAAACATACGTAAATAATAAACTAACTCTACAGAATATGTTGTAGAACATAATATTTAGAGCATGAATCAGTTAGTACCAATTTTTGGTTCACTTTCATGTAAATTTCTATTGAGAAAATTGTGTTTTCTCAATAATCATGAATATTTTTCACATTTTCAATTTTTTTCAATTCCCTAAAACTCGTATTGAAATACTACTTGAAAAATATAATCCAAAAAGTTCTATAAGAAAATTTTCATTTAAAAAATGGTAGCCGTTTTTCACGGAATATTTGGAAGTACAAGGCCGATGCAGGTCTATGTGACGTTCAGAGAGAGTGAAGACACCAGTCCTCTGGGAATGCTTCTGTAGACGCAATAAGAACCGCGGGTGTCACTGTAAAGACATTTAGACGCCGATAGTTAGCGGATGAGAAGAAAGTGAGGGAATACCGAATAGCTATTGAGGATTTGAGAGAATAGAGAACTTCTTAATACAAGAATGCCTGCCATTTTGTGGCACCTTTAGTTGCTTTATTATTTTATACCATTTTGCAAGGTGTCGCACGACATGTGTCGCCATTTGTTTCGTACATAGGTTATGAGTCGTACTAGATATCTGAACATCTCAACAGTAGTAGTAGAGGTCGGAAAACAAAAGGGTTACGAAACAACGCGTAATTCACGACACCGCCGCTATGAGACTAGTTTATATAACAATGGCCGACCAAGGAAGACTGACGACGCAGGAGAAAGAAATTAGTCTCCGTTTTGTTATTAATTCAAAAACGTATTTTTAGTACAAATTCAAAGGAACTTATACTGCAATGGAAAACCCTTTTCGGAGAATTGTTCTAACGCAGCACATGCTCAAAATGTCCACCATTTAGATTCACAACTTTCTGCAAACGAACTCTGACGTTAGCAATAATCCTACGGCACAAATCGTCTGTGATGCTACAAGAATAATTCTTCTAATCTCCATTCTCCAAAGAACGAACTCACATGGGTTGAGACATAGGCTATTGGGGGGCCAAAATTGCTCGTCATTGAAACAACCTGAAACCTGAGTGAAATGATCCACATGTTGAAACGCTCAAGTAAGAAATCCAAATTGATTATACAGTCTATGGATGGGTCTCTAGCGAGGGGCCCATCGTGTGTCAAACTGTTGTGGAAAACGCCTTTCAGTCACTTCAAGACTTTTCGTTTCATGGAAGAGAAACCCAGCCGGCCGATCGCTGCTGCGTCGTCAGTCCTCCTTTGCCGGCCATTGTTATACAATCTAGTCTCCCAGCAGCGGTATCGCGAATTACGCGTTATTTCGTAACTCATTTGTTTCTCCAACTTCGACTGCTACTGCTGTTGAGATGCTCAACAGGATGTCTAGTGCGACTCATATATTATGTAAGAAACAAATGGTGACATTTCATACGTCACCCAATAGGACAACTTACTATTACATGGAGTAAATAATTTTTTTTAATGAAAAATCGCATTTCTTCGTATGAAAAATCGCATTTCTTCGTATGAAAAATCGCATTTCTTGATGATAATCGTCAAGCTTTTGCTTATTTGATTATATGTCCTCCAGTTAAGCACAAACTACGATCATCTGCAAGAAACGTGCATCGAAGCTGGCACTCGCCGTCTAAGAAGTGGTCCCGTATGAAGTCGTCGTTGAACTTTACCATTCCCATACCTTGCACTGTCTGCCAAAAACATTTAAGTTCGTTCCACTCATGTGTATTTCGCATAGAAGAACGGCGAGTGAAACGTATCCTGAAACCCTGCTATCCAGACCCGAAAGTCAAATTACGACTACAAAGCAGATAAAGAAGGCAAGTTAATGTCATATCTCAACAATACGTCCTCCCCTTTATACAGTTTGAAGACCCAGGATATGTCCAAATCAGTATACTGGCAAGATACTGGCCACCTAAAGAAAGGTTCATACGTCAGTTTCTGCCATTTTGATGCGTATCTGGCAAAACACTGTTAGCTAAAGAGTTGAGTTTTGAAACGAACGTGTTGAGTATTGAAGGCGCGAGAGCAGCACTCAACGTAATTATACCTCATGAAGCACGCATAATTCAGTTTTTTTAAAGTCAGATTTGCAGTCAGCCTGAAATAGCGGCTGCCCGTCCGACTCTAATGCACGGCGGTCTGCCTGACTTGCAGGGGCGCACCCGCCCGTTGGACATAGCGTCTCAGAGCAGCCTTAAAGTCAGTTCACTCACGAAAATTGCTACCTCTGACCTCCTCTGTTCTGTGGGTTCTCGCACTTTGCTATGAAACATAATGTACAGTTCGCCATTCGAACTTTCAAAGTGTACAAACAAGGGAAGGGTATCTCATGTTGGGTATGAAAGTTATCTCAGTTGTAATCGAGAGCTTCATAAGGAACACTCATGATGGAGAACTGAGATTCACGTTGCGCAGGATGTTTCCAATAAACAAAATTAACAGCAAAGTTTCCATGGATGCAGAATAAAGTGACCTATATGAAATAAAAAGGGGCATTACTACTTCATTAGCATCATTAAAATGAAACAGCACTTCCCATCGCAGATGATTTTCAATTGAAGATAAGAAAAATCACTCTGCTAGTCCCTCGTCGTCAAAAGTGAAAGAAATGCCGTTTCGTGACTTATATCCCCACGTACAGAGCTTACAGGCTGAACATAGCAATGTACTCCAGAGCAAGGCAGGGCTTACGAATTTAATTAAATCACGAGGCCCGATAACCGATATCTTGGAACCAGAGAAAAAGGCGTCTTTTCTTGACCCCGATAATTTTAACGTATTTCTATCTTAAGCACGTAATAAATACTGATAAATTTTATTCCAGAGTTGCGCCCCGCGTCCCACACTCAGATAGAACGTCGAAGGCTCCAATAACTAACGCCTGCCCCTATAACCTCCACATAATCATGAAAAATCACTTCGGGACACAGCCCTCGTGATATCAAGCCCCTTGCTTCAGTCTCTCCTCCGCTCGTGATAAGGGCCACCCAGAGCGCATCCGCGCCTCTGATCATAATCAGTGTCTCCCCCTCCACCATGTACCTAGAAACAGGAGGGGGGATGAAGTCTATACAGTTTGTAAGAAAGCGTTGTAAAGGGTTCACAACCATTTTAGACTGCATAATAGAAATTTGTATCATTTGTATAACTTTGTATTTTGTTCACTTCTGCAATAAACTCAGTGTGTTCTCACTCTCTAAGTTTCATTTCATCAAGTCTGTTTGAAGAACCGTCGACTTCCCATCGACGTATTTTACTCGTGTAACGTCCAGAGAACCGCGCGTACACGGCAAATAATGCCCAACTATATCCTGGAGTCGGAGCAGCAACAGTGGAAGAGTTACGCAAGCGGTGACGAGGCGCGTTCCGGGCATGGCGTGATGCGAAGTGAAGCTTCGCAAATCATTCCCTTGTAGCCGCCGCCACCAGCAACATCGTGGTCAACTGGGATCACCAGTTAGCATTTTTTGGGTCATGAATATTTCCTTGCCAGTGCACGAGCTTCCTCTTAAGCGAACGCATTCCAACTGGACTCCTGTCGGATGCGGATAAGTTCTGCTAATGGGAAAATTAGTAAAGCTAGCGGTGCTACTGATAGCACAGACTAGTACTAGTTTCCTGTTCTCGTTGATCTACACTAGCTTCTTTGTGTCGCCCCCACCTTCGTCCTCGTCCCAGCTGCTATTTATCGGCTCTTATTTGTTGGCTTTATTTATAAAAAATTATTTAATTGTGCCACTCGTGATTCCTACTGCTTCACTGGGGACATTCTCACAAAAGAGCATCTTCACGATCCCAGAACTTCGCATAGTCCTACCTCGGCCTTTCATATTTGCCAATGGTATCCCTTGCCCCATCTCGGTGCTTGTACGGTTATTCCCGGTATAAAGATTCCCCCAGTTCCTCAATTACATACACATCTCGCACTCAGTAGCCTGTCAGACCATGAGACGGTGGAAGGATTATAATAAAAATGTAACAGAGGAACACGGAATGCCCCACGCCACGTACACATCTCAAAACATTCGTTCTTTATGCGCGTTTCCAACACAGACTTGCTGGCCACGTACTTTGGATCAATGGCCACAAGCCTCAGTCTCATGAGGCACACTTTCCAAACTGGTATGGCTTTGTAACAAAGTAATAATTTGATAAAAATAATTATATAACTAAAACTACATTTTTATGCATAAGACATCAATAATGTCCATTGTAACATAGAATCTGTGTGTCTGAATAACTTCGATGCCAATCGTATCCCTAGCAAAAAATTTGTAGTGCATAATATTTACAGTACATATCAATTATCAGGATAGTTTTTTATTTTTATGTAATATTTAATTGAGAAAATCGAGTTTTATCCAAAAAACCACGCACAATGTTCCACTTTTTTTTCAATTTCTCGGTTTCCTAATAGAAGAATTAAAGTACGAGATTAAAAATATTGTATTAGACTGAAATCTGTTTTCATGCAAAATGTTATTAGAAAACGAGTATTTAAGGGCAGGTGTTCTTTATAGGCCAAAAGACGGAAGGGCAAACGGATGAACGGACAGAAAGACGAACGGCCAGAGGGACGGACGGCCAGAGGGACGGACGGCCAGAGGGACGGACGGCCAGAGGGACGGACGGCCAGAGGGACGGACGGCCAGAGGGACGAACGGCCAGAGGGACGGACGGCCAGAGGGACGGACGGCCAGAGGAACGGACGGACAGAGGGACGGACGGACAGAGGGACGGACGGACGGACAGAGGGATGTTCAGAAGGACGTACGCATGAACAGAAGGATGCCTTTCTGTACTTAGAATTTTATTATTTTTAGATTTTACAAAGGGGCCTATCCTTAGAATGATGTTTCCTGTCAGGTGTAGGTTTAAACTCGTTTAAAAAAAACCGTAAAAGTTGTTTTCTTGGTTGAAACCTCCAACTTAACCTGGTCACACCAGTCACTCAGGATATTTAGGGCTGCTTCACCCTCTTGTTCTGGGTCGGCTCGCGATCTACCTCTGATAACAAGGCAAGATGGTCGCGACTGCCTCTACATTCTTCTCCCAGCAAGGTACACAACTCGGCATCAATAAGAAGGTTTCAGAACACTGGTTCACAATTGGAACCCTTAGGGCACGCTTTTGAGAGTTCATGGCTTACTTCGTAGGCTGCCTCTTTGATAATCGTCCGTCCGTCCACTAGAGAAGAAACACCGATATACTTGGTGTTTATATTGCCTGTGGGAGGCAAGTTCCCTCCTTTCGGCTACAAACCATTAACTAAAGCTTCTTTAAATCCACAAAATTATCAAAGTTCCTTTGGCATCAGTGTCGGCTCTAAGCATTCTCAAAATAATAATAAATGAGTCCAAATTAAAGAGGAGAAAAGTCTCCTCCGGGCATCATATGCCTTTGTACTTTTTTATCACCATCTTGTCCAAGCTTTTACCAACAACTGACAATTAACATATGGGTCTGTACACCTTGGGGACGGTCGTTTATCAACTTACTTTCCTAACCCATTAGAGCCCACTGTTCCAAAAATGGTCAACAGTGAAATTCAAGGGTTTGCTTTATGCCGAATATCATTATGCAAATTTTATTTCTTCAACAGATGGAGTCAACCTAAATGAAACATATAAGCAAGTTATTTTTCATTCCTGAATGCCAGATGTCGATTTGGCCGAGATCGCTAAAACATTGTAGGTCCCTGGCCAAGGTGTATTTATGACTTGCGTCGGTTTGAATCTTCATCTATACCCGTAATAAGCTGCTATATGCCTATGGTGAAGTTAGAGGGTGAGGCCGGTGTAAAGCAAACGGTGGTTGGTCCGCACCGAAATTGACGGAACACAAGCAGCTAAGATCCAACGGTTACAAAAAAGCTAAATTATAACCAACATTTGGCGCTATCGAGCGCCCCAGTAGTTTAATATAGGCAGCATTAAACCAATTTAACAAAGGTTCATCACTAAAAGTTGCGAATACATGCTACCAGAGAGCTCCAACAACGACTGTGTGTACGGATGCAACGACAACGGGTGAGCACTACGCGCAGAAAATTACGTTTGGCTCAAATAAGCTAATAGAGCCATTCGAGCCATCTTTCAAGCTTCCGGGAAAAGTGCTTATTGTAGACAATTATCATATGTCTTTAATAGACGTTTCGTATGCAGGGACGGATTTTTCGCATTCTTTCCTCGTAATTCAAATTCCCTTTTATGTCATCGAAAATCAGCTTTCGGAATATCAAGAAGAATAAATAGATTTTTGTGGAAAAAGTCGAGGAGAAAAAAATGGGCCGTTTTTACTTTCCCGTATACATACGTATACACGGAGGGATATACGTAGTATAGGGAAAGTTATGTAATGCTGCGCGAAAAAATGGCCAATTTTCGGCGGAAAAAAATTAATTGCCGGGCCGTGAAAACGAATAAGTGGATAAAACCAGTTGCTAAATTAAGAAAAAAAATCCCCTAACACGTGGTGTGGTCAAAATCCATGATTTGTTGCTTCTTTATACTTAAAAATCGATTGACGGCATTCTGTCCGTCTGTCTGTCTGTGGTCAACGCTAGCGCCTAAACCGTTCGGTCGATTTTCTTCAAAATTGATATTCCCCAGTCGATCTGATTCTAGTCGAAGCTTTGTGATTTTGAAAAAGATTCTTTAAAATTTGGGGGTACTTTATATGAAGCCCCCCGGGGATTTTCAACATTTTCTCAAAAACGGCTCCATATTTTTTCTTCAAATTTCTTGCATGAATAGAGGAAAATACACTTTTTAACATGGCATAGGTCCGATTTTCACGTACAGCTCTGAATTTTCGAAAATTGTGAAAGTTTGAATTTTTTTCGGCGTCTTTCTCCAACTACAAAATTGAAGATAGAGATTTTTTCTTCAAATAAAATTTGTTCTGCATATTGAGTTCTTTAATAAAGGTCAGGTACATGTTTTTCACAATTTTGGTAGTTTTCGTGCAATATTGCGTGCAATTTGTGCAATTTTAAAAAATTACAAAAACAAAATTTTCTCAAAAACGGCTCCAAATTTTTTCTTTAAACTTTTGATAGGGATAGTGGTAAATGTACTCTATCAATGACATAAAAGCCATTTTGGTCTATCGGTTGGTTTTTTCAAAAATTACCAAAATGTAAATTTTTTTACTTGTCTCTCACGTCGTTAATATTTACATTATCGGCGATTTTTTTACATTATTATATTTACGAGTATATATGCTTTAAATAATGTCAAGTAAAGTTTCTCGAAAACACTACCGTTTTCTGTGAAAATAGCTCAAATTTCGGCATTTTCAGAAATGCTCAAACGTCATTTTCTCGTATATGGCTGCAATTTTTTTCTTGAAACTTTTGTAACGGATAGTGCTAATTACACTCATTAGTATAGCGTGAAGTTTATTTTGAGTTTTTTTTGTTTTTTTCAAAAATTATATAATTTTTTGAAAGATCTCTCACATCTTTAATATGCACATTATCCGCAATTTGTAAAGATGATTATATTTGTGAGTGTAAGTGCTTCAAATAACTTCAAATAAAGTATTTTGAAAACTCAAAAATTTTCTGTGAAAATGAGCTTCAAATTTCGAATTTTTGTAGTGCTAAAACGCCATTTTCTCTTAAACGGCACATAATTTTTAAAAGAAAATTGCCATTTACGGCTAGGTTTTTGTATTCTTTAATATTCTAAAATTAATGTTTCTGTTCTACCAATAGGAAACCGAAAAATTAAGAAAATGACAAAAAAATGTACTTTTGGCGATGATAGATGGTAGCTGGCAAGAAAGAGTATGTGGCAATTCCGAATAGCTAGCGAAGAACCAGGAAAATAGAAAACTAATACGGGAAAGTCTGTGCCATTCTGTAGCACCACTAGTTTTTAAACAAAATTTCGTTTGAACGATTTTAAAAAATACATCATTTTTCGATCCTTTTTGTCGAAACCTTATGGAATTCAGAAAAATATCATCAGGGATCATTTGAAACCGTTTGTGTCTACAAATGCATTAAACTACGAAATCCATCTACTATGAAAATATTTGTGAAGTGCGAGAGGTTCGAGAAACACAGATGAGCAATAGTTAACAATTTAAAAGTCGTAATGGAAATGACATTTATTTCATAGACATCGGTGCATGTTGCTCTATCCACACAAATAAAGGTTTCAAAAAATTGGAAGAGTTTTCCAAAAATCTTGTCTATGTGGAAAATTGAGAAGCTTTGATTGAAAATTACACGTGAGATAAATTTCGTCGCGTCATGGTGAGCCAGATGTGTCAGAGAATATTCGTTTTTGAAAAAAAAATGTGTGAGAGGTTTAGAATTTAAGTCTTAACACACACACGGACGGATAGTTGAGTTCGAAAAAAAAACTTTCTTAGTCTCAGGCACCCCAGAAACCTATATTTCCGACAAAATTTCGACAAAAATTGTTTACCGATTCTTAACTTTCTAGGAGCAATCTAGGGGAAAGTATGATCAAGTTCTTTACTAAAGTGAAAGAGAATTTGTAGTGTGAACTCCATCGCAAACTAAGCACTAAAACAGAATGATTGACTAGGGAAATAAAATATAATATGTTTAAATATTTAAAAAGCAAACAATTATTAAAGGAGATAAATTGTGTTTACATCAAAATACTGAATTAACTGTAAACAAACTTCATGCACATTCGCGAGAATCTCTTCATTATTTTCCACTATGGGATCTCGGGCAGTTGCCCAAGCTTTGGGTAATTATTGAAAGTTGTATTGGGTTGCTCTGAAAGGCATTATCTGTACTACTCTTGAGAAATGAAAAAAGTTTTCTTCGATAGGAATGGTAATGGAATCTTATTTGAAAAAATTTAGAACACTAAAAGCTTGATATTATTTCAGTTCGCCTGACAGCAATGATTAATTGTACATTTACACAAATATATTCATGGTCTGATTCTCTAAATTCTAAATTTCTAATCACACTCAGTTCAAGGGTTATTAAGTAAAACACTTACTTATCAACCTGTTATCACTCTCTGCGCGTTTTGCATACCTGAAAAGAAAAAATATCCATATATTAGTAATCTAATTCTCAAGTGTTCCGCACATAATGGAAACAAATAGTTAAGGAACTATTTTCCCCATGTTTACACAATAGGTGAGTAATAGCCAGGATATTCAACACCGATGAATAAGTACCCATATAAAACGCAATTCGGAAAGGGTCTTAATAATGGAATATACCAATTTATAACAAATCTCAAAATATAATTCATACTAAAATAAATGTATCAACAAATACTTCTAAGAAATGAAAATTAGAATTGTATACAAAAATCACTATGCAGAGGTTTTTATATAGTAAATAAATATGTGATGATCTATAGGGAATTCACTCAAGTAAAAAATATTATTTTCTGAATTAATTAACACGCAAGTGGACAAATTAACAAATACGAGTATTCCTTTTTCCGACAAACGTTTATTATCGTTTTTAGAAGTATTACCCTCCAAAGTAATGTGAAAACCGTGCACGTGAAATTGCAGTTGTCGCAGGTAATCATTGTAATCGTTCCCTTTCTTAGAGAACTGACATTACAAGAGTTTTAGCACTATTAATCCTCCGAGGAGTAGGAGTTCAAATCAGTCATATTTCATCAAGCTGTATATTAACGTATTGAACGAAAGAAACTCCGTATGCATACTCTTTTTGCTGACAATCAGAAAGCCTAACAATGAATGAAATGTAACAATAAAAAGTATGAATGGGGCCAGCAATAGTCACCATAGAAACTCTACCAACGCCCCTTCGGAGCAGCGTGTTGCACTACACCTCCACCGTGCTTGAGGGCATCTAATCCTTAGCCATGGCTAAGGACAGCAAAGACACCTTCACCATGGTGATGCGTGCATTTTGGTTGACGGCTGTCATGTATATAACCCTCAACATCATCACCAAATACGTCAACACATGACAGCATCACCTGGATCTGCCCTCAAGCACCGTGCAGCCTAAGCGCAGCCAGTCTACTCCGAAAATTAGTCATCACCAGTAAGTTCACCGTTGAACGTGTCATCTGAATGAATCATCGAGTGCCTTCGCGTCAACTGCTTTGAGAACGAAACAGAAAGGTCTAAAAGGAGTAAAAATCAAGGTATGAAGCAAAATACCGTACTCCCGCTACGAGGATGTGTCGATGGATGTGCGTCATCTGAGATGAATATCATTTCCGCGAGATCCACCCAGTCGTCGTCAACACGTCGTCTTCCATACTGGCGGAAGGAGGCAGAGAAAATAAACGGACTAATTCAAATTCGTGAGCAGTCGCCTATTCTAACGCTGAAAATAAAAGCTGCAATATTTCAATAAAATATTTTTGACATAATGCTATTTTATTTTACACGATCAATACAGATAAATTATAAAACGTATTAGACATTTGTCCCCTAGGAACTGCATTTAACTCAGCAAACATTGTCCCGAAAATTAATAAATAGCTCCAGTTAAACCTAATCTGATGTTCTGATAATACAGAAGAGATCTATTGCTACAAGCCAAAGTCTTGATTTCTGATTTTCATAATCGCATAACTGGTTCAATTGTCTATTGTTACATGAAAGCAAAATTCCAAGTAAAGCAAGAAAATTAGGTTTAAATAAAAACTATCAACAGATGATACTTGTTACTTCAATGTTTCAAAAAATACAGTTTCATAGTCCATTAATTCAATAATGTGTCTCCAGAGCACTCAGTACCAGCGTCCAGACGGAGTCTCGCCATTGCATTAAGGTTTGTGGGTCAGTATAAGCTCAGAATGCAAGCCAAGTGTGGATACACCGGGGGTCGTTTTGATACTGAAGGCATGGGGGCAACTAGCGGCTGTCACCACTGGAAAATCGTCATTGCGTGTTTTTTAGATTATTCTCTCTTGTCACGTGTGTTTATTTTGTGATCCTTCTTAGATGCATTGCCTTGGGGAACGCCTAGAAGATGCCAGCCAGAGGGACGCGAAAGAGGAGGCAGAAGTGATGAAGGGAGCGGCGGGGGAGGGGACAGAGGAGGCGAGAAGAGGAGACAAGTTGGGGGGACATAGCGATCGCTGCTCCACGCAGCCAACATGGTCCACGCGGCGGCTATTTATAAAGGCGCGCGGATGTGGCGTTCGTCGCATGAACGGCGCTGTCCCTCGCGCTCGCACGTCGCGCACGCGCACGCGCGTTTCCGGGAAAGAAACACGCGCCGCACGCCAGCGCCCCCCGACGCACGGGTCGTCGCTCCCAACGCGGGCCCGTCCTCGCATAGGCGCCCCGCGCCGCGCCCGCACGGCTACCTCCACCATCACAATCCTTCGAGCAGGGCATTACACTACCCTATCATTTGAAAATACACCATCATTGCGCATTTGTCGTTCAATATCTACGACTAAATTTATATTTCTATTTAAATAATTCCCAGGTTCTCTACACAAAGCTTAGCGTTTTTATTATAACCTAGCGTACCCCTGCCAGAACCCTTGCGTATTAAACCTCCACACTCTTCCCTATCCGTCCATTTCCATATTAAGGGGGAAAGTTGTTAACGAAATGTGTTAATTAGTTTTAAAATGTATAAAGGTAACTTCCAATGTACTTGCAAAATATCAAATAAAAATAAAAAACAACGCAATTGATATTGGAACCAAATTTTCAATAAAGGTTTATTCTATGTTATAGACAAGTCTGGAAACAATTTACAACACTTCCTTAAAAACATTTGAAGTAGTTACACAATCTTCCTTAGAAATTTGCTTTTCGTTTGCCTTTCGTTTGCACTATTATATTAGAAAAGCTTTTTACTCTTAAGAAAGCTACGTAAAGTTTTCCGTGCAAAAATAGACGATTGGGCAATTACAACCCTACTCTTCGCAATGTTTGAATTTGAATTTGCAATGCAATGAAGTATCGAGACGCGCCGAACCAACAAAAATGTAATAGAATGTCCAAAAAGATCTTATCCTGTAGATTACGGCATGAGCAACGTTTCATTAAGGTCTTTGGCATCAAATTTTCAGATTCAAAGCACTAGAATGCTTCGTTTTGGAGTTATATAACTATTCCTATATAGAATTTCAATTTATTTTAGATTCATATTACTTTCTTGTGTATTCGTAGAACCGGCAAATTGTTGGAATTTTAGAGCGGGGGTAACATAAAGAAGAGTGGTTCTTGCAGCACACACAAATCCCATGCGCTGCGCAATGACGCGTAATGTCTCATTCAGCTTCGAGAGCAAGGCCCTTGCGAACCGGGCCACTCGACCCAAAATTGTCACAATTTCGCTTGGATAGGTTGGAAAGAATAAATGAAGAAAATTCAAATCACTTTCCTTCACACTTCTTCAAATCACAATTCTATGTAAATTCAGGCGACAACAGAGGTTTGCACACAACCAATTCCGTCATTTGTAGCGTTTGTGATGTTCAATACTTTTCAAAACAAGAAATATTAATATATACATTATTACAAGAAATAACCATACGTATGAAATATCTTTGCTTTGAATATACCATGTGAATATACTTTAAATATACTCATGATATCTGTTGCCTCAACTTATTTATGTGCGTCGATTTCTTGGAATTGCATCAGAAGTGGCAGCTGTCTCTCTCCCCTAACTTTCCCATACTTGGAATCTTCCGACTTACAGAAATGTTGATCGAATCAATAAAACTGTCGATTTACCTCTTATTTTCTTTTGATGCAGGGTCATTTATCACAACTGTATAGGATCAAGAAAAAAACTAGTTCTTCAATCTTTGCACGTCAACTTGCCCGCAAGCAAACTTCAAACCTCTACTTCATGTCCCAGTAACCTCTAAAATACATCGAAAGGGAAGTTTATTCTCGTTCTTCAGTCCAGATGAGAGCAAACATGGTATCTCACATTTACTCGTAAGCCAGTACTATTGCTATTCAACATTATTTTAAATGACATGTTTTGTAAGTATATATTACCATAGCGTTCGTTGCGAAGTTTATAACTCACAAAATGATTAGGGGACACAAAGTTCTCACTCGCTGTAATGAGAGTGAACCAGAATGTTCCCCAGATATTTTATTAATTATGAGGAAGAATGTTCTGACACACGTGATCAGAACACTAGATTCCCCGAATTTTCGAACAGCACCCCCTACCCTTAAGAGAGTCAGGGTGCATTGGTAAAAAGAATTTAAAAAATTGGTCGAAATAGAACTGGTGAAAAAAGATTATCCACTTTAGCCTTTTGAATCATCACTAGCTTGAAGACATATGACACACACATTCATTTTTTTGAAAACAAAAAACTATGCATCACTTTGCTAGTCACGAAAGAAGAATGGAGTTTAGTTTTCATTGATTACCGCAACGTTTGCAGAAAGCAGATTTAATTTTCCTGTTCGGTAAGTTACTATTTACTTTTACTTTTATTAAAATACACCTTGTGTGGGAGTGATAAATTGCACATTGGAATTGTTTATTTTCCACAAATTTTGTGTTTCACGGTTGAGGTAAAGAACCTGCTGTTGCGCGACTACTTTGTGTACGGTAGGAAAGGGGGAAGCTGATTGGTCGCTGTATGCAATGTAAAAATCGCTCGCCCCTGTGTGATACAATATAATAAAAATAATATGAGCTAACACATTCTATTACCACTGCTTACTACTTTATTTCAAACGGATTTAGATTGCATTAGGTTGTCACCCATGAAGGGTAGCAAATTTCTTTCCCCACACGTCATATACAGTTTTTACTGTTTTTTGACAAATAAATATCAAATAAGGGAGCAAAGATGTAAGATGTAGCCAACACGTCACTGCCAATGACAATGCGATCAAAGACGTACAGTTAGTGTAAAATGTGAATGGACACCTGTTCTCTTCACTCAATAATAACTGTGATTCGAGTATTAGGCCTCAGAAAATTGAGGAAAAAATTAATTTCTTTCATCTATCATGCTCTCTTTATTTCTCAAAAACATGGTTTTTAAATCTCAAAATAGGGACGTGTGTAAAAGCAAGAGTTAACGAGAATGTCACTGGTAGCTCGCGCAGAAAGTCTATGGACACCGAAAGAAAATGTAAGTAAAACTACGTTTCGTTTTCGAAAATGTATTACAGGGGAGCTTTCAAACGTTCTTTCTACCGTTCTAACCATTACTCCACCTTTTCTCTGATCCCAGTTTTAACTGGAGCTTTGCAGCGTCAACATCGACTGTGAAATGGGGCCCAAGAGGAAATTCACTGTCCATAAACGTCAGCTATCTGGGTGCACAATCAATGCAAATCCATACGGGTAATTTTTAGACTGACCAAAGTTCAAAATCTACAGTTCACGTGGTCATAGACCATATGCAGAGGAAAAGACCTTGCAAAACAAACCGCGCAGTGGTCGCCCAAGAGTATTGACAGTTCAAGACGAACGGCGTTTGATGCGAGCAGTTAGGAGAAATCTAAGGGCAAGTGCAAGGCCGTCTAAGGTCCGTTCGCTCTAACTTTACTCAGCAAGTAAACAAATGCACGTGGTCGTCACTTGTTCTCATTGGCTGACAGACACCACACTCCTTCAGGGCGTCGTGCGCTATAGGAGTTAAGTCCCTTTCAAAATAGATTTATTTCCTGACTCTCTACACAAACAGTCGAAATAATTATCTCATTTGCCTTGAAGTAAAATCAGACACCGAGCGTGACCTTAACTGCCAACCTTCAGCTACCAACGGACCTCTTTGAGGTAACGTTCGTTCGCCATGTCGTCGGCGCCGCTCCTGCCAAATTTTATTAGTAGCAGTTCTGTTCTCGAATGAGAAAGATATAAAAGAATGCTGTATTTTTGTTTGGTTAGTGAAAGGTGTGTTTGCTCATTGCATTGATTTTTTCCCCATATCGAACACAGTAAGTGAAGCAGTTCCTTTGGTAATCCGGTTTGAAACATTCGCAGGGAAAATCCCTCAGAAGTGGTGAGAAGAAAGTTGTATTGATATGTTTGAATAATTAGCAGCTAAAAATCCGTCAATGACTTTGTGGCAGATGGAGGAAATGACTGCTGAATTGCAGGTGTTGGTGTCAGAAGTGTTTGAAAACTGAATTAAGTCTTTGGAAAGGTTCTCCACGTAAGAAGAGATGTAGAGCAAAACAGGTGGAGGGCGAGTGCGATGTATTTGTTAATCTACCATTCGTGTTCATGTGCACATTTTTTTCGTAGAAACGAATTTCCAACATAAAATAAAATTCGTGATGTGGTTAATGAAGATTCGGGACTGCCAATTTTTAAAAGAACGTCACTATATGTTCAACTGAAGTTCGCACTTCGGGCGGGATTTCACTGTTACCTTGTAAGAACACACGTAAATGCAAGTTCTGTGATATTTAAGAAAAATGCTTGCAAATTTTGGCTGGTATTTTGAGCGTATTAAAGAAGTACTAGTGAAAATAATATGCTATGACAATTCTGGCTGTGACACATGCCGGCTTTTGAGTACGATTGTGGCGCGAATGGCGTAGCCAATCACGAACTACAGAGCATAGGGACACACTCAAAGCTTGTTTACATGCGGAGTGAAGTTACAGTGAACGAACCTTAGAATAGAAGGCCTGCTCCTACACCGAATGACGTCACGAAGGGTGGCTGGCAGGATATGCAAGCCGTCCAGCGGCGTACTCTCCACAGTTTTAAACACATATCTAGTTCTTAAAATCGCATGGCAACCCATACCTGTTTAAAATAGCACAAGGAAACATTAAACCTTCTTGACGTTCCAGGAATTTATTTTAGAGTTATTTGTATTAAGGCATTCCGATATTGTACAATTATCGTAGAAGTAAATTAACATAATAATTAGAAGGCTTAAAATTTTGTACATAATACTTTATTTATAAAATGTTGTAGAATTCATAAAACAATTTCGCTGCCATATTGATATAAGAAATTACGTACCTTCATGATAATAATCTATTTATATTTTCCCTGCTCTATTTCTTTCAAGTTGTCTACTTTAATTCAATATTGAAATTTGTAGTATACCAGGTACAGTGCTAATACATTTATCAGATATTTCTCTGGCCATATTAGTAATAATTAATAATATTTGTTAATACTGTAAGGAACAGTAAAATATTCATAGGTAAGTTAATAAAATTCAAGCTGCTCAAAAATGAGAAGAGGAAGGATGGAAAGCAATATTTTATTCAGAAAGTTGATTATGTAAGACTTTATGGGATTTTTCAAAAGACACAAATCACATTGGAAATACATCAAAATTGTTTTGGACGCTTTAAATTGACATTAATATCTTCCTATTTTGCTCACTTTTGTGACCTTGCGTCTTACTTCTAGAAACCATTATATTTATCACTTAACATTCCGAATATATAGTGTACTAGCTGAAGTACCCGGCGTTGCCCGGGCATTATTACAAAATATTATTAGACAGGAAGACTAATTTCATCTTTTCATGCCATGCGGCTGGGCCTACATCTATATCTTTCATTGTATCTCTTCTCCGCTCTACTTCTTCCTGCCATCATCTGTCCGTCTCCGTCCCGATAGCCATGTGTTGTCTTGACCCCCAACTGGAAAGTTACAATCTACCTTCCTCACTTTTCTTCAAAAAAATATTTTTTTTATTTAAAGTTCCAGCTCCAATATATTTTTCACTTTATAACGAAAAACAATAAACAAATCTAAATTACAAAATAAAATACTTGTACACTCACGTATATTATTTTTGTGGAGTTTTCTATATTGTACTAAAGCTATTAATAAATAGTCACCTTGTAAAACTTACTCTCTTTTATATTTTTTCATTTATATTCATAAAGAAAGATTTGAAACTGATCTGCGAACTCTTGACCTTGACGGGACTTCCTATTGTAAGCGGAGTATATCATGTGAGAGTTCTCACACGAGGACGCTAGAAGGTAGATTTCAAGCGCGATATAGACGTAGATGTCCAAACGTAATTGTTGAATCATAAATACAAAAGTAAATGAAAAATTGGGGGTCAAGACAACACATGGCTATCGGGACGGAGACGGACAGATCATGGCAGGAAGGAGAAGGGCGGAGAAGAGATACAATGAAAGATAGAGATGTAGGCCCAGCCGCATGGCATGAAAAGATGGAATTAGTTTTCCTGTCTAATAATATTCTGTAATAATGCCCGGGCAACGCCGGGTACTTCAGCTAGTACACAATAAATTGACAATGTACTGAACCACTTAACAAATCAATATTAACTTCATCAGAAGTGCTAGAGACTACTGATATTGAAATTTGAATAATGAAATAGAAACCAAAGACTCCAAGAATATTTTATTTGCATCGACAAATATTTTTATATAAATTAATATTTGCCTATTTTTTGTACAAAAAATGGATGATTGCATTAATTGGGAGAAATTGATATACAAAATAACACATTTATTAGTCTCCACATTTAAATAACCGTTGTTGCATTACATATCAGTGCACTACTTAGTCTCTAGCTCATAATTAAACAAAGTTCAACAGGGTCAAAATTAACTGCAAAGAAGACAACTGGCATGTGAAGAAAATGTAATTACAACAAATGTACAGAATCACTGAAGAATGTTTTATGTAAAACGACACATTTTGTAAATTAAACCAAAGCTTCAGGGTACACCACATTGGCAGTTTCATTATTTTTTGGAAGAAGCAAGAATTGGTTATCTTTTGACCCAACACGGGAGAGTGCTACATACAGCTGACCGTGAGAGAAGACGCTTTCTCTAAGATCGACACCAACAAACTTGAAGGATTGTCTTTGTGCTTTATTTATTGTCATAGCGAAGCATGGTTTAATGGGAAACTGCAGCCTTTTAAATTGAAAAGGTAAATCAGACGGAATCATAGGAATTCTGGGTATTAGAGCATTTTCACCAGATGCTGGACCAGTAAGAATTCTGGTGTGTAAAATATTGTTGGCAAACTTAATTATTTGAAGTCGTGTTCCATTACAAAGTTTTGGGGCATTGAGGTTACGAAGTAATATAATAGGTGTACCAATTTTCAAATTTAATATATGTGGTGGAAGACCTGCTGAGTTGAGCGAATTTAAAAATTCTGATGGATAATGAACACTCTCGTCATCATTCAGAACAGTGTCAAATGATCGATATTCTTTTGTTTCTGCTTGAAAGCGCTGTAGGATTTGATGATTAATTTCATCTACCACATTATTTTTGGAGACAGTATAACTCTTTCACAAAACCATGAGTGTGTCTTATTTAGGATTGTTTGCACATCCTCTTATATCTTTACGTGACCATACCGATGATCTACTAATATATTTTGACTATTGATATTGGTAACTGAACCGCTTCCAACTGCGAGAAGCAATGCTGCAAATTGCGCAGAATCTGAGTCATCAGTTAACAAAGTCCTCATGTTTGTACTGAGAGTCATTATTTTAACATTCTGCCAAATTGGGGATGTCTTTAAGCTTGCTTTGATTGTATCAGCTCTAGTGCCTTTAGCAATTACAGGCAAGGTTTGCCGGAAGTCACCAGAAAATACAACAGTAACTCCTCCCATTAATTTGGAAGATGATCGTACATCCCGTAACATTCTGTCAACAGCTTCTATGTGACATCTGTTGCTCATGGTGCACTCATCCCAGATAATTAATACTGAATCACGAAAAATCTTTGCAATAGAACTATTCTTACTAACATTACACGTTGCTTGTTCTATAAAAGTTGTGTTCAAAGATAATTTAAAGGTAGAATGTGCTGTTCTCCCACCTTTTAATAATGTTGCTGCGATTCCAGAAGACGCGACTGCAATGACAGTTTTTCTCTCTGATCTACATTTATCAATAAGTAAATTGATTACCAACGTTTTACCGGTGCCTCCAGGGGCATCAATGAAGAACAGGATACCATTGTCATTTTGAACACTGTCAGTAACTGCGCTGAAGATTGTTCTTTGATCAGGAACTAATTTTGGCAAATTTTCTTTTAGGTATCGATGCACATCACACATACTATATGTATCTCTTGTATAGTCAGAACTTTGTCTACTTGGCTCAAGAATACCAAAATCACAAAGTCGCTTATCACTGAAAGATGCAATAATGTCTTCTAGAATAATTAATCCTTCATTGAATACATCCACTGAGAATGGTAAATCTTGGTTGTCTTCATGCAAACTCTTTTGAAAAAGAATATCCTCACACATGACTTCCTTGAATTCACACCACAAACTGCTTGGATCATATGGCTGACAGAATACCAATAGTATCGCAAATAGTTCACGAATATGTGATGGTGACTGTGTAAGTGCAGCATCACTCAGCGTGTGTTTCCAATGCTCATCATTTTCTATGAGGCCCAGTTTCTTACACGCTGTCTGGTAAGAAGGCTGTACAATACTGTTCACTGTTTTTAGCATAACAAAAGAAGTTGGACCACGAATGTGATGTAGAAGCAGACGAAGGTAATAGCATTCTGTGAAGTTTGGATGCACAGTGTAAACTCTTCCAAGAGCAGCATCTTTTCTTACACCCAAATGCCCTGCAACCAGTTATCCACGTTTCCTTCTCTGCCAATTTTTATTTCTCCAGACATAAAATGCAATAAAGAAGAGGATCTTCTTCTTTATTGGGTATCTCAGCACTAATAATTAAGTCAATTTCATCTGGTTGTATTTTTCTTTGAAGCCAAATCAGAATATAAGCATGGGGCAATCCTCTTTTTTGCCATTCTATTGTTGACATATGGCATACAGTTGTGCCAAAAATGTGGTTTTTGGTGATCAAATTCATCAAGTTTTGGTATTTCAGATGAAATACACGTGAAATAATATCATGTCTGTCATGAGGATTCTGTCCCACATACAATTCATATCTGATTTCTGGCCATTCGGGGTTGCACGTCATTGTAATAAAAAGATCAGGGCGACCATGGTGTCTCACGTATGTCATAGCATCCTGGGTTTTTTCATGGAGGTACCTTGGTGAACCAGTAAAAGTAGATGGTAAAATGACCTGCTGTCCAATATTTTGTGGATTTATGTTAGCGTCATTGTTAATTGCATCTCGAAGATGAATGTAGTTCTCTGCTCTTAATGTTTTTTGATTTTGATTGATATATCCAAGTCTTTCTGTAATCATATTAGCAGCCATGTCAACAACAAACTGATTCAATAATTGCTGGAACATTAGCAGAAAATTCACTGTACCTTCCCTCACCATAAATCTATAAGAATAGTATTGCATGCAAGATATTTTCTTTGAAAGGTTTTGGTTTCCTCTTCCTGAAATTATTTGTGGAATATTAATACAATACCCATCTTCTCCATTAACAAATATGAGAGGATACTGAAGAGGGTCGTAAGCACGATGTAACTCTGAAACACGCTGTAACCTTCCATTTCTACTGTGCAATACAATATCTCGGTGCCCTTTATCTTCATCCACCAGTAATATAGCCACTTCATTTGTTGTTGGTTGGTTGAAACAGCCTCTGTGATAATTGACAGGGATAATGTCAGCTCGGATAAGGATTTTGTAATCCAGAATATTTGGAGGTGCTTGTTCTATGGCAGCCTTGAAACTTTTAATATACTGATTGTGTGTGTGCAACATACTCTGTATCATTTGTACAATTTCTGGATTTAAATTAGGAACAATATTTTGACGCAAAGACATTTGGTCTGCTTCAGAAAGGAAATACACCTGCAGAAATCCAGGGTTCGTTGTTGGATGTAAACTACCAATGCGATGATAAATTTGGTCCTGAATTTTGAATGTAGGCATGTAAAATCCTTCTTTATGTTCTGTACAGCCAAAAGATGTCATCTGGAAAAGACAGTTGTATTGTCTCAAATGGCGTAGGAAATGCTTTGATAATGGATGTTCACCAAGTAGCAGGCTTTTCAAAATGTCAGGAGGCTCCACTAAAGACCTTAACTTTACTTTCCCATTAGAACTACACATGCTATTATGTTCGAATGCCCATTTTTTTGCTCCACAAAACATACAAACATTTTCCATATGACCAATCTGAATATCTGGACTATGCAAATAATCAAATTGGGGATCACAATGAAAAGCTGAGCTGCTTCCTAGGGAATTACTGAAATTGACTTCTCCCCTTGTAGTGTTGTCGTCTTCAGTAAGTTGCTCTTGCCTTTGTGTAGCCGATTCTGAACTTTTATATTCAGCCCATCTTTTCGCACTTTTAGTATGTTTTGACAAATGCTTCTTCCGCTTCACCACTGTTTTCAACAATTTAGAATTCACAAATTTCTGTAAATAAGAGGTTATTCTGAAAATATACGATATCTATGTCATGTACATTGTACATTACTATACATTCTGTACTTTTTACTACCTCTACCTAACTCAACTACATTGTACATTATTGTACTTTTTACGTTCTCAACCTAACTCAACATTATACTATATATTATTACTTAATACATGTACATGTATATTGACATTCCTTACCACTGATGTTACGGCTGTCTTTCAAACGATACACAAACGTTCTGAACTAACATTCACGGACATGTGTAAATAGCCGTATTCAAACCCCAGCGAATTTCGTAATAATTCTGGCTGTTGATGAAATGAGCAGTAGATCTCAGACATCCTCAGTTTTCACGAAGAGTGCGCCTCAGGTGGCGCAAAGCTAAACTATTAACATTGATGCATTCTTGAATCTACGATGTAATGCTAGTCGAAAAATGTCCAGAAAAGTAATTATTTTGTGAATATGTTAAGGTTTATGGTTGTAAATCATAGCCTATGTTACTCCAGACCTTTAAAGGAAGCTAGTATAAAAGTTTCATCAGTATTGGTTCAGTAGATTAAGAGATTATCGCGCTGTAAGTCAGTGCAGTTCTGTCTTTATATATTAGTATAGATATAGATATTTCATAAAATGTTTGACACACACTAAGTACTATGTTCTATTAATGTGAGTAGAATTTGTCCACAACTCAAAACTGTTTTCTATTAATCGAATCTTTGTCTCTCATAGAAAGCCCTTTAATAAAGTTCTTTGATTTTCATGCTTTAGGAACTTAATTTTAAAATTTTCAGATATCTATATCTGAAACACTTGGTGAGTTTTCATCAAGTAGTTACGCTGTTCACTGAGATAGAAGGATATGCATCTTTCACTATGGTCGGATACGTTCCTTGTTCTGGTAGAGAATAAATTTTGAGTCGAAGTGTTTTACACACACACACATACACAAGTTCTTTCAGGGGACAAAATCTTTCCTATTTATGTTTTCATCGACGAATTTAGGCGGAAAGTTATATTTTCGGATGAAAGCCAATTCTTCGCTTTTAGAACCAATGGACGGCGTCTAGTGTGGAGGAAAATGAACATCCGAGTTCGAGTCGCAGAACTTATTTCCGGCCGTAAAACACGAATGTGGTTCGTCCTTAGTATGGGGGTGTATGAGTGCTAGAGGAGTCGGGGGTTTGCACTTCGTAGATGGTACAATGAACCGGTAAGTCTACATTGACATTTTACGAAATAATTTGAGTCAGTGCTGCTGCAATGAATTTGAAACAAAACATTTTTCAACAGGACAATGATCCTAATCATACTACTTTAAATACGAAACTTTGGTTTCCTGAGGGGAAAAATTAGAAACATTACAAACTAAACAGAATTGAAGACATATTTACGAGAAGAATGGAGTAATATTTCTCCTAAAATTGTTCAAAAACTTGTGAATTTCATGCCATAGAAATTCAGTACTGTGATTCGTGCCAAGGGAAATCACACAAAATATTAACATGTCTTTTTGCTTGCAATTGTGTTCATCAGAATTATAAGTGTCCAAAGACTTTTTGCGTCTCATTACGGCACAATTTCTTGTTTTTATCAGTACCAAGGTATTTGTGTAGCTTTGTGAAACTATTTTTGCGGAAATATAGAAAGAACTTATTTGTTGTCAAGATTAGTTTATTTACTCTAAATCTCTCAGCATAGTTTCCGCAGACGCAAAATAGAGAGATTATGTCAGTGTCCACTCACTTTTTCCACGAAGCTGTACGACTTTTCTCCAAACATCTTGCAGACCGCACGCACACCCAAAAGCCTATCGACCTCCCAGTCGGATGGTTTGCTTACACCCCCCCCCCCTTCTCAACGCGAGGTGCACGTGGGAACAGCACTCGAAGTGCCTCGAACGCGGTTACGCCAGGCCTCCCAACCGCCGCCACCGCTGCTGACCCAGTTGATTACCGCTTCCTCCGCCACTTCCGGCGTCCGCCCTCCACCTCTCTCCCGTTTTGGTCACCCGGTTGAAAACGGCCGCAGGGCGGAGAGGCGGCAAGAGGAAGTTGCGTCACGACCTGCACATCGAATATTTTAAATAAAGCAGCTAGCCCTCCAACGCGTGTGCTCGTGCGTTTTGTTTCTGTTTCTGTTTCCTAGGCTGCGCGTCGTTCCAGGCCGTCATTCACGGTCGCACCTCCGATGCCTCTGCGACCTCTCGCCGCCGCGGCGCGTGAGTGGAGCGGAGCAGCGCGAGGGAAACCAGGCCGAGGAAGGGAAGTGGCGCGGTCTCTCATCGCTTCCAGCGGACAACGTTCGACGGCGACCGCAGTGATCAGTATAAATCAGGGAACAGTACACTGTACAAGTAAATATTTTAGCGTTAATTGTCCTTTAAGTATTTAAGAAAGTATATTTTGACTTTTCCAAACAGTGCTAGATTTCTCGCTCGAACAAATTATCAAAATCTTCAAAGCCTTCAAAGTAAGTTTCTTAAAGAAATTCAGTCAAGTTCTTTGGCTTGTAAACAATTAACAAATGATTTGTAAAAGAAATCAGGTGGATGATTAAGCCGGCTGGGGTCAGCGGGCTTGACATGCAACTGATGGGAGTAGTAAAAGTGTTTTTTGGAAAACTATTCTCCAACAGTCTGTCCGTCAGTCCACCTGTGAACCCTACGAATTTGAAGAGGATCTTTTAATTTTCGGGTAAGGGAATATTTCACACGAAGACCTTACGTCATTTTCTCCAAAAATTGCTCCAACTCCCCCCTCCAAAAAAAACTGAGCGAAGTGAACTTATAAAAGTGGCACAGGAACGATTTTCATTAAAAGCTCTAAAATTTCAGATACTGTAAAAGTGCAAAATTTGTTAGATTCCCTCCTACAACTATATTATTGAAGATAGAGATTTTGTTCTTAATGAAATCTATTCTTCAAATTTTTCAAATTTGTAGTATACTTAAAAGGTTTCATTAACAAATTTTTCTTCAAATTCTTTTTTGAAAATATTAGAAGTTTTCACTTTATTTTTAATGTCCTCTTGACAATTTTCCACAAATGCTTATTTTTTTCTCAGAAACGATATTTGTGAACAAATATTGTATGACTCAAGTGTTATTTTCATTTTAAAAATTATATTGTTCAAAATTAAAGATTTGTAATTTTTATTCGAACAATTCACACGTTAATATTAACGTTAGTGAAAAGTTTTATAATTTAAGGACACAAATACTTCAAATAATCTCTTCCTTCTAAAAATTTCATATCTTTTCGAGTAGACATATTTCTCTTTCTTGCTACGGAATAAGAGGCCTATTAACCGTAAGTTCTCGTCTGAGAATCGTCTTAGTTGTCGACGAAGGAAGCTTTCGATATACATAATATCCTGGGCAATTTTTTTCTTTGTTTCCCCCCCCCTGAGATAGAACAATGTATAAACTGCAAGTTAGATTTTTAATAGCCCCTCTGAGCCGATACTCGATGACCGAGATCGCTAAGCCAGTAGAGTCGTAGGTATCTCTGACCGAAGGATCGCGGGTTCGAGTCCCGCCTCGTGCATGGTTGTATATGTGTTCGTCCTTTCACTCCCTATCATCACCATATCGTGTCATCTTCACAACTACCATAGCATTCAACCCAAGGCTGATCGCTAATGATCTAGATGTTGATGCGACCTTAAATAAAAAAATAAAATCACCTCTGAAATTTCAAAAATTTTAAATTCCGAATATCCGCCCTTCTTTGCAACAGATAGTTTTCTAAGAGACGGCTGAAGATTTAGGAAGGAAATTGCATTATTTTTTGCATATTAAATGTTGTAGTGACACTATTTTTGCGAGGACATCAATAAATCTTACAGTAACAGACAGTGCAGTAGCTCTCCTGGCGGATGAAACAGAAAATTATTTATAATTTGTGGGCCCAAAAGAGCTGAGTATCAAGACATTTAATAAAAGGGTCCAAAATTTTTCATTTTTCTCTGAAATCCAATTTCTTTTATAGTCTTAAAAAATCATTGGTAATTAAAATAATCTCATTATATTATCTTGCAGACGATAACATACGATTAATTGCACTAACATACACACACACACACACACATACACATTTTTTGAAAAAAAGTCACTATCGCCAAAAATCACAGTTTTTACATTATTGTTTTAAAAGAGAAAATATCTTCATATTGGAATCCAACTTCGAACGTTTCTAACAACCGATTACGGCAAACAAATCATTACTCGTGACCCATTAGGGACGCGCATTGGATTTTTGAAGGCCTAGGACCCGTTGCTTCCGATTTGTGGACGATGGCATCGACTGTCGCAACGTAATGTGTCTTCCAGGATGTACGTTTCCTTACTCCAAAAGGAAACAGTCGTAGAACTTAAGGAGATTTGTATTTGATGGTGTCTCGTAGATTAAATTATTTTATATTATGTACATATAGGAGGATATTTGACGATACTTAATAAAAATGCCTCTGCTCGATTGATACATCTTTGTGGCTTGTAAAGAAGTGTAGAAAGTTCCCATGATTGTCTGATGCATGTCATGAATCGAAAAATATCAAGTCCTTCGACAAAGCTGATCACATTTCTATTTAAACTTGCCTCAAAATCTACGATTAAAATGAAATTTTAAGATCGGCGTTGAACGCTTTCAACAACAACGACCAAAAACAATTAAAATACAAGAACGGTTTTAAGGATGTATCTAAGCAGCAAACCACACAGTATTAATACTACTATTTCCTCTGCAATTCTTGCACATGTTCCGGTCACAACCATGTTTGTTCTACTTCAGAAAAAAAGTGTTTTAAAAAAGGCGGCAAAGAATAAATATTGAGGATTTCGTTCCCCTAAAATCATTCGGGCGTATGCAAAATGAGGACCAAATAATCCCTTCATCTTATCTCGTGAAGCTTACTACTTAATCCTATATGTAATTTGAGGACCAAACCATCTCAGGTAAGAAACGGATTGAGGAGGCAGGAAGTTCAGGTAGGCGCGTTAAGAGGGCCGCCGCCGCCGCGCTGCTGGCCAGCATTTCCTTGTTCCTTTCCCTTCACTTGCCCGGCAGAGATCCTTCGAGAGGTCCAGTGATGACAATAGTCTCATTTGCTTTTCGAGCTTTGAAGTAGCAACAGCATTTACGTTTTTTCAAAGATGGAAGTGAAACCTGGTGTTACGCAGAAAGGGAAAGAACTGGTGACAGACGGATCTTTTGATGACATTTGATAGATGATTTTTTTTTACTTTTATCCCACTTTTATCCTTGTATATTTACATTAGCGGCAATTTGTTCACATAATTACATTTATGAGTACATGTGCTTTAAATAATGCCAAGTAATTTTTCTCGAAAACTCGACCGTTTTCTATGAAAACTAGCTCAAATTTCGCATTTTCAGAAACGCTCAAACGGCATTTTCTCATAAATGGCTCCAAATGTTTTCTTCAAACATTTCAGACGGATAGTGCAAATTGCACTCTTTGATATGACGTAAAGTTCATTTTATGTTTTTTTTTTTTTTTTTTTTCAAAAATTAGACAAATGTATTTTTTAAGATTTCTAACACAGTTAATATGCACCTTTCCACCAATTTGTAAACACTGATCTATTTAGTGAGTTAAAGTGCTTCAAATAACTTCTAATGAAGTTTTTCGAAAACTCAAAGAAAATTGCCATTTAGGACGAAGTTTTACTGTGTTTTAATGTTCTTAGAATAATATTTCCGTTCTACTATTAGTAAACCAAAAACTTAAGAAAATAAAAAAAAAAGTACTTTGGGCGGCGATAATGGCAGCTGGCAGGAGTTTGAGGCAAGTCCATTGGCAGATCTGCTGATTTCGGAATAGCTAAGGACAGATATCCTGGTAAAAAAGAGTGCAATCCAATAGTTTAAAAGCTGAGTTCACTTGAACTTCAGAAGTCTGGATTACATCAGTAACGTATTCGACAGCTCGATTTGTTCGTGGGAACTGGTTTTGATCACATCTTTTATACCATTTTTCTTTGCTTTTAGAGCATTCTTAGAACATTTTAAAATCATTTTATTGATTTTTTGGCGATGCTTCAGGTCATCAAAATCAGCTGCCTACTCATGATTATACCTTGACGAACGACAAGATTCAGTTATTAGCGAATTGAAAATAAGACACCAATTTCCAATTAGAACTATAACGATACCGATACCATTTATATTTTTATTGAAAATAATTATTAATGCTTAATAATTATTTAATAATAATTAATAATAATAATAAAAATAAATATTAATGCTTAAAAATAAAAAAAAAATTAAAAACAAAACTTTTAACTTTAACTTCAACTTTATTCGTCACATTTTAATCATTCTATTAAATAAAATATTTAATACTCACGTAGTCGATTATAGACGTACACGCACAATATAATTTTTCAACAATGTTCAATAATTTAACAATTACTACAAGCACTTATGAGCATTAAAATCAGTTTGGAAACGCACATATAGGCCTATATTCGCTTAAGTTAATGTGAATTGAATGACGATTCATAAATTAAACTTTCTTAGAATTGTCGAAGCTTCAGTCACGGACTTTCCTGAAGGGTCTTTTCCGTCCTGTAATCTAATTTGCAGGTGTTATTATACAATATTGAACACTATGCTTTATATTAAAGGAGTCATTCTCGCTGAATATTAGCCATAAACAATCCACGCTCAAAATAAAATACAGGGAATCCAAACAAGTCAGTACAGACTGTTGCCAGTCGCTACAATTAGCAGTATTTCATCATAATACACTAATTTAAAGAATTCGTCACAGAGTAAGTAATGAAAGATTCCCTGCTCATTTCAATGGGTGCGAATCGTAGGTGCCACAAAAATATGAGATGTTAAAACTTTCACAATATATTATTATTGTTGTTATTAGTATTACTATTATTATTATTCCCGTAAATCACGGCTAATTATGAATTATTATTATTTATTGTGAAATTTTGCTGCCGGGAGCCGGCCGCCCCTGCGGTCTCCACTATGCTACGCCAGTGGTCACCTTCCACTTTTACCTGGAATGCCAGGTAGTCGGTCCTCAACTTACGTATACCCTTTTCTGGGTCGGTCCTCAAATTACATATAGGCTTAACTCTTATTCCCCTTCCGGTCCCCATTTTACATACCCCGTATCATTTACCGTGCGTGCTCCAAACTCTTGCGTAACCGAGCACATTCCTCTCAGGTTTATTTGCCTCACTACAAAAATAGAGAGGAAAAATTGAAAGAGAATCTCTTTTCTTTGAATTAAATGAATAATTCAGTTTTGCGCAACTGAAATGCAAATATTATTATCAAACCGGCTAAATACTTTAATTTCTAAATATCGTGTACGACAATAATTAAATGTTTATTTTTTATCTATAAACAACTTCTTTTACGCAGCAGCCAATTCAATCTTGATTCGTATTCTGAAATCAATGCAACTACAAATCGGTAAAAAAGTAGTACAACGAATAAACATAAAAAAATAATATAAAATGAATTATAGTTGATGTCAAATGGATAATAATATTTTACAAATCACTATTTCCCATAAAATAAAAAGTTCAAATCGTTTATAGTACCCAGACCCATTACCATTTCACCGCAGGACCCAGCACCGCGCGACCGGGTCACCCGCGTCCCAGACCCAGTCACCGCCAAACCCCGGCCAACGAAACCGAGAGGCGCCGGCCGAGGTTGCGGTGGAGCAAGGCAAGCAGCAGAGGGCAATCACCCCGGCCACCACCATCACCATCACCAGTTCCGCCGCCGCCGCCGTCACTGACGTCACTCTCCCATCGGCCGCCCGCGGAATTCGCGAGAGTTCGCGTTCGACAAACAAAGCGACGCCGGATTGCGAGAACGGGCGGGCGGGAAACCGCCTCCTCCACCAGCTCCTTCTCCTCTTCCACTGATGACTCAAGCGCCGTCTTCGCCCCCTGACACCGTCTCAGCGGCGGTCTGGTCTGGCGGGGAATTCTCGAGCAGGTCTCTGACCGCGGAGGCTCTCTGGATGGGAGATCTCGTCCAAAGGTTGCCGTCCAATTACAGGGATAGTTCGCCGTCTTAAAAATACATTTCGTGGCTTATGCGGCATTAATTTACGCATATTCTTATGCAACGATTAGACACCTGATTGTTACTTATATGTTATGAAGAAATAATAACAATTAGCCAACAAATTAAGAACAATACATCCCACGGCAGGATTAACTTCTCTTCGAAGTGATAGTGACTGATGATACGAAAATGCCATCATATAAAAAACGTAAAAATCAAAGCTTTTATATTAACTTGTGGTAAATCATTGAGGAATCATAATTCACATTATAATTAAATTTGTCATCAATTTTGCCATTACAAAAATATTTAGATTTATTTCAGCACTCAAGAGAGAGCATCAATTTTAAGATTTTATTCATAAATGCTGGAAGTAAAATTAAAATGTTTTTCTCAATTGATTTTAATAAATGTGACACATTTCTTTATTAGGTTTCATAAATAGGCACATCAGGGTGGACTCACATCTTCATTTTCGACAACTCCCTCGTGTTTACATCGCCGTACACTGATTCGGTTCTCGCAGATTTTCAACAGTGAAGGTCCAGGAGCCACCGTATCGCTTCTGCTCTATCTCGCTCGCCGCTGCGGCGGGCGTTGACGCCGTCGTCACCGTTGCCGCCACCACACGTGCGTCTGGAGGCAAGCCGTAAGAGACACGCAAGGCGCCGTCGCCGGCGCTCCGCGCGGCGAATCCGCGAACTTCGTCCACGAAATCACTCTCCTAGTTGCAGTTTCGCGTTTTCTGGTTATCGCGGCAGAACTGTCGTCCGTCGGGCAATAGTGCGGGTTATGCATTCTACAATATTGGTTTGTAAGAAGACAGTTGCAATCAAATAAAGAAAAACATGCGAGCCAAATGATGTTCTATTAGCTCTTAAAATGTACATCATACTCAGCACAGGTGTCGATGTCCGGAGCAAAAAAGTTGTGCTAAAAGGAGATGATGAAATTAAAAACCGAGACACACTAAAATTGTGTAAAAAATATTAACCTACAGTTAATAAGTTTAACGTGGTATAAAATTCGTTTTATGCAATCCTGTACAGCAAAAATTACAAGAATGAAAAAATGTCATGAAGCTTCCAAGATTTTACATAATCTAAGAGATACTTGGAAATTTGGTCTCTGCCTCCCTCGTTTGCTTTCAGAATTAAATAATTCTTGGATCTCCCTAATGCTTGCTTTTATTTACAAATCTTACACTTCAGTGATATTGTCCGTACAATTGGGTACAGTAAAACCAAATCAACAGGAGTGTGAGAAGATTGCTGCTATATTAGCGATTGCAGAAATACTTGCCCCCGTAGCTTCCACGGATTTAGGGGTTCCACCCCTCGCTTGCCCGCGCAAGACTGCAACCACCCCAAAGAAACACAGCAGCGTCCGGCGGGTTGCCAGTCGCGCGCCGCTGCGCCAGTGGAGCAACTTTCCTCCAATGCAACAGGCGCAAAGACAGGGCCCGCGGCACATAGAAGCCACACTTCACACCAGGAATTTCCATCAAGAACTTACGCCATTATAACAAACACATTTGCAGTTGGCGAGAATAATAATTAGTGCAATTATTTTTAGTTTTGGGTTATTGTGAAAGTTTTAATTTTACAAGTGTTTTTTTTTTATAATTAAATATAAATGACACAAATGTGATGAAAAATGTGCGATACAACACATTACATATGTGAAACTAAAATTGAATAAAGATGATTTACATGGTTTTGTAAAAAATGTTTGCAAAGTCGACTTGGAATAATACATCCAAATATGATGATGTGAGGTTCACGAGTTTGGGTCAACTTGGTAATAAAGCGACTTACATTGCCAACGTTTCGGTTTCGTTATTTGACCTTCATCAGGGCTACATAAAATACAATACATACATATAATTACAAAATATATATCGTGCTCATATGAAAAACAAACTAAACGGGTCAAGAATCATCGAACATTATTACATCCAAATATTAAGTGCTTTTACCAACATCACAAAATAAACTACATACACTAATAACAATTTTTTTTCTGAACTGCTTGTTCCTTCCAGCTGCACTTAATCAGTCATCAAGGAAATTTACGAAGGACAATAAAGTAAATAATTGAAGAATTTACGGCCAGTCTTTAGCAGCCAAGAAATAGGACAATGTCTAACGACGACGTCTGCGAATAGCAAGAACGGGGAGTTCAAGGCCCAGGGCACTAGTTTCAATGGCAAGGTTGCCTTTTTCACGCAAACTTTAGGATATAAAAACATTAAATATTTGTCATCGTTTTTATTCGAATCTTATACCCTATTTGGTGAAGAAAGTTTTTATGTGATGACTGAAGTATTACGTATTAAGATACAAGTTGCAATAACATAGTATTACACAACAGTTACAAATAATACGAGAAAGTACGGGCCGTTGTAGCACTGCATGATTTCTCCTGTCTATGAACATTCGGCAAATATTCAAAACGTATTTATATATTAAAAAAATTAGAAATAGATCCTTGTAGGACGTGGTTCTAGAGTAAACAGCAAAAGTGCGCAGCTTTGCTCACATTACAAAGGGATCCTTCCACTAATACATATACAAATGTTATAATTGTTGATACATAGACGCACGTCCTAGATTTTGTAACAAAATTTGACTACACTCTCAAGTGTACGTACAAGCCATGAATCCCTTTTTCACAACTGACCAAAATACAAAAATGTAGTACGTGGAGAATAATAAATAACTAAGGAAATAAAATAATTAATGTAATAAACGTTTTTTCTCAGTGTTTCTAAGACACTTTTCATTATGCCCTACCAAATGAGACATTTTTAATTTACATTTTTAAATTATCTCCCCTTCCCCATGGTACGATTTCGAAACACTCTCCCCCCCCCCGACCCCATCAACAGCGTGTACACATTTTTTGTATTACCCTTTGAGACACGCGAGACTGAATATAGAGAAATCAATTATTTCATCAAAATCAATTAATAAACAAAATCAAGCATTTTCACCACACCTGCTTCAAAAGAATATCACTAACAGATAACACTTTTTTTTATTTAAAAAATTTTTACTTTCATCCTCAGACACGCAAACCGATAAATCCATCTCCTCACAACAAAATTATATTAAATTTTATTTTAAAAACGTTCTTCCAATCTGGAATTTTCATGTTCGATTGTTGAAAGCAATTCGAAGAAACATGACTGGCTGGAAATACGCGCATCATTTAAATCGGAGCAGGGTCTTCTTGCAGCCTTCGCAACCACGTGCTCTCGCACATCTCAGAGCACGCCTCGAGCGCCACCGCGACAGTTGCACGCGACTCGGCGCTCGGTCGCACGGCGCGACGCCGCCACCGCCGCCGCGATTATTTTTAATAACGCACGCGCAGTCGCGTCGCGTCGCGGGATTTGTTAATCGCTCGGTGACGTCGGCACGGGAGGGGGCCGGCGGCACGCCGCCCGCCCACGAGCCAGGCGGAGGAAAAGAGGAAGGCGGCGACGGCGAGGGAAGAGTGCAGTGAACGCCCGAACGGCTGCCAGCCAGCGCGCGTCGGCGCGGCACGGCACGGCACGGCACGGCACGGGGCGGCGCGGCGCGGCGCGGCGCGGCGCGGGTCGACAACCTGTGGGGTAAACACACGCGGTGGCGGCGCCATTGGCCGACCTGACAGCTGGGCCCGGCGGACGGAAACGGGCGTGGGCGGGCGGCGCGCCGCGCGGGGACTTCCCAGACGATGCCGCCGGCACACGGGACGCTCAGGAACGCAGCGGCACAAGCAAACTGCACCTTGCGATGCATGAGCGGCGCGTTCTACACGTGGCGCATGCAGCCCTTCCGAAAGAAAAGAATGAGCGCCAGGCGCCGTTTTGCCTACCACAATAATACTTGGCTATTTATTTGTAGATTTTAATATTTCGAAATGTAATAAAATATTTAACGTTAATGTGTACCTTACAGGGGTAATTTATTAATTTGTTTACGACATAGACAGTCCTCTGTAACTCGCTTATGTAAAAGCTACAAATACTCGCGAACATTTATTCTCCTCTTCCACTCAACTTATCTTTTTCTTTTAATTTTTTTTCCTTTTCCAGTTTTACTGAGTAACTGTGAAGAATCCAGTTTCAGATAATGAATGGACAACGACAATCAATTTCTCAATACAAAAACAAATGATGGCACAGTGAAAATTTTGTTTCTATACCATTTCTAATATGACCCGATGAACAAAAACTGCAGAGAAAAGTATAATAACTATTTTATTAAAAGCTACTATTTCCAATGACGATCGACACTTTTTTAAAATAATTGTATTAACAACTCCTCATTCATAAATACTTGTTGCTAACACTGATCTACAAAAAGCGTCGATGAAAATATTCGATGACGTAACCACCAATTTCGTGTTCTCAAATCTGCAAGTCACGACTTTCGCGCACCATTCATTATCGGTCGTTCGGTCAAAGAGTCGAATCAATGATAGCGGCAGCATGACCGGTTTGCAAGTCGTTCACCGTGTCTTCAGGCGACCGACGAGGCGGTCGGGCAACATCAGCCGCCTCGATTTTCTTCCTTCACAGTTTTCAACAACATTCAACATACGAGACGCCGAGGCCGACATTCGCAGTGTAGTGAAACTGAAAGAAGTTAAAAAATCACTTTAATGCGCCCATACAATTCATTTAATATCTGAACATCCTAATACTTATATATTTAGAATTTATCGCATCGCTCGTCTCCTATTGGATCTTCATTAACTCGTCAATGAGAGATATCAAGCAGACAATCGAAATAAGGGTTAATGTGATCGCCCCCTTAGACTGGAAATAATTTCAGAAAATATCTTTCTAGATTTTGTAATAAAAGTTTCAAGTAGCGAGTATTCACCATCTTACTTCAAATTTTAAAATGTATATTTTCATATAACACTTTACAACTTGTTAGAATGGCGATAATTTAACATTAGGAAAATTAATTACCTCCACTTCTGACTTCAAATTATCAGCTTTTTAAATACAAAGATAAAGTATAATAAGCAGAATTGGGTCGTCTTAACGATAAAAAAAAGAAGAAGAAGAAGAAGCACTTAATGGAAACTTAAAGTACCCACATTATACGAAAAATCACAAAACTGAAACTGAAATATAAAAAATTAAAAAAATATCAAATTACCCACAGCAAGGCCAAAATTTAGCGCGATAACTAACTGCATATCTTCCCGTGAAGATCCAGGTATTTCTAGAACAGCATACTTTCAGTTTCAGCAAGTTCCGCACATCAATATTAATCAACAACGCTTTTACTTTTCTTGACATCACGCTGAAATAGTCACTTCGTGTAATTTTAATCAAATGCAAAGCGTTCTGTTTCGGTTGCTGCACAACTCAGACAGCGTCAATGAAACCCGCCGCTAGCCGAAGCACCGAGTCGGGCGGCGGCGGCGGCGCGGCGCGGCGCGGCGCGGCGCGGCGCGGCGCGGAGCGCGGCGGAGAGAAGTGCCGCGACGTTTAGGGGCGACTGAGCGTCCAGAAATAGCTCGCGGGAGCGCGAGGAAGCGCCAGGCGGCCACGCCAGGAGGCGGTGGGCACAATTCCGAAAACCTGGCCGAAAGGGAAGCAAAAACACGAGAACATCTATCGGCCTTCTCTATTAATGCGTTCAAGATGGAAGGACATTTTGCGTTGCATGCCGTTAAACATAAGGTTTACTACTATTCCTTCTTCTCTTTTGAAGTAGACAGTTATTCTGACGCATTTCGGTAAAGCAGCAGCACAATCTATGATGTGAATGGTACAGAAAATTACGTTTCCAAATCCAGTTCTTTGCGACGAACAACATTCCTCGAATGAGGTGGTATAACTTGTAAGTCTACAATATATTAGCTGATTACCCGGTGATGCCAAAGTATTTATCACATTCATTTATTAAATAGCATCACCCGCCTCGGGCTCAGCGCCCGGTTCCCCGCACGCGCCGATTGATGTTTCCGCGCACATCAACTACTACGGTCATTAGATCCGCTTGTGTGGTGCGGTTTTGTCGCGGGAGGCGGCGGTGGTCTCCCCTGAACGGATGGTGAGATCCGGCACTGACTTACAAGTCAGTTGCGGGGGATTCCAGGCATCTCTCAAGCGGAGTAGAGATGGGCTGAACAGCTTTTCTTCAATAACTGTTATCGGAATAACAGTGGACTCGTAATAACGGTTATTAATAACAGTTGAAAAATAACACGTCCATGATCAGCAACCTAACATGTCTGACTGCTAAGAGTTAAATCAGTTGCGGCGACTGCTAAGAGTTAATCCCGGCAAAACGAATAACGTTGGTGGCACCGTAAAGCTTGTGCAGCTATCTCACGGCGCTAACATGTTTGGGCATGGACAGAGAAATAGCTGATATGAACGAGACTCGATGAACTGCCAAGGAAGAATAGCAGTTAATATGATGAACAACAAATGTGTTTAAAATATTACTAAAATAACAGTGATTCGTGATCAGATTGCAAATATTCTTTCAAATATGCAACATGTTCATAGTGAAGTGACGAGTGCCAAAAATAATGAGAAGTAGAAACTGTGTTTTGCTTACCTACAGCTAAAGTGGTAATGACTGTTGAATATCAAATATTATAATGAGAGTTATTTGACCGTACCTCATTGTATTCTATCGGATTTGGGGAAATATTAGTGGATCTCACATAAGCTGTAATGGGACAGAATGAAGTATATTGGACAAACATATTGGACGGATTTAAAGGACAAATTTCTTATTGTAGTATACGTATTCAATAAAATATAAAAATATTGTGGCACATGGTGTGTAATAATAACGAATTATTTATTAATGAATCTGTAATTTGAACACTTGTTAATCACGATTGATTACATGCAGTGAATCTGTTGTCGTACAAAATAGTTGCCGCGAAAGCTAGTAGTAGTTCGGGTTTGGCCCAGTATATTGGAGTACTATGAATATCAACCGATAACAGCCAATAACAGGATAAATGAAATAACTGTTATTTCGTGTAACAGTTACTAAACGTTAACTGTTAAGCAATAACAGTTTAGCTGTTAAGGGCACATCCCTAAAGCGGAGCACCGCCCCAGCGGGGACAGCCTCTAAGCCAGGAGTGTCCAACTTCCATTGCCTCACGGGCCAAACCTAAAACTTTTAATATGGTCGCGGGCCATATCTTCATTACTCGGACAATCCGAACCTCACTTCGTCGTACTGTTGATCTCGACACTTTGTTCGGCTGCTCTGGTGCAGGCGGGGGGAAGGGATGGAACCGTGCCTCATGTCAGGCCGTACTATGCACAACGCAGGGAAACACAATGGAATGATTTTGAATTTCTCAATTCACTAGAAAAAATCCTTAAATCTACATTTAACCAATTTTACATTTACAGAGGATGACCGAGACAAGTCGCGTGCGCTAGGCGTCTGTCTCACCAGCCATCGATTCCAATGCGGAGAGACTTCCCTGGCGCACTGTAGCTACGGGCATCAGCGGACGTTAAAATAGTGATGGGATTTACGGACCTTCCCACGACTGACTGTTCCGAAAGTATTCCTCTGTGTACGTTTCGCCGTTCTGTGGGGACAGCAGGAGGAGTGCACTGCACACAAGCGAGGGGAGAGGCTCAATAACTTAATCAATGGATACACTGAGGGTGTATTTATTGTACGCCAAACTTCGATTTATTGAAAAAATCTTCCGTCATTTTAAAGATGGTTTTTCACCCTTTTCTTAATAAAACCTTATTCCCAGTTGCAATGTCATAGAAACTAACTCGTACAATCCGATATTTTACGCCTTAAAGAACAAATCCTTAGACCCAATGTGTGCTCTTGTCAGAATGTCATGGTCATCTTTTCCTGAGTTTCCCTTTCCTTCACAAGCCGGATGATGTATGTTTTGAAACTTGAAAGAACCTTCTGCGATTGACACGTTTCACGCGATCAGTCCATTTCCTTTCTTGTTATTAGAATACGTTATTTACGTTTACATTAATATTCCCAGCTGCTTTGGAATTTTATTTCGTACAAGATATTTTCTTGTTGTGTCTGCTAGTTATCTGAGGACAATCATATCTGCGGATGCTTCTGATAAGTTTATTTACATTTTTTTCTATCATGAACGCGGTACCTAAAACTTTGTTCATCTGTAGAATGGATGAATGACTTTGATGGATAGGTAATGTTGTTCATGATATAAATCATTGAGGAATTAAATGAGAGGCTTAGAAATGGGTTAACATTGAGGAAAACCCTTTCAGTCCCCCATACATTTCCCTACAGTCGACCAGGATCCGAACGCACAGCACAAAGGCGGGAAACTAGTGCACTGGTGCCAGGCCACGCCCCATTCTCAATACCAGGTAGTCACATTGGAATTGCCAAACCTTTTTTGTCCAGCTTGTTTGTAGTTTCGCCCGCCGTGCAGCCGGATCTCGCTGCAGCGCGCGGGTGCGTGCCCGGCCGCCACGCGCACGCCCGGCACGCCGATTAATTTAGAGCACGGGTTCTTCACCTCCGCCTGGCGGTCACACCCCTCCACGCAAGCGCGGAGCGAGAGGACGGCCTGGAAGTTAGCAGGTCCATTTCATCCAATCACAAAACTGCATAGCTCATAATTTGCCGATTTTTTGCCGGTTTTGAGATGCGAAAACCAAAAATTTGCCGCGAGCCATTTTCCCCAAAAAATCAGTGTTCCTGCTATCTTCCAATGGAAGTTAGCAGACCACACCTCTAAATCCGCTAATAATGCACGTATACACACCATATTATACTCCAAATTTGCCGCTTTTTATTTCTAAACGATTAATGAAGATATCACATTGATATCTCCATTCTTTCAAAAAATATTAAAAATTAAAAAACATTAAAGATACGTTCAATATAAGAGCAATATAAGAAGTAAATGACGTCCCCCGTAAAAAGTCCCACATAACAACTCGTAATCGACGCCAAAATTTCCCGAAAACTAGTGAAAAACCAAATCTCTAATAAAAAATTTGCCGCCAACCGGTTAGACTCAATTACCCGGGTTCGAATCCCAGATATGCACCTCTTAAATAAGCCCTATTCAATAAAAAGACGCATTCACTGGTAAACCATTGGCCTTAACAATTCATACTGTGCGCCAAAATTAGCACTAACCAAGTGGCAAACAAAATCATTAATAAAATAATTTGCCGCGGACCCGCTAGTTTAAATTACCCGGGTTCGAATCCCAAAAATTTACATTTTGAAAGCCACTTTCAAGGAAAACGCGCGGTGTCTCCTAAACCATTGGCCTTAACAATTCATTATGTGCGCCGAAATTAGCTGCAAGAAAGTGTAAAATATAATCTGTAATCAAAAAGTTTGCCGCGCACGGGTTAGTTACAGTTTCCCGGGTTCAAAATTCCAAAAATTTCCCTCTTCAAACGGCCTCTTTCCAGAAAAGCGCGCCGTGTATCCTAAACAATTGACCTTAACTATTCACACTCTGCCCTGAAATAAGCTGTGAGCATGTGACAACTATATTCTGTAATCAAATAATTTGCCGCGAAACGATTAGTTACAGTTTCCCGGGTCCCAAATATCAAAAATTTACCTTTTCGAACGGCCTCTTTCACGAAAAGTGCGCCGTATATCCTAAACCATTGTCCTTAACAATTCACACTCTGCCCTGAAATCAGACGTGAGAATGTGGAAACTATAATCTGTAATCAAAAAATTTGCCGCGAAACGGTTACAGTTTCCGGGGTTCAAATTTCCTAAATACCTCTTCGAACAACCTTTTTCAAGAAAAGTGCGCCGTATCTCCTAAACCATTGACCTTAACAATTCACACTCTGCCCTAAAATAAGCAGTGAGCATGTGACAACTATATTCTGTAATCAAATAATTTGCCACGGACCGGTTAGTTACAGTTTCCCGGGTTCCAAATATCAAAAATTTACCTTTTCGAACGGCCTCTTTCAAGAACTGTGCGCAGTATCTCCTAAACCATTGTCCATAACAATTCCCGCTCTGCGGCAAAATCAGCTGTGAGCATGTGACAAATTAATCTGTAAGCAAATAATTTGCCGCGAACCGGGTAGGTACAGTTTCCCGGGTTCAAAATATCAAAAATTTACTTTTTCGAACGGCTTCTTTCAAGAACAGTGCGCCGTATCTCCTAAAGCATTGTCCTTAACAATTCCCGCTCTGCGCCAAAATCAGCAAACCACTCCAGGAGCAGCAATCTCGCTTAGAACTAGCTTCAGCACCACCACCCACACACACGCACATACAGAAATGAGGTAGGGAAGAGTCGTCACTTTTTTCTACGTCTAGCAATGCCTCGCGCCGTCTAAACCGATAAATAAAATCGTTATCGCCTCGCCGACCGTTACAACAGCATGAGATGGCGCGAAGGCGCCCGCTGGTGGCATTGAGATGGCATCTGTACCACCGCCACACAACCGCGCGACTGCGGAGGTGTCTATTTCCGTCGCCTTTTGCACCGACTGAGGGGGCCTGCTATTAATATGACCATTTCTTGCCCGGTGTCTGCGCACCTAGACATGTCTGCGAATGCAGGCCTCTTCATGTCGCGTCCCTGTAGGCCGCAAACGGCGCTTCTAGTCTCTGATGTCTTAAGAGCTGGCCCATTAGAATGCTGCATCGGGAGCAAACAGCACTTCTCCGCGGCCGGAGCAACGCACGAGCGAAGCCACGGGCAACGACGTACAAGGCAAAGAGAGAAAGGCAGGGGGCAATGGAAAAAGCCATACACGGGTCGCCCCATATAAAATACATTTTGGAAAGGAGAAAGCTAAATATTTGTGAATACCTGAAATAAGGCTGGTCAGAGCCTAGAACTAAAGATACACGCTCGATGATACCCCACAAAACTTATATCTCGGAAGACATATCTCGGAAGGCGTTGGAGATAAAGCCAAAAATTTTAAAACTGAAAGCATGAGGAAATAAACCAGTGATGTCAAAGTCTTCTACTGGTGGCAGTGGTACGCGTCGTGGCAACGTAGCATGCCACGAGCTTCTCTGCGCCACTAGCGTCGGGAGAGGAAACTATTAGTAACCCCGCCGTTCTACAATAGGGATGGCGTTATCTCTGGTGGTAGGGTAATGAAGTGCTTGGAGGGGCGATTTCGTCGTGGCACTCGTGCCACGGACTCCCGCTCGTGGCATCGACCTTGACAACACGGAAATAGACAAAGAGAGCCTCTAAGGTCGCTGCGCGTTGCGGGTGCAGCAACGGCGATCGTCAGTCTGACCTTCGCATTTTTCGTAGTTCCCGGCAGTTTCTCCAGAAAAATCTCGTAGCGCTTCTGCACAGCCACGGCCGCTGCTGGGAATGAAGGGCAGCCGACTCTCGCTCCAGATGTGATTCGTCCTGCTTTAGAGGGTCGATCTCTAACAACTCTGAAGGGCAGGACATTTTCGAATAAGCATTGAGCTTCGATCCCATAAAATTCAAAATTATGCGAAAACTACTATTTCGAAAAGAACCTGTACGTACAATTATTTTAAGATCTAAAAGTGATAAGTAGATTGCGTCATTAAAGAAATATCTATAGAAATATCTATTTGATAGTGTAGTTGGAGAGAGTTGAAAAACGTTAACTTTTACAATTTTCGAAATTTCAGATATTTTACTGAAATCTGTGCCATTTGTATAAGAGTACCTTGCTCTATTTGAGCAAAGCATTAGTCTGGAGTGCGGCCTGGTCAAACGGGGAATATCTATTTTGGAGAAAATCCTGCGAACGATAGTCCTGCAGCGTTAGTTTTGTCCACAAACGTGCGGACCGGCAGAGAGATGGACAAAGATTTTTTGAAGCAAATACTTTCTCAACATCATGGATCCACAAAACTTGAATTACCATCAAAATCTTCACATCGATTTTATGCAGCATTACATTACTTTTTTAAAGTACTAAATATGCGAGAAAGTAAAAGGGACATGATGATTTGAACCATCTGACTTCAACGGAAACTCCAGCAGAATAGGAATAAAATTGAAGACGATTATGTTACTTTCAACTGATAAATTCGACTACCGACTACCAAAATGCAAAATCTAAATCATAAGTCAGAAACCTTGTAATATGAGTTAGAGGGAATACAGTTTTATGTCAGCCTTCCTGACACCTAAATATATCCGAAAAGTTGGAATTTTTTTAAAAGTTCTTTTTACAGCATGCGTGACACTCGGAAAGTTAAGAACATGTACAACACACAATGGAAGTTAGTATTGAATTTGACAACTTATCCTAAAGGACAGATTTAAAGCACGTGACTCCTTCAACGCGACAGTCCTCTAGGAGGAAGCATTGGGCTCAAATGTGTTCTCCTATCACGCGTTAAGAAATGCATAGCACCACTCAATATCACGGGTGTTACGTAACGGACAACACATTGCGCTTTCTGTTTGACTCAAAACAAACAACCCTTGCAACTCTCAAACTAAAAATAGGTTTACTGCGATTACATTATACTGCAGTGATTACTTGTATTCTTTATTCCCACTTCCCTTCAACATATCCGAGTATATATTCTTCAATATAAAGACGCATCCACAGAAGGAAACTAGTGTTCCAACGCGCGTACTTTCCTCACACTATTTGTAACTTTTGAAATTTTCGAAAATTCAGAGAATTTAATGAAAATCGGACCTATACCATTTTTTCATATGCGTATCATCGTAACACCTGAGGTAAAAAATACAAGAAACAATTTTGAGCCGTTTTTGAGAAAATCTTGATAGTCTCCAAAATTACGTGAAAACTGCTTAAATTGTGAAAAAGACGGTAATGATCTTATTTAAAGATTATTGTTGAATAATAGATTTCGTTAAAAAATATCTCTTCAATATTTTATGTGCAGGAGACAACAAAACTTTTGCAATTTTCAAAAATTTATAGATTTTAACGAAAATCGTAAAATGCCGATTATTAAAAAAGTACTTTGCTTTATTTGAGAACAAAATGGAAACAAAAAAATTGCTGCAAGTTTCAAGAAAATGTTGAGAATGATGAAAGGTTGGGACTTAATGTAAAGAACTCTTAGAAATCAAAATACCGCATCAATTTCAAGAGGCCACGACATCAGCCAGATCTATCAGGAATAATCAATTATGATGCAAATCCTGCCTATCGTTTAAACGCTTGCGTCCGTCACAGGGAGGCGTAAGTACTATGCGATTGAAGGACAGACGTTTTACCGTAAACCTATTTTTTGGTATCAAGGAACCACAAAACGTGGATTATAACTACCAACAAATTATGGGAAGTTATTTACTACACATAAGTGCAAGAATTATCCATGTTTAGGTAAAAAGTACACACTATACGAATTTTTCTCCCCAAAACTGGTGTTACCTACAGCAGGGTTACAATACTTTCTCTGTACTAGGTAACTAGTATGCGAGAAAGTAAAAAATGCGGAAACTTTTTCGGAAACTTAATACGTTTTCAATTAAACACGTATTTACAACGTACAAATAAGTTTTTATGGAGATCACGAGAAAACAAAATAAGGATAATTAAAGTGGAGTTGGTTCAATCACTGAACTTGACATTTTAACTCTTCCCAAGACGCAAGGCGTTGACTCCCATCTGCTCACTCTACTAAGAAAACCCTCTGACCCTAAAATATACATACGAGTACATCGACTTTCCTTGCCATACATCTCCCACGTTTTCCGAGTTCGGTAGGGAATGGCTGTGGGGGTGACGGCGTGACGTCATTCATTGAGCGGCGACTGGCCGGGCGGGCGGGCGGGCGGGCGGGCGGGCGGGCGGGCGGGCTGCCGTGGGGAAGGCAGTAGGTTCAACGACTCCCCCCTGGCTCTATCTCCTGCCCCGGCGCGCCATCAGATTGGCAGTGCGGTAGTGGCGGCGGTGGCGAGGGGGAGGGAGGAGGGGAGAGGCAACGGCAGTGGCGGCTGCGGCGCCTCAAGGCCGTCGCGGCGCATCGCCCCCGCGGCCGCCGCCCCGCCCTGCTCCGCCCTGCTCCGCGGCTGACGTGCATTCCAGGAAAGCCCGGGCACGCAGGGCCGGCGAAAGCCCAAGGCGCGGCGCGGCACACAGGCGGCGGCGGGCCGGCGGGAGAGGGGGGCATGGGGACCATGGCCCCACCCGAAGTGCACGAAAAATAAAAATAAGAAAGTTACATGTAAACTCGGATCGATGAATAATTATACCATTTAATTTCTTTAATATTTTTTAAGAGATTGTATTTATCTTCGTGCGTTTACATTAAATTCTATCATTAAAGAGGATTTCGTTAGTTACTTTCCATTATTTGACAAAATTGATTGAAATATTTGTTATTATTATGTAATTATTGGAAAAATAATATTGTATAGTATTAACTTACATATTCACTACAAAAATTATACGCAATATATTAAAAATGTTTGCAATTTCACAAAAATCTATGATCCCCCACCTCCAAATTTAATGCTGAATTCGTCCCGGCATAGCAGCAGCCTACAGATCAAAGGACTTGAGTAAACAGTCTTCCAGAATAATTTGAAAAAATATATTTTCAGGGAGAAAAAACTAAAATTACAAATCAGATATACATTATAGATAGATTAGATTTCAATGAATCGATTAGAGATATTTAGCACTAAGGCTTTGATGACCTGAAACCGGGATCGCAAAATTCATGAAGCTTCTGAGCAATCGTACCATTTCTAAATCCTGCCAAAATAAATCAGGACACAAATAAGAACTTATTCCCTTTCTTCTCAACTCATACACTTGTAAGAACAGTAAATACATATTTGCTCTTTACCTGATTAAAGAAGTAATCCGGAAGAAGTAAACCAAATTAAATTGCTCATTTTTTTTGTTTCCTGATTGAACATTCATTGCTTGTAATATTAAAAATAATCATTATGGAATGTTTTAAATTGTTAAAAGACTGTTAAGAAATATTTTTATATAAATAAAAATACAAAATTTACTATAAAGTAAAATTGTAGAATAGATTTTGATCGCTTATGTCCAAGTAATTTCACAGCGATCTAAAATAAATTAAATAAATTTAAAAAATTCATTGCATGATTACACTGGCCTACAAAAAATAAAAGTTGTGTTTTTTCCTTAACAAAAATAGTCAATCCTAGCCAAATTGCGATCATATGACATTAAAAACATTTCTTCTCTCTTCCTTTCAAAATAGTGATGAATAACTCACGTATTATTATTGTTATTATTATTATTATTATTATTATCATATCATTATTATTATTATTTCACTACTAAAGATATTAAGAGTCGGCTGAATGTAAAATCTACTCCAGGTTGCAACCAGCTACCTAAGGAGTAGATATAGGGACTGTCGGTGCCTCTACAATACTTTGCGCAAAATGTGGGCTGTTCCAAATAAAGCAATTTCTTGCACTCCCCAGTCTTTTGAATTACCGGGGAGTTTGGACAAGTTCTTACTCAAATTTTGTGGAACAAATGCCAGAGTACCGATAACTATCGGTACGACCTGTGCTTTTACGCCCCACATTCGGCTGATCTCGATTTCCAAACTCTTGTATTTAAGACGTTTCTCTGTCTCTTTGGTAACGACGTATTGATCGCAATGTACAGCAACATCGAGAAGTAAATACGATTTGTTCTCCAAATCCCGGATGACTATATCCGGTTTGTTTGCCGCTATCGTGCGATCAGTTTGAATTTGTTGGTCGTACAATATCGTACACAATTCAACAGACGTTACCGGTTTTGATGAATGTTCGTACCACTTGGGCCATGTGTTTGGAACTTCGAGGACGGTACAGATCTGCCAGTGGAGGTAGCTACACACCCAATCGTGTCTTCAGGTGTTCGGTCTTTGCTAGAAATTATTATTATTATTATTATTATTATTATTATTATTATTATTATTATTATTATTATTATTATTAGTATTATTACTGATATAAATATCACCATTATTAACACTGCTTTTAGCTTTGGTGTAATTCTTAATTTATTATTATTATTGTATATAGTTTTTGTTATTTTTATTATTATTGTATATTAGCGTTATACAGTGAAGTGAAGTGTTAGTGAAATTAGTAGTCAATTTAGAGATAACTAGAAAATAATTGGAACTAGGATATCATCCTCTAATTCTAATGGTAATTATAATTGTTAATGGTTGTTATTGTTCTAATTCTAATTATTGTCATGTTTGCCACCGAGCATTAGCTCAAAGCGAACTAATAAATCTATCTATCTATTCTTTAAATTTTCTGCACGTGTGGAATAAGGGACGGTAAATATATAAATAAACTAGTGGTGCTATACAATGGCACATACTTTCTCGCAGTAGTTATTATCCAAATGCCGATCATCGGATAAATTACGTGGAATAATCCGTTCACCGCTGCCTTTCTTGGTCATGTTTTTGAAAGACATGTTTTTCGCATGTTGAAAATTACCGGCTTCCTAATGATAGAACTGATACAAGTACGTTGTGACTAAAATATAAGCAGTTGGTCCGCATGTCGGTCCCGTAGCGCGGCTGGTTAATGCACCTTCGGGTTGAGATCTTCAATAAGGAAGGTGTCGAGTTCGATCCTCCGAGGGGGATTTTAATTTGATGAATGTGATGTTGCACGAAAAAAACATTGAAGAGTGTAGATATTGAACATCATTTGAAGTACTGCTACTCAATAGAATCAATGCAGATAAATAGACAGGACTTGTCTGTTTTCCCTAACTGCGTCTTTTAAACAATTTTTCAACTCTGTTATTCGATTTCTGAAGCGTATGACATGTCAAATCAATCGTTGTCTAGTATATATCTGTATGAACCAATTTAAGTAAAATTATGAGCATTTTAACGTTAAATTGTAATACAACATAACCAGAAGGCATGCGATAAACTTACAATCCCTACCGGTTCCGAAATTATGATTACTTTCTAGCCTTACGAATACTTCGTAATGCGGTTTATCGCTGCCTTTCTTAGTCATGTTTGAAAGACATGCTTTTCGCATGTTGAAAATTACCGGCTCCTAATGATAAAATTTATAGAATTACGTTTTGACTAAAATATAAGTAATTGCGATAAATGTCCTGGAAAATCTGTATATATTTGTTCAAATTTTTAACTTTTAACAATTTTTTACTTTTCTTCTAATATTTGTAAAGCGTATTACCATCGTATCAATTGTTTCTTTATCATGCATTTACCATGTTATAGGTCGGTTCTATTCTTTCATGGCTCTGTTCGACAGAGGCGGTGTGGGTGTTGCGTAGTGGTATAAGTGCCGGTTCGTTGAATTTGAGTTTCGGTTGTCGGGTCTCGGTACCGAAAAGGTTTGCTGGTATAATACACTTTTGCTTGTTTATGAAGTAGTGGAATAGCAATAAGGACCGTGTAGAAGCAGAGCGAGAAAGTATGTGCCTTGGAAGCACCACTAGTTTAAAGATCTCTCACATCTTTAATATGCACATTACCAGCAATTTGTAAACATTATTATATTTGTGAGTGTAGATGCTTTTAATAACTTCAAATAAAGTATTTAGAAAACTGAAAAATTTTCTGTGAAAATGAGCATCAAATTTCGCATTTTTAGTAGCACTAAAACGCCATTTTCTCCTAAACGGCACATAATTTTTAAAAGTCTGTATAATGTCTTCCCAAAGAGGTCAAAAACATTGCGAGAAAACTAGCCAATACAACAATACCCACGGAAAAACCTGGAGCTGAGCCACGGAAAAACCTGGAGCTGAAGTGCGAGTCAGATGTGCTAAATGCACCAAGGACAGAAAGATTAGTGTGTGATGTATTACATATTTTCGTACATGGAGCATGCAAAAATTGTGTGTGATGACTGCCTGGAAAATTGTATTTAAATGTCAATAATGTAATCAGTATTCAGTTTTGGGGAAATGGCAAAATATCAACAAAAGTTACTGAGTGCCCGTCATTTGCAATTTCTGTTGTATCACTGTGTCCTGATCTTTCAAAACAAAATAGTTATAACTGAAAAATTAAGCGGGTCTAACAGACCCAGCGTCACCGGTCGTGTTACAAAATATGGCGTCACTACTACACGGTTAAGAAAATGACAAAAAAATGTACTTTTAGCGATATTAGATGACAGCTAGATAGAAAGAGTTTGTGGCAATTCCGAATAGATAGCGAAGACCCAAGGAAATAGAAAACTAATACGGGAAAGTCTGCCATTCTGTAGCTCCACTAGTTCTTTCTTGCCACACACACACACACAATTACAAGCACAACTCTTATCACTCATGACGAGAGACCAGTCGGAGTCTTGGATCTTGTCGCGACTGGGGGTGTAGCTGCGGTGGGGGAGATATGTGTGTAGAGAATCTCTGCATGTCGAAGTGTAGGTGGACGCCGGATCTACGACTGCAGCAGAGGCAAAACACCGCCACCTCAAGATATATCGTGGACCTCACTTATTACACTAATTAACATTTTAGTTAACGCTCCTTAAAAACTGAATCAATCAATCAATCAATTTGTGTTCGTTCACACAAATTGAAAAAATGTAATTACTCTTACACTATCGCTACTGCTAAAGTGGTATAGAGAAACTATCATAATCCTGGGGGAAAACGGGATTTTTCGACAGAAAAACATTTAATTGCCGTACCCTGGTAAAGAAGAAGAGGATAAATCCAGAGCGTTGCTAAATCTAGATAAAAATTATCTAACACATGTCGCCAGAATCCATGTTTTGTGGATACTTGAAACCCAAAAACTGATTGACGTAAAAACGCCTGTCTGCCCGTCTGTACAACGCTTGTACCTAAACGGATCAGCCGACTTTCTCCAAAATTGATATTCCCCATTCTAGCTGGATGTTGTGGCGGTCCGTTGAATTTGTAACCGATATTTCAATGTTGGTAAGTACTTTATATGGAACCTGAAGCCTGGCACCTGGAACATTTTAAAAATTTTCAAAAAATGGCAACAAATTGTTGATTAAATTTTGACTTAGGGTAGCGTAAAGGTCGCTTAAGAGAATGATGCGGATCATATTTTCGATACAATTCTTGATTTTTCAAAAAATGGACAAATTCAATTTTTTTCAGTGTCTTTCTACAAGTAGAATTAAGAACATCAGTGTTTTTCTTAGTGAAATCTGTTTAACAGATCTTCAAAGAAAGTCATGTTTAGTTTTTTGAAAATATGAATATTTTTTTAGTAATTTTGCATTTAACGGGCAATATAAATTTTAAATATGTGCTTTCTCAGAAATTGCGCGAAACGTTTTTTTATTCTTCTTTTTATGTACGAAAGAACTGAAAACCATAATAAATGATAAAAACTTCTTAGAGTAAAGAAGTGTGTTTGTTAGTTCTAAGTTAAATTTATTACCTTCCTTCAATATATTATTTCTTTTCATAAGGATATTATTTACATCATACAATAACCACGGCCGATAACAATGAGATGATTTACGAGAATTATAAAATCACTATGATGAACAGATTTTATTTAACAAAATCTTTATAATCGTAGTTGTATGAAGATGACGAAAAAATTGTATTTCTTCAATTTCTTTTAAATATTAGGCATTTCAACGACGTGCATCATTTTCTTAAACGACTTTTCTCTATCCAAAAGTCAAAACTAAATACAAAATGTGGTGCCATTTTTTGAAAATTTTAAAAAAAGTCTAATGAGCTTCATGTAAAATTCCCACCAAAATCTCTTCAAAATTTAAGGTTGAGATTTATATTCTAATCCGATCTTTTCTACAATATTAGATTTTAAAATAAATTTAATTTACAATTAAGTTTCAATTTCAAGTAGTTTCTGAGATTTTTCAATGCCATTTTCTATTGTCAACGACATCCTAATAAGCAAAATACTGCATTAGTGACATCTTGAAAAGCCGTCTCCTAGAGTGGTAGAGCGTTTGCTTGTAAGAGCCAGAGGGCTCTAATTCAAATTCTGACTGGGATAGGTTTTTTTCATTCCTTGAAAATGTTTGTATGTATGGAGCACAAAGAATGAAAACTAGCTGTAGAAGCGAGATTTTTATGAAAACTTTTTGGTTTTCAATAATTTAAGGTATGATTTTTTACAGTCCCGGGTCATTCCATATTAAATCAACACAGTCATTTTACATCACCATCTCAGATTCAGATGAAATTTGACACGTAGGTAGTATGAATGGAGAATAAAAAAACTACAAATTTTGAGTAAAATATTTCCACCCATTTCTGAAATAGAGCCATGCAAAAGTTTGCAAAATTGGGTTTCCGAAAATTTTTAAATTGATGTACAACCTCACCAAATCAAGATAGGGAGCTGGAACAGGTGTCATTTTGCAGCTTTCTTTATGGCCTTTTATAAGATATACAACTCAATAGGGGTTGTGTTCAAAAAGGTTTTCAAATTTGAGTTTAAAATTTTGATTTTGAGTTTTTTCAAAATGCTCATCTTCAAAAAAATTGAAAAAATTCTAAAATAATCCTTGTATATATCCAAACAGATGGTGCAAGTTTAAAAATGGGACTACAATGGGTTCATATGGTAATCTTTATTTAAAATGCACAATATTTACTTACACTAGATTTTACTGATTAAAAATGCATTTTATTTCAAATTATAAGCCCTAATACATACAAATTATTAATTTAGTGTTTTTCATTGGCGAGTGTGTTGTGTTTTATTGCTATGATGATGATGATAATAATAATGATTATTATTATTATTATTATTATTATCACTATTATTCCTCTAAATCACGACTTAAGATGTTATGTGTCGGCTGAATATAAAATCTACTCCAGGTTGCAACCAGCGACCTAAGGAGCAGAACTAGGGACTGTCGGTGCCTCTACAGTACTTTGCGCAAAATGTGGGCTGTTCCAAATAAAGCCATTTCTTGCACTTCCCAGTCTTTTGGATTACCTGGGAGTTTAGACAAGTTCTTACTCAAATTTTGCGGAACAAATCCCAGAGCTCCGATAACTATCGGTACGACCTGTGCTTTTACGCCCCACATTCGGCTGATCTCGATTTCCAAACTCTTGTATTCAAGACGTTTCTCTGCCTCCTTGGTAACGACGTTTTGATCGCAAGGTACAGCAACATCCACAAGTACACACGATTTGTTCTCCAAATCCCGGATGACTATATCCGGTTTGTTTGCTGCCATCGTGCGATCAGTTTGAATTTGTTGGTCGTACAATATCGTACACAATCCAACAGACATCACCGGTTTCGGTGAATGTTCGTACCAATTGGGGCTTGCGTTCGGAACTTCGAGGGCGGTACAGATCTGCCAGTGGAGGTAGCTACACACCCTGTCGTGTCTTTTCAAGTATTCGGTCTTTGCTAGTATTGGACAAGCTGAGACAATATGATCAATGGTTTCTACGTGTTCCTGACAAATGCGGCATTTATCATCTTGGGAAATTTTGAGAACCGCTTTATCATAATGTCGTGTTCTCAAGGCCTGATCTTGGGCAGCTATTACAAGTGCTTCCGATTCTGGCTTCATTCTTCCCCTTTTAAGCCACATAAATGATTGATCTTTATTGATCTGCACCTTGTCCATTCTTTTTAGATATTGTCCGTGGAGTGGTTTGTCTCTCCACGATTTCTTTAAAATTTTCTGTGTCTCAAATTTCATGTTAAGTAGCATCAGAAGTTCAGTGTGTCATTCTGGTTGTCTTGCATAGTCTTGTTCGCAATGCTTCTTGCTACACTTACAATGCCTCTGTTTCCCATTTTTCGGTCAGATTTCATGACCTGCCTCATTAGTGGGTCATCTTGATGGCTGACTACATACTTTCCCATCCCGGTTATTGCATTGTGCCAGGAGTCTTCAATTTGTCTCAGGCCTCTTCTTCCTTCCTTACGTGACACATAAAGTCTATGTACATCAGCTCGGGGGTGGGCAACATGATGCATTGTAAGCAATTTTCTGGTTTTTCAATCCATCATGCGAATTTCCTATTCAGTCCAGTCTTCTAGTCCGAAACTGTATTCGGCTACAGGCACCGCCAAACTACCTATTGCTGATATTTTATTCCTTGAGTTCAGAGCGGACTGCAGGACAAGTCTCGCTCGTCTATAATACTCCCTGCGAATTCTCTCTTTCATTGTGTCGTTCGAGATGGTCTCACATTCTTCAGTGCCCAGATATTTGTAAGTTTTGCCTGGCTCAAGATCTTGAATCACAGTGTGTCTATCAACTTCAATGTTCTTGGACGTGGTCATTTTGCCTCTTTTTAAGTTGGCTTTTGCACACTTGTCAAGACCAAACTTCATGCAGATGTCATTACTAAAATCATTGATGACAGACAGCATTTGGGAGAGAATCGCTTCATTCTTAGCAAACACTTTAAGATCATCCATGTAAAATAAATGTGATACAGGCATTTCATCACCATGGATCTTGTAACCAAAGTCAGTGTGCGACAGCTGTCTTGATAGAGAAATCAAACTAATGCAAAACAGCAGAGGGGATAGTGAATCTCCTTGAAAAATTCCCCTGTTAATCTGAATACTTCTAGTTTCTACTACTCCCTTTCCGCGGTGGATTAGTAACCTGGTACTCCACGACTTCATACTAGCCTTGCAAAACTCAACAAGTCTAGGATGAAATCGATAGATCTCCAGGGTCTTCAAAATCCAGTCGTGTGGTACACTGTCAAAGGCCTTCTGGTAGTCAATCCAAGCCATGCTTAAATTACGTTTTCGTTTCTTTACATCATTCAAAATTATTTTATTCAGAAGCAAGATTTCCTTACAGCCATAGGAACCTTTACGACATCCTTTCTGTTCAACTGGCAACAGATGGTTCTTCTTAAGGTGCCTATACATTTTGTCAGCAATGGCTGCAGTTATAAGTTTGTACATTACTGACAAGCAAGTAATTGGCCTGTAGTTCTTCGCAAAAGAGCTGTCTCCTCCTTTGGGTAGCAAATACGTAATGCCGCGAGTGAGCCATTCGGGGAGTTCGTTAGGGTTTTCTAAAATTTTATTAACAGCCTTTACTGGATGAGAATGTAGTGCTGTTAATTTCTTAATCCAATAAATCTGGATCTTATCAACCCCAGGGGATTTCCAAGGTCCCATATTCTTAATTGTTTGGCATACGTCCTCTTTCGAGAATCCTTGAACATGTTCCACTGTTTCCACGAGTCCATTGGCAGCATCAACTTCACATTGGAGCCACGATGCGTCTTTGTTGTAGAATCTGGTTTCCTCCCAGATTCCTGACCAAAATGTTTCGACGTCATCTTTTGAAGGAGGGGCAGCATTGCCATTCGGTTTTTCAGTCAGACTGCGATAGAATCTCTTCGCGTCTGTTTCAAACAACCGGTTCTGTACACGGAAATCGATTCTACGTTTGTACCGTCTTATTCGTTGAGCCCATGCTTGGATTTTCTCTTTTAGCTTTTCAGCTACCATTAGCCCTGTTGTGTCATTATCAATTAGGTATTTTTGTTCAACATGAAGTATTTTTTGTTGAACTTTACACGTGTGGTTTGACTTAGAAGAAGCCTCGGCTAGGAGTGATATTTCACGCCGTGTGTCGGCTATCCGTTTTATAATTCTTTTCATCCACGGAGGTACGGAGCTTTTTACTCTGTCTGGCTGTCGGCCATCGGTGTTCTTGGCTGGTCCCAAGATTATCTGAGATACTAGATATCCAGTTTCATACACGATGTGATTGATTTCAGTAATATCTAGATCTCTACTTGAGGTCTGTACAACCTCATTTAAGACAGAATTCGCTGTTTCTATCACTCTCTTAGCTTTAGCATTTTCGTAAATTCTCCTCAACGGTGCACGAGATTCGAATGGAAGAAGACGAACTCGTTCTATCTCGCGTCGGAGGAGGTCCCGCATCATGTCCTTATCGTGCGACTCATGGCCAGGTGAATTTTCATCACTGACGGATGTTTCATTTGGAAGAGATGAACCTTGAAGTGGATCATCGTTTTCAGGGATATTAGATGGTTCTAAATGTTCGTCATGTGGATGGTTTGATCGATGAACATCCTCTGCGTTTCTCTGGATGTCTGCAAGTTGTTCTGCTGTGAATTTTCCACTGCTGAGTATGTATCGTCGTTGACTGGCAAGCTTCTTTGAGTCTAGGGTAGGTCTCATATCTGGGTTCCGCTCTCTCCATATCTTAAAAACTTCTATTTCTGAGCCCCCATTTTTCGCTTTTGCATAGTAAAAGCACCACATCACCTCCATTAATTCATCCCGGGTCCATCTCTGACGATGGCTTCGAGCTACTGCCGGCTCTGGGTCCCTGGGACTAACATCCGTGGGATGGCCAGATGTCGACAAGGTGACATTAGCTCGGTTCCTGAGCAGGTATGGGACATTGGTAGAACAAGGCACGTTAAGGTTCATTACATTGCTTGTTCTATTCATTTTGCTCATTGATTTCAAGTGAATATTCGCAGGACGCAAGTTCGAGTTCACAGATCACACTTAACCCTCGGGTTGTTTCCTGCCATCCGTTACTGCGACCCACAGTGGCCTCGGGGCATCCCCCCGCAGGGCCCAGCAAAGGGTCCCTCCGATCGCCAGTCGGCATTACTAAACGTTACGGGATTTTCACTGACTGCTGAAGGCAGCCTCCTTCGCTGGCTAATGCAAGGTTCGGGCCTCCACTCTAATCAGTGGCCTGGTGTGCCAACCCAGTTTCTCTCCTGTACCCTCTATGGGCCGACAACAGGAAGTCCAAAGGTTCATGACCCTTCCCTCTCTACTTACTTCCCACTCTCCTCAAAATGGAGTACTTCTTCGTCGGACCCCCCACCTTCAACCTATTCAGCAAGGGAGACCCTACCAGTAGCTAGGCTACCACTGACATAGCTCTCAGGCTCATGGGGGTACTCAAGCTCCACCACCAACTCCAAGGTCGTGTACTCCCTAGGTGGAGTTATTATTATTATTATTATTATTATTATTATTATTAGACCGCGGAACTTTATGCAATTGCATATTTTTCCTGACTATCCATAACGAAATGTATATAACTTTACCTATCACTAAAAATAAAGCAAATCCAGGTCACCTTTCAGTTGATGAACCAGATACGTGGGAACCTAAACATTTAAGCGAAATGAATGGTTGAGGCATGAACACCAACTTTGAGCAGCGTCAACCGGTTATTTACCATCATGCAAAGGGTTAATGGTGCCCAAAATTTTGAAAAATGCCATTAATGAAAAAAACAGTGAGTGACATAATCTCACGGTACATCAAAGAATAGGCGATTGAACTGCAACCCGGAGGAGAACTTCCGAAGACTTTCTGATCGAGAAGAGAATCTTGTTGTGAAAATAATAAAGAAGGACCTTCGTCTTAATGCACCAAAAGTTACTCCACAGTAATAAATTGGCATTGGCAAGAAAGTAAATCCCGAAACCGTGCGACGGGTACTAAGGAGGTTCAATTTCCATACCCGCGTTGTCAGAAGAAAGCCACTTCTAAGTTAAAAGAGAAATACCCAAAAGATCTGACTTCGATCCACTTCTCCACAAAAACCTGGAATATATGCACTAAAATATACCGCATACATTAAAATACGCATTTAAATTAAAAACTTGCACACATGCAAAAATGGGGTAGATTTGTTTCATTTTTGGTGATAGGATATTTTTTGGTGATAGGTGAAGTTATACACATTTCCTTGCGATATGCACAGTCAGTAATAATATGCAATTGCATGAAGTTCCGCGGTCTAATAATAATAATAATTATTATTATTATTATAATGACCGAAGTTATTATAATAGTGACCGAAGATTGGGAAACAGAGGCATTGTTAGTGTAGTGAAGAACACTAGGCAAGACACGTCGAATTACACAGACACTGAACTTCTGATGCTATGAGACACAAAAAAAGCTAAAGAACTCGTGGAGAGACAAACCACTCCAAGAACAATATCTAAAAAGAATGGACAAGGTGAAGATCAATAAAGACCAATCAGTTATGTGTCTTAAAAGGGGAAGAATGAAGTGAGAATCGGAAGCAGTTCCAGTAGCTGCTCAAGATCAGGCGTTGAGAACACGACATTATGATAGAGCGGTTCTCAAAATTTCCCAAGGTGACAAATGCCGCATTTGCCAGGAGCAAGTAGAAACCATTCATCATATGTCCAATCCTAGCAAAAACCGAATACTCGAAAAGACATAACAGCGTGTGTAGCTACCTCCACTGGCAGATCTGTACCGCCCTTGAAATTCCAAACACATGCCCCTAGTGGTACGAAAACTCCCTAAAACCGGTGAGGTCTGTTGGATTGTGTACGATATTGTACGACCAACAAATTCAAACTGATCGCACGATAGCAGCAAACAAACCGGATATAGTGATCCGGGATTTGGAGAACAAATCGTGTGTACTTGTGGATGTTGCTGTACCTTGCGATCAAAACGTCGTTACCAAGGAGGCAGAGAAACGTCTTGAATACAAGAGTTTGGAAATCGAGATCAGCCGAATGTGGGGCGTAAAAGCACAGGTCGTACCGATAGTTATCGGAGCTCTGGGATTTGTTCCGCAAAATTTGAGTAAGAACTTGTCTAAACTCCCAGGTAATCCAAAAGACTGGGAAGTGCAAGAAATCGCTTTATTTGGAACAGAAGCTTAGGTAGCTGGTTGCAACCTGGAGTAGATTTTATATTCAGCCGAGTCATAACATCTTTAGTCGTGATGTAGTGGAATAATAATAATAATGATAATAATCATAACAATAAATCATAACACACTCGCCAATAAAAACACTAAATTAATAATTGGTATATATTAGGGCTTATAATTTGAAATAAAATACATTTTAAATCAGTAAAATCTGGAGTAAGTAAATATTGTGCATTTTAAATAAAGATTACCATATGAACCCATTGCAGACCCATTTTTAAACATGCACCATCTGTTTGGATATATACAAGGATTATTTTAGAATTTTTTCAATTTTTTTGAAGATGAGCATTTTGAAAAAACTCAAAATCAAAATTTTAAATTCAAATTTGAAAAACGTTTTGAACACAACCCCTATTGGGTTGTATATCATATAAAAGGCCATAAAGAAAGCTGCAAAATGACACCTGTTCCAGCTCCCTATCTTAATTTGGTGAGGTTGTACATCAATTTAAAAATTTTCGGAAACCCAATTTTGCAAAATTTTACATGGCTGTTTTTCAGAAACGGGTGAAAATATTTTACTCAAAATTTGTAGTTTTCTTATTCTCCATTCATACTACCTATGTGTCAAATTTCATCTGAATCTAAAATGGTGAGGTAAAATTTTAATTAAAACTGTGTTGATTTAATATGGAATAACCCTCTCTCGTTGGTCGTGTCCTTAAGAGTTTTAAGAGAAGGATGAAGTGTTATTAGGGAGAAAGTTGTAATGTATTACTTGTCCATTACCAATAATACGAGAAAATAAGAGATATTTTTTATTAGATTATAAGGGTGACTGTAGGTGTTTTTTTTCTTTAAGTCGATAAATATTTCATAGATTTATAGTTAATTCTTGCTGGTGCTACACAATGGCACAGACTTTCCCGTATTAGTATTTCCTTGGGTCTTCGCTAGCTATTCGGAATTGCGACATACTCTTTCTTGCCAGCTACCATCTATCACCGCCAAAAGTACATTTTTTTTAGTCATTTTCTTAATTTTTGGGTTTCCTATTGGTAGAACGATAATATTGATTTTAGAATATTAAAGAACACAGAAACCTAGCCATAAATGGCAAATTTCTTTTAAAAATTATGAGCCGTTTAAGAGAAAAAAATGGCATTTTAGCACTACTAAAAATGCGAAATTTGAAGCTCATTTTCACAGAAAATTTTTGAGTTTTCAAAATACTTTATTTGAAGTTATTTGAAGCAATTACACTCACAAATATAATAATCTTTACAAATTGCTGGTAATGTGCATATTAAAAACGTGAGAGATCTTTCAAAAAAATTACAATTATGTAATTTTTGAAAAAAACAAAAAATAACTCAAAATAAACTTTACGCTATACTAAAGAGTGTAATTATCACTATCCGTTACAAAAGTTTCAAGAAAATATTTGCAGCCATTTACGAGAAAATGGCGTTTGAGCATTTCTGAAAATGCCGAAATTTGAGCTACTTTTCACAGAAAACGGTTGTTTTCGAGAAACTTTACTTGACATTATTTAAAGCATATATACTCGTAAATATAATAATGTGAAAAAATCGCCGATAATGTAAATATTATCGACGTGAGAATTTACATTTTTGTAATTTTTGAAAAAACCAACCGATAGACCAATATGGCTTTTATGTCATTGATAGAGTACATTTACCACTATCCCTACCAAAAGTTTAAAGAAAAAATTTGGAGCCGTTTTTTGAGAAAATCTTGTTTTTTGTAATTTTTTAAAATTGCACATATTGCACACAATATTGCGTGAAAACTACTAAACGTTTCTAAAAACTGTTTCGTAGTGTGTCAAAAACATTTCTTAAAGAAAGAACTGACTTTGAAGAACAAATTTTATTTGAAGGAAAAGTCTCAATCTTCAATTTTGTAGTTGGAGGAAGATACCGAAAAATTCAAACTTTTGCAGTTTTCGAAAATTTAGAGTTAATCGTGGAAATCGAACTTACGCACACTTAATAAGTGTATTTTATTCTATACTTACAAGAAATTTAAAGAAAAATGTTTGGTCCGTTTTTGAGAAGATTTTGAAAATGTGAGGAGGGCGTCATGTAAAGTGCCCCCAAATTTTTAGAAAGTTTTTCAAATTCTCTAAGCTTCGACTAGAGCCAGATGGATAGAGGTTTCGTCAATTTGGAAAAATCCTACGCTTGGTTTAGGCGCTAGACGAGCAGACAGACGTACAAACAGACTGACGGACGGACAGACGGACGGACGTTTTGCTTTCAATTGGTTTTTTGGTATCAAGGACTTACAAAACAGGGATTCTGGATTCACCACGTGTTAGGGGATATTTTTTTCTTAATTTAGCAACTGATTTTATGCACATTTTCGTTATTAGGGTCCGGCAATGAATTTTGTTCTGCGGAAAATTTGCCATTTTGTCGGGCAGCATTTCATAACTGTCCATATACTACGTATATTACTTTGTATATACGTCTATAAATGGGAAGATAAAAGTGGATAAAATAAGTTGCTAAATTAAGAAAAAAATCCCCTAGCTCGTGGTGTGGTTAGAATTACAGCTTTGCGAGTCCTTGATACTGAAAATCTTCCTCCAACAACAAAATTGAAGATAGAGATTTTACCTTCAATTAAAATTTGTTCTCCAAAGTGAGTTCTTTCATTTAGGTCCTGTACATGTTTTGAAAATTTAAGTAGTTTTCTGGCAATATTGCGCGAAATATGTGCAATTAAAAAAATACAAAAACATGATTTTCTCAAAAGGGCTCCAATTTTTTCTTTTAAATTTGGCAGGGATAGTGCCTAAATGTGATGTCATGTTGCTCTATTCTTTTTTCTTCAGAATTTACTAATATGTATTGACATGTCTCTCACGTCGTTAATATTTTCATTGCAGACAATTTGTTCACGTTATTATATTTACGAGTATATTTGCTTCAATTAATGTCCTATAAAGTTTCTCGAAAACTCAACCGTTTTCTATGAAAAAGTAGCTCAAAATTCCACATTTCCATAAACGCTCAAACTCCATTTTCTCAAAAATGTCTCCAATTTTTTTCTTCAAATTTTTCGAACGGATAGTGCTAATTGAACTCTTTAATGAGAGGTAAAGTTCATTTTGGAGTTTTTTTCAAAAATTACACCAATGTAATTCTTTTGAAGGATTTCTCACACCTTTATTATGCACGTTTCCCACAATTTGTAAACACTATTGTATTTGTGAGTAAATGTGCCTTAAATGACTTCTAATGAAGTTTTCAAAAACCCAAAAAAGTCCTGTGGAAAAGAGCTTCAAATTTCGCATTTATAGTAGCGTTGAAACGCCATTTTCTTAAAAACGGCTACACATTTTTCAAAGAAAATTCCAATTTAGGACGAGCTTTCAGCGTTCATCAATAGTCTTAATATAATATTTCCGTTCTACTCTTTAAAAACCGAAAAATTAAGAAAATGTTTAAGAAAGCAATTTGTGAGGCGATAGATGGCAGATGGCAAGAGTATATGGCAACTCCGAATACCTACGAAAAGAAATAGAATACTAATATGGGAAAGGCTGTGCCATTCTGTAGCACCACTAGTTTCAAATTGTTATGGCTTTAGTGAGTCTGTATGTGCAAAAGTACTGAGACATTTTGTAAGCAAACTTTGCTTTATTCGATCAATAAAAATTAAAATAATATGTTGGAGAACATTTCGATATTTTCATAGGGGCTTCATGTAAGTATTGTTCAAAATTAAAGGGTTTCTTTTGTTTAGTGTGAACTGATGAAAGAGAGATTATCCATTTTCGAGAATATCTAGAGATCGGTTTTGGCCTCTGTGCGCTGCAAGATAATTTTTTGTTTTTACTACTTGAATGTCGAATGCAGTAAATGTTGCAAGAGTTTACAACCAACACTTTTCCAGATTTGGGTTTGATCAAAATAAGGGTCTAAAACCAGAAAAGTCAACGTCATACTTTTCTCAAAAATGTTTCGATAAATGTTTGTTTCCGAAACTTCTTCCGGTGAAATTCTGAGAATATTCTAAAAAACAAGTGTTTGATATGTTTTTATGAATTTTCCGATTGTTTACTGGAAACTGTGCACCTGCACCCGTTAACTCACATTTTCCATGATTTTTTATGCACACGAATATATTCATATATTTTCAAAATAGCAAAAATTAAGCCAATACAGAAAAAACAAACAAAAATTAAATTCACAATTCTCAGCCAATATATCTTTCATCATTTTATTCAAAAATATTTATATTTTGAATTATAAATTATAAATATTTATAGACCCAGTACTGTGCGAGAGAGCCCATTCCAATATTGCTGAAGGTTGAGATAAAAATGCACAGAAATTAATATAGTACCTTTCATTTTATTGTGAAAGATTATTTTGGTATTTTCCTTCAATTTAATTTTACATTGATTTCGGCTTCTTTCCTGTCCACTCATGTTGTGGAGAGGGGGCACCCAAAAGAACTAAACACGCAAAATTGTAAAGAAGAATTATCATAAAAGTCGTGTTTTGTAAAATACTGCCTAAGAACAGAATCCGGGTCCAATCTGCCTTCCTTCATTTCCTCATGTCTTTCATCATTCATCTGCACCCAAACTGTCCCTCATCATTTCCCCTTTTGTCATCTACCCGTCCCCAAAACACGTCATCTGTAAGAATTTACTTGTCTTCAAAAAAAGCCGTGTCCTCGTAAGACACGCAAACCTGGTTTAAAAGGCTTAGGAAACATCGCTTTGAAGATATTCCCGTGTGTTGCAATAATCTTTGTTTTGTACGTCATAATCGGCAAACTTCAAAAATCTGTACGATGTAGGATGAGGTGTAATTCTCTATCCACCAGCATCACACTTACAAGGTTCTGTGTCGATGGTTTCTTTTAAACTGCCAAAACCATCGTCTTTCCTTAGCGTGTGACATACTTATACAAAGAACTAGAAAGTTAAAAAAATTATAATTTGTAACTACATTCAAGGTCAGAATATTACTGGGTGCTACCAAAATGTATACAAATTTATAATAAACTCCAAAATAAATACACAGAAGTGTTTCAGCCAATTTCAAAGTATATTTATAGTCAAGGAGATTGAATGTGTTGGGGTAAGTTTTTATTATTTTTAATTGCAGCCCAGCATTTGGAAAAATCTGAAAAAAAATCACAACAATTTGCGTTTTAAGAGGAACTTTTAAGATTTTCTGGAGCCTGTTCCACGGTTCTAAGACACAGTAAAAATTACTTTTTTCCTTTTTAAAAAAATGCTTTTGTATTTGAATTTGATCTTAGAAAATATCAAAAAATGTTTTTCTGATTATAGAAATTATTTTGTTATTTATCATATTTTTCAGTCAGATAAAACAGTGTTAAATTGACGAAAAATTTAAAATTCAAAAACACGTTTTAGGCTGAAGAGGCGTGTGGGTGGTGGGACGGGGACTAAGAAACTTTTCAAAAATATTATTTTTGTGTCAGAATTACTGTGTATGTATGTCATTTGGTTTAGGGGAACTTTTTACCATTATTACCAGGGGTACACTTTACATTAGTAAAGGTTGTAAGTTGCACCAATGGATTGTGTGAATTCCGCGATTAAAACATATTTTCGACCCACCAATAACATTCCTAAATAATGTCTTTCGCATTAGGAATCACATAATTCTCTAGTCAGAGGACGGCATTTTATCAACGAATGACCGAAAATCTAATTACAATTGTCAGTAGGACTATTGATGAGTATTCAAAAGACAGCGTTTGAAAACCCCAGTCATTTCATCATTTCTTTCTCTTGATTTGCAAAATGTGTTCTCAAGTTAATGTTGAAATATCAGTTCCGGAACCCGCAGGCTTAAGAGAAATGCATTGGTAACCCTGAAGATTTGGTCGCAAAGCCAACAGCGATAACACAGTTTTCCTTCTTCCAGGCCTTCAACGCCGACTTGCGTATTAAATGTCACCGAAAAGTGCGACCAAACATAAATGAATAATGAATTTAAGGCCATTGTGTTGTTTATATTTTCTTTGCAAAATTGTCTCTACGTGAAATACACTACATATGAACATAAACTATCAATCAATAGGGAGTTCATTTTAGAGCGTTGCATTGTACTCGTATATAGTGGCATCCCATTTCAACAATAAGACATCTTTTCATTATAATTTAAAGAATCAACTTGAATTTATTTTATAGTACTTTACTTAAATTATTTTATAAATACATTTAACTTGGTTGATATTTTCCCCAACTCAAAATACTTTTAAAATGTAATTGTTTATATTGTTTACAATATTTATTAAAATTCAAAAAAACAAAAATTATAAATATGCAATGCAATATCACTGAAAATACGTTAGTGGACATTTCCAATAACAGAATTGGCAATTTTCTATAAAATGTAAAAAATGTAAAAAATAGTAAAAAATATACAAGAGAGCAAAATTCAATTTTGCAACGATATTTTACAGAAGATGATCCCTATTTGTATTCCATAGATTATAGTGGAACTTTCCGAAATGTTATAAAATTTAGAAACAATATTGACAATTACAATTTTGAAATGTTTTATGTCTTATGTGGTTAAAGAACCACATTTAGTGATCTTTATGGATTAGGGAAAACAGTGTTTGCGTAGGTTGGCTTATCTAGAAGAAGTGGGTGTAACACGATTTAATTCCAATGTGAAAAACATTTTGTGCATTGCTCGTCTTCCGAAAATAAAAATATCGTAACGTGAAAATACAAATTGTTGTACTTTAAGTCCATTGCTTTGGATTGTAAATAAAACATAAATCACGTGTAAATTACACATTATCTTGATGTGTGTATACCCCAAGTGATTACGCAATAGACTGAAGTTGGAGTTTCTTGCTTTGCAAACATTCAGATTTAAAAATATTTTATAAGAATCATATCTCGTTCCTTATTCTCACGTACAATTACTCAAAGATGAGGTATCACATATGATATGTAATGTTCTCGCTAAAGAACACCATGTAAAATGCAATCACTCTTACGTTATTCCGACGTGAAATAATTCTGATCCTCAAAATAAAAGATCAGACCTCATTCGTTTGCTTAGAGCTGCACTTCCTGCAGTTAAAAACTTACATTGTGACTAAATGAACTTTAAATACTCTTATTTTGTTTATTATTTTATATATCAAATTATTTTTCATAAAAATAGTCATGTTCCGCAACAACACAGAATATTTGCATTTGGTCTTCTGAAAAACGAACGAAGAAGTAATTCACAACTGAAAGCTGCTATCTCGGAGACGTGTTTTGCAACTGACTCTAAAACGTATTTTTTAAATTTATTTATGTTTTCTTATAAAATTACTAGATTAAGCAGGTTACTGTGACAAATTATTTACATTGTATATTAAATATTACTATAATAAACGATGAAATACAGATATGGAACCTATTATTGATTGTCGAGTGTTATTTTTTGCAAAAAAAAGCATATTAAAATTGGTTTTGAAATGTGTGTTTACTAGGAAATTGCATGCCTTTATTTATGTAATTAAATGTTTATACTACAACTTATGTAAAACTGTTCGTTGCTTCAATATTTACTTTCAAATATTGACCATAATATGACTCGCGATTGCCGCCATTTTGTAATGTTCACGATGAATAGTCCCGCCCCTCTGAAATAAAGCTAAAGCGGATTGGTCAGGTCCATCCCGTAGGGCGGGGCAGGGGTATGCAAACGGAGGTAAAGTTCGGCTCAGGACATCGCCCATATTTTGTGAGACCGAGGGTACATACGAGCTCATGTTGCCAAAAGGATATCCTCAACGTATTCTGGTAACACATTTTGAAGAATATCAAGATACCGTGCTCCATTAAGACGGGTATCTAAAACAGTAGAACCAGTTTACCCTGAAACGTTTAAGAAAAGGGCATTTGCTTTTTATAAGTTTTTTTGTTCAGAATCACCAGTAGCATCACCCCTCAAAGATTGTACCTTTTCTCCTGACTCACTCTGTATGTCAATAAAAATTATTACATGAATAAAAGTTTAACGTAATATTAATTTTGAATAAAACAAATCCCTTAGGTTACAACTTTTCTACTCGTACAGTGGAAGTGAGTGACAATATGCCCTTCTTCCGCGTCGAGTTACTTGGCCCTCGACGGCTTTCCTAGGGCTCAATGCGTTCTGTACGGATGGTTTCGCCAATAGGCAACAGCCGGCATCCAAATGGCCAAACAGAAAGCGCTTACTTCCAATGAGAAAGACGCAACTTAGCACTTATGGGCTATTCCTTGTGACAAATAGGTCGAATAGTTAACAAAAGCCATTCCAATGTGCAGTACATTGTAAGAAAGTTTAAGAAAGGAAGATTCAACGAAAAATTTGCCACGAAAACCAAGGAAACGTAGGTTGAATGAACGCGAAGAACGATTTGTACTTCAACAAATTCGTAAAAACCCTCGGTTAAGTGCTCCTCAATTACGTGTCTTAGTGAAAAATGTATCTAAAAAGATAATGTCCGTTCAGACTGTTCGTGTTTTATGGAAGAAATGGTTTCATGGACGAATAGCTTGGAAGAGGCCTTTTGTAAGCAGGGGAAATCGCAAGAACAGACTTGCATTGGCTAGAAAGCATGTGAATAAGGGAGCAGAATTTTGAGACAGTGCAATTTGGTCTGACGAATTTAATAAAATAAACCTTTTCAGGTCAGATGGGACAATTCGAGTCCGGAGGAAGCCAAATACATATGTTTCATGAATACAATTCCCACGTTGAAGTATGGTGATGGATCAGTTATGTTGTGGGGTTTAATGTCTTCTAAAGGGGTTGGTACGATCCAATTCATTGATGGAATTATGGATACCATACGGACATTTTCATATTTATTTTTAACTCGGGAAGATTTTTTAGTGTAACCCAGTGTAATTAGTTAACCTAGCTTCTTATCAATGAGTAAATCACTATTCACATCAGCGAATGGCTTATTCTCACGAAAAACATAACGACATAATCTCTCGCTCACACAATCACCTCAGACTGTCAGTGACAGTCGCACGGAAGTATAGTGCGATTTTTCTAACTTTGCCCCTCAAGCCCCTGGGGCCACGATGGAATATCACACGGCATTTCGCGGCTTTCTCGGTCGTGACGCTAGAAGTCACATGATCGCAAGCACTGCTTCATACGATCGCGATCATGCGATATCTAGCGGCACGACCGAGAAAGACGCGAAATACCGTTACATATTCAATCGTTATGACGCGCCTTGAGGGGCAAAGTTAGAAAAAGCGCAGTATAAGTAAGCAGTTGATTCCGTAAGTCAGCTCAGCAGGCAAATAAACTCAGAGGAACAACTACAGCTTCCACTACAACGCCAACCTCAGCGAGACATTGGGATATACAGAAAATTCCTCCGCGAGTTACCAGTACCTTACGATCTTTTACCCAAATACTACTTAGGACAAAAATAGTGAGTGTGTGCATAAAACATCTTGAAAGAATTTCCTCAAAAATGGTTAAACAGATTTTGTAAAACATTCATTTTGTAATTTTTACAGTATGAAATGCCCACGTGGGTAGCTCATTGGTCGCCGTGCTCGCTTTCCATGACGCGAGCCCGCGTTCGATTCCCGGTCGGGCAAAATTATAATGTGCGTTCTCCTTCTAATGTCCTAGTATATGTTGCAGTGTGACGATGAGAAAACTCACTTGTCAGGTTGAGAAGACCAGGATACGGCGTGGGGATGTGTACGTGCTAATCACACTTGCCCTCTTAACCCATGGCCGGCAGGTCGCGACGATGCTGTCAGGCCCTGACCCTAAGGGTTGTCGCATCAAGTACAGTACAGTGACATACGAAAGAATAGTATCTCTCTCAGGTTCGAAGAAATGAGAATTGATGAACAAAATACTGAGCCAATGAAATGTGCTATCGCACATATGCCTACCATGACTCACGAGCTAATCTTCTTACCCTCATTTCGTTCAAACCGTTCACTCACCAAGCGATTTGCTTTTAAAACAGGAACCTTAACTCTTCCACTCCACCCCACCAGTTGTCAGCCGTGATTGTAACTCAATATTGCTTCGTAAAAATGGGTAAAAAAAACTTAATAAAATATTGTTATAACATTACTAGAAGATTTTGTAGAACACATTTCATTCAGAAATAATATGTCTTCAATGAAAATCGAACCTGCACCTCTTTTTACGGACAAACTTTACGAAAAAATTTTACTTACAAACAAACAAAGAACGAAAAATGTACATGGCCTTAATGAAAGAACTTACTATGGAGAACTAATTTTATTTGAAGGAAAAATTACTATCTTCTGTTTTGTACAAAAAAAATGAAAGATTTTCAAATTTTCGAAAATTCAGAGTTAACCGTGAAATTCAGACCTATGCCACATTTATAAGTGTATTTTACTCCATTTTTACAGGAAATTTAAAAATAAATTTGGAGCCGTTTTTGAGAAAATTTTGAAAACGTCGCGGCGCCTGGAGTGGAGCAAGATCAACCGGAGTATATCTATTTTGGAAGAAAACGTACGTCTGCTTTAGGCGCTAGTGTTGTTTACAGACGGACGGTCGGACGTTTCGAAAAAACAACAATTTTTCGGTATCAGGGGACCGCAAAAGTGTATTTCCGTTGAAATCACGAAATCGATTTCCCGCATAATTACATAACTTTCCCTTTACTACCTATCTATACGGAAAAGTAAAAAACACGGCAATAAGCATTCTTATCATTAATTTTCTGATTTTATAAGCATTTTGTAATAATTATTTAAAACAGGATAATAGCAAGCCTGAGGTTAACTACCATCCATTTAAAACAAAAATTATAAGGGGGAGGATAAGAATGCCTAGAAATGGGGGTGGGAAAGAAGTGATATTTCCAAACACAATTATGTTTACGGCAGATTATCGGCAGAAACAAAATCATTGCCGGGCCCTGATAAAGTAAAAGTGCATTAATCCAGTTGCTAAATTAAGAAAAATAATCGCCTAATACGTGGTGCAATCAGAATCTCTCTTTTGAGGGTCCTTCGTACCGAAAAACCTATTGAAAGCAAAATGTCCGTCTGTCTGTCCGTCCCTCTGTGAACACTACTAGCGCCTAAACCATACGTAGGAATTTTTTCAAATTGAAGAAACTCCAGTCGATCTGGCTCAAGTCGAGAGAGATTTTGAAAAAGATTCTATAAAATTTGGGGGTACTTCATTAAGCCCCCGGACATTTTCAAAATTTTCTAAGAAAAGACAACAAATATTTTCTTTAAATTTCTTGTAAAAATACAGTAAAATACACTAATAAAGGTGGCATAGGTCCTAATTTCACGGTTACCCCTGAATTTTCGAAAATTGCAAAAGTTTGAATTTTGTTCGGCCTCTTCCTACAATTACAAAATTTAACATAGAGATTTTTTTTCAATAAAATTTGTTCTCCATAGTGAGTTCTTTCATTAAGGCCATGTACATTGTTTTTTTTTTATTTTTTTTTTGAAAAATTTAGTCGTTTTCGCGCAATATTGTGTGCAATATGTGCAATTTTAAAAAATTATAAAAACAAGCTTTTCTCAAAAATGGCTCCAAATTTTCTCTTTAAACTTATGGTAGGGATAGTGCTAATTTGTCGTATGAAATGACGTAATTGCCGTAGTGTTCTATTCTTTTGTTTTTTCAAAAATTACAAAAATGTACTTTTTTTGACTTGTCTCTCACATCAGTAGTATTTACTTTAGCGGCGATTTGTTCACATCATTATATTTATGAGTACATGTGCTTTAAATAATGTCAAGTAAAGTTTGTCGAAAACTCAACCGTTTTCAGTGAAAACTAGCTCAAGATTCCGCACTCAGAAACGCTCAAACGCCATTTTCTCAAAAGTAGCTCCAAATATTTTCTTCAAACTATTCTAACGGACACTACTAACTGCACTCTTTAATATGAAGTAAAGTTCATTTCAGGTTTTTTTTGTTTCTTCAAAAATTACACAAATGTAACTCTTTTGAAATATCTTTCACACCGTTAATATACACATTTTCGAATTTGTCAACACTATTCTATTTGTGAGTTAATGTACTTCATGTGACTTCTAAAGATGTCTTTCGAAAACTCAAAAATTTTCTGTGAAAACGAGCTTCAAATTTCGCATTTCCAGTAGCGCTTAATCACCATTTTCTTAAAAACGTTTCCACGTTTTTCAAAGAAAATTACCATTTACAGCGAGATTTTACTGTTCTTTAATATTCTTAAAATATTTCCGTTCTACTATAAGGAAACCGAAAAATTAATAAAATGTCAAAAAAATGTACTTTGGGCGGCGATAGATGGCAGCTGGCAAGAGAATGTGGCAAGTCCGAATCGCCGAGACCAAAGAAATTGAAAACTAATACTGGACAGACTGTGCCATTCTGTAGCACCACTAGTTACTTTTTGAGGTTTTTACAAGTCGGCTCGCGGGGTATTCCCCAACCAGGTATATCACACCAGGTACACCGCCCGAGCCGGAACAAGCTCTAAGCTCCCGACATGTGTGGAAGTGTACTACGTGTGTGTGTGTGCGCGAGAGAATAGAGAGAGAGAGAGAAAGGGGAAGGACAAGAAGGAGGAAGGAGCAAGAAAAGATTGCAAACTGTCCATGATCCGTTAAGTAGGATACTGCTCCGGCATTCTTCTAGTTTTGACGGGAGAAACCACGGAAAACTACTGATCAAGGAAGCCGGCCGTTAGAATTCTCCTCCAGACAGAACCCTAGGGTCTCCGATCATAGGCACTACACTGACCTCAATTGATGCCCTGAGTCACCTGGGAAAATGAGACTTACGCCCCTTAATAATTGTATTTTACTTTATTTTTACAAGAAATTTTAAAGAAAAAATTTGGAGCCATTTCTGAGAAAATTTTGGAAAAGTAAAAAAAAAAACCCTAACACGTGGTGTAGCCAGAATCCCTGATTTGTGTCCTTCATACCGGAAAACCAATTGAAAGCAAAACGTCCGTCCATCTGTCCGGTGTATGTGAACCACATTAGCACCTCAACAATGCGATAGATTTTTTCCAAACTGAAGAAGCCCCTGTCTATCTCGCTTGAGTCGAAGCTCTACGATTTTGAAATACCTTCTTCAAAATTTGGGGGTGCTTTACATAAAGCCCCACGGACATTTTCAAAATTTTCTCAAAAACGGCTAATTGTTTCTTGAAATTTCTTGCAAGGAGAGACTAAAGTTTTCATGCAATATTGCGTGCAATATTTGCATTTTTTAAAAATTACAAAAACAAGATTTTTCTCCAATACTTTGTTTTTAGTAGGGATTGTGCTAAATGTACTCTATTAGATCACATAAAATCCATATTGCTCTATTCTTTCGTTTTTTCAGAAATTACAAAAATTTAATTTTTTTTACCTCTTTCCCGTCGGTAATATTTACATTAGCGGCGATTTGTTCACATCATTATATTTACGAGTACATGTGCTTTAAATAATCCACCGTTTTCTCTGAAAACTAGCTCAAAATTCCGCATTTTCAGAAACGCTCAAACCCCATTTTCTCATAAATGGCTCCAAATTTTTTCTTCAATCTTTTCGAACGGACAGTACAAATTACACTCTTTATTATGACGTAAAGTTCAATTTGTTGTATTTTTTTGTTTTTGCACAAATTACATAAATGTAATTGTTTTGAAATATCTCTCACACCTTTAATATGCACATTTCCAGCAATTTGTAAACACTATTGTATTTGTACGTTAAACTACTCCAAATGAAGCTTTTTGAAAACTGGAAAATTTTCAGTAAAAGCTTCAAATTTCGCATTTTTAGTATAGCTTTAATGCCACTTTTTTTTAAACGGCTGCAAATTTTCCAAAGAAAATTACCAATTAGGACGAGGTTATACTGTTCTTTAATATTCTAAAATTAATATTTCCGTTCTACCATTAGGAAACTGAAAAATTAAGAAAATGTCCAAAAAAATTTACTTTGGACGACGATAAATGGCAGCTGGCACGAGTATGTGGCAATTCCGAATAGCTAGCCCAGACCCAAGGAAATAGAAAACTAATACGGTAAAGTCTGTTCCATTTTGGAGCACCACTAGTTTTATTTTGTGTGCCTGAGCTATTATTCTTTTGTTTATAGGCAGAAGACATTTGTGTGTTACAACCAAAAAAATCTTTGCACGACTCATCTTTCAATGAACAATAAAGACTGAAATTTATTCGAAATGACACGCAAAAAATCAAACATTGGAAGATCAACCTGACAACTGTCAGCCATCTCTGGTTGACGCCATCTTTTGAGACTGACGCATCTGGTTGTGCTCTTGATTTTTTGAGATTTATTTACTATTTTTAGCGATCTGACTGCATTTTGTGTGTTTAAGTGCTTTCATTACTTGTTGCAGGTTAGCTGGAAATATAATTTTGGCTGGTTTTTTGCTCTAACCAAGACGAACCAACAGCTAACGAATTTTAAATATTACTGAAACTTAACGAACTTCAGAATTACGAGTTGGTGATCAAGTGTCAAAATCTATAAACAGATCAGTTTATTTTCGATTTTATATCACTGTTTTAACTTAATTACTGAAATATTTATTCTTTTTTTTGTGACGAGTGACTATTCAGTTTATTTTATTTTTGTGGCGAGTGATTATTCAGTTAATTTGAACGTTACGAGGACGGTGTATCGAGTTGTTTTGAATTTGTTTCAAATCTTATTCAATATTTTGAAGACAAATTTCATCTAATATCTTTATCTATTTACGGTAAAGTATAGTCGACATTGTATTAAACAGTTGCAGCTTAAGTCAACGAAAATACGTAACCGCATTGCCAAATTTCGTAAGTACTAGTTTTCAATAGATTTTGTAGTTAGCATACCTTCTCTTTCTCGTATCGAATCTTAATTTTTAATTTATCGAATACACATAAATCTTACACTTTTAAAATATTAAGCTAGGTGACTGTTGCTTTTATCTGAGTTTTCTTGTATTTATTCCAATTTTATCACGTACTTTAACACGCATTCGTGACATGGCTACTGTTCGTTCTACTCTTTTTACTCTCTACACCCTCAAAGCCGACCTTCTGAAAGCCTTCACACACGTAAACAGTAATTTAGATAAACATATCCGAAGGCTGGAAGAGGTCGTTCTCTACAATGACGGTTGGGCACAAGTAGGCAACACTACGAATTTTCCCAACCGTGCACCCGTGACTGCACATAAGACACAGACACCCCATCCAGTCGCAATTCAAAACAGATTTAGTGTTTTAGATTATGAAACAGATTTTCCTCGCCTTCCTGATCCTCACAACCCTTCCCTTCCATCGACAAATACATGCACAAACCAACGCAAACAGGCTAGGAAGCGTGTCAAAACCAAAACACGTAAAGCTTCGCATCCTAGCCCACTTGAAAACAAAGCCATTCCTACTGAGCCTAAAAAACAGGTACTTATTTTAGCTGACAGCCATGGTCGCCATCTTTCCTCCATTCTCAGTAGGAAGTTACCCCCCAACTGCTCAGTCTCGTCTATTTTTAAACCTAACGGGAGGTTTGCAGACGTGACTGCAGAGTTGGACACTCACACGAAGACAATGACCAATCAGGACACAGTCTTCATCATCGGAGGGCAGAATGACATTAATTTGGGCAGTAACTTTACACCTGAACAACATGTAAACAAATTACAATGTGCCGCCCAAAATACTAACATTGTAGTCTCGACTCTGCCCTTCTGGTACAACAGGCCAACACTCTGCAGCGAGATTAAGCACGCAAACCAACAACTAAAACTGCAACTGAGAGAAACAGATGTAACACTTTTTGAAATGAATTTCCTCTCAGTAAAACACTTCACCCGGCACGGTCTCCACATGAACCTTGCTGGAAAACATGCAGTCGGTGAAAAGCTTGCACAATACATCATCAACTCCAGTCCTACGCAGCCTCCTGCCAAAAATCCATCCCTTTCACCTTCCTTACGTTCCCCACCCCCCACCCTTATTCTGAACCCTCTTACCCCCTCCTGTGAACCTACTCCCGTTTCTTCCATTCCCACTACCAATGACGCCTCTATTTCCTCACAACCTGTGACTGCTGGGACACATTACAACCTTCGACCACGCACTCGAGGTAAAAATGGAGTAAATATATAGCAACTACAGTCAGATGCAGCAGAAAAACATTCGTGTAGGTACTTGCAAAAAATAAAGATATTGCACCATAATGTTCAATCCCTTTCAAATAAAACTGAGTTTATCGAGGCAGCTCTACAGAGCGATTTAAATCAAATGGATGTTCTTTGCTTTACAGAACATTGGTTATCTCCTAATGAACTTAGCATTTTCCAAATTCCAAACTTTTACCTCGCAGGCTATTATTGTAGAAAAAGAGAATCTCATAAAAGTCCGGCATATGGAGGATCTTGTATTTACGTTAAAAATAATATTGATTCTATCTCCTTGACGGAATTCAATGAGTATGCCGTTGAAAATGTTTTTGAAATTTCTGTTGTACATCTTCCTGTGCTAAAAATGATATTGCTTTGCATCTACAGGCCTCCAACAAAGAGAGCTGCAGATTACATTTTGTTCTTAGAAAAACTAGAGATAACACTAATCAAAGTCATCAATCGCTCTTTTGAATCCATTGTTGTATGTGGAGATTTTAACATCGATTTTCTGGTCGAATCTTGCGAGAAAGAGCAGTTTCTTAACTTAATTAATTCCTTCAATTTAGATATTACAATAAAAGTACCTACACGGATCACAGTAAATTCAAAGAAGGCAATCGATCAAATTATAATTAACAAAACCATTACTCGACATGAAATTGAAACAAAAGATTTAGGATACAGTGACCACGATGCACAAATTCTTACCATTATACGAAATGCGAACAATGACACAATAAATAATACACGTATGAGTAGAGTGTTTTCTAAAAGTAAAATAAAATTATTCATTGATTACTTGCTGCAGGAGTCATGGGACGCGGTTTATAATACTATTGATACAAACGATAAATATTATTCTTTTTTTTCAACGCTTTCATTTCATTTTAACACTTGCTTTCCTCTTCAGAAAAGAAAATTAAATATTTCACGCAAAAACAATTCTTGGATAACACAAGGGATTAGAACATCATGTAAAAACAAACGAGTTCTTTCTTTCATTTCTAAGCATCATAACGTATCTCAAAATTTCCTCCTGTACTTTAAAAAATACAAATCATTGTTAAGAAAAGTCATAAGGCAGGCTAAAATCATGAAACACGATCAGGATATTTTGAACTCAAATAACAAAACAAAATCAATGTGGGATATAGTAAAAAATGCGACCAAACCAACTAGAAACCTTGTAGAGAATGTTGTTTTAAAAGATAACGATAGAGATGTGAACGATCCGGCAACAGTGGCTAGTCTCTTTAACCAATACTTTTCGAGAATTGCTGTCGATCTCACTAAGGGTTTTCAGCCACAAAATTCAACATCTGACGTTTCCCTAAAAGTCTTAGACACTATGTTCGTTTCCGAAACCTCTTCCTATGAAATTCTCAAAATAATCGGTAAATTAAAAAATAAATATTCGGCCGGTTTAGATGAATTTCCGGATTGTTTGTTAAAGACGTGCGCGCCAGCCATTATACACCCGTTAACTCACATATTTAATGCATCCTTATGCACCGGAATTTTTCCAGATATTTTTAAAACAGCTAAGATTAAGCCGCTCTTCAAAAAAGGCAACAAAAATGAAGTTCAAAATTATCGGCCAATTTCTCTTTTGTCAGTTTTTTCAAAAATATTGGAGAGACTTTTTTATGTGCGAATGGAAACCTTTCTCAATCAACACGACGCGTTTTCAAATTGCCAACATGGATTCAGGAAATCAAAATCTACGGAAACAGCCATTTTTTTCTTTTCTTAAGGATGTTGCCTCATCATTGGATCAAAACGAAGCAACTATTGGAATATTTTTAGATCTTTCAAAAGCTTTTGACGTCATTGATCATAACATTTTACTTTCAAAATTACCTTCGTATGGAATCCGTGGTATTGCTCTAGATTGGCTATGTTCGTACCTTAAACAAAGATCTCAGAAAGTAGAAATACCTTACTGGAATGATGGAACTTTATGTACACACCTTTCCGGTTCTTTGCCAATTGTACGTGGAGTCCCGCAAGGATCGATTTTAGGCCCTATTCTCTTCCTATTATACGTAAATGACATGCCCTTAGCGATTCGAAACGGAAGAACAGTTCTCTTTGCGGATGATACAAATATTCTTTGCAACAAAGAAACCGTAAATAGTACAATATCAGACGTTTCAAATTGGTTCCGTAATAACAAATTAAAAGTAAATGAAAATAAAACAGTTTCAATGCAGTTTTCCATATCAAATAAAAAATTCTGTACTCCATTGAAAATGAACGGTGTGCCATTGACTGATGTTAATGTAACAAAATTTTTAGGTCTATTAATTCAGTCAAACCTCAAATGGAATGCCCACTTAAATGAATTGAACACAAAATTAAGCTCATTATGCTACGCGTTCAGAATTCTTTCAAATTCCGTCAGCCTTCATACAGCTCGTTGTGTATATTTTGCCAACGTTCACTCCCGCCTGAGATATGGCATAATATTTTGGGGAAACACATCTTATAGTTCACAGACTTTCAGATTACAAAAACGAATTGTACGAATAATAAGCAAATCCAACCCACGTGATTCTTGTAAGTCACTCTTTATTAATCTAGGAATTTTACCATTACCTTGTCTCCTGATTTACGAATCAGTAGTTTTTGTCAAAAATGACTTACTTAAGGGCGGGAATATATTTTCAGTTAACGCCGATGTCTATAAGTATAACACACGACGTAGTAATCATATTCACCAGGTGGCAGTATCAACAGCTCACTACAAAAAATTCACATACAATTCATGTACATTACTCTACAACACTTTGCCAGAAGACATTAAACGATTAAATTCAATAGAAAAGTTTAAGTCCCAAGTAAAATCTTTTCTGCTGCATTACTGTTTCTATACAATTCGAGACTATACCGAGCATCAAAAAGGAAAGTAGAATTAATTTTAACAATGATAGTTAATGTAATTATTTATCGTGTGGACTGTATAATTCTAAAGAACCTGTAACAAGTATTGTACCACAGTTTCTGGGTTGATGGCCCCCATCTCGATCAGGTTTTTCGTCCAGTTTCCCTGATCCTTGAGCAAATGCTGAGATGGTCCCTTGTTTTGCTTCTGGACATAAATGTAACTTCATTATTTGTGCACGTCTTCTGAATTTCAGTGGGAAATATAGTTATTCAAATTATCGTTTCTCATATTATCTCGGCAAAAAGTATTATTCTTTCATGAAGAACATGAGGAACATGGTTCAGGGCAGGAATTTATAGCTAATTTACCTTTGAAAATATATTTTATTATATAGGAGCGAATATTTTGTCAACAAAACTCGAAAAAAACCTCTCTTTTCTGTATTCAAAATTCGACTAGAATATGGTTTAGGATAGAGACCACAGAATTATGAAAACGTGCACAAAATTCACTTCTCCCCATAGCTCGTCATACGCAGTTTTTAACTGTTTTTGACGTAAATAAAATAAATAAAATAAAAGTAGAGGTGTTGAAACACCTGAAGAGCGAAAGGAATGTCGAAAAACTGACCGGATCAGAGCCTCTATTTCAAGAGCCGCCGAAACATTTCAACAACATAATGTACGATTTGCAGATCTTCGAGCAAGGGGGTCTACTTCAAGAGCTGCTGCAACACACCAAGATCGAGCAACACGACGTGAAGCTGAACACTCGCGGAAGACTCGATCTCAACTAGATCTCGATTAAAATCGATTTCAAGAGAGCTGCGTTTAATCACGATAAAGACTGCAGCTACGAAATGCGTTGCGATGGTGTCATTGGTCCAATGGCTACATTGTGCTTACATTGTCGCGTTTTGAAGTTTCAGAAAGAAACTCCTCCAATGGCAAAGTCAAATTTCCACTACTACGAGTAGCTGGACCACAAGAACCACATCTAACTTTAGGGGCTGGAGTTACATTGAAGTCCAAACACTTTCTAGAGCTTATTCAGAAATACAACTCATGCATTCAAAAAACTTTTAGAGCGACGAATATTGAGAGACATGGTAAGTTCATACCCATAATCCAAAGGCAACGACAAGTGTATCATAAGATTGGTTCACTTCTCGTTCCCGAACCAGATCCGCGGTTTTACTTTCTCGTATACGTACGTATATATGGAATAATATACGCAGTATATTACTTTATTGTATACGTATTGTACAGGTGCTGCGACAACTAAAACTAGTGGTGCTACCAAAAGACATACTTTCTCGCATTGCTCCTATATGCTCCACAATATTATTTATTTTGGGTGCCTGTGCTGTTATTCTTTTGTTTATACTACTTAAACTTACTACATAAACCAGTAAACGTCTTTTCAACCGGAAAAATTATTTCAACCGGACGCGACCTCAAATCCTCAGAGATAACTTGCCAGCATTCACACTACTACGCCACATAAGCGCGCATGGATCGAACTCGGGCCGGTGCATAAAAACGTAAATGCCCGATTCATGTAAAAAAAATCATAGGTATAAAAAATTCCAACAAAGTATAAAAAGTTCCAAAATAGACTTTTTTCTTTCACATTCAAATACAAAATCTCAATTTCAACACTGAGTACTACTAAAGCACATACATTTTTGCATTGTTTCTAAATGTTCCGCAATAACTTATACACGTACATAAGCCTGCAAAAGTGTTTTCAACCACCAGGATTTTTTTTTCATTCCGACACCCGAACCAAGTTCCTCAGAGTTAACGTGGTGGCGCTGATACCGCTATGCCACACAAGCGCAGTTGCTGGAAAATTCCTCGTTTTCCGGCACACGATAACCGATGTATTCTTCGGTTCTTCTTCCACTTCTTACGATG